>CM035152.1:146930165-148130165 GCA_020205615.1 Panax quinquefolius
AAAATAATACATACTTGATGTATGATTTATACTTCGGGCATATTTAGAAGACGATGTAGATACAATTTTCAAATCTTTTTCTGCTAGATAAGTCATCGCCTCTATGCCAAATGGTTTAAGTCGAATAAGAGAATGCTTCCAACTCATCGTAAGGAGATTGGGGTCCAAACAACCTCATTCCGACACGCATCAACTAATCCCTCCATCTACCATTATCCTACGGTGACATCCAACTTTTATCGGTACGACATCTTTAATTGAAAAATAAAACGGTTGTATTAGAAAGGGAATGTTCATGTATGTGGTCCATGCATTAATAATATTTTCCTAGATATATATCTCCAATGTTATATGGGTTTAGCTTATCTCGTTCTCGGACGCGTCTCCTCACTTGTGCCAATCTTGAGGACGCTTTTCTTTTTTTAAGAAAATTTCAAGAAGACCTCCCCATGTTCTCTAAGTACACGCAATGAACCTAAGACAACTTAGTTTAAGTATGCACTTGGAGAACATATAGAGATAACCAAATTGAAAAACCTCAAAATAAAAAAAAATGTACCCCGCGGTGAATTGGCACTTACCAAGTGAGAGATAACATCCAAAAAGAATAAAATTCCCAAATGGGGATTCATTTCTACATTCACTCCTACTAAGTGAATGTCAAAACCAGTTTCTAAGATTCTATTAATACTATACTATATGCACACGAAGGATTTATTTTGTTAACTAGTTCTAAGAATCGGTAAAAAAGGGTAATAGTTTCTGGTTGAGTCTATACTCAATAATAAAGTTAATTCAATTGATATGGACATTCCTCATTGTTCCATCATAGCAGATGACAACATCTCAGAAGGAGTTCCATTGCTATTCAAGAAAGTTCACAGTTAGACCTCAGATGAATGAATGATCACTTCTACATTAGGAATGAATCATTCCCATGGGATAGATCAATGTATAGGCGACCACCACCCCAAATTCCTCTGAGATGGAGATAGTTCTCAGAAAAAGAGTTGAGACGCTCTTTCGAGAACTACCCATCCGAGGAATTCTGGAGTGGTGAAGTTGTCTATGTCATGGATTGGACCTATACGGGAGATGATTCATTCTAGCAAGAGAAGTTATCATTCTGGCCATCTAGAGGGTTGCTTAACTAGAACTTTGTTCAACAACTTAATGGCAATCCTTCCGATGTCATTCATCTGTTATGATGGAATAAAGTGAGGAATGTCCGCAGTAATTCAATTAACTTTATTATTCGAAAGTATAGACACAAACAGAACTATGACCCTTTTTTAATTGTCAGAGGAACCTTCGAGTACTATTAATGCAATTGCTACGCCGAATCCTCGCATACAAGGAAGAGTACATATATGTAGGGAGAATATTATCAAGTTTATTGAAAATTGTGGTGTTAAAAAATGATACTTAGTTTATTTTACTCAATGATAAACCAAGTAAGTTGTCTTTTGGGGGTGTATTCAAATAAGATTTTAAAAACCTTTTTAAGTGATAGGACTTTTGTAGAGTTTGTGAATTTTAATGACTTTTAAAGACTTTAAAGACTTTTTAAAATAACTTTTATAGACTCCATGAAATAAGTGTGATGACTTTAATAGACTTTTACCAAGATTTTAATAGACCCTTTTGTATACTTCTAATATATCTTCAGTAGCTTATATTAATTGTTAATTTAGCCCAATGGTATAGCTTTCTCACTCTTTTTCATGAACTACATGAAATCTCATTATTTCATTAAATTATTAAGGCATGAGATTTAATATATGTAGAAAGCAATCATATTATTATACTCATTTCATGATAAATTTAGATACTCGAATACGAATAAAACTTTAGAAGCTACAGGCATAACACAAAAAGTAAGCTCACTTTTCATTGAACTATATATACTATATATGCGTACGATTTTTTAGTAGGAGTACCAATTTCTTTTTCACTAAATAATATCGTGACAATGAAAATCTATATGATCGTAAAACTTCATACATACGTGAGTAAATTGCCACCAAGTTATAAAAATTTACCAAAGAGATTTTTAGTCGTTGGTAAGCCACGCACAAAATTGTCGAGAGATTTTATTTTCTTAAAATTATTAATAGTTGTTAGTGAACCAAAATTGACCATTAAAAAAATAATTATGCAACTTTTAATTTATTTATGATGATAGAAATTAATTAATTAAAATGTCAACGTAACTAATTTTTTAACAAATGATCGCCATCATTTGAACTATTTTTTTAATTTTTGATGAGTTTTAGAATTTATCAAGATTCGTATATATCATATACTATATCTATATAATATATATCATATATATATATATAATATAATATTAAAAATCAAAATTTACTGTTTTGATTTTTCAAAGTCATAATGAGATATTCCTATAAGTAAATGTTTGTGTAATTTATCTAATTTCTAATAAATTTAGTAAAAAAAATATAAACGGTTTATAATTTTAATAATTATATTTTATAAAATTAGATTAATTTATATTCATTTTAAGTTAAAATTTATCAAGAGTTTGAGACTCTCGAATTTTCCATAAAATCTCTACAATTTTTTTTACCTACGATTTGAATTTCTACCTATGTGTTTAATATTTGGAAGTCTTTAGAAGTCTTTAGATATGAGGTCGACTTTGGATATGAATCGATAGATATAACTTTTCTTCTAAAGTCTCAAACCTCTACCATTCGATAGAAATCTGAAAATCAATGACTTTTTGAATACCAAAATACTTTTATGTAACTTTATAAAATCTCAATTCAATACCACCTAACTTTTAAAGACATTACAAAAGTTTTAATTGAATACCAAGAACTTTTATAAACTTTTTAAATGTCTTGATTGAATACAACTAAATTTTAAAGTCTTTAAAAGTATTAATAGAATTGAATACACCTCCTTAGTTTATGAGAATTGTTATTTAGAATGTATAGATACTACTGCCTCGATATTCACTCCTACTTGTCAAATCCGGGTTTCTAATTGAAGTTCCAAAGTATTTTATTTTCACGATAACATTTTTATATATTCAGTCTTTTTTGAATTGCATCCCAACTAATAAAATTTGCTTAGTATTATTATTATTATTATTATTATTATTATTATTATTATTATTATTATTATTATTATTATTATTATTATTATTATATATTATATAAGTTCTAATTTAATTTAATTTAATCTATGGTATTAATTATTTTAATTTGATTTAAGTTATTATTTTAATTTATTTTAATTTATTTTTTTATTATATAATATAATTTTAAATTTTTTATTAAATTAAATTAAATTCATTAAATTTATTTTATTTCAAATTTAATTTAAATTATTTTAATTAAATTAAATTAAATTTATTTTTATTTTATTCTATTTTATTTTTATTGAATTGTATTTTATATATATTATATTATATATTTTAATATTTTTATTAAATTAAATTTATTTATTAAATTAAATCAATCTTTTAATTTTATTCAATTTACTTTAATTTATCATTTTATTTTATTTTACTTTATTTTGTATTATATTATATAATCTAATTTTTAAAATTTATTTTATTTAAGAAACTAAATTAAATTAAATTTATTATTTTATTTATTAATTAATTAATTTTAATTTAATTTTTATTAAAATTAATTTAATTTATTAATTTATTTTATTTTATTTTATTTATTTGTATTATATTTTATTTTAGTAAATTTAATTTAATCTATTTATTAAATTATATTTATTTCATTTATTAAACTTTATTTTATTCTAAATTATATATTAGTATATTAAATAGTTAATTTTGATTTTATTTTGTTTTTTAATTAAGTTGATTAAATTAATTGATATTTGAAGTATAAATTATTTGATTTTATTTGTCGTAAACTAATTAAGTAAATGCTACTTAATTAGTGAAATTTTATTTGTCGTAAACTAATTAGGGATGAAATATTAATGATGGAATTTAAATCGGAGGACATAGTAGACATTATATTCTATTTCGACTCTTCTAATGAATCATTGGATCCAATGTAATTGTTAATCTAAAAACTTGTCGCCTATTGTATTCTATCCGTTTTTCTGTTGAGGACTAAAAATAATTTGTTCTATATTATATTAGTAATAATATTCTTTATCGAAGCTATTTCACTCTCACCCTTTTCGCTTCAAAATTCCTTTTAGGTAGTAAGAGTGTAGTTAGGTCGGTTGCAGGGATAATAGGGGAATAGTGTGATGGTCCCAGAGATCGTGGAAGTTTCTCAATACTTTATAAAATGTAAAAGATTGACATGAAATATATAATTGTATTGAGGACTTAAGATGGGTGTGTCATATTTTATATGTCACTTAATAATTGATTTTGGTGAACAATAATAAAGTGATGAGAACCCAACTTTAAAAGCGCCAAAATGCACCCTATTAGAATGAGGGAGGATGTAATTGTACTTTAAGAGCTTAAAGGGTGTGTTTCCACTATCATACATTATGTCCGACCTCATACAAACTCGTGTTATCATAAGATATTGTTGTGCACATCCACTTGTCGACTATATCTAACGAGAATTATCTATATAATCTTGTAGTATGGTTGTAATATAATTTTCGTTTGAGACAATGAAGATAATTATACGGCAAGATAATTATATTATTATTATTATATATATATATATATTATATAAGTTCTAATTTAATTTAATTTAATTTATGGTATTAATTATTTTAATTTGATTTAAGTTATTATTTTAATGTATTTTATTTTATTTTTATTATATAATATAATTTTTAAATTTTTTATTAAATTAAATTAAATTCATTAAATTTAATTTATTTTAAATTTAATTTAAATTATTTTAATTAAATTAAATTAAATTAAATTTATTTTATTTTATTCTATTTTATTTTTATTGAATTGTATTTTATATATATTATATTATATATTTTTAAATATTTTTATTAAATTAAATTTATTTATTAAATTAAATCAATCTTTTTATTTTATTCAATTTACTTTAATTTATCATTTTATTTTATTTTACTTTATTTTGTATTATATTATATAATCTAATTTTTAAAATTTATTTTATTTAAGAAACTAAATTAAATTAAATTTATAATTTTATTTATTAATTAATTAATTTTAATTTTAATTTTTATTAAAATTAATTTAATTTATTAATTTATTTTATTTTATTTTATTTATTTTGTATTATATTTTATTTTAGTAAATTTAATTTAATCTATTTATTAAATTATATTTATTTCATTTATTAAACTTTATTTTATTCTAAATTATATATTAGTATATTAAATAGTTAATTTTGATTTTATTTTGTTTTTTAATTAAGTTGATTAAATTAATTGATATTTGAAGTATAAATTATTTGATTTTATTTGTCGAAACTAATTAAGTAAATGCTACTTAATTAGTGAATTGAGATGAACAACCCTAATTAGTTTCGACAAATAAAATCAAATTCCGTAATTAATTGATGCCTGAAGGTTATATTGACCAATCGGGTAATTAATCTGGATAAATGAGCAATTTTAATTGCTATTAATTCACATGCCTATAACTATTTATTCACGCGTGTACTATTGATTCACATGCATGTACTATTATTGGGGAGTGTGCAAGATTGATAATACTGCATACTAAATTAAAAATGAAGATATAGATGAAGGTATTATAATCGTAATTATTTTTTTCATATGTATAGAACTATTGAGTCACATGATTGTATCTATTGATTCACATGATGTATTATTAGGGGAGGTGGTACAAGTTTGATAATACTTGCAATGACTAAATTAAAAATGAAGGAAAAGATGAAGGTATTATAATCGTAATATTTCGAGTCCCAAAACGCAATTATCGAAACTATGTTTTCTATAAATAGAAGTTCATTCTTCCTTCATTCTCACCAATTCACTAAGACTCACAAGAGCAATTATAGAGAAAGAAGCTATAAAGAGAGAAGCTATAGAGAGAAAGAAGAAGAGAAGTCTGCTACTTCACTATTCCAAGATCCATCTTCTTCCAAGGTAGTGGGTATTATTTTTTCATATTCTGAAGAGATATTATTTTTCGTATTCATATGAATATTATTTTCGTTCAATATTCGTAAGGAATATCATTTTCTTTCAATATTCATTGTCTTCATTTAATATTCGTAAGGAATATTATTTTCGTTCAATATCCATAAGGGATGTTATTTATTTCTTATTCGTAAGGGTATTATTTCTTACTATTCACTCTAGGTATTATTCACTTGGGTACTATTCACTCTGCATTATTCACTTTGAGAGTATTATTTACGGGGTACTATTTATATTATTCATTTAAGTACTATTCACAAAGTACTATTCACAAAATAATATTTATGAAATACTATTCATGAAGTACTATTCACTTGGTACTATTCATGAAATACTATTCACGGGAACTATTCACTTAATTACTATTCACTTGGATACTATTCATTGTAAGTACTATTCACGAGGTAATTATTCACGACAAAAATCGATTCTTTTCTCATCCAAATTAATTTTTGATACATGAATATTATTCTTGAATTTTACTCCACAATTGGTGATCATGTTGACAATTTAGATATTCTTGAACTCGGATAAATTGTATTATAAATGTTTAATATTTATCCTTTATCTCATTTGATTGATTCTTTATATCATTGTATGATCCTCATGCTTATATTATGTTAAAAGTCATCTTTGGCCCGAAGAAGTGCATAGATGGACTGTTGGTTATTGGTTTTATAGTTGTATGTCTTTGGCCCGTAGTAAAAGAAGAACTATTGATTGATATCTTTGGTCAGAAAGTGCAAAGATGAACCTGTTGATTGATAGCTTTTGTAAGACCCTCAACTTATTATAAATGAAATTAAATTTCCTCTAGTTATTATTTTAAAATAGTAAGGGTTGATTTGATTAATGTGGTTAGTTATGGGTAAAATGCTAAATATTTTAAATAAGCAAGTGGTTATAAAATATTTTAACAATGAAGTCCATGAAGTCCCGATCTCAAACAATAGACACCGGAGAGTGCCATGAAGTCTCAACAATCTCCGCCGAAGATATGTGCCAACTTATCCACCGAGTAACCCTCATGGATAGCCAAAAGTGTGCCGATTTGGTGTGGGTCCACCACTACCCATATGGCATCATTCTTCCCGAAAGTCTTCTAAAACCAATCACAAAGTCCATCGTGATATCCTCCCACTTCCACAATCGAAATGTCTAATCTGCTGCAACAACCCACTAGCTCGTTGATGTTCTATCTTCACTTGTTGAAGTGAGGCATTTCCCAACATATTCACCAACGCCTCGCTTCATCCCATTCCACCAAAAATTCTTCTTCAAATCCCTATACATCTTCAGAGAACTCGGATGAATAGAAAATGGCAAACCATGAGCCTCAACCAACACCACCTCCCGAATGATTGGATCCGACGCATACACACACAACCGCCACCCAACCAAATCACACCATGGTCATCAACATGAAACTCTGCCGCTTGCCTCTTCTAGATTCTCGCACATACTCCACAACTCCCCATCTTCTTTTGAACTTCTTTGACCATGAGATAAGAGAGGGCTCCACTCTCATACCCGCCAAATGCCCATCCGAACCTCAGTATATACAACTCCAACTCGAGCCGCCCACATCCGAAATAAGCCGAGGTGTGTAATAAGGGTTCCATACACTCCACTGAACTCTTCCCACTTAAGAGCATCTCAGAACCACATTTG
Organism: Panax quinquefolius; assembly: GCA_020205615.1. Classification (NCBI taxonomy): domain Eukaryota; kingdom Viridiplantae; phylum Streptophyta; class Magnoliopsida; order Apiales; family Araliaceae; genus Panax; species Panax quinquefolius. The sequence continues at coordinate 146,937,948 of CM035152.1, forward strand.
CCTTCCCGGGTGATACCAATTCTAGCATCATAGTCTTTTAGAAGCTCCAACCAACGCCTCGCCTCATATCGAGCTCCTTCGAAAGTGAAAATGTATTTAAGAATTTTGTGATCGGTGAAGATATCACAAGTCTCTCTATACAAATAATGCCTCCAAATCTTTAAGGCAAATATCACTGCTGACAACTCCAAATCATGTGTGGGGTAGTTTACCTCATAAGGTTTAAGCTGCCTAGAAGCATAAGCAATCACCTTACCGTGTTGCATCAAAACACACCCTAAACCCTTCTTAGAAGCATCACTATAAATCTGGTAACCTCCAATTCCCGACACTCAAGAATGCAAGTATAGGAGTTACATAAGTCGCTTTCTTCAATTCCTCGAAACTCTTCCCACACTCCTCATTCCACACAAATTTCGTGCCCTTTCTCATTAATCGAAGTCAATGGTAAGGCAAGCAAGGAAAACCCTTCCACAAACCGCCTATAATACCCTGCCAAACCCAAGAAACTCCTAATCTCTCGCCACTATAGTAGGTCTTGGCCATTTAGTCATAGCCTCAACCTTCGCAGAATCCACCTTAATGCCTTCAAAGCAGTAAAACAACATGTCCCAAAAATGAGACTCGCTCCAACTAAAAATCAGATTTAGAGAATTTAGCATACAGCTTCTCTTCACGCAAAATCCTCAACACTGCGTGATGAAGATGCCTCATGCTCTTCCTTAGACTTGGAGTAAAACAAAATGTCATCAATAAATACAATAACAAATTGGTCCAAGTACTCCTCAACACCCAATTCATCAAATCCATAAACACCGCACGAAAGCGTTAGTCAACCCGAATGACATCACCAGAAATGACTATTGGCAAGTACTATTGGCAAAATGACTCTTAGATGATGACATATATTCGCCCCATAGAATAAACCAAATTTACAACAAACGCCTCATAATGAGATTTCTTATTTATATCAAAGATTGAATAAATATTTACCACAAATCATTTTATCTTCAATCAACATATTTTTTAATCTTTCAACAATTATTCATCATTAATATTATAACTCACAATATTGACAACCGGATCATTCCTGTGAAAGAGGGGCCTTCCAGATAAGGACTTCTCCTTATTGGCATGTAATTAGGTGACCAAACCCCTTTCTCGAAAGTAACTTTCTAGACATCGTCAATTATTGATTTAATAATATAAAATATTGTGCGTGATGATACTATGATAATAATTGAATCAATAACGTGAAATACTATGCAGAAATTACTGTAGCAATACTTGAGTATAACCGGAGTGACTTCTTATGTAAGCAGATAATCAATACCATGTGCTATTATGCAACCACACATATTACATCGTATTTTTATCATCGGGTATTTCAACAAGCTTAATTCAGTAAAACTTTCGCCGTTATTTTATAAAAAGATAATTTTGTCATTTTTAACACCGATAATAATTACGATGTGAAAGTGTCCACTAATGATTGTGTCGTCAGCATTTAATATTTCCCTATAAAAAAAGAATATTCCCTACTAAATGAATATTTTATAACAATTTGCTTTACTTTGCAAAATTTTCACATATCACCCTTAACTTTAATTCTTTTATCAATTTAACCACTTACTAAATAAAATAATAATTATAAAAAAATTGAATACTTTTCTTTCATAAAATTTGGGGTCTTACAATCTCCCCTCCTTATGAAATTTCGCCCTCGAAATTTATGTATGTACTGTTATGTCAAGAGGTAAGGATACCTTGTTTAGATTCTTACTCTTGAGGTATAATCTTTGAGCTTAAAATATATTCCTTCTTATCCAACATTTTAATGTGTATCTCCTCACACGCTAAATCTTACGATATCTCATCTAGTTCTAATTAAATAATGTAGTTTGAGTCTTCCACATATTTATGTAACATCGATATAAGAAAAACATTATGAACATGTGACATACTACAGTAAAGCGGCAGTCCATAGACCACAGTTCTTACTTGATCGAGGATTTCAAATAGACCAATAAAATCGAGGGTTGAGATTTCCTCTCTTCGTCGATTCTTGCTTCTAGAATAACGCCCTCTTGAACCTTCTTCTTCATATTCATCACCGAGTCTCAGAATTTGAAAGCGCCTTTTATCTGCCTTCTACTGTGATATTTGATATCATTACGTGGGTCCCTAGATTCTTTAACTCTTTCTCCATCCTTTTTAAGTCATACAAATGGGCATTTGTGTTGATAATATCGCACTCGTAATTCAGATATGATCTTTTTACTCAATGCTACCATTACTACGCTCACTTTTCCAGATGGTATTGAATGGTATGGTCAGATACAATCTTTCAACAATTTCGAGCCAACGCTCTTTGGAGCATAATGCGTCGCTTTTAGGTGAAAAAAATATTTGAGGGTTTTATATCGTGTTCAAGGTCGATACAACATTCGATTTCACGCCTGGGTAGGATAGGAAATTCTTTAGTGGGAATACGTTAAGAAATTTATTAAGAATAGAAATATCATTCAAATCGACGTATTTTGTTTAAATTTGTGATATGAACTAAGAAAGCTCGACATCCATTTTTCAATAAATGAATGGCTCTATGGCTCGATATGAATGTTGATCGACTTTAGTGGTCCGTTCAGTTGAATTCTCATAACAAAGTTGGTTAGGAATATGAAAGCTAACAACCTTACAAAAACAATCAATTTTAGTATGATGAGTAGTTAACCAAGAGATTCCTAAAATCACATCAAATGCGAGTATTTTCAAAGAGATAAGATCGACAGTAACGTGAGGTGCCAATTTTAATCAAACAAGATTTATAAATAGTGGAGGTAACGTAAGATTTCTCCCAACAGAGTTTCAACAGATAAATCAAAGTCTAATTTCTCCTGAGTTAAATTTAAACGCGTTGAGCACAAGTAGGAGAAATAAAAGAATGGGTAGAACCTAAGATCAAATAAGGTATAGACTTTGCAAGAGTTTATGATTAGCTTACCCATGATAACTTCTGCGTTTGGGTTCCTCGTTACAAAAAAAACGCCTCTTAAACTTCCTCAATTAGCTTACCCGTGATAACTTCGCTCGGGTTGTACACATCCTCAAGGCCACCATCCCAAATTGGACTTGATTTCACTACATGACAAAATCGAGCTAGGTGACCTTCTTCCGTAATTATAACACGCTTTGACCTGCTGCGTATAATTTGGATGGATGTGTCCTCATGTCCAAGATTTGAAACATACGACCGGTGGTCGCTTCTTCTTCCTTTAAACGGGTGTTGGTGATATCGCCGATGTCTTTTTCGCCATTATTGAACCTTTCTTCTTGAAATTTTCATTTCTATTGCTTGGCCATGATTACCACCGAAGTGGTTACCATTTCTGGCATGTTGATTCCCTTCACGTTTGTTGTCACTGTTAGAGTTTATGCCCTAGAGGCCAATTATTTGATATAATTGCTTAACATTTTGTTATTATATTTGATTGAATAAATGAATGATTTTATTATTGTTTTATTTATCGCAAGTATATAAATGTTAACATAATAAAAATCCTTAGAATAGTGATACAAATTATATAGTTTCAAGTATGCGACTTAAATATTTGAGATTATATAATTATAATTAGTATCATTATTCTTAAATGTCCATTAATCGAGTATCATTGTTGATGGGACAACAATGATGCATCGAGACTAGTATGTGGATCGATCGATGACCAAATCTCATTGGTCATAAATATATGAGATATTAAGTCAATGCATAGGTACATGTTAGAGAACGGTGTACTGGACAGACCCACCATGAGAATTCTATGTGGAGCATTATGCGAAGTGTCATTAACAATTCTTATAGTGACAATGATGTAATGGTCCTCCGACCAAAAATCACTATATTACTACATCGGAATTTATGTACTTTGATATCATCAAATGTCACCTTTAATGTGGTGGACTATAAAGGTGATTATTAATGTACATCATGAATCGTGTGAGGTATATGAGTGATCTAGATGGAATTTAACCCTCCTATTTATTTAGGGTGATATCCATAGTCTTGATCGAGTAGGACTATGAAATGCATGGCCATGCTCAAATAGTGATTTATTTCATATAGTCTACTCATCGATCTAGAAAACCTCGATTAAATTATGAAGAGTATGACACATTCCATGACTCGAGTTTAATCTAGGATATTAAGGTTAAAAGGATTAAATTACATTGAAATATTGGTCACTAAAAGGTTGCAGATCGAATCATCGATCTTATTATTACTTGGGTAGCAAAGTGATGCATTACTAGATGCCGCTTAATCGCTTATAATTTTATAATATGATTTTAAAATTATTGCCAACGTGATAATAACCTATAGGGTCACACACATATGAACACAATTTAAAGGGAATAAATTTAAATTTTAAGGATTTAAATATATTAATATGATTAATAGTATTTAAATCACAAATTTAAATTAAAAGGAAAGTTTGTATATATGTATATTAATTAAGTAAGACTTAATTAAGTTATATATATAAATTAGGATTTTATGAAATTAGGTTAATTCCTTTTAACTACTATATATAGGATATATAGCGTACTACTTAGGGTTAATTTTGATAACTTGAAAACCCTAGCCGCTCTTAGAGAGAGACTAGAGAGAAAACATACAGTTTCGTAAAGGTTCCTTTGGTGGCTAGTACCGCAAGTCCCTCTTATTCAGAGTAATCGCTCGACGGTTAGCTGTGTGTATGCTCGTGGTGGATACAATAGAGACGTAGTTTCGTGAGGAATTACGTTAAGGATTCGAGCGCATCAATTTTGATTCTCATTTTTCATATTCTAGATAATCTCTAAACAATCGAAAGTTAATTGTTTTCCGCGCGATGGATCCTGTTTTTGGGTTTTGGAAATTGTTTTGATTATTTTATTTTCACCGTGTTCTTGTGTCGAAACCCCACAGCCACCGCTTCGATGATCGCTACCAATCGGTATTATCGTTTTGCCCACCGCTATCTCTCGTGGGTTGACTCATTATCGCACTCAATAACTCGAGCCCTATTCACAACATCCGAATAGAAGCAAAGTTTATGAGAAATGAGGTATCGATGTATCTCTGTTTCAAATAAAGGACACCCCCAAATCCGTGTACTTCATCCCCACAGATTTGGTGTTCACTTAATCAAACATTCACATCTAACTACCCAATCACAATAAAACCGGATAAAAAAACCTTTCCCATTAAAGGGTTACATAACAAAATCTCCTGTGTTATCTAACCTTTAAATACAATCATTCAAATATGGAAATTAAATAAACTTCATTAAAACCAAGTCTAAGATCATCATAATAAAAGTCTAAAGTAAAATTACAAGTCTTCATCACTTGCACATTTTTCCTTTCTTGCTAGACGAAGGTTCATCTACCTTCTCTTCTTTAGTCAAGAAATGAGTTTTAAAATATGCAAGAGTGAGCAAAACAATTGCTCATTAGATCCAATATGAAATCAATAGGAGTATAGTAATAATAATCGCCAATAATAGGCTCATCAATAATGAATAGTACTTTCTATCATCAATAATCGTAAACCGAAATCCAAAATGTGGAATAAATATAACCGAGGGTCATAAGACCATGAACTATGTCCACGCTATGCAGTAATCTTTCAACTCCAACTTTAACAAACCATAAGACTATAAGGACTCCTCGCATTTAGGGGATCACTTCGTACTCATGTATTGTGCACAAATATTTAACGCTACGCCGTAAGTTATCCCCAATAATAATAGGTTGTTCATCTCAAGATTTGGAGTACAAGTCCGCACCAAAGAGAGTTTGATTTCGATAAGCTTTCAAGGGTAATTTGAAGTTCAACGATCATCAACTAGAGGACTAGTTGAATTAATAACATTATATTATAGAATAATTGTAATTTAATCAACATGGTAAACCAAAACCATGCTTTAGGAATAATCTAAAAAGATATACTTTGAATAACTATAACATGCCTTGCTTGAACAATATTAAGTCAAGGTTAATTAGAATTGAGTACTAAGCATGCATAACAAGTTTGAACGATGAAATTGCTCAACATTAATATAAATAGTTGTGCATGCTAAACAACAAGTTAAATATAAAGAATAACTTGTCAAAGATTAAACCAAAGTTTAGAAAGCTTGCATCATTCATAAGGTAATCGAATTGAAACAATAAATAGTTCAACAAGATAAAGAATTAGAAATCTTGCATTATTATATTGGAAACAATAATTGATTCAATCAAGATAATGGATTAGAACACTTGCTCAAACAACAATTTAAGCGCCAGACAATTTTAAAAGTAGAGTTAGAGAACTTGCCTTGCGTAAGAGGGCTAAACCAAATCAATACTGTAATCACAATATCCTATAAATATATGTCATCATGACATAATTAGTCATTACCATCTTACAAACATAACTAAGTACGCTCATCATTTAAAATTGGATTTTAATCACATAATCGAAGTTATAACACAAGTTAATTGTTAATAACATACTTATTCATAGTATAGAAATACTAAAATCAATATTTAGCGTACCCTACTATCATCACATAACAATTCCTTAAAATTTCAAGTACAAAATCAACATTGTCGTAATTATTCGCTCACTAATCAAGATCATGCAAGACATTTAGCTTACATCATGGGTGGTCGACCGCAAAGACGGGCATGGTGTATGGTGCATGATTGAGTCAAGGTTACAAGATCACATTGCGGTGTGAGCATAGGATGTATGTCATGGCAGGCCACAAAGGTATCAGAAGTCCGCGCCAGCGGCCATTGACTGAGACACGGCAGACAGAATTTCTAAGAATAAGAGAAAAAGCCAATTTTGGCCACAAGCTCGCTTTCTAACAGACTAATCAAAGACATAAATCATATAGAGACTTCATATAAACATATTTCAAAACTCTAAACATGATTCTACCTATACAACAACATAAACAACAAAATTAATATACCCAAATTCAACTTTTTTGGCTAAAACTCACTTTTTGATATTTCAATGAAAATCAACATCAGAAACTTTTGTTTTCAACCAAAACCACTAATTCAAAGTGTCTTTATCAATGATTATACATACTCTAACAAATTAAACGATCAATTTATCAACTAAACCACTAATTCACCCTTAATTTCTACTTTAAGCTAAACAATATATTTTCATAAAACTCTCTAAAAACATTTTCTTCACAAATTACATATATATCATCAATTCATTGATTATAATCATATATAACCTATGAAAATAACTTTACAACAATGGTTTATCATATGAACACACATAAAATCAATAATTATCCTATCACAAGAATTTTACAGAGAAATAGGAGAAGAGAAACTAAAACTTTTAAAACTGAAAAAGAATAGGGTAATACCTTGAAGAAGATGATGACTATCCTTTCTATTCTCAAGCTCTTTCTTCCCACTCTCTAGCCTTTCTTCCTCTCTTCTCTTCTTCTTCTCTTCTTCTTCCCTTCTTCGGAGTTTTCTTTTCTTCTCTCTCTCTCTCTATCTAACATACTTAACAAATAACATATATAAAATATAATATATATTGATTATATAATATAAATACAAAACATATAACTGATATCAGTTATATAAGTTTTAAAAATCAAAAGCCATAAGGCTTGTTTGGTTACTAACTAAAAAAAAATAACCCATTAATCCTAACACCTTGTTTGGTAAAACTCAAATAAATTAAAGACTTAATAGGCATTAGGCCTTGTTTGGCAAAACGGAATTAAAACTCCTTTAAGTTATTTTAATAACTACTTTAAAAAAGTTATTTGTCACACATCAACTTAATTAAATTAATTCTAAAAGCAATTTATTAAATCCCTTTTTAACACATAAATCAATACCACAAAATTATAATTTTCTTTATAATCATAACACATCCCTTTAATCTATAAATTAAAATATAATAATTTATTTAATCAAAATTCTCTAATTTAATAATTAAATTAAATTAGCAAAATAATTAATTTTCTTAATTATTTACTTAACAAATAATTAACCACATCAAATCAAATTTGAACAATTATTTATTCAACAATAAACACATTCATTAAATACTTAAATAATTCAATAAATATTTAATATAACAATAAAAATTCTGGAATGTTACACAAACCTCTTAGGGGTCATACGCTCCTCATTAACTACCAAATGAGATGCAAACCGGGATAGCTATGTAAACTTAGCCTCGTACTGCGACCCAGTCATGTTATTTTGCTCCAGCTTAATGAACTCTACTTCTTTCATGTGACAAATACTTTTGGGAAAGTACTTGTCGTTGAACAGTTCTTGGAACTTTTCCTAAGACATTTTGAGAGCGGCAGGCTGAGTACGTTTTACTGATTCCCACCAGTAATTTGCCTCTCCTCTCAACATGAAGGTGGCAAAGGGAACCTTTTGCTCCTCGGAGCATCCCAAGACATCAAATATCTTTGTGAAATGCTTTATTCATGTCTCCCCTTTAAGTGGTTTTGGCTCTCCCAAAAACTCTGGTGGTCCCAGCCTCGAATCGCTTAGCAAGTGACCATCCGTGAGTTGCCAAGATTTCCACCGTAGTTTGATACGAGTCTCTCTCACCGATGTTGCATGAATTGCATAAAGCCTTTGAACATCCTATCGTTCATCATTTGGTTGTTGCTATTGTTTGCATGAGGATTATTCCCTTCCTAATGCACGTTATCCTGGTTATTAATCATCGGTGACTCAACGGTCTCGTGTGCTCCATTGCTTAACCAACATTTTCGGATGTCATTTTCAAATACTGCCATAAAACAAGGGTTAATTGACGTGCCACATATTATCCCTATATTCTGAATGACCAATTAAATAACAAATCAACTTAGTTAGGTTATACTAGCAAAGGATTTATCTGTCTCTCCCCTCCTAGTTCTAGTCTCACTTCTCAGCCAGGGATCATATCCCTAAGCTTTGATACCAACTGTGACGCCCCCAAAATAGGTATACATCACCCATTCTGAGTCATTAAATACATGGTACAGAACTTAAATATAAACTTAATTTATACAACTATTAAGTGTCATGCAGAATACGACAAAACATAAGTTGTGAGTTTTAATACAAATATTGTCTCCTAGACACTATCCAAACTCAAATTCAATCTCATTACAATAACTATCACACTATTTCACAGAATAGTGAAGACTACTAATGCAACCATCTGGACCGTCACCCTTTCCCCGACTAGTCCCGCTTCACGTTCTCATTTCTCAAGAGAATAATGAAAGCAAAAAGGGTGAGCTCAACTAGCCCGAAGAAAAATATTATGACTAAGATAATATGTAATAAATTATCCTTAGCCTTCAACAAGATAACAACCGATAGAATATAATAGACAACAAGTTTTAGATCAACAATCGCAATCGAACAAGCAATCCATTAGAAAAGTCAAGTAGAGCATGATATCTACTACCTTCTATGATTTAAAAGTTTATCATAAATTTTATCACGAGACTCAAACTTTTAATAAATAATCCACATCATCGAATTATCCATGTACTACGTACAATGATAATCATTAGTATCACGCACTGTGAATTATCCATACACTATGTGCTAAGGATATTCGTGTTTTCACCAATGGTCATGATTATGTCAACCACTGTCCATCAATGCACAATGGGCCAATGAGAACTTTTACCACATCATTTGTAACATTACGGTCATGATTATACAGAATAATCCCTGGTTATAATCATACCGATCAACAGTCCATCTATGCACTATGGGCCAAAGATGACTTTCATAACAATATAACCATGAGGATGATGACAATGATATAAGAATTCAATTAAATAAAAGCAAATGATAAATTTTAAAGATTTATAATTTAATTTATCTAGAATTCAATAAAGTCCAAATTGTCAACATGATACCGTTTTTTGGAGTAAAATTCAAGAATAATATTGTATCAAAAATGATTTGGACATAAAAGAAATCAATTTTTGTCGTGAATAGTACCTCGGGTGAATAGTACTCAAGTGAATAGTACCCCGTGAATAGTACCCCATGAATAGTACTCTGACATGAAAAGATTAAACTTTAACAAGAATGTTTAGAAAAATATCTTTGTGAAACGATACTAGATGAAGCGCAAATTTCAAGGATATTCTACTAATTTCAAGGAGTATAGAAGCAATACATAACAACATGAGTGTAGAATTCAGAATCTGAAACAAAATAATATTACTTACATACTACAAAGTATGGAAGAATATATTATTTCATACGAATATTGAACAAAAATAATATCTCTTACTAATACGAAAGAAATAATACCCCTTACCTTAGTAGGAGATTGGATACTGCAATAGTGTAGTAACAAAATACTCTTCTTCTTTCTCTCTGATTCTCTCTCTATAGAATTCTCTTGTGAGTCGTAGTGAATTGGTGAGAATGAAAGAAGAAATAATCTTCTATTTATAGAAGATTTCTGTATTAGCTCTTGTAATAGGAAGAGGCAAGTGGCTTGACGACTGGTGATGTGAAAAGAAAGGTGTTTTGACGCATGTAATGTGAAGCAAGAAGTGGTTCGACGCCTATAATGTGAAATGACAAGTGGTTCGACACCTGTAATGTGAAACGACAAGTGGTTCGACGCCTGTAATGTGAAACGATAAGTGGTTTGACGTCTGTAATTACTGTAGCAATAATTGAGTATAACTGAGTGACTTCTTACGTAAGTATCAATAATCAATACCGTGTGCTACTATGTAACCACGCGTATTACTATACTTTTATCACCGGGTATTTAAACAGTTAACGGTAAAACTTTCGTCGTTATTTTTATAAAAAGATAATTTTGTCGTTTTCTAACACCGACAATAATTCTGTTGTAGGGTCCACCAATGATTGTGTTGTCGCATTTAATATTCCCCGACAAAAAGAATATTCCCCAACCAAACGAAAATTTTTATAACAATTTACTTTACTTTGCAAAATTTTCACATATCACCCTTAACTTTAATCCTTTTATCAATTTAACCACTTACTAAATAAAATAATAATTATAAAAAATTGAATACTTTCATTTCATAAAATTCGGGGTCTTACACCTTATATTTTAGTGAGGAAAATTATAAATTACAGTAGGTTAATTTTCACCCAATCTTGGGTATTGTTTCATAGATGAGTTAGAAACTAATGATTATTTCCCATTTTAGAATATGGATCTAATGTTATTAATCTTTCATAGTTGGTTGTGATCTTGATTAATTAAGAAAATATTCACAAGTAGATTTAATATATTCTTATATTTCCACAAGTAGGTGGATATATTATTACTCCTTGTGAAGGGTATAATTTACTTCAAGTAATACTATTGCTTTATATGATGTAGAAAGCATTTAATTTGGAATTGAAATTTGGTGTTGAAACATCAAATTGTGGCCACTTCCAAAATTGTTTTATACATGATGTTGTGATAATAAAATTATTTTTGTATAGATATATTAGATTACCTTTAAAGTTAAGTCTTGACATGTTGGTCATAGACATATTTTTGTTAGATAAATTGATACAAGAAGGTATCATAATTTTTTGTTCATGAGGAAGCCAAGTGACGACTTGACTTATCTTTTAATAAGACTTTGGACGAGAGCTTAGTAAGTTTAACTATTTGTCATATGGAAATTAAACATCTTTGAGTCAGGGGGTGATGGAAACCCAACCTATTCCTAGGTTACCCCTAGTTTATAGGTTCAATGGGAAAATAAGTTACCGTTGTCGATCGTGTTACTATCAATGTGGTTCGATAGATATATAATTCATATATTTTATCATCCCTAATTTTGTCCTTTTAATTATATTAGTTTATTAAATTAATATGTTTTATTTTATTTTGTAGAATTTAATATTTATTGCAATAAAGTCAAAATTTTGGTGATTAAGAGATATTTAATGTTCTTATTCATATAAGGAATATCCAAGAAAAATCCTACAAGGAGAAGGAAAGAGGTGGAACAATCTTAGTGTGCAAGTTAAATGCAACAAGAGAAAGAAAAGTCTATCTCGAAGATCTCTTTGAGAAGTTGATTGTCACTAGAAAGTTGAGATATGCATGGAAAGGGAACAAAAGTGTCCAAGTTCAATGAATCTAAATTAGGGTTCAAAGTTATTTTTTCTATAAATAGGTCTCTTGTTTTAGAGAGGAAAGAGTAGTAGGTATTGTATTACTTTAGGTTAGGAGTAGGAGTAGATTAAATTTCGTTCCATTGTACGTTCGTTGGATGATCCTTAATTAAAAGGAGTTTTCTTATTAATTTTTAATCTTCTTCTTCTTTATTTTAGTTAGTTTATTTATTTTCATATCTAGTTAATTTTTTATGTCTAGGATGAAGATGAAATTAAATAATTATTCGTGATAATATTTTTCATCTCTTCTATTATTTATGCTTTTATTCTTAATTGATTTTACTTTCATGTTTCGTTATTGAAACACCTTCGTTTTATAGTTCTTATGTGATTTTAAATTAATTAAGAGGTTTTGATAGATTATTGTTAAGATATGAGTTTTTCATAATTCATGCTTGTTCAAAGAAGTTTTGATGGGTTATTGTTAATCCTTAAATTTTCATAGTCTATGTTTATCCACGTTAATCGTAAATTACTAAATTAAAGGGTAGGGAGATCAAAATCATATTTGAGTTATAAAAATAGAAGAGATTGAATTATATGTTATGTTTATTATTTAATGGATTCAGATTCCTAGATTTCTTCTTCATTATTAGTTTTCATATTCTAGTTAATTAATTCTCAATCTTTATTTTTAATTCACCTAAAATAGATATTAAAGAAACATTAAAATTAATCTAGTCTCTGTGGGTTTGACATGTACTTGCCAATTCTTCAATTAGACATTGTACACTTGCAGTACATAATTTTAACACATCAAGTTTTTGGCGCCATTGCCAGGGACTAAAATTATTTTTTATTTATTCCCTAATTTTTATTTATTCGAATTAGTTTTAACTTTAAATTTTTTTTTTCAGTATTATTGAAGCGGATCGAAGGAGTGAAAAGATAATGATTTTGTTGCTGAGCTTTCTTCGGTACTTCATATCTCCATATTTTTTTTTAAAAAAAAATAGTAGTTTAAATTTTGTTTTTTTTAATATTTTTTTATTTGCCGCATTCATGCATTCACTCACGTAGAGCACATCCTGTTAGATTTTTATTTTTTTTATTTTTTGTCAAATATAAACTGTGGTGATTGCTGGAGGATTGAGGTACGTCAAAATTTCTCCTTCATTCGTGATTCACATAGTTTTAGGACACTTTATTTGTTTATAATTTTTTTTATTTGTGCATTTTTATCTTTAATCTAACAATAAGGGCACAACCTATAACAAGATAAGGTAGGGATTTCATCACCCTTCCTTGGCCTATAAACAACCCAATTTGCATTTTGCATAACCATGACCTAATAAAATCAAGTAGATGTTGACCCTAGGACTCTCGAACTCAATTAGACAATAAACTTCAAGAGGAGGTTAAATTTTAAATTAATCAAACCATCGTGTCTCAGCAAGTGGTTCAAAAGGTAAACGCCTAAAGATTGTGTGGTTATTCAATTAGTCACCGTATCTACGGAGAGACTCCCACCTTTCTTACACTCACCTAGCTAGTGGTGTGATTAATTTTGAATTTGGTGGACCTTAAGGTGTAACTTGGAACAGTTAGGAGCTGTCTAGATTTTATTTAGGATAACCGTAGAATTAGGATTTTTATTTTATTTCTTTATTATATTTTTTTGTGACTTTCGTGGTTAGTGGCTTTTGTTACTCGAGTTAGTAAGCCCTTCGGGGTGTCTCTACACATAGTGCCTTAAAGCCAATTGGTTTGGGAGTCATAGGTCCAACGCTCGTTTCATAGGTAACTCTGAAAAGCATAAGAAAACGAGACATTGCACAAGTCAAGAATCAAAATTGAAAAAAAAGAAATGGAAAAAAAAAGAAGGAAACATTAAAATTAATCTAGTCTCTATGGGTTCGACATGTACTTGCCAGTTCTTTAATCACTACAAGAAAATCGGCTATTTCTGACTAACTAGTTCGTTGGAATTAAGTTTATTCCGTCGAAACTAATATTACTTCTGATGTAATAGCCCGTCAGAAATTCAGACTAATATAATGTCGTCTAGCTTATTTTTTTCGATTATTCAGTCGAAAATAATTATTTCTGAGGGATTTATTTCTGACAGAATGTTCTTCAAAACTAACTTATATTCGACGGAATTTATCTCATCAAAAAATTAGGTCGAGTACATCTTGCCACGTGGACAGGCGCGAAAACCTGGTCTTTTTTAATTCTGAGGGAATATCCGTCGGACCTAACTTAATATCCGTCGGAATTAACTGAGATAAAATAAAATATTTATTAATAATATTTTTTAAAAATTAATTGAATATATTATTTATGACAGAACTTCCGTCAGTTTTAGGTTATTCAGTCGGAATTATATATATATTTTTTTCCAGATTTATTTTGCTTTTGCATTTTTCAGATTTTTATATAAGCCACTTTTTTGTACCTGAAACCTGTTTATCACAACAATACATACAATAATATTCAACCCATATTACAACTATATCCAACAACCGGCAACAACATATATATCATAATCAACCCATAATACAACGTTCTACAACTAAACTAAACGAAACTTATATACTACAAATGACTTATATAAACTTCAAAACTAAACTACATAAATATTAAACAATAATCCTGTACAGATAACAATGAAATGGCGTCGAATTATCACTATGTGCTTATACAATAATGTTCTACAAAACATCTATACAGATATATGATAGACACTATATATATGTATATCAACCTAAACTAGTACTACCACCAAAGAGGATCGAGTCATCCTCAAGTGAGGTCGACATTTATGCTACTTGGGTGTTCGAAATTTCGCTTGCCATCACCATCGATAGTAAGAAGGCCACCTCGTTGATACAAAAACAAAATAAAACGTATGAGTCCGTATGAGATAATCAAAATAGACAGCAGTTTAAAAATTAAATAACATGCAAATTAATAAACTTAAAATAAATATAATACCGAGTAGGTGGGGATGACTCTCGCCGGGCCAAAAGCCTCGTAGAGAGTAAGGTAACCACTAATCGAGCACCTCGTCACAGATCACGATAAACCGCTTCCCACGGATACCCATACTTCGATTTCGTCGTCTCATCAGAATATCCTGCGCTAGCTAGTGAAGGCGAAGCTCGACTAGTAACTCCCGACAACGGAAACCCGGATGCGCATGAAATGTCCTCGACACATGTACCGCCATGACCCTTTGAAGATCTCGTCATCCAAGCCGCCGCCCGTGTGAGATGGTCCTGTTGTGTTCTTTCTTGGATGTCACAGAGCCAAAGAAAACAAATATATTATGTGAGATCCCGAATTTTATGAATCGAAAGTATTCAATTTTCTTATAATTATTATTTTATTTAGTAAATGGTTAAATTGAGAAAGGGTTAAAGTTAAGGATGATATGTGAAAATTTTGCAAAAGTAAGCAAGTTGATATAAAATATTCGCTGTGTCGTGGAATATTTGTTTTAACAGGAATATTCAGACGACGATTAAGTATTGTCAGTAGTTAGAAAACTACGTAAATATCTTTTTATAAAAATAACTACGAAAGTTTTACCGTTAAACCGTTGAACTACCCTAGTAGTAAAAGTACAAGAATAACGCTGCGTGATTGCATAGTAGCATATGGTATTGATTATTGATGCTTACGTGAGAAATCACTCAGTTATACTCAATTATTGCTACAGTAATTGCTGCGTAATATCTCTCATATTATTGATTCAATTATTGTCACAGAATCAATATTTTATATTATTAAATCAATAATTGAGATGACAAAGTTATCATATTATTATTTCGCAATATTGACGGATGTTCAGAAAGTTCGTCGAGGAGAGGTTTTGTCACCTAATCAACGGCAATCAAGGAGAAATCCTTATCGGAAGCCTCCTCTTTCCGGAATGATCCGGTTGTTAAATATTGTGAGTTATAATATTAATGATGAATAAGTTCATGTTGATTAAAGATGAAATTGATATTTCCATTGTGGTGGGATTATTAGTGTTAGTGGAAATCGACATCTATTCCGATAATAATTGATGTCTAGAGGTTATATCGACCAACGGGTAATTAATCGGATAAATGAGCAATTAATTACTATTAATTCACATGCTTATAACTATTTGTTCACATGTGTGTACTATTGATTCACACGCATGTACTATTAGGGGAGGTGGTGCAAGATTGATAATACTTGCATGACTAAATTAAAAATGGAGGTATAGATGAAGATACTATATCGTAATTATTCGATTCACATGTATGTAACTATTGATTCACATGATGTACTATTAGGGGAGGTGGTAAGTTTGATAATACTTGCAAGACTAAATTAAAATGAAGGAAAAGATGAAGGTATTATACTGTAATATTTCGAACCCCAAAACGTGTAATTATCGAAACTATGTTTTCCGATAAATAGAAGTTCATTTTTCTTTCATTCTCACCAATTCACTAAGACTCACAAGAGCAATTATAGAGAGAGAAGCTATAGAGAAAAAGAAGAAGAGAAGTCTGATACCTCACTATTCCGGTATCCAGTCTTCTTCTGAGGTAAGGGATATTATTTATTTCATATTCACTTACGATATTATTTTTCGTATTCGTAAGAAATTTTATTTTCTTTCAATATTCTTAAGGAATAATATTATGTTCAATATTCGCAAGAAATATTATCTTCATTTAATATTCGTAAGGAATATTATCTTCGTTTAATATTCGTAAGGAATATTATTTTAGTTCACCAGTCGTAAGGGATATTATTTCTTTCGTATTCATGAAGAGGGTTATTTTCTTTCAATACTCGTAAGGGTTGTTATTCCATTCTTTATTATTTTGTTGGAATAACCTGTCTACGTGGACTACCGCATGCATGGTGAAATTCTTCCATTTCCATTCTTTATTATTCGTTAGAATAACTCGCTCACGCGGATCACCGCATTTATGGTGAAATTCTTTCGTTATTCCATTCTTTATTATTCTGTTAGAATAACCGGCTCACGCGGACTCACCGCATTTACGGTGAAATTCTTTCGTTATTCCATTCTTTATTATTATGTTGGAATAACTGCTTACGCGGATTCATCAGATGCATGGTGAATGACCCTTCGTATTCATTCTTTATTAAATTGTGGAAATGATCTGTCTATATGGATTACCGCATGGCGGGTGAAAATCCATTTGCAGTTTCGTATATTCTATTATACTTGTATGAGATATCATTTCTTTTGTACTCGTCATGGAATATCGTTTTCTTTTGTATTTTCCTTTTATGAGTACTATTCATAAAGTACTATTCATGGGTACTATTCACGTATACGACATTAATTATTCACGTGATACTAAGATTATTTACTTAATATGACTTACTATTTACGAAGTTACTATTCATAAAGTACTATTCATGGGGTACTATTTATAGAGTACTATTCCCGAAGTACTATTCATGAAGTACTATTCACGGGATACTATTTACCTGAGTACTATTCACCCGGAGTAATATTCATAACAAAAATTGATTTCTTTTCGATCTAAGTCATTTTTGATACAATATCATTCTTGAATTTTACTCCACAAAGCAGTATCATGTTGGAAATTTAAACATTATTGAATTCTGGATAAATTAAATTATAAATCTTAAAAATTTATCTTTTATTTTCTTTTAATTGAATTCTTATATCATTGTCATCATCCTCACGCTTATATTGTGATGAAAGTCATCTTCGCTTACGTGCATAGATGGATCGTTGATTGATATGATTATGACTGTGGATCATTCTAAGATAATCATGACCCGTAATGTTACAAATGATGTGGTAAAAGTCCTCATTGGCCTATAGTGCATTGATGGAAAATTGTTGGTATGATTATGACCATGGATTATTTGGTATAATCATGACCATTGATGATTACATGAATATCCTTGGTCGTGGTGCAGGATGATTCGATGATGCGGTTTATTTATTGTCGAGTCTCGCCGATAAAGTTGATGAAAACTTTTTAAATCATAGAAGATAGTAGATATCATGCTCTACTCGACTCTTCTAATGGATCGCTTATTCGCTACTGATTGTTGATCTAAAACTTGTTGTCTATTGTATTCTATCAGTTGTTATACTGTTGAAGGCTAAGGATAATTTATTCTGCATTATCTTAGTCATAATATTTCTTACTAGGCTAGTCGAGCTCACCCTTTTCTTTTATTGTTCTCTTCAGGAAATAAAAATATAGCTGGGACTAGTCGGGGAATGGATTGACGGTCCAGATGATTGTTTTAGTAGTCCTTACTATTCTAGAAGACAATATTCTTGTTTAAACTCTCAGCTATGTTTTTTCGTATATTACCTGTAAGACCCCAAATTTTTATAAATAAAGATTTAATTTCCTCTATTTATTATTTTGAAATAGTAAGGGGTTGATTTGATTAATGTGGTTAGTTATGGATAAAATGAGCAAATATTTCAAATAAGCAAGTGGTTATAAAATATTCATTGTTGTCGGGGAATATTCGTTTGGTCGTGGAATATTCTTGCTGTCGGGGAATATTCATACGACGGCGCAGCCTTGTGTGGGCCCCATAACGAAAAGTGATTGGATGAAGAAAACGACAAGTATAAGTTGTTTATAAATAACGACATAGTTATTATCGTTAATCTTCCGTTGAATACTTATGGTTAAAACACAATAACGCACGGTATTGCACCAATTATTGATTCTTACGTAAAAAGGCACTACTCAATAATTGTTACAGTAATTATTGTTTAATATTTTATTTTATTGATTCAATAATTGCTACATTGATATTTTATATTATTGTTGTTTCAATAATTATCACTACACAGTATTTTTCATTATCAGATCAATAATTCATATTATTTGAATAATATTATTAAATAAAATTATTGGCAATGCCTAGAAAGTTCTGTCTAATGAGAGGTTTGGTCACCTAATTGCGCGCCAGTAAGGAGAAATCCTTATTGGAAAGCCCCTCTTCCGGAACGGCATTGGTTGTCAAGATTGTGATTCTGTAATATTATTTGTGAATAATTAATTATTGATTTATATGATAAGAAAAATATTCATTTCATGTGAATATAGATGGAGAAAATTTTTAATATGACAATTGTTGAAAATTGATATTTTATATTTTCTGATAAAATAATTCATTTAAATATATTATTATATTTTAATAATATAATAATGGTGATATTTTTACAATGAATGTGTGATATATGAATAAATGAGGAGGAAGAGTATTTTTGTTATAAAAATGTTTAACACATGTTTTGTGTGTTGGTGACCCTATTTTTGACTGAAATTTGATTATAGCCTGTAAAATCGTCCGTATGTGGATTTCGGTCAATTTCTGTTTGGAATTTGGAAAAACTTTCTTCTGTAAAGTTGTAGAGAATTAAATTTCTTATGGAATGGACATAAGATTTGAATTTTTCTGATAAAAGGGCTATTATTATGAATTATTGAAGTTCTGGATTATTGAGTCTGAATTGATTTTGTTACAAAAATTGTTTAAAACATGTTTTTCATTTTTGGTGGGCCCCACTTGTGTGGTAAATGTGTTGAAATCATATTTCTAAGAGTGCGTATAATATTTTTATAAATATTATTATTTTATTAAATTTTCTGCTTTGGTGTTCTATGCATTTTCCTATAAATAGGGTGCTTAGGTTAGAATTGAAAATCACACCAGAAACTGAAATCTTCTCTGTCTATATTATCGAACGTATTCTTGTGAGTATTTTGATACTTTGAGTGTTGCTATACGATGCAAGTTCCTTTCAGCGTTATATCTGATATTCCAGCTAGAAGTACTATTCTTTTAAGGTAAGGGATGTTATTTTTTTAAAAATGATATTATTTCTTTCAATATCATTATGCCGAAATATTGGTAAGATTTTTCTTGTGAAATTCTTATATTTTTATGTCGGGGTTACTATTCATGAGTTATTATTCACGAGTTACTATTCACGAGTTACTATTCATTTAGTACTATTCACGAAGCATGATAATTTTTTCTTGTGGAATTTCTACCTTTTAGTATCGGAGTTACTATTCACGATACTCAAGACTATTCAATTTATCATTTACACTATTCACGTAAAAATTAAATTTTCTTTTATGTGTCCAAGATTGTCTCGTTATGGTTCCTATCTTTGATCGATCTATGTTTTGATCTTTATTTTTGAATTCGCTCCACAATAGTTTATTATGGAGTATTTTTGAACTTGGATTGTCTAAAATATAAATCCTTAATATTTATTCTTTTGTCTCACTAGATTCGTTTTCTTTAAAATATATTTTTCATCATCCTCAGTCCTAAATGATGATATTACTGAATATCTTTGGCCTCAGAGTGTAAAGATGAATGATTTTTGATGAATATCTTTGGCTCGTAGTGCAAAGATGAACAGTGTTGAGATGAACATGACCGATCGATTAATATCTTCGTCCAGAAGCGCAAAAGATGATTATTTGATTCAAGATGTATATTGATTGATGTTACTGAGGATAAAATATCGATGATGGACTTTTAAATTCATAGATGATAGTAGATTTCATTCTCTACTTAACTCTTCTAATGAATTGTTTTTTCCGCTGCAGTTGTTGATCTAAAACTTGTTGTCTATTGTATTCTATCATATTTTTCCCTGTTGAGTACTAACGATAATTTTTTGTACATTACCTTAGTTATAATATCCTTTACTGGGCTAGTTGAGCTCACCCTTTTCCTTTTTGTTCCATTTTTTCTTCTTAGAGGCTAGATTATAGCAGAACTACTAGGGTGTGGAGTGATGGTTCAAGATAGTTGTTTTAGTAGTCCTCACTATTTTGTAAAATAAAGTGTATCAATAATTGTAATGAGGACTTCATTTGAGTGTTGATATTGTCTAGAAGACAATATTTGTATTTAAACTCACAAAGATGTGTTGTCGTATTTTGTACGACAATTGTAATAATGAAGTTGTAGTTGTTTTCGCACTCATGTATTTGGCGACTCGTAATAGGTGGGTAGATTGGACCTATTTTGGGGGCGCCACATTACCCGACAATTGTATAATTAAGTTTGTATTTATGTAACATGTATTTGGCAACTCAAGATGGGTGATGTATACCTATTTTGGGGGCGTCACATATTATTACAAATAATATTTGCAATTAAATCATATTAACTAATTATATAGCAAAAAGAATATTACCTCCAGGTAATGTATACACTGGTACCCTCGGTAGGCCCAACACTAGATACCTATTGGTACTACTACTAGGGGGATCCTGAGACGCAACCCATAGTCTCAACTCGTCATCCCGAGATAATACAATCTCGGTCGGAGGAATGGTAGAATCTAACGGCTCAGCATCCCCTAGCAGCCTCCAACTTAGCTATATCTTTGGTCCTGAAGCTTCTAAAATCAGCCATGAAATTTATTTTGTGACATTGAACATTAATGAAATCATTATATCAACTACCTAATATTAATATTTATATAAGATAAATTTGTATTAGTCTTACCCAGATATAATGTCATGGAGACATGCTAGAATCCTTTCTACGGTGAGCTTTGTCCCAAAACTCTAGCATGGTAGGAGGTCGCACCCAAGCTATCCCGCATGGCCTAATAAATACATGAAAATAAAATTTAATAATCATGATAATAGTACAATCGAATAACTAAAGAACTAAATTATGATACTTTATCGACTTCACTTCCTCAAACGACCGTGAGCCCAGAATTGAAGTGTGTACGACTTTGAAATGGCCACGATTCTTTTTTACCTCCTCGAAATTTTTTTGAAGTCATCATCGTCCTAGTATGCACACATAGCCGCCCATGTTGCATCAGAGACTATGCTAGGCTGATGATCGCGTATGGTAGTCCCAGTCGCTCAATAATCGCCGCAAATTTTATCATCTCATCTCATACTGACCACCAGTAATTGTTCTTTGCGATATGTGCAGTAATAACACTATCGCCGGCTGCCTATGAGACAGTCTCCTCATATCTAAAATAAATCTATACAAATAATGTTAAAATATTAGAAATTGATGATAATACCTAGAATCTTACTTAATTTAAGTTATGTAATTCGGCTTACATGGAACTCTCGCAACACAATAGTCATATAGTGTGCATCATACTGCAGAAATTGAGTGAATCACATACATCCTGTAGGTAGGTGTGTCAAGCAAATGGCATGTAGCGTATGCTTAACGATCGGGTCTAGGATACTGTAATAATTCAAAATATGTGTTACTTTAATTCATATAATCATATAAAGTAATTTATATCATTGAGTTATCTAATAGTGGACACGTACTACGCCGAGTCGACATCAACTATAGCAATCGTTGACTGGGCCGGCGGACACCCAAATAAACCGAGGTTAGTCCCTCGCTAACATCGACGATTAGTATCTGTAAGTTTATATAGTATTTCAGCATGCGTTAAATAAAATTGTAATAATAAATTAAATTATAAAAAAGATAGAAACTTACTAGATGATGACGACGTCCCTCCCTAGGAGCCGTCGCTAGGTCCTGTACGACCACCCCCGCGACGACCTCCACCACTATTTTTAGCCATAATTGTGCTACTGTAATTAAAAAGAACATTAATTTCTAGCCATGATTATTTTTTTTAGTAATGAATTATACAAAAACATCAATAATTTGAAGTTAAGGCTTAATACGTCGTCAAACCCGTCAGAATCAATATCAATTTCATCCTCAGATTTAGTCTCTTCCTCGTCCGTATCAATTAATGTTTCGCCATCTTCATCTTGTACAATAACATAATCACTGGAAATAATGTCATCATCGACTTCTTCATCATCGAGTATGTTAATGACATTTGCTGCCAACACATCGTCATCGTCTGGAAGTACGTGGTTGGGATTGCTAACTTGTTCTTGCAATGGGTAATCCGTTCCAAATAAATTAGTACCATCAAAAGCCTTAGTTTTCTTTGTGACAACTATATACCAAGGGTTTCTAGAATTTGCTACATTAGGAGCATAGTACACTTGAGTTGCTTGGCTGGCTAATACAAACACGTCAGGAAACTATAGCTTTGACTTGATATCTATTGTGACGATTTTATTACGATCAACTTTAACACCCTTTTCATTATCAAACCAATGAAATTTAAATGTAACAACCTTTTTACCTCCGGGATAATTGAGCACAACCACGCCTTCTAATCGTCCTTAACAATTGGACTCAGAATTTTGGTAACAGCTTCCCAACACGACAACGCCAGAATTAACTGATGTCAGTTCATTCAAGTCATCAACCTTAAATCTGTACCCATTAATGATACAGCCGGGATATAAACTAAGAAGTTTGTACGAACCAGAAATAACATCTCTAAAATGATCATAGGCGTTATCTTCTTCAACCCTTCTCTTAAACCACTGTGGAAAATTTTCAGTGGTGAATGCTTCCAACTGTGCTGTAGTTAACCCCGGGTCAGAAGTATACGCTTCATTTTTGAATGAACTGACATAATAATAACAGGGTTAATGTTGCGATAACAGGGCATGGAAATATTTTAAACTCGACAAAAAATAATACATACTTGATGTATGACGATACTTTGGGCATATTTAGAAGCACGTATGTAGATACAATTTTCAAATCTTTTTCGGTTAGATAGGTCATCGTCTCTATGCCAAATGGTTTAGCCGAATAAGAGAATGCTTCCAACTCATCAGAAGGAGATTGGGGTTCGACAACCTCATTCCGGTACGCATCAACTAATCCCCTTCCATCTACCATTATCCTATGGTACATCCAACTTCGATCGGCTGACATCTTTAATTGAAAATAAAACGGTTGTATTAGAAAGGGAATGTTCATGTATGTGGTCCATGCATGAATAATATTTTCCTAGTATATATCTCCAATGTACATGGGTTAGGCTTCTATCTCGTTCCTGGATGCGTCTCCTTACTTTTGCCAATCTTGAGGACGTTTCTTTTATTTTAAGAAAATTTCAGTAGCACCTCCCCATGTTCTCTAAGTACACGCAATAGACCAAGAGAACTTAGTCTAAGTATGCACTCGGAGAACATATAGAGATAACCAGCTGAAAAAACCTCAAAATAAAAAAAACGTACCCTTGTGAATTGGCACCCGCCTAAGTGAGAGATAACATCCAGTAACAGTCCCAAAATGGGGACTATTCTACATTCACTCCTACTGAGTGAATGTCAAACGAGTTTCTAAGATTCTATTAATACTATATGCATGCACATGAAGGATTTATTTTGCCAACTGGTTCCTCGGCAACCGGGAAAAAAAAGGGTCATAGTTCCTGGTTGTGTCCTATACTCAAATAATAAAGTTAATTCAATTACTATGGACATTCCTCATTGTTCCATCATAACAGATGACAACATCCCGAAGGAGTTCCATTAAGCTATTGAAGAAAGTTACAGGTTAAGCAACCCTCTAGATGAATGAATGATCACTTCTCTGTTAGGAATGAATCAGCTCCCCATATGGGTCCAATCCATGACATAGACAGCTTCTCACCACTCTGAATTCCTCAGATAGATAGTTCTCATAGAAAAAGAGTTAAGACGTTCTTTGAGAACTACCCATCTGAGGAATTTGGAGTGGTGAGAAGCTGTCTATGTCATGGATTGGACCCATATGGGGAGATGATTCATTCCTAGCAGAGAAGTGATCATTCGCTCAACTAGAGGGTTGCTTAACCTAGAACTTTGTTCAACAACTTAATGGCAATCCTTCCGGATGTTGTCATCTGTTATGATGGAATAGTGAGGAATGTCCGCAGTAATTCAATTAACTTTATTATTCGAGTATAGGACACAAACAGGAACTACGACCCTTTTTTTTAATTGCTACCGAGGAACCGTCTGGAGTACTATTAGCTGCAACTGCTATGTCGAATCCTGCATACAAGGAAGAGTACATATATGTAGGGAGAATATTATCGAGTTTATTGAAAATTGTGGTAAACTAAGAAAATGATACTTAGTTTATTTTGCCAATGATAAACTAAGTAAGTTGTACTTAGGGGGGTGTATTCAAATAAGATTTTTAAAAACCTTTTTTAAGTGACAGACTTTTGTAGAGTTTGTGAATTTTAATGACTTTTAAAGACTTTAAAGACTTTTTTAAAATAACTTTTATAGACTCCATGAAATAAGTATGATGATTTTAATAGACTTTTTACCAAGATTTTAATAGACTTTTGTATACTTCTAATATATCTTGTAGAAGTTATATTAATTGTTAATTAGCCCATGTGTATAGCTTCTCACTCTTTTTCATGAACTACATGAAATCTCATTATTTCATTAAATTATCATGTAACATGAGATTTAATATATGTAGAAAGTAATCATATTATTATACTCATTTCATGATAAATTTAGATACTCGAATACGAATAAAACTTTAGAAGCTACAGGCATAACACAAAAAGTAAGCTCACTTTTCATTGAACTATATATACTATATATGCGTACGATTTTTTAGTAGGAGTACCAAACTCTGTTTTTCACAAAATAATATCATGACAATGAAAATCTATATGATCGCAAAACTTCATACATGTGAGTAAATTGCCACCAAGTTATAAAAAATTTACCAAAGAGATTTTTAGTCGTTGGTAAGCCATGCACAAAATTATCGTGAGAGATTTTATTTTTCTTAAAATTATTAATAGTTGTTAGTGAACCAAAATTGACCGTTAAAAAAATAATTATGCGACTTTTTAATTTATTTATGATGTTAGAAAATAATTAATTAAAATGTCACGTAACTAATTTTTTAACAGTCGACCGTTGTCATCTTTGAACTATTTTTTTTAATTTTGATGAGTTTTAGAATTTATCAAGATTCAGTATATATCATATACTATATCTATATAATATATCTATATATATATATATATATATAATATAATATTAAAATCAAAATTTCTTGTTTGATTTTTCAAAGTCATAATGAGATATTCTATAGTAAATGTTTGTGTAATTTATCTAATTTCTAATAAATTTAGTAAAAAAATATAAACGGTTTATAATTTTAATAATTATATTTTATAAAATTAGATTAATTTATATTCATTTTAAGTTAAAAATTTACCGAAGAGTTTTGAGACTCTTGAATTTTCCATAAAATCTCTCTACAATTTTTTTACCGGCGATTTGAATTTCTACCTATGTGTTTAATATTTGGAAGTCTTTAGAAGTCTTTAGATATGAGGTCAGACTTTGGATATGAGTTGATAGATATAACTTTTCTTCTAAAGTCTGTCAAACTCTACCATTTGATAGAAATCTGAAAAATCAATGACTTTTTGAATACCAAAATACTTTTATAGACTTTATAAAAATCTCAATTCAATACCACCTAACTTTTAAAGACATTACAAAAGTTTTAATTGAATACCAGTAAACTTTTATAAACTCTTTAAATGTCTTGATTGAATACAACGAAATTTTTAAAGTCTTTAAAAGTATTAATAGAATTGAATACACCCTCCTTAGTTTATGAGAATTGTTATTTAGAATGTATAGATACTACCGTTCGATATTCACTCCTACTTGTCAAATGGGTTTCTAATTGAGTTCCAAAGTATTTTATTTTCACGACAACATTTTTATATATTCAGTCTTTTTGAATTGCATCCCAACTATGCAAATGGTACTTAGTTTATTATTATTATTATTATTATTATTATTATTATTATTATTATTATTATTATTATTATTATTATTATTATTATTATTATTATTATTATTATTATTATATATTATATAAGTTCTAATTTAATTTAATTTAATTTATGGTATTAATTATTTTAATTTGATTTAAGTTATTATTTTAATTTATTTTAATTTATTTTTATTATATAATATAATTTTTAAATTTTTTATTAAATTAAATTAAATTCATTAAATTTATTTTATTTTAAATTTAATTTAAATTATTTTAATTAAATTAAATTAAATTTATTTTATTTTATTCTATTTTATTTTTTATTGAATTGTATTTTATATATATTATATTATATATTTTTTTAATATTTTTATTAAATTAAATTTATTTATTAAATTAAATCAATCTTTTAATTTTATTCAATTTACTTTAATTTATCATTTTATTTTATTTTACTTTATTTTGTATTATATTATATAATCTAATTTTTAAAATTTATTTTATTTAAGAAACTAAATTAAATTAAATTTATTATTTTATTTATTAATTAATTAATTTTATTTTTATTTTTTATTAAAATTAATTTAATTTAATTTAATTTATTAATTTATTTTATTTTATTTTATTTATTTTGTATTATATTTTATTTTAGTAAATTTAATTTAATCTATTTATTAAATTATATTTATTTCATTTATTAAACTTTATTTTATTCTAAATTATATATTAGTATATTAAATAGTTAATTTTGATTTTATTTTATTTTTAATTAAGTTGATTAAATTAATTGATATTTGAAGTATAAATTATTTGATTTTATTTGTCAGAAACTAATTAAGTAAATGCTACTTAATTAGTGAATTTTATTTGTCAGAAACTAATTAGGGATGAAATATTAATGATGGAATATTAAATTGGAGGACATAGTAGACATTATATTCTATTTGACTCTTCTAATGAATTGCTAGATCCGCTGCAATTGTTGATCTAAAACTTGTCGTTTATTGTATTCTATCTGATTTTTTCCTGTTGGGGACTAAAAATAATTTGTTCTATATTATATTAGTAATAATATTCTTTACTGAGCTATTTGTATTCACCCTTTTGCTTCAAAATTCCTTTTAGGTAGTAAGAGTGTAGTTAGGTCGAGCGGGGATAACAGGGGAATAGTGTGATAGTCCGAGACTGTGGAAGTTTCTCAATACTTTATAAAACAGCATGACATGCAATAAATAATTGTATTGAGGACTTAAGATGGGTGTGTCATATTTTATATGTCACTTAATAATTGATTTTGGTGAACAACAATAGGGTGATGAGAACCCAACTTTAAAAGCGTCAAAAATGCACCCTATTAGAATGAGGAAGACAAAATTGTACTAAGAGCTTAAAGGGTGTGTTTCCACTATCATACATTATGTCTGACCTCATACAAACTCGTGTTATCATAAGATATCATTGTCTTTCATCCACTTGTCGACTATATCTACGAGAATTATCTATATAATCTTGTAGTATGGTTGTAATATAATTTTCAGTTTGAGACAATGAAGATAATTATATGGCAAGATAATTATATTATTATATATATATATATTATATAAGTTCTAATTTAATTTAATTTAATCTATGGTATTAATTATTTTAATTTGATTTAAGTTATTATTTTAATTTATTTTATTTAATTTTTATTATATAATATAATTTTAAATTTTTTATTAAATTAAATTAAATTCATTAAATTTAATTTATTTTAAATTTAATTTAAATTATTTTAATTTAATTAAATTAAATTAAATTTATTTTATTTTATTCTATTTTATTTTTTATTGAATTGTATTTTATATATATTATATTATATATTTTTAAATATTTTTATTAAATTAAATTTATTTATTAAATTAAATCAATCTTTTTATTTTATTCAATTTACTTTAATTTATCATTTTATTTTATTTTACTTTATTTTGTATTATATTATATTATCTAATTTTTAAAATTTATTTTATTTAAGAAACTAAATTAAATTAAATTTATAATTTTATTTATTAATTAATTTTAATTTTAATTTTTATTAAAATTAATTTATTTTATTTTATTTTATTAATTTATTTTATTTTATTTTATTTATTTTGTATTATATTTTATTTTAGTAAATTTAATTTAATCTATTTATTAAATTATATTTATTTCATTTATTAAACTTTATTTTATTCTAAATTATATATTAGTATATTTAATAGTTAATTTTGATTTTATTTTGTTTTTTAATTAAGTTGATTAAATTAATTGATATTTGAAGTATAAATTATTTGATTTTATTTGTCAGAAACTAATTAAGTAAATGCTACTTAATTAGTGAATTGAGATGAACAACCCTAATTAGTTTTTGACAAATAAAATCAAATCGGGTAATTAATTGATGCCTGAAGGTTATATTGACCAATCGGGTAATTAATCGGACAAATGAGCAATTAATTGCTATTAATTCACATGCCTATAACTATTTATTCACGTGTGTACTATTGATTCACATGCATGTACTATTAGGGGAGGTGGTGCAAGATTGATAATACTTGCATGACTAAATTAAAATGAAGATATAGATGAAGGTACTATATTGTAATTATTTTTTCATATGTATGTAACTATTGAGTCACATGATTGTATTTATTGATTCACATGATGTATTATTAGGGGAGGTGGTGCAAGTTTGATAATACTTGCATGACTAAATTAAAAATGAAGGAAAAGATGAAGGTATTATACTGTAATATTTCAAGTCCCAAAACGTGCAATTATCGAAACTATGTTTTTCTATAAATAGAAGTTCATTCTTCCTTCATTCTCACCAATTCACTAAGACTCACAAGAGCAATTATAGAGAAAGAAGCTATAAAGAGAGAAGCTATAGAGAGAAAGAAGAAGAGAAGTCTGCTACTTCACTATTCCAGTATCCAGTCTTCTTCCAAGGTAAGGGGTATTATTTTTTTTCATATTCTGAAGAGATATTATTTTTCGTATTCATATGAATATTATTTTCGTTCAATATTCGTTAGGAATATCATTTTTTTCATATTCATTGTCTTCGTTTAATATTCGTAAGGAATATTATTTTCGTTCAATATCCATAAGGGATGTTATTTATTTCTTATTCGTAAGGGGTATTATTTCTTACTATTCACTCTAGGTATTATTCACGGGGTACTATTAACTCGGAGTATTATTTACGGGGTACTATTTATATTATTCACGAAGTACTATTCACAAAATAATATTTACGAAATACTATTCATGAAGTACTATTCACGGGGTACTATTCATGAAGTACTATTCACGAGGTACTATTCACAAATTACTATTCACGGGATACTATTCACGAAGTACTATTCATGAGGTACTATTCACAACGAAAAATTGATTCTTTTCTGTCCAAATTAATTTTTGATACATGAATATTATTCTTGAATTTTACTCCACAATTGGTGATCATGTTGACAATTTAGATATTCTTGAACTCTGGATAAATTGTATTATAAATGTTTAATATTTATCCTTTATCTCATTTGATTGATTCTTTATATCATTGTATGATCCTCATGCTTATATTGCGTTAAAATTCATCTTTGGCCCGTAGTGCATAGATGGACTGTTGGTTATTGGTTTTATAGTTGTATGTCTTTGGCCTGTAGTGCAAAGAAGAACTATTGATTGATATCTTTGGTTGTAGTGCAAAGATGAACTGTTGATTGATAGCTTTTGTAAGACCCCAGCTTATTATAAATGAAATTAAATTTCCTCTAGTTATTATTTTAAAATAGTAAGGGTTGATTTGATTAATGTGGTTAGTTATGGGTAAAATGCGCAAATATTTTAAATAAGCAAGTGGTTATAAAATATTTTAACAATGAAGTCCATGAAGTTCCGATCTGAAACAATAGACACCGGAGTACCATGAAGTCTAACAATCTCTCATTTGAAAGATATGTACAACCTATCCACCGAAAGTAACCCTCATGGATAGCCAAAAAAGTGTGCCGATTTGGTCAAATGGGTCCACCACTACCCATATGGCATCATTCTTCCTGAAAGTCTTCGGCAAACCAATCACAAAGTCCATCGTGATATCCTCCCACTTCCACACTGAAATGTCTAACTGTTGCAACAACCCACTAGCTCGTTGATGTTCTATCTTCACTTGTTGACAAGTGAGGCATTTCCCAACATATTCAGCCACATCTCGTTTCATCCCATTCCACCAAAAATTCTTCTTCAAATCCCTATACATCTTCGTAGAACCTGGATGAATAGAAAATGGCGAATTATGAGCCTCAGCCAACACCACCTCCCGAATGATTGGATCCGACGCTACACACAACCGCTCACCCAACCAAATCACACCATGGTCATCAACATGAAACTCGGGCTGCTTGCCCTCTTCTAGATTCTGCGTCATACTCCACAACTCCCCATCTTCTTTTTAAACTTCTTTGACCCGCGAGATAAGAGAGGGCTCCACTCTCATACCCGCCAAATGCCCATCTGAACCTCGTATATACAACTCCAACTCGAGCCGCTCCACATCCGAAATAAGCTGAGGTTGTGTAATAAGGGCTGCTACACTCCCTGAACTCTTCAGGCTAAGAGCATCTGCAACCACATTTGCCTTCCCCGGGTGATACTGAATTCTAGCATCATAGTCTTTTAGAAGCTCCAACCCGCCTCGCCTCATATTGAGCTCCTTTCGAGTGAAAATGTATTAAGAATTTTGTGATCGGTGAAGATATCACAAGTCTCTCTATACAAATAATGCCTCCAAATCTTTAAGGCAAATATCATCACGACAACTCCAAATCATGTGTGGGGTAGTTTACCTCATAAGGTTTAAGTCGCTTAGAAGCATAAGCAATCACCTTACCGTGTTGCATCAAAACACACCCTAAACCCTTCTTAGAAGCATCGCTATAAATCTGGTAACCTCCAGTCCCCGACGGCAATGCAAGTATAGGAGCTGTTACAAGTCGTTTTTTCAATTCCTCGAAACTCTTCCCACACTCCTCATTCCACACAAATTTCGTGCCCTTTCTCATTAACTAAGTCAATGGTAAGGCAAGCAAGGAAAACCCTTCCACAAACCGCCTATAATACCTTGCCAAACCCAAGAAACTCCTAATCTCTGTCACTATAGTAGGTCTTGGCCATTTAGTCATAGCCTCAACCTTCGCAGAATCCACCTTAATGCCTTCAGCAGAAACAACATGTCCCAAAAATGAGACCTGCTCCAACCAAAACTCGCATTTAGAGAATTTAGCATACGATTTTCTTTTCGCAAAAATCCTCAACCTTTGCATGAAGATGCTCCTCATGCTCTTCCTTAGACTTGGAGTAAAACAAAATGTCATCAATAAATACAATAACAAATTGGTCCAAGTACTCCCTGAACACCCAATTCATCAAATCCATAAACACCGCCGGAGCGTTAGTCAACCCGAATGGCATCACCAGAAATGAGTAATGCCCATATTGAGTGTGAAAAGCTGTCTTAGGGATATCCTCATCCCTCACCCTCAACTGATGATAGCCCGACCTCAAATCTATCTTCAAAAAATACTTTACCCCTTGAACTTGGTCAAACAAGTCATCAATCCTCGACAATGGATACCGATTCCTGATGGTGATCTTGTTTAACTCTCTATAGTCTATACACAGCCTCATAGACCCATCCTTCTTCTTTACAAACAAGACTGGAGTACCCCACGCTGAAACACTCGGCTGAATCACGCCACGATCTAACAATTCCTGCAACTGTTCCTTCAACTCCTATAGCTCCAACGGTGCCATTCGATACGGCGCCTTAGAGATAGGCTCCGCACCAGGAACAAGCTCAATAGAAAACTCCACTTCCCGCTGCAGTGGAAACCCTGACAACTCCTCAGGAAACACATCGAAAAAATCACGAACAATTGGAACATCCTCAATACGGGACTCACTCTTAGAGGTATCCTTCACAAATGCCAAATACCCCTCACAACCCTTTGCTACCAACTTCCCAGTCTTCAAAGCTGAAATCAACTTCAACACCCTACTCGGCTGTGAACCCTGAAACACGAACTCCGGAGACTTCACATCTCCAAATATAACCTTCTTCGCTTGACAATCAATAGTGGCCTGGTGCTTATCCAACCAGTCCATCCCAAGAATGACATCAAAATCATGCATACTCATCGAAAGAAGATTAGCCCTACGAATCTTATCCCCAAAACTGATCGCACACCCTCGATACAAATCATAAATAACAACAGAAGTACCCATCGGGGTAGCAATAGACATAACAGAATCTAATAACTGAGATGGCACACCCAGGTGCCTAACAAAAGACTGAGCAACAATGGAATGAGTAGAACCCGTATCAAACAAAATGAAAGTAGTATGCACACAAGCCAATCATGTTTGATGATAAAGCATATACTTTGTAACAATCTTATTCATTTATTAATAAAAGTATTAATTTATTAAAGGCTTTAATTATCTACATGATCTTTGTTTTATAATATGTGATAAACCCATAGTTTTAAGCAATGCTTTTAGAATAATGATGATGATCATTCTAATGAGATCTAAATTCTTAGAAAGCTTAAAACTAAAATAGTTCCCAATCGTTGGATTACTAAATTGGGGATTAGTGAATCCGGATAGATTGGTACATACGTTGCTTGCTCATTGGATGAGGATGATTGATCTCATGATCATTTTGTGTGGAGACACTAAAGCAAGTATGTAGGTGCTTATTAGAGAATAAGTTCATTTGAGCATTGGCTCGCTAAGGAATACCTAATGGAGTTTTATTTGCTGTCAATAGGAATTCCTGTTGTGATAGTAGTACAAGTGATCCTTGGACTTGAGATCATCATAGTATCTTGTGTATGATGAGTTATACTTTGACTTATTCCTTAAGACCCTTAGGGTATATCAAAGGGTATGCTTGGGTATAATAAGTTGTACATGGAGATAATGTATGATCAATAAAGAATCTACCACTTCTAATAAAAGAAGAGAAATGTCCTATGTGATTCGATAAATGACAACCCAAGTAGTCCTTGGCAAAGCGTAATGAAATTAGAAAGGAGTTTCTAATTTGCATTATTTGAGTTGTGCATTTAAGGATCGAAAATACATATAATTAAATAAAATAAGACTTGATAAATAATTCCATATCTTATATTTAATTGGGACATTGTATGGTGGAAGGATTGAATTGTATGGTAACTATTTACTCAAAGGTTCTTTAATGATTAATGTTGAAATCTATATTATCCGGAAAGTCGTTGATCGCTGGGAGGCTTATCCCTATTATTGTAGAATAAATATTATTTATTTAAATAAATTAATTATTTAATTTATTTATTTAAATAAGATTAGAATTATTCTAATTGATTTATTCTGCTTAGGTTTAATATGGAGAACCTAAAGGGTCACACCATAAAAGGAAGAATAATTATTTAAGAAGTTAATGGCATAATCGTAATAATATGTTTAGTATATTTAATTTAATCTATGGTGATAGAATAAATTAAATAGCTTAATATTTATTATTTAATATTTTAGAAATATTAAATATAAATTAATAAAAGAAGTCTTATTAATATTATTACAATTATTATTATTTTAATTTCTAAAAGAGTTTAGGAATTAATTTAATATAAGTACTCTCATTTATTCCTAATAGGATTAGGAAGGAAAATTAGTTAAAGGAGTTTAATTAATTATCCCTAATAAGATTAGGGAGCCTAATTAATTAAAAGAATTTAATTAATTAAATAAAACCCAATTTCTTAATTGTTAAGGAGGGTTGCCCACATCAATAAATAAGAGGAGTCTTATTATGGGTGGTGGGGGTAGTTAACTTTTACAACTACGTAATAATTCCAATTAGTTGGAAAGACGCCTTTTTTCTATAGAGATAGGAAAAACTAGGGTTTGAGCCAATACCCTTCTTCTTGAATTTTCTTCTTCCTTGGTGGATAACCTCCAGAGGCCAAACATATGGGTGGCTAACGTTGATCAAAGGAAGGAACCAAACCCGGTGGATTCAAGGAGATCGCGGAGAAGTGGGAGGTGAACTCGCACTGAGGAAGCTCGTTTTACAAGGGTATGATTTCATAATTTCTTATTCTTCGTTTAATTAATAATTGTGCATAAAGGGTGATCCGTATATATGGTTTGTAAATTTTTAAACTCGATTTTATCTCGCCAGCTTATTTTTGCAATTTGATCACAAGGCATGAATATTACAAACCTAACAGTGGCATTAGAGCCAAACCTTTATGCAAATTATTAATTGTTCAGATTTAATTTGTATATTGATATGTGTTTAGAACAATTTAATTGGGCATAATTTTATTGTATAAAACTTATTAAAAAAAAAATCGGAAATCAAAAGTTGCAACGTGATACTGCCATTTTTTTTTTTTGCACTGGAAATCCTACAAAATGTTTACAAAATGGTTGGTTTTTGCGGAAATCAAGGAAGCTACAAAGTTTTTTGGCAAAGAAGTGAATTCATTGAAGCAACAGGATATCAAGTTGCCTAAAGGCACGGTTTCTCTTTTTTTTTTTTTTATATATTGACGTGCTTAATAAAAATAAAAAAAAATGCAAGGAACAAAAACCGGACTTGGGATTCTATATCATGATTGAAATTAAGTTGCCTTATATTATATATATATATATATATATTATATGGTATAATATTTATATAATATAATAAATACCGTATATATATATATTTTAATTAAATACGGATATTATATATATATATTATACGATTAATATATATATATATATATATATATTAATTATTTTATAATTAAAATAAAAGTTTATTTTAATTTTAAAATAAAAGGTTTATTTTAATATTAAAATAAAAGGTTTATTTTAATTTTAAAATTAGAATTTCATGCTAACTAATTAGAGTTGGAATTGGATTCCATGATAACTAATTAGAGTTGAAAATGGATTTTATTTTTCCTTAAATAAAGGAGTTTATTTAGATATGAAATAGGATTTCATATTATTCAAAATAAAAGAGTTTATTTGTGAATAGGAAAGAAAATCCATGTTTCCTTAAATAAAGGAGTTTGTTTAGATATGAAATAAGATTTCATATTATTCAAAATAAAAGAGTTTATTTGTGAATAGGAAAGAGAATCCATGTTTCCTTAAATAAAGGAGTTTATTTAAATATGAAATAAGATTTCATATTATTCAAAATAAAGGAGTTTATTTGTGAATAGGAAAGAATATCCGTGTTTCCTTTAATTAAATTTTTTTTATATATATATATATATGGAATTGGATTCCATAATTAATTAAAATAAAGGAGTTTATTTTGATTAAAATAAAATAGTTTATTTTATTCAAAATTGGATAAATTAAAATAAAATAGTTTTATTTTTATTTAAATTTGGATTAAAATAAAGGAGTTTATTTTGATTCAAAAATAGATTTTATACTAACTAAATTTGCCCATTAAATGATATCAATATATATATTAAATGTTAATTATTCATAAGATGAATGTTATTTATTGATGCATATGGTGATGTGTATGATAATAAATGGGATTGATTATGGACTATTGACCCAATGCGATTGGATTTTATTTTAGTTAGATGCATGAATGTATGGGTTTTATTAAATGGGGTCTCACAGACCTCGCCTTCTCTAATTTTTCTTAATGTAAATTCTATCTCCTCCTATGTATTTCCCTCGATTGCGATCAAGGTTTCTATTTATTTTAAAATAGTTTTGTAATAGGAATATTTAGAATTAATTTTGAAGAATTAGAGATCAAGGACAAGAAGCGCTTGAAGACCCGCTTTGTAATAGAGCCCCAGGTTTAAATGTAATAGTTATATTTAAATATTATTTCTTGCACCCCTAGGGTTTGACCTTTTGGTTCACTTGGTGGCTCTAGTGAACCAAACTAGAATAAAAGTTCATAATCAATCAAGGGTAGAATATAATATTCTATATAATGCATGCTTATACTATATATATTATATATTATGCAAACATGTTTAGCATGTTCATTAATATGACGCGTATTTATATATATATAATAAATGCTGCTAAACAAGATGAGACAAATTAATAACAAACCCCTCAATTTTTATATTAAGTCCTAAGCGTTCAAAGATATTTGGAATAT
Source organism: Panax quinquefolius (assembly GCA_020205615.1). Classification (NCBI taxonomy): domain Eukaryota; kingdom Viridiplantae; phylum Streptophyta; class Magnoliopsida; order Apiales; family Araliaceae; genus Panax; species Panax quinquefolius. The sequence continues at coordinate 146,975,065 of CM035152.1, forward strand.
CGAGCGTCAGCCTTCTAAAGCATGATAAAATTAATAGAGTATTAAATATTTAATATGAGTTTGTTGTGTCACCACAAGGCAAGTATTAAGTATTTAAGATGTTAATTTATCACATTTGATGCTTATAAAGAAAATTGAACAATATTGTTTTGTTGTGTCACCACAAGGATGATATTTTCTTTTTTGAATATATGGAGTGCTAGGTCGGACTTAACTTGGATAATTTTGATTCGGATGTGCCACCACTTGATCAAAATAATCTAAGAGGCAAAAGAAAAGGAGTTCATAGTTGATGTAATTGACAAAAGTTGTCTACCTATTTATTTATATATAGTTTGTTGTGTCACCACAAGGCTATATACATTTGAAATGGGATCCTTATTCTCACTAGCAAATCTTTAATTAGATTTTGCCGAACTATATAAGTGAAGGTAATATAGTTTGAAGAAAATAGTGGGAGATACCAATTTAAAACAAGACCTAAATTATTTTGGTAATTAATAAAAGAATGTATGTTAAAATGTTGTTAATTACAAATTCATTTTGAGAATTTTGCAATGTCTAAAATTACTATCAACTGCGAAACATATTAGATGCTAAATTAACTTGAGAATCAAATTAAATGGATTGATTAAGGAATTTGAGAATAGTTCTCATATTTGAAAAGCTATCTTATGTCCTTAATCGCCTTATCCTCACTGCAATGGTTGCAGACAATGCCTATGAGGAAGACATTGCTACTTTTAGAAAGTGGCAAGATGATGCACGATTGGCTCGATGCATCATGCCAGTATCCATGAGTAACAAGCTTGTCGACTTTGAAACTATGGATACTTCTACTATATTCCTGCACATCAAGTAGTTGATGGTGAAGAAAGTAGGACTGAAAGATATCAGATATCTAAGGAGCTCTTCCGATCTAGAATGGGCAATGGCACTATAGTACAGACAAAAAGTTCTTAACATAATCAATTTGATTGATCAATTAAGACATTTGGTTTTGTCGTGGATGGAGAGTTGAGCCAAGATTTGATCTTGCACTCACTTGGGACTCCTTTCACAATTGTTGTGAATTTTTCATATGAACAAGCTAGATATCAGCTTCGCTGATTTGCTTAACATATTGAAAAATTGTTGAGAGTCACTTTCCAACCAAGAAAGATAAAGTCTTCTTGGTAGGGGCCAAAGGATCTTTCAAAAGAAGAGCGATTCAAAGAAGGTATATAGAAAGGCAAAAACAAAGGATAATAAGAATAAAAGCGATCACGGATAGCAAAGGAGTTTGCTTCCACCGCAATAAGCTTTGGACCTTCGAAAAAAGCTGCGAGAAGCATCTTAGAGGCTAACCAAAGAAGCTTAGTGAAGTTTTGGTTACAATACGCTTTTTGTTCATGATTGAAATAAATTTTTCTTTAAGTCAAGGTTCTACTTGGGTATTGGATACAGACTTTGGTTATCATAAATATAGATTTATGAAGGACCAAGCGAAGTAGAAAGTTAAACAAAGATAAGTAATCCTATGTGTGGAAAATGAAGCAAAGGTTCTTTGCATTAGCTATAGAAACTTATAGTTTAGCAGACCGCTACGGGCAAATCTATTAAGTCAATGAGTTGTTATTGTATTCAGGTTCTTGTTAAAAATATTATTTCCATTTTATTGTTGGACAATGAAAACTTTGGTATTATAATTAAAACAATTGTTGTTCTATTTATAATAATAATGTTTTATATAGAACTGGAATATTACTTAATAAATTTTGTATACTTGACTTACATGAAAATAATTTTGCATATTGAACAAATTAGTATAAGAAAAGGAGATGATCATTCAAAGAGTTGAATGTGTGTATTTGCTAAAATACAAGTGTGAATTATTTGAAAGGTTCAAAGAATTGTAAGTGAAACAAATTGGCAAAGTATTAAGATTCTTTGATTAGATCAAAGGATAAATACTTGTGCAATAAGTTTCTAGATCATCTCAAATAGTTTTCTCATAATGGACACATCCCGATATGCAATAATTGATTGATGTATCCGAATGAAAAATCGTACCTTGTTGGACATAGTGCGGTCCATAATGATTTTATCGACATTCCGGTATCCTTACGGGATAATGTCCTAGAAATGGTCTGCATATCTACTGAAAATGGTAACCTCAAAATCCTACCCCAAGACTCCATAAAAGTTATGGATGGGGAGGATTCCTAATCTTAAGTATGTTAAGATAAGGGGTTCCAACTTATGTGAAAAGGTTTCGAAGGATAAGCTTGGGACAAGATTTGACATGTACTGATTTGTGGGACATCCTAAAAAGTAAGTTTAGGGTATATGTTCTATAATTCTACTTAGCAAAAAGTGTTTGTTACGAAACACGCGCGCCTTCTAAAGATAAAGGTGTTTATCATTAAAAGGGCTAGTGGGAGGATAATAGATCTTGAAAAGTTCAAGAACCACAAAACACTATAAGTCAAATAAGAGGAACACGTAGATAGACCTATTGTACCACAACCAAGAATCGTAAACGGAATAGTACAAGAAGATACCTAGAGGTATGGATTCATCATAGATGATGATGATGATGAGGTACGCATCATCATAGAAGATGATCCGATTACATACGATGAGTTAAGAGTTATAGACACTCGCAGAGAAATTGATTGAAGCAATATTCTCAAAATGGAACATTCGTTTTGATGAAACAAATCAAAAGAGTTTGATTTTATCAAAATAAGAATGAACCTAGTGTGTACAAAAGGGTCGATTGGGGGCGTCGTGACATTCCTAGTACTATATGTTGATATACTACGGATAAGGAATGACATACTAATGCTACAATCAGTAATGATAAAGTTGTCTAAACATTCCTCCATGAATGGTTTGGAAAGAGTATCTTAATTGGGGATAAAATCTATATAGATAGATTCAAGAGGATGCTCGACTTAACCCAAAGAACGTGTATTCATTTGATCTTTCAAGTCGTTTAGCATGGCAAACTCCAAGAGATGTCTCATGTTGATGAGCTATGGAGTGTATCTCTTAATAGTCCCCACAGACTCACGAAAGAGAGGTCGCATGAGTGACAATCATGCATGCAATGAAATGTACGAGACGATGTTGATCGGTCATATTATGGAGAAGTTCACTACGAGTCGCTGAAAACATCTTAAAGTGCTTAACCTAAGCACTAAGGATGTGATCATATTCATGGTGGGTCTAAATTAAAACTAGAGGGCTTAATGAGACTCAAGTTTTTAGAGACGAGACCAAGACTAATAGAAAATCCACTTTAAGGTAAAAGCGTTATCTTGAAGCATTGGTGCAATGAATTGGAAATGTTCCAAACAAAGAAAGAGTTCTTTGGTTTAGTGATAAAGACAAAGTATATAGCTATAAATGAAGCCGCAAGTTGATTGTTTGGATTAAAGTTCATTACGTAATCTAGGAATAGTTCCTAAGTCTCATCTTGGATCTAAACATGTGTTGTGGCACTTTCATTTGATTATTAGAATCATTGAAAGATGGGAAATCACTATAGAGATAGTGGACTCTCATGAACAACATTACATATCCATTTACTGAAGCTTATCCAACAGCAGGATAATCGTCACTTAGAGAAGAAGAGTATGGGATACCATGACGATTGGCTTTAGTGCTAGTGGGAGATTGAAAGTAGTATGCACACATACCTAATGGAGTTTTATTTGCCTGTCAATAGGAATTCCTGTAGTGATAGTAGTACAAGTGATCCTTGGACTTGAGATCATCATAGTATCTTGTGTATGATGAGTTATACTTTGACTTATTCCTTAAGACCCTTAGGGTATATCAAAGGGTATGCTTGGGTATAATAAGTTGTACATGGAGATAATGTATGATCAATAAAGAATCTACCACTTCTAATAAAAGAAGAGAAATGTACTATGTGATTCGATAAATGACAACCCAAAGAGTCTTTGGTTTAAGGCGTAATGAAATTAGAAAGGAGTTTCTAATTTGCATTATTTGAGTTGTGCATTTAAGGATCGAAATACATATAATTAAATAAAATAAAACTTGACAGTAATTCCATGTCTTATATTTAATTGGGACATTGTATGGTGGAAGGATTGAATTGTACGGTAACTATTTACTCAAAGGTTCTTTAATGATTAATGTTGAAATCTATATTATCCGGAAAGTCGTTGATCGCTAGGAGGCTTACATCCCTATCAGTAGAATAAATATTATTTATTTAAATAAATTAATTGTTTAATTTATTTATTTAAATAAGATTAGAATTATTCTAATTGATTTATTCACAATGGGTTTAATATGGAGAACCTAAAGGGTCACACCATAAAAAGGAAGAATAATTATTTAAGAAGTTAATGGCATAATCGTAATAATATGTTAAATATATTTAATTTAATCTATGGTGATAGAATAAATTAAATAGCTTAATATTTATTATTTAATATTTTAGAAATATTAAATATAAATTAATAAGAGAGTCTTATTAATATTATTACAATTATTATTATTTTAATTTCTAAAAGAGTTTAGGAATTAATTTAATATAAGTACTCTCATTTATTCCTAATAGGATTAGGAAGGAAAATTAGTTAAAGGAGTTTAATTAATTATCCCTAATAAGATTAGGGAGCCTAATTAATTAAAAGAATTTAATTAATTAAATAAAACCCAATTTCTTAATTGTTAAGGAGGGTTGCCCACATCAATAAATAAGAGGAGTCTTATTATGGGTGGTGGGGGTAGTTAACTTTTACAACTACGTAATAATTCCAATTAGTTGGAGAGTACGCCCTTTTTCTATAGAGATAGGAAAAACTAGGGTTTGAGCCAATACCCCTTCTTCTTGAATTTTCTTCTTCCTTGGTGGATAACCTCTAGAGGCCAAACATATGGGTGGCTAACGTTGATCAAAGGAAGGAACCAAACCCGGTGGATTCAAGGAGATCGCGGAGAAGTGGGAGGTGAACTCGTACCTGAGGAAGCTCGTTTCTACAAGGGTATGATTTCATAATTTCTTATTCTTCGTTTAATTAATAATTGTGCATAAAGGGTGATCCGGGTATATGGTTTGTAAATTTTTTAAACTCTGATTTTATCTCGCTTCCGCTTATTTTTGCAATTTGATTGCGCACATGAATATTACAAACCTAACACAAAATAGAAGCCTCGCGATTGTCAACTAAAAGAGTACCAGAAACAGTACATGCCGCACCTGCCACCTGGTTATACGTCAAAGCAAACACTCGACCACCCTGACGCTGACCTCCATTTCCACCATTATCACCACCTCCACCATTTCCACGTGGCCTGGTACAATCTCTAGCCATATGACCCATCTGTCGACATAAGAAGCATGCACCGGTGAGTCTGTGGCACTGCCTCTCTGAATGATTAGCCCCACAAGTAGCACAAGGAGCTATCGGAATGAGATTTGGGTTACCCCCACCAGTTGGTCCCAGATAATGACCCTGATTTTGTCCCTGTTGACGATTATACCCCTGTTGACGATTCTGTCCATACCAAGGTAGCTGAAGATGATGATTCTACCCTTTCTGAGGCATCTGCTGATAACCCCATTACGATTCTGCCACGCCATCGCCCTCGCCTTGCCACCACGATTCTGTTCCATTGACCACCCGATTTTTCCGTCTTGACAGAAGTTTGATCCTGTTGGTCATCTCTTTCCCTCTTTCGACTCCCTTCCGGTTTAGAAGACCGAAAGTCCTGCCTCTCCATCTCAATATTCTTGGCAACATTGGCCACTGCTGACACATCTGCAAACTTGGTATTAATGAGATGCTGTCGATACCTGTAATGGATCCTCCACTTGAATTTCTCTGCATGTTCTGCTGCAGTCCCTGCTGAGGTTCCCACAAAGCCTGCCAACCTAGTGAACCTCGTCATGAAGTCCGTGATGGACTCATCATCTTTCTGCCGAATAGACAGATACTCTCTGGCATAGGCCTCTTTATCAGCAGCTGGAAAATACTGCTGATAAAAGACCTCACAGAACTCAACCCAACCAAGTGTTTCAACATAACCATCACCCTTTGTTACTTTCACCGCCTTCCACCACCTCTGTGCATCCCCTTCCAGCTTGTAAGCAGCAAGTAACACTTTCTGATTATCCAAACACCCCAACACATCAAAAATCTTTTCCAGGTGGGTAATCCAATTCTCTGCATCAATTGGAGTTGGAGCTAAACTGAATGCTTGTGGTTTCTGCTTCTGGAACCTCTCCAACCATACATACATCGCAACCCCCTGCTGATCATGACCATCTACATTCCCTTCCACTTCATTTGCATGCGGATCATTATTTCCCGGGTTCTCTTGCTCAGGAATTTCTGGTGGCGGCTGCTGCATTGCCTGTACAACCTGTGCCACCAACTGAGGTAATGCCTGATCATTAGGTTGCTCATTGGGCTGACCCTCACCTCTTCCCCTATTGTTACCTCGCCTCCCAGCAAATCTAGCAGATCTACGAGCCATCTAAGAAATAGATCACGAACATTAACAAAACAGATTAGAGACAAATTCGAATATAGGGGATATGATAGCTGAACAGAAAGTCAAACAGAACAAAAACCTAACCCATAAGTCTACCCATAACTCACAAATCAAACCTAAATAGGTTTTCTACAGGAAAGAACCTAAGCTCTGATACCAACTCTGTAACACCCCCTTTCCGAAATAGAAAGAGAGGTTACCAAAACATAATAAAACTGATGAATTTAATAGCAAGGCTCAAAGCCACAAAAGAATAGTCTTAATAACTGATAAATACCACAAGTCAACCATAATAAATCTCAAACTGTCTCAAACCACAATCTAAAATAATTATTATAATTCCAAGTAAACTGACACATCAAGACTAAACAGAATATCTCTAAATCATTGGAATGAATGGAGCTCTCATCACACTTGCCCTTGATCCCCCGATTACTGCGGAAAAAAACACAAGCGATGAGCCAAATGCCCGAAGACGGATATAGAATACAAATAATGAACCAAATAATTAACTCAATTAAATGAAATGAAACGAACGAATCAAACGAAGCGAACAAAACTAACACAACGAAATAATAAAATTTGAATCAAATGGTTGGGTGTTATTTCATACCGAGCTCGTAACAAAAGCAGAAATATACCTTGCCACATTGCGAGTCACACACATAGGCTGCGAATCCAATGCATGTAAAATCGGAAGGTGTGTTTGGCACAAACATCACCAATCCGTAATGTAACGAGCAGAGAAAACTAAGGTCGACCCATACGCCTCCTGACAAAACACCAAATGGCCAACTCCACCGTGAGTACAAAGCGGAGACGCCATGGACTGATCACACCGCCACGGAAGGTGTCATGCCTCGGTGCCAAGAGGACATGCCTGTGGTACCCCCACAGGTGGTTATAGCTCAGGTATACCCTACGGTATATTCTAACAAAAATACCATGTCACAACACATGTGACACAATATCAACACAAAGGGGTTCTAACGTGTACATGCTAAACTGAAATGAATCATCAACTCAAAGTCTCCAAAAATATTAACATGTACTTTCTACGAGAATCAAAATAACTACAAAAGGTGATACACTAGATCAAGAGTACAAACACGAGTTCTAAGTATCAATACCAAGACAGAACTATCAAAATAAATTTAGACATGTTGTACTAGTCTAAAGAGTACAAATATGAGTTCCAACTATGAACACCAAAACGAACTATCAAAATAAATTGACAAAGAATAATTATGAGATGCAATACTAAATTTCGAAACCAATAACGAAATGAACAAATTAAAATCAAAAGAGTCTCGCTGAAAAAGTACGGAATTCGTACCTGAATTAAGCAATGTAATACCCAAAGTATATTCCAAAAACTCGTTAAATTTCCTTTGCCCGAACTAATTACATAAAATAATAAAAAAAAAATGTAAGTACAATTACCGAAAGTTTATTCTCGTGATTATTGTTTATTCTCCTGATTCTTAATTACAAGATTAGTTATTCATGGTGACAAGAACAAACAAACTGACTTGGTTTAATTTTGCTGATAACATTGTAATTTTTTTTTCTTCACAAAACAGTACTTTATAATTATAATAACATTAGCAACACTAACTAATAACTTGATATCTATATACACGTATATATATAATAATATTTAATAATACACCAATTTCCATGCACTCCTGATATATATATATATATATATATATATATATATATATATATAATTTATTTCAATCAATATATATGTATTCTTCCATGTTTTATGTTTTCCTGTCAAAATCAACATTAGCAACATCATGACTATCAAAATCGGAATCCAACTCTTATGTTTTCCTTATTGCAAGCAACTCTTTTCATTATTATTGATTTGAACAATAGCAATGAACTAAAAGAAATAGTTTACCTGAAAATAATTAGCAACCAAAATATAAGTTATTCTCCTGTGCGGCTCTCTTTCGTTCTCTCCCCTCAAACAATTTGTATCAGACGTATACAAGGAAGATTAGGTTTTAGTATTTATTAAGTTGAAAACACATTTTATTAATTAATATAATATAATTATTAACTCTCCAAATTTTAATAGAATTTTAAAATTACACAATTATAAATTAGACCCACTTATTTTAAAGCTCAAATTTTACCAATTTAATTTCCATCATTTATAAATATTAGCCTATATAAATTAAATAACTAGTTTGACCCAAATAAATTACCAAGTCTAATTAATACGTTTTAAAACAAAACAATAATTTATTTTTATTTTTTTCAATATTTAATATTATTTTTTTTTCCGGGTATTACAGAAGAAATACACTACAATTGCATATAGAAAAACAAAACCAAACAATAAAATGGATGTTATACAGAAGCTGCAAATGACCAATTTCAGACCCAAATGACCAATTTCAGATAAATTATAAACCAAAAACAGAAGTCATACATTATAATACCAAAATTCTAGTAATATCAATCCAAAAACAAAATAAATTTAGACCAATTGCACATTATAATACCAAATTCATACACAAATTTTATACTCAAATTGCATACTACTAACATATAATACTCAATACCTGGAAAATTAAGAGAGAACATAGACAGTGGAATGCAATAGAGTCGGTGGACCGTGATAGTGGGTGGTGACAGGCGGTGGGGGGGGTACCGAGGCAGGGTATGGGGTCTAGGGAGAGGGTGGGGTGCTGGGGGAAGGGTGGGGGACCAGGGAGGGGTTGGGAGTGGGGGTTACAGGGTGGGTGGGTGGGGTGGGGTGCAAGGGACGACAAAGTGAGGGACTGGGGAGAAGGATGCGGGTATTGGGGCAGGGTGGGGGGACCGAGGGGAGGGTGTGGGGTTACCGGGTGCAGGGTGCAAGGTGGGGGGACTAGGGGAGGGGGTTGGGAGTGGGAGGAGAGAGAGAGAGAGAGAGAGTGAGAGAGAGAGAGAGAGAGAGAGAGAGAGAGAGAGAGAAAGAGAGATATGAAAATAAAAGGGCGCTGGAGAAGAAGAAGCCAAATAGGTTTTTTAGGTTTATTTCCGACAAAAGTTCCATCGGATTTAGGTCCCTCGAAATTAACTTAAGGCCAACGGATATTCTCTCGAAAATAACCCTCGTTCCGTCGAGGTTATATTTGGCGCTGGCGGGAATCTTGGGGCCACCAGTGGAGCCCTACTTCCGACGGAATTTGGTCGAAAATAAACTATTTTCGAAGGACATAGTTCCGACAGATTATTCCCTCAAAAAAATCTTAATATCGACAGAATGTAGTGCGTTAGAAATAATTTCGTCGGAATTATCCTCTTTTCTTGTAGTGAATTAGACACTGTGCACTTGCAATACATAATTTTAACACATCATGGTTGCAAAGTTGTTTGATAAAACTAATTATTTCTTGTAGCATTTTATAAAAAAGACTACTTGTCACTTTATAAGTATAAGTGTATAGTTTTCTTTTATTTTGGAATAAGAAACATTCCTGTGAGACTTTTGAAATTCTATTTAATTATAAGTTTATTACTAATATGTAACTTACATCATTAGTATTAATAAGTATAATTAAAATAGAAATAAATAATAGTTTAATGGTGAAACTATTATAAATATATGTATGTATTTAAATGTGTAGATATAGATATACTACATATATGTGTCACTACAAGAAAAAAGGTCTATCGTGACACTTTTCGATCATGAGATAACTATCAATGACAGAATAAACGTCACGATAATCGTCAGATAAAAATTTGGTCATTGAGATGCACATCAAGAACCACTATTAATAATCGATATATCTATGACAGATATGAGTAATCGAAATAACAAATCCGGTCGCTAAGCTGAGTCAGCATGATCCAGGGCCAAAGCTGACGTGGTCCACATGGCAGCAACCACTATCAGCGACCGCAGGTGATCGCTGATACCCTTAATTGTTTAGCTGTCGCTAATAATTATCAACGACCGCATGTGGTCGCTGATATGAAAAAAAAAACTAGATTTTTGCTGTTTTGCAGAATTCCCAAAAACCTGTACCTGTTTTGTACCTGTTTTATCCCAACACACATACACAACAAGATAAACAGTATACACAACAATATAAACATCCACCGTCCAACAACACATACACCAAACTAGTATATAGACCTTTAAAAATCAATATGATTTGAATAAATATAATAACATTTCAAAACTTGTTTAAGTAACATACAAACATCCAAAGAATGAATATACAAGTACAAGCTTATACTATAACTATAAAACTGATCTAAAGCAGGTATGTCAAGCATCATTGCCTCCTTGATCACCCTGCAATTAACAAAATAATAAAACAAGTTATAAATATAGTAACTATGTTGATACTGGTATATATTACGACAATACATACAACAAATTGATTTTATACCTCGTCGCCATCCCCATGCTGTCCTGGTGCTGCTGCCGCTACTGCTTCAGCTAACTCCTCGTCGCCATCCCCATGTTGTCCTTATATATATATATATATATATATATACATTTTAGACATAATAATTTTGCACCATGAAAATCTCTCATTCTTTTAGTTATTCTTCTTACAAACAAATAACTACTAGAAAGAAGTGTTCGTGTGGAACAAATGTGAATTGCTATAACAAATTTGTTCAGTTTTGTGGCTTGACATATCTCCTGGAGGTATATCGTCTGCAACCCATAGCAAACTGATCGTGGTGGGGGCAATAAAGACCATAAGGACAGGGATCACCCGTGTCACGTCTTCTATAACAATCTTGACTCTACGAAGCTACAATTTTAACAAGATGTACATTCTCTGTCCGCAATCCGCATAGTGAATATAAAAGATATATATAATAGTTTTTGACCTTCTGTTAGATACATTTCTCTCTTTAAAATGCATACTACCTGTATGTATTTACATCAATATCGATAAAGACGTGCTCTAGCACCTCTTCAGGAAAGTAACACATTAAAGCTTTGATTTTATTCAACTATCAAAGCTTAAGAAAATGATAACTTTGACTTAGATCTATCAGCAAATGTGACACCCCCAAAATAGGTATACATCACCTATTCTGAGTCGCCATATACATGGTGCAGAATATAAATACAAACTAATAATACAGCTGTCGTGTAAAATACGACAAAACATAAATTGAGAGTTTTAATAAGAATATTGTTATCTAGACAATATCCACACTCAAAGGAGTCCTCATTACATTTATTGTCACACTATTTAACAGAATAGTGAGGACTACTAATACTATCATCTGGACCGTCACTTCGTTCCCCGACTAGTCTCGGCTACGTTCTCATTTCCTTAAGAGAACAATGAAAGAAAGGGGTGAGCTCAACTAGCCCAGTAAGAAATATTATGACTAAGATAATGCAGAACAAATTATCTTTAGTCTTCAACAATGTTAAATTGATAAAATACAATAGACATCAAGTTTAACTACAGTGGAACAAGTAATCCATTAAAAGAGTCAAGTAGAGAATAAAATCTACTATCTTTTATGATTTAAAAAGGTTTTTCATCACTTTTATCGCTGAGACTCAGCTTAATAAATAATCCACATCATCCCTGCACTTCGACCAAGGATATTCATTAGTATCACAACCACAAATTATCCATGCACTATGGGACAAGGATATTCGTGTATTCATTAATGGTCATGATCATACCAACAACTGTCCATCAATGCACTACGGGCCAATGAGGACTTTTACCACATCATTTGTAACATTACGGTCATGATTATACCGAATAATCCCTGGTCATAATCATACCAAGTCCATCTATGCACAACAGGCCACAGATGACTTTCAACATAATATAAGCATGAGGATGATGACAATGATATAAGAATCAATTAAAACAAGTTCAAGAATTAATTTATCCAGAATTCAGTAACGTCCAAATTGTCAACATGATACTGCTTTGTAGAGTAAAATTCAAGAATGCTCAGAAGAATATTTCCATGAAAAGATACTGGATGAAGCGCAAATATCAAGGATATTCCACTAATTTCATGGAGTATAGAAGTCAAAACTTTAACCAACTGAGTATAATAGAATATATGAAACTGCAATTGGATTTTTGCCCGTCATGCGGTAATCCACGTATATAGATCATTTCCATAATTTAATAAGGAATGAATACAAAGGATCATTCACCATGCATGTGGTAATCCACATAAGCGAGTTATTCAATGAATAATAAAGAATAGAAACAATGAAGGTTTCACCGTGCATGCGCGATAAAGGCACTTGCATGACGAGGTTATTCCCAATGAATATTAAAGAATGGAACCCGGTCGTGCGTAAACGCACAGACAGGATATTCCAACAGAATAATAAACAACGAAACTAGGTCAGGAAAAATTCGCACCGACAGGATATTCCAACAGAATAATAAAGAATGGAATAACAACAAAAATCACCATGCATGTGATAATCGCATGCAGACGAGTTATTCCAATGAATAATAATTAATGGAACGGTCAGCGTAATACTTACCGGCAAGACATGAGGATATTCCAATGAGAATAATAAAGAATGGAATAACGAGAAGAATTTCACCATGTATGCGGTACTTTGCATATCTGAGTTATTCCAATATAATAATAAAGAATGGAATAATGAAGAATTTCACCAAGTATAGGGTAGCTTCACAGTATCTGAGTTATTCCAACAGAATAATAAAGAATGGAATAATGAAGTTCTCTTCATGAATCTGAAAGAAATAATACCCCTTACCTTAGAAGAAGCTGGATATTGGAAAAGTGAGGTAGTGAGAATACTTTTCTTCTTTCTCTCTATAGTTTCTCTCTCTAGAGTTTTAGTGAATTCGTAAAAAATAATGAAGGAATGAACTTCTATTTATTGGAGAATGGACTGAATAGTAACTAATTCATGAATGGTCCAAATTGATTTACTTTTAAACGGACAATCCATATTGATTTACTATGCAGTATAAATAAAATATTCTTATAAAACAAAATCTTTTAAATAAAATATAATATATTCTATTTATAGTCTAATAAAATAAATAACTTTATAAAAGTATTATGTTTTATATAAAAAAGATTTTACTATGCAAACACTATGCAGGCACTATGCAAACACTATGCATAATAAAATATAATATATTTTAATTATTGTCTAATAAAACAAATAACTTTATAAAAGTACTACATTTTATATAAAAAGATTTTACTATGAAAAACACTATGCATAATAAAATATAATATATTCTAATTATCATCTAAAAAAACAAATAACTTTATAAAAGTATTCATTTTATATAAAAGCTTTTTTGTTTTATTACATTAATAATACTAATAAAACAAAATTTATATATATATATATAAACTTAGTGACTTCATAAAAAGACACCTCAATATATTTAACAACATTTATCATCATTATTATAATTCACAATATTAATCGATAAAGTCGTTTCCGGAAAGAGGGGCTTTCTAATAAGGATTTCTCCCTATCATGCATAATTAGGTGACCAAACCTCTCATAAGTGAGAACTTCTGACATCGTTAATATTGCAAATAATAATATTAATAACTCTGTCATCTCAATTATTGATTTAATAATATATAAAATATCGACAATAATTGAATCAAATAACGTGAGATACTATGCAATAATTACTGAAGCAATAATTGAATAAAACTGAGTGACTTCTCACGTAAGCATCAATAATCAATACCGTGTGCTACTATGCAACCACGCGTATTACTATACTTTTATTTCCGAGTAGTTCAACAGTTTTAACGGTAAAACTTCCGATGTTATTTTCATAAAAATATTTTTCTCATTTTCTTAATCCGACAATAATTTCGTTGTGGGGTCCACCAATGATTGTACCATCGTACGGATATTCCCCGACAAAAAGAATATTCTCCGACCAATCGAATATTATATAACAACTTGCATACATTTCAAATTTTATAAATATTACCCACAACTATAATATTATATCAAATTCATTCCATAATATTCAAAAAATATTTCGAGAAATTTAAATCTTTATTCTTAAAATCTGGGGTCTCACAATCTCCCCTCCTTATGAAATTTCGCCCTCGAAATTTAATACGACGATACTGGTATCTTAGCGAGATGAGGATACTTGACTTCATTTGATTCTAACTCTTGAGGTATAACCTTTGAGTGTTGAATACGATCCTTCTTATTCAAGATTTTAACACATATTTCCTCATACGTTAAATCTTCCGCTATCTCGTTCGGTTCTAAATCAATAATGTGTTTCGGGTCGTCCACATATTTACGTAACATCGATACGTGAAAAATGTTATGAACACGCGACATACTTGGCGGTAAAACGAGTCTATAGGCCATAGTTCCTACTCGATCGAGGATTTCAAATGGGCCAATAAAATTGAGGGTTGAGATTTCCTCTTTTTATCGATTCTTGCTTCTAGAATAACGCCCTCTTGAACCTTCTTCTTCACATTCATCAGCTCTGAGTATGTAGCTTGTGCGGCTTTAACTTTATCGATTAAAGTCGATTCTACTCGTAAATTCGTTATCTTCACGTGGGTCCCTAGAGTCTTTAACTCTAACTTCATCATTTGTAAGTTATACGAAATGGGTTTTTGTGTTAACAACATTGCACTCGTAAACTCATACAATCTTCTACTCAACGCGTTAGCTGCCACATTCGCTTTTCCACGATGGTATTGAATGGTACAATCGTAATCTTCAACAGCTCGAGCCAACGTCTTTGGCGCATAATACGTTCGTTCTAGGTGAAGAAATATTTAAGGGTTGAAGAAATGGGTTTTGTACTGGGGTCAATACAAAATTCGATTTCACGTTCTGGGGTAGGCTAAGAAGTCTTCAAGAATACGTCAAGAAATTTATTAACGATAGAAATATCATTCAAAACTGTGACCCTCGTCCAAGACTTGGATAACACGTCACATTGATACCTATCAACTTGCCACCGTCATTCATGACGCCCCTACTGAAGAAAGTCCGAAGCAGGTGCATTCCATTATTAAGGAAGTCACCAACGAAAAAGTTCGGGGCTCTTTACTTATGGCTTGATATGACAATGATTGACTTTAGTGGTTTGGTTGCTTGAATTCGCATAACAGGTTGGTTAGGAATATGAAAGCTAACAACCTTACAAAAAGCATGATGAGTAATTAACCAATCGATTTCTAAAAATCACATCAAAGGCAAGTATTTTCAAAGAGATAAGATCGACAGGTAACGTGAAAGTGTCAATTTGAATCAACAAGATTTATAAACAGTGGAGGTAACGAAGGTTTCTACTAATGAAGTTTTAACCAATAAGTCAAAGTCTAACTTCTCTGGGGTCAAATTTAAACGTTGAGCGCAAGCAAGATAGATAAGAAAATGGGTAGAACCGGTATCTAATAAGGTATAGACTTCGAAAGAATTTATAATTAACTAATACGTGCTAACTTCGTTCGGGTTACTCGCTTTTTGAGAAGTCACGAAAAACGCTCTTCCTGAAACCACCGACTTTGTTTTGTCCGTATCTGCCTTTAGTCCCACCGTCCCAGCTAGACTTGACTTCACTATATGATAAAATTGAGCTAAATGACCTTCTCTTCTTGAAATTTCTATTTCTATTATCTTGGCCATGATTACCACCGAAGTGGTTACCATTCTTGGCATGATAATTCCCCCACGATGGTCATCATTGTTCCAATGGCCGTTGTCACCGGTATGATTATTATCACGTTGTTGGTCGTTACCTTTTGGTTGTTCTAACTCATTATCGCGCTCCAATAATTGAGCCATATTCACAACATCTGAATATAAACAAAGTTTAAGAGAAATGAGGTATTGACGTATATCGGGTTTCAAACCTCTTAGAAACATTCGTGTCATTCGCTCCTCATTATCGACCAAATGGGATGCAAACCGGGATAACTCCGTAAACTTAGCCTCGTATTGCGATACGATCATATTATTTTGCTCCATTGCTTATCTCAATATTTTCAGATGCCATTTTCAAACACTGTCACAAAACAAGGGTTAATTAACATATCACATATTATCCCTATACTCTGACCGACCAATTAAATACCAAATAAACTTAGGTAGGTCATACTAGAGAAAAAATTCCCCGTCTCTCCCCTCCCAGTTCTTATCTCATATCTCAGCCAGGGATCATATCCCTAGGCTTTGATACTAACTGTGACGCCCCCAAAATAGGTATACATCACATAATCTGAGTCGCCATATACATGGTACAGAATACAAATACAAACTAATAATATAGCTATCGTGTAAAATACGACAAAACATAAATTGAGAGTTTTAATAAGAATATTGTCATCTAGACAATATCCACACTCAAAGGAGTTCTCATTACATTTATTGTCACACTATTTAACAGAATAGTGAGGACTACTAATACTATCATACGGACATCCACTCCCGCTCCCCGACTAGTCCCGGCTACGTTCTCATTTCCTGAAGAGAACAATGAAAGAAACGGGTGAGCTCAACTAGCCCAGTAAGAAATATTATGACTAAGATAATGCAGAATAAATTATCATTAGTCTTCAACAATGTTAAATTGATGAAATACAATAGACATCAAGTTTAACTGCAGCAGAACAAGCAATCCATTAAAAGAGTCAAGTAGAGAATAAAATCTACTATCTTTTATGATTTAAAAAGGTTTTTCATCACTTTTATCGCTGAGACTCAACTTAATAAATAATCCACATCATCCCTGCACTACGGCTAAAGATATTCATTAGTATCACAACCACAAATTATCCATGCACTACGGGCCAAGGATATTTGTGTATTCATCAATGGTCATGATCATGCCAACAATCGTCCATCAATGCACTACTACGCCAATGAGGAATTTTACCACATCATTTGTAACATTACGATCATGATTATACCGAATAATCCCTGGTCATAATCATACCAAGTCCATCTATGTACAACAGGCCACAGATGACTTTCAACATAATATAAGCATGAGGATGATGACAATGATATAAGAATCCAATAAAACAAGTTCAAGAATTAATTTATCCGTAATTTGAGAACGCCCAAATTGTCAACATGATCTTCGCTTTGTAGAGTAAAATTCAAGAATGCTCGGAAGAATATTTCCATGAAAAGATCTTTGGATGAAGCGCAAATATCAAGGATATTCCACTAATTTCATAGAGTATAGAAGTTAAAACTTTAACCAACCGAGTATAATAGAATATATGAAAGCTATGAATGGATTTTCACCGCCATGCGATTACTCCACGATATCTGAGATCATTTCCACAATTTAATAAGGAATGAATACAAAAGATCATTCACCATACATGTGGTAATCACATATGCATGAGTTATTCCAAATGAATAATAAAAATGGAATAATGAAAGATTCACCACGTACATGCGATGATAGACGCATGCAAGTTATTCCCAATGTAATAATAAAGAATGGAACTCAGTCATGCAGTACGCATGCATGTGATATTTAAAGCGAATAATAAAGAAGCGAAACCTGTGTCAAGTGAAATTAATGCAGCGATGGATATTCCAATGAATAATAAAGAATGGAATAACAACAAAAATCACCGTAAATGCGATAAATCGCGATACAAAAGTTATTCCAATGCGAATAATAATTAATGGAACGGTCGGCGTAATATAACCGATAGGATATTCCAATGAATAATAAAGAATGGAATAATGAGAAGAATTTTACCATGTATGCAGATTACTTGGCATATCTGAGTTATTCCAACATAATAATAAAGAATGGAATAATGAAGAATTTCACCAAGTATAGGGTAGCTTGCAGCGTATCTGAGTTATTCCAATGAATAATAAAGAATGGTATAACAAAAATTCTCTTCATGAATACGAAAGAAATAATACCTCTTACCTTAGAAGAAGCTGGATATTGGAAAAGTGAGGTAGCGAATATCACTTTCTTCTTTCTCTATAGTTTCTCTCTCAGAGTTTCGGTCGTAAGAAATAATGAAGGAATGAGCTTTCATTTATAGGAGAATGGACCTAATAAGTAACTAATTCATGAAGCATTCTAGATTGATTTACTTTTAAACGGATGGTCCATATTGATTTACTATCCAGTATAAATAAAATATTCTAATAAAATAAAATCTTTTAAATAAAATATAATATATTCTATTTATAGTCTAATAAAATAAATAACTTTATAAAAGTATTCTATTTTATATAAAAAAGATTTTACTATGCAAAACACTATGCGTAGCATTACTGCAAACACTACGCATAATAAAATATAATATATTCTTATTATTGTCTAATAAAACAAATAACTTTATAAAAGTATTACTTTTATATAAAAAGATTTTACTATACAAAACACTATGCATAATAAAATATAATATATTCTAATTATTGTCTAATAAAAAAATAACTATATAAAAATATTACATTTTTTATATAAAAGCTTTTACATTTTATTACATTAATAATACTAATAAAACAAAATTTATATATATATATATATATATATAAACTTCCGTGACTTCATAAAAGGCACCTCAATATATTTAACAACATTTATCATCATTATTATAATTCACAATATTAATCCACTGCGTCGCTTCAGAAAAGAGGGGCTTTCAATAAGGATTTCTCCTATTGGCAGCGCAATTAGGTGACCAAAACTCTCTCATCGTGAACTTCAGTACATCGTTAATATTGCAAATAATAATATTAATAACTCTGTCATCTCAATTATTGATTTAATAATATATAAAATATCGATAACAATTGAATAATCAATATCGTGTGCTACTATGCAACCACGTGTATTACTATACTTTTACTACCGAGTAGTTCAACAGTTTTAACGGTAAAACTTCCGCCGTTATTTTCATAAAAATATTTTTCTCGTTTTCTTAATCCGACAATAATTCCGTTATGGGGTCCACCAATGATTGTATCGTCGTACGGATATTCCCCGACAAAAAAGAATATTCCCCAACTAATCGAATATTATATAACAACTTGCATATATTTCAAATTTTATAAATATTACCCACAACTATAACATTATATCAAATTCATTTCATAATATTCAAAAAATACTTCAAGAAATTTAAATCTTTATTCATATAATTTGGGGTCTCACACCATATCTTTGTGAACTCACTAGAAATCTCATTCGAGCTGAAGATTTAGTGAAAAAATTGTAAAATTCTTACATGGGTTTGACTTATCGGAAACACCACAAATCTAAAAGAAAGAATTTGAGGCAAAAAACAAAAGGGAGAATACCGAGAATCTAAGGCGGCTAATAAATTGAGAAAGTAAGGAACTTTGAAGAGATGATCGTAGTTAGATATATAGATTTATAGAGAGAAATAAACAGGCTAAAAGCTTTCCCTCTTCTATGTGTATATGTTTTTCTCTCTATATCTATCACTCTTATTCATGTAGTCATGTTGTTTATTGTTCCAGCTCATCTCCTTAAAGCTTAATACGTGTTTTGTTTTTGTTTTTAAAAAGTCACATAGAAAAATTAGTCTGATTTCTTAAATCTGTGAACAAAATTGTACAGAATGACCTGATTAAGAATTTCTAAAAAGCACAATGAGCTAATTACATTTTTTAAAGTACAATAATGTAATGTTTAAAACTCGACGAACATAGTAGAGAAAAAGTACTTTTTGCCATTATTTATTAGATTGTTGATCATTTTATTGTAATCTTGTAAATATTTTATTAAATAAAATAATTAATGTTTATATTTAGACTTCAAATATTTTTAATTGCAAATTGTATAATCATGACCAAATTATAATCATATATATATATATATATATATATATATATATATATATAACTCGAGTGAAAAGACCTAAGTTATCAAATATACATGACCTATAATTCGATCTTATAGTTTGTTATATATTGTATAACTATAAATAAATTAATAGATTACATTTGATTATACAAAATTAAAGATACATATAAAATTTTACAATTGACTTTAATATATTTTTTAATTTTTGAATGCAGGAAAAGTGTGATGATATAATTTAGTTTTAGTATCATGAATTGCTTTTAAATACCGTGTTCCGTATATTTTGCAATTTGGAATATTATGATTTGGTAACTTTTATTGTAACAAAAGCATACCAACATGTGTTAAATACAGAGTGCATGGATATATATTTATTAAATTAAAATTTTAGATTTTTTTTATAAAATTGTAATTTAGTTAAGAAATTTACTTAAAAGGACAAATAAAATTTATTGTTCCACAAGTTTAGTAGATTAGGTTAAGATAGACAAATGGAAATCAAGAGCTCTATCTTCCAACGTAAATGAACAATTTTCTATTTAATAAGAAAATCAAAAAGCCAAAAAACAAATTTATTAAATTTAGTAGATTAGGTTAAGATTGTGAACAAATAAAACATACATAATATATGACCATTATTCCCAAATATATATCCGATCATATCATAGAAATCATATGAAATCAGATTTATAGATGTTGATTTCATTTTAAGGGAGGCGCTAAATCAAAACCTATGTTTCCACCTTAAAGTGATCAACATCTAAAATCACAAGAAATTGGTTACCAACGAAGCAACATCCAACCCAATATCAATTATATCAGGAATCCTGGACAATATTCTCCTTCCACCCTGCGGGGCATCATCACTTGGCAGCGTACCAGATCCAACACTATCACCATTTATTTGGTCGATAATTGGATTTAAAATGACCTCAAGCTCCTTCATCTTGCACTCGAACTCCTCCGCTGCCGCTAGCCGGTTGGCATCCAACCACTGAATCCTCTGCTTGATAGCATCCTCCATAATTTCCTTGTAAAACGCCGGAAGCTTGGAACTAATCTTCTCACTCCTTATGTACTTGCTAACATTATACACGTAATTCTCGAACACATTCATGGCTTCAACATTCTTCATATACTCCTCATCTTCAGCCTTGTACTTTTCGGCATCTCGTACCATTCTCTCAATCTCTACTACGGATAGTCTCCCGTTGTCATTGGTGATTGTAATCTTGTTCTTCCGCCCACTAGTCTTATCTTTGGCGGAAACATTCAACACCCCGTTTTCATCAATTTCAAAGCGGACAATGATCTTAGGCTCATCCCTTGGAGCTGGTGGGATACCACGGAGTTCAAATTTTCCCAAACAGTTATTGTCAGTGGATTTTGATCTCTCGCCCTCATAAACATCAAGAGGCAATATAGTTTGATTATCCCTGTTGGTTGTGAATGTATGTTCCTTGAGAGTGGGAATAGTTGTGTTCCTTGGAATGAGAATATGCATTACTTCACCAACAGTTTGGATCCCAAGGGACAGGGGAGTAACATCTAACAGAACTATACCATGAATCTTTTCGTTGCGGTCACCATTCAATATAGCAGCTTGCACTGCTGCACCACAGGCAACAGCCTCATCAGGATTAATGTTCTTGCACAGCTCTTTCCCATTGAAAAATTCTCTCATTAGCTGTTGCACTTTTGGAATTCTTGAAGATCCACCAACGAGGACAACATCATCGATGCTGCTCTTGTCCATCTTGGCATCCTTGAGACAATACTCCACAGTCTCCAAACAATTTTCAAAGAGATCCATGTTTAAGTCCTCGAATTTTGCACGAGTGATCTTTGCAATGAAATCGATGCCATCGTATAAAGAATCTACATCAATGATGGTCGTTGCATTAGTAGATAGAGCTCGCTTTGCCCTTTCACATGCAGTCCTCAATCTTCGGAGAGATTTAGGGTTTCCAGTGATGTCTTTTTTGTGCTTTGTGTTGAACTCCTTAACAAAGTGGTTCAACATACGTTCGTTAAAGTCCTCTCCTCCAAGATGAGTATTACCAGCAGTAGCCTTCACCTGGAAAATATCCTTTTCGATACTTAGAAGAGAAACATCAAAAGTACCACCACCAAGATCGAAGATAAGAACATTCTTCTCCCCGCGATCCGCATACATCTTGTCAAGACCATAGGCAACAGCAGCAGCAGTTGGCTCAACGAGGATACGCATGACATTGAGGCCAGCAATGGCACCAGCATCCTTTGTAGCCTGGCGCTGAGAGTCATTAAAGTGTGCGGGGACAGTAACAACAGCATTCTTTATTTTTGATCCAAGAAACTCCTCGGCAATCTCCTTCATCTTTATGAGAACCATAGATGAGATCTCCTCCGCTGAAAATTGCTTCTCCTCACCTTTGTAATCGACAACAATCATAGGTTTCTCGCTAGGGCCAGAAATGAGCTTAAACGGCCAAAGCTTCATGTCACTTTGTACTAATAAATTATTGAATCTCCTACCAATCAATCGTTTAGCATCTGCAAACAAACCAAATTAACATCACAAAAATATCAGTCAAATTCCCAACTAAATGATTGATTAACCTGATAGTGCACTGCACAGAGACTACATTCATCGATCCCTATATGTAACACTTGGCATGTAAGATAATAAGTTACAATTGTCTGATTGCGCCAATGGAAATAATGTGTTATTCCTATAAGGCTATAAATATGGACAGATAATGAGTAGCCCATAATTTTTTAGTTGGTTTTCAAGTTTGGGTAGAGGAAATAATTAGTTATTGTTTGTTGAATCCACTTAAATAAAATTTTGACTTGAGAACCAAAAAATATGAAAAATCAAACAGAAATAATCTTGCACAGAGGTAAAGTTAGACCAGCAATATTTAGAATAATCTGAAAACTAGGATAAACTAAAGCCTACTAGCACTTTAGTTATTCAAAGTTGCATGTGTTTTATAATTAAGCTCCTAAATTACTAATTCTCTTGATTTGCATCCCAAGTACCTGATATACACTCCCAAATACCACATTTTGGCCTAATTTTTGCCAGAATTAATAGTTGTCTCACGTCATCAGTTTTGGGTAAAAAAACATACCGGATTACCTAGCCATTTGGGTTCATCATGCTTACTTAATAGTACTTGTTCAAATCAAGAGAATTTGTACTTTTAAGGACTCAATTATAACACTGGTAAAATTTTGAGGGACTAAAGTGCTATTAGCCCTAAAGCAAAACACTAGTTTAATTGTATAAATTGCTTCGTCATGCACTTATATTAGCACCAACTTATCTGACATTTTCTAATATGTAAAGTGAACAGACTTGATTCCAATATAAAAACATAATAGGGAAAGAACAAGAAAAAGAACAAAACAGCAAACCGAAGCTATTACTATAAATACATATGCTCCCTGCAATATAAATTAATTAATTCGTATTGTTTCGTGAAAAAAAATCTAAGAATTAAAGAATAACTTTGCTATATTAAAGCCTAGTTCTTTACTTCATCCATTCCAAATTATAAGATTGATATTAATTTTCTAGTGAAATATTTTGAAATTAAAAAAATTGGTAACATGCATGTATAGAAGGGGTGAGACAAGAAATAGTGTTGAAGTTAGATGGTAAAATATGTATCTATAGTACGATACACCAGTTTATTCACGGCAGTTTTTTTTTTTTTTAAAAAAAAAAAAATTGTTATTCCAACACCCATATTCTAACAACCATATTATGATAATAATTGTTTTTTAAAATCTATAAGTAGAGAGTTCTGCCAGAAAAATAATAATTGATTCATCTCCAATTTTTTGTTTACCAAATTGACAAGTCTTATCGTATTTAAATTCTTCAGTTTTGCTATATGCAGATTTTGTTGACTTTGTTGTATCCTGAAATTAAGTGAATTTGCTTGTAACACGGTAGCAAACTCAAATCGAGTCGAGGCAATTATCACTTAGAAGATAGTGTTTACGTCTCAAAACTAAATCATTTTCCATTTTACATGCATATTATCGTTTTTAACAATTGGAAAGATGGAAAATTTGGAATACATACCAAAGATGGTGTTGGTGGGGTTTATAGCAACCTGGTTCTTAGCTGATTCTCCGATGAGACGCCCCGTATTGGTAAAAGCAACAACAGAGGGTGTGGTTCTGTTACCCTGACCATTGGGGATGATTTCGACACGACCATTTTGCCAAACACCCACACAAGAGTATGTTGTTCCCAGATCAACTCCTATTGCTGGTCCTTCTTTTCCAGCCATGTTGCACTTATTTTAGCAAAGGGTTCAAAGCAGAATACAAAGGTTATTTTGAGGGGTGGGGGGAAGGATTTTAATGAATGAACTGCAGCACACAAGCTATTAATACGAGGGAGCGAGTAGGTGGGAAAGCAGATAGACTCTTTCTCTTTCTTTCCTGCCGTTTACTTCTGAAGTCTATTCTACATTTTCTGTTCTAACCATGTTCATTGGTAGACTGTTCTAAGCTAATTAATTAATAAGAACCGGTTGCTTCTGCGGAAAGATATTTCTTGATGACCTAGTCCTTATTCCTTTCAACATAATTGTCTATTTCCTTTATTTTTCCTACTCTTTACTGAGCTATTTCCTTTCAAAACTAATCCAAAAAAATGCTAAGGTCCCCAATAAATTTTTTTAAAAATAAAATTAAACGAGTTTCTGAAATATATCTAGGGATGTAAACGAGTCGAATCTCAACGAACACCTTAATGCTTAGATTTGGCTCGACTCGAAAAAATTGAGCTCAAATTCGACTCGAATTCGATAAAGGATTTCTATTTTTGCCCCAGATTCGACTCGGATCATTACTCGGACCTACTCGGCTCGTAAGTACTCAACTCGTTTACAAAATGAGTTATTCATGAGCTATAATCGAGTTTCGAATATGAACCATCCCACTTAAAACTGAACCATTACATACTAAATTGGTTATGTGACGCCCCCAAAATTAGGTATACATCACCCATCTTGGGTCGCCACTTACATGGTACAGAATTTAAATACAACTTATTAACATAAGCGTAGGTATGCAATACGACATAAAACCGTGAGTTTAAATACAAATATCGTCTACTAGATATTATACAAACTCAAAAAGGAGTCCTCATTACAATTATTATCACACTATTTCACGGAATAGTGAGGACTACTAATGCTATCTTCGAGGACCATCACTCGTTTCCCGACTCGTCCCAAATTTATATTCTCATTTCGAAGAGAACAATGAAAGAAAGGGTGAGCTCAACTAGCCCAAAGAAGAAATATTATAACTAAGATAATGCGAATAAATTATCAATAGTCTTCAACAATGTTAAACCGATAAAATACAATAGACAACCGGTTTAATCTGCAATGAATATGCAATCCATTAAAAGAGTCAAGTAGAAAATAAAGTCTACTATCTTTTAGGTTTTAAAAGTTTTTCATCATTTGTTATAATTTGAGACTCACTTTAATAAATATTCCACATCATCGAATCACCCCTCGCACTACTACCAAGGATATTCTTTAGTATCACGACCACAATTATTCATGCACTTTCACGCCAAGAATATTTGTGTATTCATTAATGGTCATGATCATGCCAACAATCGTCCATCAATGCACTACGACCCATCGAGGATTTTTACCACATCATTTGTAACATTACGACCATGATTACACCAATAGTCTCTCGTCATAATCATACCAAGTCCATCTATGCACTACAGCCACGGATGACTTTAAAAAAATATAAACATGAGGATGATGACAATGATATAAGAATTGATAAAACAAGTTCAAGAATTATTTTATCCAGGAATTATTAACGTCAAATTAGTAAAATTCAAGAATGATCGGAAGAATATTTCCATGAAAAGATCTTTGGATGAAACGCAAAATATCGAGGATATTCTACTAATTTCATGGAGTATAGAAGTCAAAGTTTTAACCAATTTGGGTATAATAAAGGATGGAATAACAAAAGAAATCACCGTGCATGCGATATAATCGCATGCATACGAGTTATTCCAATGAATAATAAATAACGGAACGGTCGGGTGAAATTCACACTGCAAGCGAGGATGTTCCAACAGAATAATAAAGATGGAACTGGATCCGGTGTAAAACACACAGATAGGATATTCCAAGCAGAATAATAATAAAGCGGAACCGGTCAGGTGTAAAAACACATGCACAGGATGTTCCAATGAGAATAATAAAAGCGGAACCAGTCAGGGTGTAAAACACACAGAGCAGGATGTTCCAATGAGAATAATAGAAGAATGTCACCAAGTATAGGGTAAACCGGCATATACTGAGTTATTCCAATGTAATAAATAAGAATGGAATAACATAAGGATTTCACCAAGTATAGGATATCGCCGCATATATACTGAGGTTATGTATAGGGTATACCACTTTTACGAGTTATTCCAATGAATAATAGTGAATGGAATGATAGAAGTTCTCTTCAAGAAGAAAGAATAACACCCCTTACATTTGGTAGGAGATTGAATCTCGCTATAGCGAGTAGTAATAAAAATACTCTTCTTCTTTCTCTCTTATTCTCTCTATACTTTCTCTCTATAGCTTGAATGAATTAAGTGAAAATAATGAAGCCCTAGGCCTCTATTTATAGAAGATTTCTAGCTTAGCGCCGCCGTGTGAAAAGGCAAGTGGCTTCGATTAATTGGTTTGGACTTTGTAATGTGAAACGACAAGTGGTTCGGACGCTCAGTAATGTGAAACGACAAGTGGTTCGACGTCTGGTAAAGGTAATTACTATTAACGAAGGTAAATACTATCGGCGAAGGTAAATACTATTCACAAGAGTAATTATTATGACGAAGGTAAATACTATTCACAAGGGTAATTATTATCTATTGTGAAGGTAATTACTATTGACGAAGGTAAATACTATTCACAATGGTAATTACTATTGACGAAGGTAATTACTATTGACGAAAGAGACTCTTAGATGATGACATATGAGCCCCCATAAAATAATCAAACTTACCACAAATCATTTTTTTTCATCAACACATATTTAATCTTTCAACAATTATTAATCATTTATAACTTTGTCGTCTCAATTATTGATTTAATACTATAACATATTATACGAGATGATATTTGTGACAATAATTAAATCAATAATATAAGAGATATGATGCAAAGAATTATCTTGTAGCAATAATTGAGCATAGGTGAGTGACTTCTCACGTAAGCATCAATAATCAATACAGTGTGCTACTTATGCAACTACGCCAGACATCGTACTTTTACCACCGGGTAGTTCAACAGCTTTTAACGGTAACACCTCCGCCGTTATTTTTATAAAATATTTTTGTCGTTTTCTCAATCCGACAATAATTACATTGTAGGGGTCCACCAATGATTGAGCATATTGCACTAATATTCCCTAACAAAAAGAATATTCCAAACCAAACGAATATTTTATAACAACTTGCATACTTTGCAAAATTTATAAATATTACCCACAACTATAACATTATATCAAATTTATTCCATAATATTCAAAATAATATTTATAGAAAAATTCATCTTTATTTATAAAAGATGGGGTCTTACAACCTCCCTTCTTATGAAATTTCGCCCTCGAAATTGTGCGTAAATACACTGGTATGTCGAAGAGGTAAAGATACCTTGATTTCATTTTTGATTCTAACTCCCAAGTCATTTCCTCAACATCGTGGTTCCTCCACAAAACTTTGACTTGAGGTATAACCTTGGAGCGTAGAATATGTTCCTTCTTATCCAAAATTTGAACAGAACCTCTTCATACGTCAAATCTTCCGCTATTTAAAATCGGTTCTAACTCAATAATATGGTTTGGGTCTTTCACATATTTACGTAACATAGATATGTGAAAAACGTTATGAACACGAGACATATTTGGCGCAAAAGCGAGTCTATAGGCCACGATTCCTACTCGATCGAGGATTAAAATGGAATAGATGAATCGAGGATTAAGTTTTCCTCTCTTTCCAAATCTTGTAACTCCTTTCCATGGAGCGACTCTTAACAACACATGATCTCCTATATCAATTCCACGTCCTTTCGATGAAGATCAAGATAACTTTTTTGTCGATTTTGTGAGGTTTTTATACGTTGTCGGATCGTTTGAATCTTTTAGTAGTCATACGTACCAACTCCGGTCCCAACAACGTTGCTTCACCCACCTCATCCCAAAGATTTCGAGAACGACACTTTCTTCCATACAACGCTCGAATGGAGCCATGCCAATACTTGCTTGATAACTGTTGTTGAGGAAAACTCCACCAATGGTAAGAACTTGTCCCAACTCCCCTTGAAATCAAGGACACGAGTCTTAATAGATCTTCAAGAGTTTGAATAGTCCTCTCAAGATCGTCCGTCAAATCGAGGATGATATGCCGAAGCTAAATCGTAAGTCTGTGCCCATAGCTTTTTGCAAACTAACCCAAAATCGTGAAGTGAATCTTGGGTCTCGATCGGAAACTATGGATAATAGGCATACCATGCGATCTTACAATCTCGTTTATGTACATCTGAGCAAGACGTTCAAGTGTATAAGTTTCTCGTATCGGTAAGAAATGAGCGGACTTGGTCAATCTATCAACAATGACCCAAATCGCATCAATGCCTTGAGAAACCTTAGGAAGGCCAGAACGAAATCCATGGTAATGTGCTCCCACTTCCATTTACGGAATTTCAAGTGGTTGCGATGGACCTTTTGGTACTTGATGCTCCGCTTTTAACTCGTTGACAAGTTAGACACCTTGAGAGATAAACGCTATCTCTCTCTCTCTTATTGCTCCACCAAATGTATGACGAATATCATGATACATTTGGTACTCCCGAGATGGATTGCAAATGGTGTGTTATGCGCCTCCATCATGATATTATACTTTAAATCGTGGTCGTTAGGAACACAAAGTGCGGAGTTGACTCAAGTATTCCTTCTTCATCGATTCTTGCTTCCCAGATAGCACCTTCTTGCACTTTTTTCCTCATACGCATCGGCTCCAGTGCGTAGCTTGAAGCGACTTTAACTTTATCGATTAAAAGTCGGTTCTACTCAGATACTCGCTATCATCACATGCGTCCACGAGTCTTTAACTCTATCTCCATCCTTTGCAAGTCACACAAAATGGGCCTTTCGTTGACAACATCGCACTCGTACTTGCATATGATTTTCTACTCAATGCGTCGCCTACCACGTTCGCTTTTCGGGATGGTATTGGATGGTATGATCATAATCTTTCATCAGTTCTAGCCAACGTCGTTGTCGCATGTTGAGTTCCTTTTGAGTGAAGAAATATTTGAGGCTTTTTATGATCCGTAAAGATCTCCACTTTCTCCCCATACAAGTAATGCCTCCAAATTTTAAGTGCAAAGACAACAAATTTGCTAACTCTAGATCATGAGTAGGATAATTCCTCTCATATTCTTTGAGTTGTCATGAGGCATAAAGCTATTACTTTTCCATGTTGCATGAGAACACATCCCAACCCTTTGCTAGAAGCATCATTTGTAGATGACAAATCCCTCCGAGCCGGATGGTATTGTCGAGCAGTCTTTGAAATAAGTCTCTCTTGAGTTCTTGAAAACTCTTCTCACATTCTTCGCTCCAACCGAGAACTTTGTATCTTTAAAGTCATTTGAGTGATGGAATAGCGATTCGAGAAAATCCTTCCACGAATCTCCGATAATAACCAATTTAAACCGAGAAAGCTACGATTCGATCCATCGATTTAAGTTGTTCCCGGCTTTGAATAGCTTCAATCTTTCTTTGGGTCAACAGATATTCCATGACTTGATACCACGTGCCCAAGGAATGCTACTTCTCTTCAAGCCGAACTCGCATTTCTTCAACTTGGCATAAAGCTTATATTCACGAAGCTTTTGGAGTGTCGACCTCAAGTGTTGCTCATGATCTTCACGGCTTTTGGAATAAATAAGGATGTCATCAATAAAGACGACCACAAAGTGATCTAAATATTCCTTGAATACTCTGGTTCATCATATCCATGAAGGCGGCGGGAGCATTAGTCAATCCAAAGGACATGACTAGGAATTCATAATGCCCGTCTGAAGAGTTAAAGCCGTCTTTGGAATGTCGCCAGATTCTAATCTTCAATTGGTGATATCCTAACGAAGATCGATCTTTGAAAAGAATTTGGCTCAGAATTTGGTCAAATAGGTCATCAATACGTGGCAATGGATACCTATTTTTGATGGTGACGTGATTCAACTCCCGATAATCAATACAAAGTCGCATACTCCCATCTTTCTTCTTCACGAATAGAGCAGGAGCACCCCAAGGAGAAGTACTAGGACGAATAAAGCCGATGTCTAACAATTCCTGCGCATTGGGTCTTTAACTCCACGAAGTTCAATAGAGCCATTCGATATGGGGCTTTGGAAATAGGTTTTGTAAACGGGTTCAAGGTCGATACAAAATTCAATTTCACGCTCTGGGGTAGGCCGGGAAGTTCTTGAGGGAATACGTCAGAAATTTATTAACAATAGGAATATCGTTTAAAAGCGGCGTATTTTTATTTAAATCGTGACATGAGCTAAGAAAAGCTTGACATCCGCTTTTTTTCAATAAACGAATAGCTTTATGGCTTGAGATGACCGTGATTGATTTTAATGGTTTGGTCGTTTGAATTAGCATAATAGGTTGATTAGGAATATGAAAGCTAACAACCTTATGAAAATAATCAATTTTGCATGATAAGTAGTTAACCAATCAATCCCTAGAATCACGTCAAATGCAAGTATTTTTAATGAAATAAGATCGACGAGGTAATGTGAGGGTACCGATTTGAACCAAACAAGACTTATAAACAGTGGATGTAATGAAGGTTTCTCCCAACGGAGTTTCCACAGATAAGTCAAAGTCTAATTTCTCGAGTCAAATTTAATCGATGGCGCAAGTAGGAGAAATAAAAGAATGGGTAGAACCCAGTATCAAATAAAGTATAGACTTCATTAGAGTTTATGATAAGCTTACCCGTGATGACCTCATTCGGATTCCTTGCTCTTTGGGAGGTCACAACAAACGCTCTCCCTCAGCACCACTGGGTTTTGAATTTTACGGGATGGCCTTTGGTGCCTCCATCCTAGCTGAATTTGTCTTGAAACGACAAAAATCGAGCTAAGTGACCTTCTCTTCCACAATTATAACATGCTTTGGACGGTATGACGTGTGCTTTGATTGATGTGTCCCTCTCCTCCGCATTTGAAGCATATGATAGGTGGTCTTTCTCCTTCCTTAACAATGGGTCTTTGGTCCGACGTCTTTCCACCATTGTTGAATCTCCATTTCTTGAAATGTCCATTCTTATTGTTTTGGTACGATTACACCACCAAGGGTTACCATATCTCGCCCATTGATTCCCTCCACGCTTGTTGTCACCGCTCGATGACTACTCTCATTTGGTATTATAATTTTCTTTATTTGCTCTCTTTTAGTTGTGTTGACTCATTATCGCGTTCTACTAATCGAGCCCTATTTACAACATCTAAATACAAACACAATTTATGAGAAATAAGATGTTGACATATCTAAAACTTTAAACCTCTTAAAAACATTCGCGCCATTCTCTCTTCATTATCCACCAGTGGGGACGAACCGTGATAACTCGCAAATTTTGCCTCGTATTGCGACACGGTCATATTGTTTTGTTCCAACTTGATAAATTCCACCTCCTTCATGTATGGCGAATACTTTCGGGAAAGTATTTGTCGTTGAAACGACTCTGGAACTTCTCCCAAGATATCTTCAAGACAAAGTTGAGTTGAGTCGTTTTACCGATTCCCACCGATGTCGCCTCTCGCGCAACATAAAAGGCGTGAAGGAACCTTTTGCTCCTCGGAGCATCCCAAGACATCAAATATCTTGGTAATCTGCTTTATCCATGCTTCCGCCGGAAGTGGTTTTGGCTCTCCCTTAAACTCCGGTGGTCGGCTCCTTGAATTGTTTAGCGGTGACCGCCCGAGAGTTTTCCGTGTTTCCACCTACGTTTTTGGGATGAGTCGCTCTCTACTTTCTTTGTTGCATAAATTGCATAAAGCCTCGAACATTTGATCTTTCATCATTTGGTCGGTGTTGTTTGTTTACATGAGGATTATCGCGCTTCGATGCACATTATCTCGATTATTGATATGTGGTGAATCAACAATCGCTGCGCTCCATTGCTATTCTCAACATTATCGGATGTCATTTTCGAGACATCGCCACAAAACAAAAGGTTAATTGACATGTAACAAATTATCCCTATCTTCCCGACCAACCAATAAAATAACACATAAACTTAGGTAGGTCATAATACTAGCGAAGGTATTCCCGTCTCTCCCTCCTAGTACTATTCTCACATCTTAGCCGGGATCATATCCTAAGCTCGATACCAATCGTGACGCCCCCAAAATTAGGTATACATCACCCATCTTGGGTCGCCACTTACATGGTACAGAATTTAAATACAACTTATTAACATAACTGTCGTGTACAATACGACATAAACTGTGAGTTTAAATACAAATATCGTCTACTAGATATTATACAAACTCAAAAAAGGAGTCCTCATTACAATTATTATCACACTATTTCACAGAATAGTGAGGACTACTAATGCTATCTTCAGGACCATCACTGCTTTTTCACAGGCCCCGTCCCGCTATATTCTCATTTCTCAAGAGAACGGTGAAAGAAAGGGTGAGCTCAACTAGCCCAAAGAAGAAATATTATAACTAAGATAATGCGAATAAATTATCAATAGTCTTCAACAATGTTAAACCGATAAAATACAATAGACAACCGGTTTAATCTGCGGTGAATATGCAATCCATTAAAAGAGTCAAGTAGAAAATAAAGTCTACTATCTTTTAGGTTTTAAAAGTTTTTCATCCTTTGTTATAATGAGACTCACTTTAATAAATATTCCACATCATCGAATCACCCACGCACTACTGCCAAGGATATTCTTTAGTATCACGACCACAATTATTCATGCACTACGGGCCAAGAATATTTGTGTATTCATTAATGGTCATGATCATGCCAACAATCGTCCATCAATGCACTACTGACCATCGAGGATTTTTACCACGTCATTTGTAACATTACGGTGGCCATGATTACAACCGAATAGTCTCTCGGTCATAATCATACCAAGTCCATCTATGCACTACACGTGAATACAGATGACTTTTAAAAAAATATAAACATGAGGATGATGACAATGATATAAGAATTCAATAAAAACAAGTTCAAGAATTATTTTATCCAGAATTATTAACGCCCAAATTAGTAAAATTCAAGAATGATCGGAAGAATATTTCCATGAAAGATTTGGATGAAACGCAAATATCAAGGATATTCTACTAATTTCATGGAGTATATAAGTCAAAGTTTTAACCAATTTGGGTATAATAAAGGATGGAATAACAAAAGAAATCACCGTGCATGCGATAGATCGCATGCACGTGTTATTCCAGCGAGAATAATAAATAACGGAACCGTGTCGGGTGAAATCACACGCAAGCAGGATGTTCCAACGAGAATAATAAAGATGGAACTGGATCCGGTGTAAAACACACGATAGGATATTCAGCAGAATAATAAAAGGCGGAACCAGTCGGGTGTAAAACACATGCATGGATGTTCCAAAGAATAATAATAAAGAGCGGAACCAGGTCCGGTGTAAAACACACAGACTGGATGTTCCAACAGAATAATAGAAGAATGTCACCAAGTATAGGGTAAACCGCGTATACAGGTTATTCCAACAGAATAAATAAGAATGGAATAACATAAGGATTTCACCAAGTATAGGATATGCCGCATATACAGGTTATGTATAGGGTATACCACTTTTACAGGTTATTCCAACAGAATAATAGTGAATGGAATGATAGAAGTTCTCTTCAAGAAGAAAGAATAACACCCCTTACATTTGGTAGGAGATTGAATCTTTACTTGACGGTGTAGTAACAAAATACTCTTCTTCTTCTCTCTTATTCTCTCTATACTTTTCTCTCTATAGCTTGAATGAATTCGTGAAAATAATGAAGCCCTAGGCCTCTATTTATAGAAGATTTCTAGCTTAGCACCGCTGCAGTGTGAAAAGGCAAGTGGCTCGATTTAATTTGGTTTGACGTACCTGTAATGTGAAGCGACAAGTGGTTCGACGCTGTAATGTGAAACGACAAGTGGTTCGGACGTCTCGGTAAAGGTAATTACTATTAACGAAGGTAAATACTATCGACGAAGGTAAATACTATTCACAAGAGTAATTACTATTGACGAAGGTAAATACTATTCACAAGGGTAATTACTATTGACGAAGGTAATTACTATTGATTGAAGGTAAATACTATTCACAAGGGTAATTACTATTTGTGAAGGTAATTACTATTGTGAAGAGACTCTTAGATGATGACATATGAGCCCCCATAAAATAATCAAACTTACCACAAATCATTTTTTTTCATCAACACATATTTAATCTTTCAACAATTATTAATCATTTATAACTTGTCGTCTCAATTATTGATTTAATACTATAACATATTATATACGGATGATCTTGTGACAATAATTAAATCAATAATATAAGAGATATGATGCACAATTATCGTAGTAATAATTGAGCGTAGGTGAGTGACTTCTCACGTAAGCATCAATAATCAATCTGAGTAGTACTACTTAACTACTAGACATCGCATTTACTTTACCACCGGGTAGTTCAACAGCTTTTAACGGTAACACCTCCATAGTTATTTTTATAAAAATATTTTGTCGTTTTTCAATCAATCAAATAATAATTACATTGCTGGGGTCCACCAATGATTGAGCCATTATATTTAATATTCCCTAACAAAAAGAATATTCCCACCAAACGAATATTTTATAACAACTTGCATACTTTGCAAAATTTATAAATATTACCCACAACTATAACATTATATCAAATTTATTCCATAATATTCAAAAATAATATTTATAGAAAAATTCATCTTTATTTATAAAAGATGGGGTCTTCTGAGTTACTTAACAAATATTTATATATTAAACTTTTTCACTTTTATTTATGTATAGAAATTATAAAGAATGTAATATAAATAGACATTCAATTCATTAATTTATTCAAGTACAAGTTTATACAATTTTATACTACACTTTATAAATTATAAAGATTTATACAAATATCACATATTTAGCTTACTAGCATGGATCAAACCAATATTCGAATATGATCCATCGAGCAGGTATCGAGTATGGTGCGAGAAAAAAATGAAATACTCGAACCCTAATCTAAGCGAACACTAGTATGTTCAAATTCGACTCGTGTATCATTAAACAGAAAACGAGTATGGATCAGATTCGACTCGGATCAACTTCAAATTCGAGCTTTGGATCATATTTTAGAGCCGATCTCGAGTCGAGTACCAAGCTACTTGATGGGATAATATATTCATATTCTAAATTGATAATTACACATTTAAATATATATAAGAAATGTACTTATTAGTTTATATGTGACACCCCCAAATTCTGGTATTCAAATTTCTCACAAATTTGATGTTCACTCTCCAGAATAACACATCTAACTACCCATAAATAAATAAAACTCATAAATAAAGATAGAAATCTTCCCATAAGGGTTAAAACATCTTAAACAATAAACAATCCTAGGTTATCTAACATTAATACATCAAATGCGGAAACTTAACATAATCAACATAAGTCTTATATATAAACATCATTTAATAAATAAACAAGTCTTCGTCACTTGTTTGCCTTGCCTTTGCCCTTACTAGTAGATGGTTCATCAACTCTTTCAACCTTAGCTGCAATTAGGAGTGAGCAAAAAATGGATAAAACCGAATTACCGAACCGAACCAAATTTTTTTAACCGAATTTTTTCGGTTATGCAGGTATTTTTTAGTAATTCGGTTATATCCGATTTTATTTCTGATTTTCGGGTTCGGGTTTGGTTTTTAATTTTTTGTTATTCGATTTTAGAAAATAAAATTAAAGCTTAAAAATTAAAACACTAATCTAATAATCTCTCATCTCAGTCTCTTCGTCTCTCAAACTCTTACTCGGTCAGTCTCTCCCTACTCAAAACCTAAATCCATCTCTCGTCTCTCTCACTACTCAAAAGCCAATTAGCCATCTCAAAACCCCAAGTCTAATGATAAATTTTCATAGACCAAGCCATCGTTGATAAGGTAGTGGTTGAGACTTCTTTTTCTAGGAGGCTTCTGCTCTCAATGGGGGTGCTCTCATATCTTATTGCCCTGGGGAGCTGATTTTCTGCTACTTCTTGGGATCATCCCTGAGAGATACACGAAGCAAACACAAATAACTATATGAATAAATTAGCAAAAAAAAACCCAAATCCATCTGTCATTTGACTCATCTCTCAGATCTCGATCTCTGTAACGAATGAATTTATTAAGTTGTGATTCTGAGGACAGAATTCTTTTGAGGAGGGAAGGATGTAACGAACGAGAATTTTATATGTAATTTAAAAATATTTATTGAGTTAAATAAATATTTGGGATGATTTATTGAAATAAATAAATATTGATGGAGTTATTATGTGTTAATTAGAGTGTGTTATAATAATTAAATTAATGAATGATAATTTTATGATTTGAAGATTTAATTTAATGAGATAATTAAATTAAATGAATTATTAAATAATTATAATGTTGTTCTAATTTAATTTAATAATTAAATTAGAGATTTATTAGTTTGTTGAATAAAATTATAATTTATTATGGAAATTATAATTATAAGGCAAATGTTAATTTGATTTATGAATTTAATTAAATTAGATGTGAAATAATTTGTTAAGCATAAATATAATTATAATGAAATTATAAGTATAATTATAATTATAAGATAAGTGTAAATTTGATTTGATTAAAATTGATTAAATAAAAATGTGACAATGGGAATAAAATATAAGTGTTATAAAAATAAATAAAAAGGGGGAAATTTTAGTGTAGCCAAACATGGCCTTTGGCATATTATAACTGATAAAAGCCTTTGGTTTTTTTACCTGATGTTTTTAGTTGCGCGTAGTGGCTATATCAGTTTGTTTTCTTACGTATTATCCTAAGACTAAGTTAGAAACACAGAGAAAATATAGAGTAAGAGAGAATGAGCTAGGGAGAGAAATTGAGAATTCTCTCCGAATTGGGAATCAAGGGGAAGAGGAAGGTTTGTCAAAGCCTTTGGAATCATCATCTTTGCTAGTTTAAACAAGGATTAAAGGTAATAATCTATTCCTAATTCTTAGTTTTAATTTTCAATATTTATTCTCTGTGATTTAAGTTTTGTTGGATTAGTACTTAAAGTGTTGATTATATATATGTATAATTTGATATTTATCAATTCTTAGTAATTGAATTCATGAAAATCATGTTTTGTGTTCTTGAGTTTTTGGAAAAAGGGGAAATTTGATGTGATGATTAGATGAGGTGTTGTGTATATAAGTTTATGGGTATTATAAATTATCTAGAAGTGATGTTGAAGCAATCAAAATTCGTGTAAATATGTTTTAGAAAAGGAATTTGAGTTTTGGTTGTAATATGTGTATTATGGTTGTTTTAGAGTTAAAAATTAGTTATGAATTCATGTTGTAAATTGAAGATTGATGATTGTTTGTGGTAGAACTCTATGATACAAAAATAATGTAATTTGAACAAATTAATCAAAATGGTTGAAAATCGAAGTCGTGGTGATGGATTTCACTATGTATGACAAAATATGAAAATTAGTATGAACTTGAAATTTGAGTCCTTAAATTGGTTGTTAAGTTGTTTGTGATGTTAGAATTGCTTTATAAATATTTGGTCTTGAGTTTATAAAGTTTATAAACATCTGGGTTTGCTTTATTTGGTGTTGGGAGAGGAAATTAGAATTTTGTTGTATAGAGCAGAGTCTAAGTTCATGTTTTCGGAAAATCGAACTCGAGTCGAGTTATTGTGCCTATTGCTTTTGCGTCTTTGTCATGTGAGATCCAAGAGTAGTTAGGGCGTCGTCGCGCTAGTGGTTAATCAGATCCAGTAATGAACTGTTAACAGTATATGTGACGCCCCAAAATAGGTATACAGCACCCATCTTGAGTCGCCAAAAAATACACTACTGACAACTTCATTTATACAACTGTCGTGCAAAATACGACGACATATATACTTTGAGTTTCAATACAAATATTGTAACGTATATAATACGAAAATATTCATACTCAAATTATTACATGCCATATAAAGTACAGTAGCAAATATTTCAAGTCTCTAAAGGGACACGAGAAGATTTCTGTTCTCTTCATTTTAATGTGGTGCACTTTTGACGCTTTCAAGGTCGGGTTCTCATCACCCTATTGTTGTTCACCAAAATCAATTATTAAGTGACGTATAAAATACGACACACACATCTTAGGTCCTCAATACAATTATATATTGCATATCATGCCGTTTTATAATGTATTGAGAAACTTCGACAGTCTCGGACCATCACACTATTTTCCTGTTATCACCGCTCGACTCAGCTACACTATTATTACCTGAAAGGAATTGTGAAGCAAAAGGTTGAGCACAAATAGCCCAGTAAAGAATATCATGACTAAAGATAATTAAATTATCAATAGCCTTCGTCAGTAATAAATCAGAGATTTAGAACATATGGTAGATGATAAAACTTTTCAACCATATATGCAGCGGAACGAGCAATCCATTAGAAGAGTCAAATAGACCATAAAGTCTATATTCTCCACGTTAAAAGTCCACCAACAATGTTTTATCCATGTAACATCAATCAACAGTTCCTTTCCATAATCATATGAATAAATCATAATTGTGATTCTAAATTCCTCTTCGCACCCAGGACGAAGATAATTTTTATCACCTATCTTTACCTGAAACATCAAATATCATGGTTATACCAAATCACAGTTCTTGTTTATAATCATACTTAATAAATTCATCTTTGCACTACGGGCCAAAGATATTCATTATCATTTCATCTTTGCACTACAGGCCGAAGACATACAACTGTATTTTAGAAGAGTCAAGTAGAGCATGATATCTACTATCTTCTACGAATTTAAAAGTTTATTATCAATATTTTATTGCTGAGACTCAGCTTAATAAATAATCCACATCATCGAATCACCCCTGCACTACGACCAAGGATATTCGTTAATATCACATCCATGAATTATCCATGCACTACGGGCCAAGGATATTCATTATTATCACATCCATGAATTAATATTTCATCGCTGAGACTCAACTCAATAATTAATCCACATCATCGAATCATCCCCCGCACTCTGTGCCAAGGAGGATATTCATTATTATCACATCCATGAATTAATATTTTATCACTGAGACTCGGCTCAATAATTAATCCACATCATCGAATCATCCCTGCACTACAGGCCAAGGATATTCATTAGTATCACGACCACGAATTATCTATGCACTACGGGCCAAAGATAATCGTTTTTTCATCAACGGTCATGATCATGCCATAAAATAATTCATCTTTACACCCTTGGCCGAAGAGAATCCATGGCCATAATCATACCAAAATCTGTCCATCAATGCACTACGGGCCAATGAGGACTTTTACCACATCATTTGTAACATTACGGTCATGATTATACCGAATAATCCCTAGTCATAATCATACCAAGTCCATCTATGCACTACAGGCCACAGATGACTTTCATCATAATATAAGCATGAGGATGATAAAAATGATATAAAGAATCAATCAAATGAGATAAAGGATAAATACTAAATATTTATAATACAATTTATCCAGAGTTCAATAATATCCAAATGTTATCAATCACTTAATAATCTCATAATCTAATATCATTAATATTATAACAATATTTTAATCATTTCTTAAATTTATAAACAATTTATTTTAATTGTTTACACTTTACTAATTAATGCATTTAATCATCCTAAAATGCCAAACTCATAAGATTTCATCATCAATAACCAAAACCCTTATCAAAAATCTGCACATACCTTATATGGGATTCCCAAGCCATAAAATCCTATTTTCCAATTTTGTTACTTCACATAACATATTTATTTCATTTACTCATAACTAGTCTATTTTCATGAAAAATACCAAATCAATCCCAAAAATATTTCTTTTCTGGGATTAGCAGAATATAGTCTCATATTAAACATATATTTTTCTCAGAATTTTTAAAATTCATTTACTATTTTTCACATGGCCAAAACCGCCGAATATTTAGACATTTATCATAAACTGTACTTTTGTCCAAAATTTTCGAAATTTACACGGTATAATTCTGTTATATAGATGTACTCCCAAGAAAAATTTCACCAATTTTGGAGTTAACCACAAGGAGTTATAAGGGTTTACTTTTAAAATAGTATTTTCTCATAAAATTCATAACTCTTAATCTATACATCCAAAAATCACCATTTTTGGACACAATATAGAAAAATCATCAAATTATCATTTTAAATTTTTTCCAGAATTTTTGAAGGTCGAAAAAATTATGAAACTGCCCCTGGCAGAAACCTCTTACTTACAACGATTGAACGAAAATAATATTCATACGAATACTAAAAATAATATCTCTTCAAAATATGAAATAAATAATACCCCTTACCACAATAATAATATTCCTTACGAATATTGAACAAAAATAATATTCCTTACGAATATTAAATGAAAATAATATTCTTTACGAATATTAAACGAAAATAATATTCCTTACGAATATTAAACGAAAACAATGAATATTAAGCGATAATAATATTCATACGAATATGAAAAATATAATTTCTCTTGAGTATGAAATAAATAATAATCCTTACGAGTATAGAATTCAAAATATGAAACGAAATAATATTACTTGTATACTACAGAGTATGAAAGAAAATATTAATTCAAGCAAATATTGAATAAAAATAACATCCCTTACCTTGAAAAGAAGAGTATTCCAACTGGTATAGTGGATATATTCTTAAAGAAAACTTTCACTGTTTTCTACACTCAAAGCTTCCTAAAACTCGAAAGAAATACGCTCAATATTAAAAAAAGAAGAATTCTCTGATTCTGGTGTGTTTTTCAATTCTAACTAAGCATCCTATTTATAGGAGAATGGAAAGGATACTATTTAGAAAATAATCACGCATTTACAAGTAATTTCAATTCACGCGAGAAGAATCTATTAAGAATACGAAAAAATTTGATTTACTTATGCA
The DNA here is from genome assembly GCA_020205615.1 of Panax quinquefolius. Taxonomy (NCBI): domain Eukaryota; kingdom Viridiplantae; phylum Streptophyta; class Magnoliopsida; order Apiales; family Araliaceae; genus Panax; species Panax quinquefolius. The sequence goes on from CM035152.1 coordinate 147,016,751, forward strand.
AAGACTACGCAAATAAAATATTCTAATAAAACGAAAAACTTTAAATAAAATATAATATATTCTATTTATAATCTAATAAAATAAATAACTTTATAAAAAGTATTCTGTTTTATATAAAAAGTTTTTTGTTTTATTACTATTATAATAATAATAAAAACAAAACTTATTATAATATATATATATATATATATATATATATATATATATATATTAAATTTATATACTCTCCCGTGACCAATTCCAATTCCCCTCCCCCCAAGTCAGATTTTTCAACACATATGGGCCCCACATGTGGCCCCCATATGTGGGCCCCACCTTTGTTATATTAAATAACTTTCTACTGATTATTTTGAAAAATGGGTAAATGGGGGTCCATAAAATACGTCAAAAATTACCACAAATACTTCATAAAAATCCCCTCAATATTTTTAACGACATTTTCATTTTTGAATTTTCGAATTTTGACTTTTTCTTAAAAAGTCAACTGTTGACTTTTTTTACCAAAAAGTCAATCCCGACAAATTTTGTGTTTATAGTCTATTTTTACTAATTTCATCATTTTGGACTCAAATATCACGTCCGCATCTCCAAATTCAACTCCGAACTCAAATTTGATTTTTATTAACATTTATTCATTATTATTATTATAACTCGCAATATTAACAACCAGGTCGTTCCCAGGAAAGAGGGGGCTTTCCAATAAGGATTTTTCCCTATTGGCGCGCAATTAGGTGACCAAACCTCTCCTTGACAGAACTTCTAGACATTGTTAATTATGCAAATAATAATATGAATAACTTGTCATCTCAATTATTGATTTAATAATATATAATATCGTGACAATAATTGAATAAAACTGAGTGACTTCTCACGTAAGCATTAATAATCAATACCGTATGCTACTATGCAACCACGCGTATTACTGTAGTTTTACCACCGATTATTTTATGACAACTTGCTTACTTTGAAAAATTTTCAAATACCACCCTTAACTTTAACTTTTTATCAATTTAGCCATTTACTAAACAAAATAATAATTATAAGAAAATTAAGTACTTTCATTTCATAAAATTCGGGGTCTCATAGTATAACTTAGGGAATGTTAACCTAACTTGTTTTAATGATTGCACAGAAACCTAAAACATGTTATAAGACATAATAACATATTGTAATCACAAAGTTAAAACTATAGGTTATGAATTAATAAGTTGTGAAAGTCCGGAATGTGATGTCATGAGAATTGGAGTTGTTTTTCAATCACCATGTCGTGTACTATAATATAATTGGGAGTTCAGGTGCATGGTACGTGTATAATATAATGAGAAGTAAGCCAATGAAGTTAGTGTTAATATAACTAATTGGTATTGTTGTTCTAATGGTATATGTAGGGTATTTGGTGAACGTGTGTTATAATTGTGTAACTTACACACGAGGCAAGTTCCTAAACCTTATTCTTATGTTGATAAAGTTTCTTGTCTCTATTTTTTTACGATTATGCAAGTTCTTGAATCTTAATTCTTTTACATTGAGAAGTTTCATATTCCTAACTTGATGTCGTTACGCAAGTTTCTTATCTTTAATCTTTTATTGAGCAAGTTCCTAACTTTTGTTTCTTGCTATTCAAAGCATAAATTGTTCAAGTTCATTGTCCCGAATGAGTTTTTTTTTTCTAAATCTTTTAGATGTAATACTTTGGATATATATGTTTGTTCGATTGTATATTGTTGACATTCAATCTTTGATTTAAATATCGTTGTTCAATCTTTTATTATCATGTTGAACCTTCGAATGGCTAATAAACCTTTATTGATTACCTTTATTGATTTGACTAGTCTATAGTTGAAGGATGTTCTAAAATTCTAGAACCAATGTTAAGCTAATCTAAACTAAATTTTCTTTAGTGCGGAAATCCTAAAGTCAAATTGAGATGAACAACCCTAATATAGGGGATTACGTACGTTTTAGCGTTTAGATATTTGTGCATAATACATGGTACGAAGGGCTGATCCCCCTAAGTAGGAAAGTAAAGGTCCGTATAGTCTAATGACTGTTAAAGGTTGAGGTAAAAATACTTAGTTTCCTTAGGACATAGTTCATGGTCTTAAGACCCTCAGATATAAAACTCGAAATTGTTTCCTAAACTTGATTTGAAGAACAAGTTCTTAATTATTCAGTATTCATTGCTTACTCGTATGTTATTTGTGACGCCCCCAAAATAGGTCCACACAACCCATTTTGAGTCGCCAGATACACACCACGGAATTCAAATACAAACTTCACTAATACAACTATTAAACTGTCGTGCAAAATATGACAACACATAAGCTGTGAGTTTCAATACAAATAACAGTACTCACACTCCAAATTAATGATACTCTACATAAAGGTAAAGTCGATAACTGTTTTAGGAATTAAAATCTTTAGAAAATGCTCAAGGAAACCTTCATTCATGGGAGGCCATGCATCTAAGTTATGATAGATATCATAAGACTTGAGAATTGACCTTGGTTGATCCAATAGACCCCAAAAAAGAACGAGAAGATTACTATCATGTTCATTCCAATGGTGTATAATTTATTGCCATATAATTATCTTCATTGTCTCAAACTGAAAATTATATTACAACCATACTACAAGATTATATAGATAATTCTCGTAGATATAGTCAGCAAGTGGATGTGCACAACAATATCTTATGATAACACGAGTTTGTATGAGGTCAGACATAATGTATGATAGTGGAAACACACTCTTTAAGCTCTTAGTACAATTCTGTCCTCCTCATTCTAATAGGGTGCATTTTTGACGCTTTTAAAGTTGGGTTCTCATCACCCTATTGTTGTTCACCAAAATCAATTATTAAGTGACATATAAAATATGACACACCCATCTTAAGTCCTCAATACAATTATATATTGCATGTCATGCTGTTTTATAAAGTATTGAGAAACTTCCACAGTCTCGGACCATCACACTATTCTCTTGTTATCCCCGCTCGACCTAACTACACTCTTACTACCTGAAAGGAATTTTGAAGCAAAAGGGTGAGTACAAATAGCTCAGTAAAGAATATTATTACTAATATAATATAGAACAAATTATTTTTAGTCCTCAACAGGGAAAAATCAGATAGAATACAATAGACAACAAGTTTTAGATCAACAATTGCAGCGGATCCAGCAATTCATTAGAAGAGTCAAATAGAATATAATGTCTACTATGTCCTCCAATTTAAAATTCCATCATTAATATTTCATCCCTGTAATACCCATCAATAGATCTTTGTTGTACCCAAGACAAAGAGAACTTTCATCACTTGTCTTCACCTGAACCACCAAAGATTATAGTTAAATTCACAATTCATGTTTATAATAATGTAAATCAACAATTTCTCCTTACCACAAAGGCTTAATAGAATTTTCACTCAATGTCCTTGACACAAAGACTAAGATATTTAATAATCATATCGTAATTTCAAATCAACGAATTATCCATGCACTACGGGCCAAAGATATTTAATGGTCATGATCATACCAATCAATAGTCTATCTTTGCACTACGGGCCAAAGATATACAACTGTAAAATCAATAATCAATAGTTCATCTTTGCACTACGGGCCAAAGAGGACTTTCACCACATCATTTGTCTGTAACATTATATGTCATGATTATAACAATACACAATTCTTGGTCATAATCACACCAATCAACAGTCCATCTATGCACTACGGGTCAAAGATGACTTTTACTGTGAGATCCCGAATTTTGTGAAATGAATGTATTCAATTTTCTTATAATTATTATTCTATTTAGTAAATGGTTAAATTGATAAAAGGTTAAAGTTAAAGGTGATATTTAAAAAAAAATTCAAAGTAAGAAAGTTTTCATAAAACAATCGATGATAAAAGTACAGTAATACGCTTGGTTGCATAGTAGCACACGGTATTGATTATTGATGCTTACGTGAGAAGTCACTCGGTTATACTCAATTATTGCTACAGTAATTGCTGCATAGTATCTCATATTATTGATTCAATTATTGTCACAGTATCATCTGCATAATATTTTACATTATTAAATCAATAATTGAGATGACACAGTTATTCATATTATTATTTACATTATTGATAATGTCTAGAAAGTTCTGTCGAGGAAAGGGGTCAGGTCATCTAATTGCGTGCCAATTAATAGGGAGAAATCCTTATCAGAAAGCCCCCTCTTTTCTGGGAATGATCTGGTTGTTAAATATTATGAGTTATAATATTAATGATGAATAAGTTCGTATTTTTAAAGATGGAAATTGATATTTCCATTGTGTTGGGATTATTAGTGTTAGTGGAAATCGACATCTATTTTGATAATAATTGATGCCTGAAGGTTATATTGACCAATCGGATAATTAATCGGACAAATGAGCAATTAATTGCTATTAATTCACATGCCTATAACTATTTTTTCACATGTGTGTATTATTGATTCACATGCATATACTATTAGGGGAGGTGGTGCAAGATTGATAATACTTGCATGACTAAATTAAAAATGGAGATATAGATGAAGGTACTATACTGTAATTATTTTTTTCATATGTATAGAACTATTGAGTCACATGATTGTACTATTGATTCACATGATGTACTATTAGGGGAGGTGGTGCAAGTTTGATAATACTTGCATGGCTAAATTAAAAATGAAAGAAAAGATGAAGGTATTATACTGTAATATTTCGAGTCCCAAAACGTGCAATTATCGAAACTATGTTTTTCTATAAATAGAAGTTCATTCTTCATTCATTCTCACCAATTCACTAAGACTCACAAGAGCAATTATAGAGAAAGAAGCTATAAAGAGAGAAGCTAAAGAGAGAAAGAAAAAGAGAAGTCTGCTACTTCACTATTCCAGTATCCAGTCTTCTTCCAAGGTAAGGGGTATTATTTTTTTTCATATTCTGAAGAGATATTATTTTTCGTATTCATATGAATATTATTTTCGTTCAATATTCGTAAGGAATATCATTTTCTTTCAATATTCATTGTCTTCGTTTAATATTCGTAAGGAATATTATTTTCGTTCAATATTCATAAGGGATGTTATTTATTTCTTATTCGTAAGGGGTATTATTTCTTACTATTCACTCGGGTACTATTCACTCTAGGTATTATTTACGGGGTACTATTCACTCGGGTACTATTCACTCAGAGTATTATTTACGGGGTACTATTTATATTATTCACGAAGTACTATTCACAAAATAATATTTACGAAATACTATTCATGAAGTACTATTCACGGGGTACTATTCATGAAGTACTATTCACGAGGTACTATTCAAGAATTACTATTCACGGGATACTATTCACGAAGTACTATTCACGAGGTACTATTCACGACGAAAAATTGATTCTTTTTTGTCCAAATTAATTTTTGATACATGAATATTATTCTTGAATTTTACTCCACAATTGGTGATCATGTTGACAATTTAGATATTCTTGAACTCTGGATAAATTATATTATAAATGTTTAATATTTATCCTTTATCTCATTTGATTGATTCTTTATATCATTGTATGATCCTCATGCTTATATTATGCGTTAAAAGTCATCTTTGGTAGTAGTGCATAGATGAATTTGTTGGTTATTGGTTTTATAGTTGTATGTCTTTGGCACCCGTAGTGCAAAGAAGAACTATTGATTGATATCTTTGGTCGTAGTGCAAAGATGAACTGTTGATTGATAACTTTTGTAAGACCCCAGCTTATTATAAATGAAATTAAATTTCCTCTAGTTATTATTTTAAAATAGTAAGGGTTGATTTAATTAATGTGGTTAGTTATGGGTAAAATGCGCAAATATTTTAAATAAGCAAGTGGTTATAAAATATTCATTGTTGTCGGGGAATATTCGTTTGGTTGTGGAATATTCTTACTATCGGGGAATATTCGTACGACGGAGCAGCCTTGTGTGGGCCCCATAACGGAAAGCGATTGGATGAAGAAAACGACAAGTATAAGTTGTTTATAAATAACGGCGTAGTTATTCACAGATTATCTTGTTGGAATACCCGGTGGGTTAAAACACAAGAGTAGCTGCGGTATTGCACCAATTATTGATTCTTACGTAAGAAGGCACTACTCAATAATTGTTACAAGATTTCATCGCTCAATATTTTATTTTATTGATTCAATAATTGCTACGTTGATATTTTATATTATTGATGCTTCAATAATTGTCACTGCACAATATTTTCATTATCAGATCAATAATTCATATTATTTGAATAATATTATCAGATAACATTATTGGCAATGTCTAGAAAGTTCTATTTAAGGAGAGGTTTGGTCATCTAATTGCGCGCCACTAATGAGAAATCCTTATTGGAAAGCCCCCACTTTCCTGGGAACAGCCTGGTTACCAGTATTGTGATTCTGTAATATTATTTGTGAATAATTAATTATTGATTTATATGATAAGGAAAATATTCATTTTATGTGGATATAGATGGAGAAAATTTTTAATGTGACAATTGTTGAAAATTGATATTTTATCTTTTCTGATAAAATAATTCATTTAAATATATTATTATATTTTAATAATATAATAATGGTGATATTTTTACAATGAATGTGGGATATATGAATAAATGAGGAGGAAGAGTATTTTTGCTACAAAAAAATGTTTAAAACATGTTAAACATGTCGGTGGACCCCATTTCTTGACTGAAATTGGTTTATAGCCCGTAAAATCGCTCGTCTGTGGATTTCGGTCAACTTCTACTTGGAATTTGGAAAAACTTAAACTTACAAAGTAGTAGAGAATTGAATTTCCTATGGAAAGGATATGTGGCTCGAATTTTTCTGATAAAAGGGCTATTTATTATGAATTATTGAAGTTCCGAAGTTCCAAAATAATTGATTTTTGGAAGTTTTAATTATTTATTTTATGAAAAACATTTTTCTTACTTTTTCTAGAAGGTGGGCATGTGGGAAATCTGATTTCAAAGGATGCGTATGAATTTTTTTATTAATAATAATATTTTATTAAATTTTCTACTTTGGTGTTCTAAGCATTTTCCTATAAATAGGGTGCTTAGGTTAGAATTGAAAATCACACCAGAAACTGAAATTTTCTCTCTCTATATTATCGAGCGTATTCTTGTGAGTATTTTGAGACTTTGAGTGTTACTATACGGTGCAAGTTTCCTTCAGCACTATATCCGGTATTCCAGCTAGAAGTATAGTCTTTTCAAGGTAAGGGATGTTATTTTTTTCTTAAATATCATTATGCCGAAATATTGGTGAACTTTTTAATCAAATTTGGAACTTTTTGTGTGTGGGTTACTTATTCACGATACTCAAGACTATTCACGATATCTGACTATTCACGTTTACGGCACTATTCACGAATACGACACTATTCACAAAAAAATTAAATTTTTGTTTTTTGTCCAAAATATCTATTATGGATACTAGCTTTGATTGTATCTATGTTTTGATCATTCTTGAATTTTACTTCACTATGATTATTAATGAAGTTTTTTTGAACTTGGGATTATTTAAAGTACGAATCCTTAATATTTGCTCTTTTGTTTCCTTTGGATTGTTTTTCTTTAAAATATTTTTCATCATCCTCAATCCTAAATGATGATATTACTGAATATCTTTGGCCTATAGTGCAAAGATGGTTGATTTTCTTATGAATATCTTTGTCCCGTAGTGCAAAGATGTACAGGTGTTGAGATGAACATGACCAACTAATGAATATCTTTGGCTCAGTAAGCAAAAGATGAATATTTGATTCAAGATCAATATTGGTTGATGTTACTGAGGATAAAATATTGATGATGGACTTTTAAATTCATAGATTATAGTAGATTTCATTCTCTACGTAACTCTTTCTATGAATTATTATTTTCACGCAAATATGGATCTGAAACTTGTTGTCTCATTGTATTTTATCATTTTTTTCCTGTTGAAGACTAATGATAATTTGTTCTATATTATCTTAGTCATAATATCTTTTCTTGGGCTAGTTGAGCTCACCCTTTTCTTTTTGTTCCATTTTTCTTCTCGTGAGCGAGAATGTAGCGTAGTATTAGTGGGGTATGGAATGAAGGTTCTAAAAGTTGTTTAGTAGTCCTCACCATTTTGTAAAATAATGTACCAATAATTGTAATGAGAACTTATTTGGGTGTGAATATTGTCAGATGGCAATATTTATATTTAAACTCACGATTTTTTATGTCAGTATTAATAAAGTTGTAGTTGTTTACGTACCATGTTATTGACGACTCAGAATGGGTGATGTATACCTATTTTGGGGGTGTCACGGTTGGTATCGAGCTTAGGATATGATCTCTGGCGGAGATGGGGAATAGAACTAGGAGGAGAGACGAGTAAATCCTTCGCTAGTGTGTCCTACCTAAGCTTATTTGTTAGTTGGTCAGTATATAGGGATATTATGTGATATGTTGATTTCTTTAATTAACCCTTATTTTATGGCAGTATTTGAGAATGTCGACTGAGAATGTTAATAGTGGAGTAAATGAGACCGTGGAGACTCCTTTACTCACCAAAGAGGAGAACGTGCAACAGGCTGGCAATGTTCCTCCTGTAAACAACACCATTGATCGGACGATGAACGACGGAATGTTTAGAAGATTTTTGCAGTTCATGCAAAATTAGATGAGGGAGACTCGTGCACAAAATACAGGTGGAAATGATAATAACGCACAGTTTGTCACAGCCAAGCAGTTCAAAGAGTTGGGACCACCAGAATTCTGGGGAAAGCCGGATCCGATTAAGGCAGAAACGTGGGTCAAACAAATCACCAAGATATTCGACGTCTTGGAATGCACGGAGGAACAAAAGGTTCCATTCACCACCTTTATGTTCCTTAATGAGGCGACATCTTGGTGGGAATCGTGAAGCGCACTCCATCCAAACCGCACTCGGCATGTCTTGGGAGATGTTTTAAAGCTGTTCAATGACAAGTACTTTCCGAAAGTATTCTTCATATGAAGGAAGTGGAGTTCATTAGATCGAAACAAAACAATATGATTTGTCCCAAAGACGAGGCAAAGTTTGCGAGTTATCCAAAGTTTGCACCTCATTTGGTGGAGAATGAGGAACGATGACGCGGATGTTTTCGAGAGGTTTAAACCCTAAGATACTAAGCAATATCTCATTTCTCATAAATTTCTCTCTATTCAGATGTTGTGTCAATTGGGCTCAATTATTAGAGCGAGATAACGAGTACGTTCAATAGAGGGACCACAACCAGGATCATACTGGTGACAGCAGTCATCAGAACAACGATAACCAGCGGAGAAAGAAAAATACGGACAAAGGCGGTAACCACTCTGGTGGTAATTATGGCCATGAAAATAGAAGAAGCGAGTCGGGAGGAGAATTTAAAAAGAGGAGATTCAACAATGACAATGCGAAGACGTCAAAGACCAAAGAAAGAATCGGTTCTGGGGAGGAGAACGACCACCGGTCATATGCTATAAATGTAGGAAATAGGGACATATCAGCCCAAAATGCGCACAAAAGTTCAAGGTATGTTATAATTGTAGAAACGAAGGACATATCGCTCGAGATTGTACGGTAGCGAAACCAAGTCCAGCAGGGATGGTGACTCAAAAGGCTGTCCCAGAAAAGTCAAAGTCAACGGTTCCTGGAAGAGCGTTTGTCCTGACTGGTCAAAATGCGAGGAACCCAAACGAGGTGATCACGGGTAAGCTAATCATAAATTCTTGCAAAGTTTATACCTTACTAGATACCGGTGCTACCCATTCATTTATCTCTCCTGCTTGTGCTCAACGTTTAAACTTGACTTCGAAGAAATTAGACTTTGATTTATCTATGGAGACTCCGTTAGGAGAAACTTTCATCACATCCACTGTTTATAAATCTTGTTTGATCCAAATTGGCACCATCACATTACCTGTTGACCTTATCTCTTTAAAGATACTTGTTTTTGATGTGATTTTAGGGATTGATTGGTTAACTACTCATCATGCCAAAATTGATTGTTTTCGTAAAGTTGTTAGTTTTCATATTCCTAACCAACCTGTTGTACGAATTCAAGCAACTAAACCATTAAAATCAATCACAGTCATATCAAGTCATAAAGCTATTCGTTTATTGAAAAACGAATGTCAAGCTTTCTTAGCCCATGTTATGGATTTGAATAAAGACACGTCAGATTTGAATAATATTCCTGTTGTTAGTAAATTTCCTGATGTGCTTCCTGAAGAACTTCCCGATCTACCCCCAGAACGTGAAGTTGAATTCTTTATTGATCTTGAACCTGGTACAAAGCCCATTTCTAAAACCCCATATTGAATGGCTCCTATTGAACTTCAGGAGTTAAAAGTCCAACTACAGGAGTTGTTGGACATCGGTTTCATTCGTCCTAGTACATCTCCTTGGGGTGCCCCTATTTTATTTGTAAAGAAGAAAGACGGGAATATGCGACTTTGTATTGACTATCTATCAATAATAGGTATCCGCTACCTCGTATTGATGACCTGTTTGACCAGTTGCAAGGAGCACAATTTTTTTCAAAGATCGATCTTCGATTCGGATATCATCAAATTGAAGATTAGAATCGAGAATATTCCAAAAGCGCCTTGAAAACTCGGTATGGGCATTATGAATTCTTAGTCATGTCTTTTGGATTGACTAATGCTCCTGCGGCTTTCATGGATATGATGAACCGAATTTTCAAGGAATATTTGGATCAGTTCGTTGTTGTCTTTATTGATGACATCCTCATATATTCCAAAAGCCGTGAAGATCATGAGCACCATTTGAAGCTGGTACTCCAAAGGCTTCGTGAAAACAAGTTATATGCCAAGTTGAAGAAATGCGAGTTTTGGCTTGAGGAAGTAGCATTCCTTGGGCACGTGGTGTCAAAACATGGAGTATCTGTCGACCTGACGAAGATTGAAGCAATACAAAGTTGGGAGCAACCGAAGTCGGTGACCGAAGTACGTAGCTTTCTGGGCTTAGCTGGTTATTATCAGAGATTCGTGGAAGGATTTTCTCGAATCGCTACTCCTTTAACTTAGCTAACTCGGAAGGATACAAAATTCGTATGGAGAGAGGAATGCGAGAAGAGTTTCTAAGAGCTTAAGAGGAGACTTATTTTGGCACATGTTCTGACAATACCATCTGGTTCGAATGGATTTGTTATCTACAGCGATGCTTCGGGAAAAGGGTTAGGATGTGTTCTCATGCAACATGGGAAAGTCATATCCTATGCCTCGCGATAACTTACAGAATATGAGAGGAATTATCCTAATCGTGATCTAGAGTTGGCAGCAGTAGTTTTAGCGCTAAAGATCTGGAGGCACTATCTATATGGAGAGAAAGTGGAGATATATTCAGATCATAAAAGCCTCAAATATTTCTTCACCCAAAAGGAACTCAACATGCGGCAACAACGTTAGCTCGAGTTATTGAAAGATTACGACCACACTATTCAATACCATCCTGAAAAAGCGAACGTGGTAGCTGACGCGTTGAGTAGAAGATCATATGCAGGAACGAGTTCGATGATGTCAAGTATACGTATAGAACCAACTTTAATCAATAAAGTTAAATTTGCTCAAGCCACAGACCCAGAGCTGATGCGTATGAAGAAGAAAGTACAAGAAGGTGTTATCCCAGAGGCAAGAATCATGAAGAAGGAATACTTCGAGTCCACTCCAGACTTTGTGTTCCTAACGACTCTGATTTGAAATACAAGATCATGACGGAGGCACATAATACACCTTTTACAATCCATCCTGGAAGTACCAAAATGTATCGTGATCTTCGACATACATTTTGGTGGAACAATATGATGAGAGAGATCGCGAAGTTTATCTCGAGGTGTTTAACTTGTTAACGTGTAAAGGCGGAGCATCAAGTGCCTAAGGGTCCATTGCAACCACTTGAGATTCTGAAATAGAAGTGGGAACACATTACCATGGATTTCGTTATGGGTCTTCCTACGGTTTCTCAAGGCATAAACGCTATTTGGGTTATTGTTGATAGATTAACCAAGTCTGCTCATTTCTTGCCGATATGGGAGACTTATTCCCTTGAACGTCTTGCTCATATGTATGTAAATGAGATTGTAAGATTGCATGGCATGCCAGTATCCATAGTTTCGGATCGTGACCCAAGATTTACTTCACGATTTTGGGTTAGTTTACAAAAAGCTATGGGCACGGATTTACGATTCAGTTAGGCATACCATCCTCAAACGGACGGACAATCAGAGAGGAATATTCAAACTCTTGAAGATCTATTAAGACTCTGTGTCCTAGACTTCAAAGGTAGTTGGGATAAGTATTTACCATTGGTAGAATTCTCCTACAACAACAGTTATCAGGCAAGTATAGGTATGGCTCCATTCGAAGTATTCTATGGACGAAAGTGTCGCTCTCTAATATGTTGGGATGAGGTGGGTGAAGCAACATTGTTGGGACCCGAGTTGGTACGTATAACTACAGAAAAGATCCAAATGATTCGACAACGTATACTGTAAGACCCCAACTTATTATTAATGAAATTTAATTTTCTCTATTTATTATTTTGAAATAGTAAGGGTTGATTTGATTAATGTGGATAGTTAGGGGTAAAATCATAAATATTTCAAAATAAGCAAGTGGTTATAAAATATTCATTTGTTGTGGGGAATATTCGTTTGGTCGTGGAATATTAAATCTTTGTCGGGGAATATTTAAATGCTGACGGTATGACCATGTGTGGGCCCCATAACGAAAAGCGATTGGATGAAGAAAACGACAAATATAAGTTGTTTAAAAATAACGATTGTAGTTATTACAATTATCTTTGTTAAAATACTAAATTGGTTAAAACACGATAGCACCGGTATTGCACCAATTATTGATTCTTACGTGAAGAAGGCTTTACATAATAATGGTTATAGTAATTCTTTATTCGATTATTTTATTGATTTAATAATTCTTTGCGTTGATATTTTATCTTCTTTGTTGTTTTGATAATTGTCATTACACGGTATTTTTCATTATCGAAGCAATAATTCATATTATCTGAATAATATTATTAGATAACATTATTGGCAATGTCTAGAAAGTTACATCTAAGGAGAGGTTTGGTCACCTAATCAATTGCTTGCCGATAAGGAGAAATTCTTATTGGAAAGCCCCTCTTCCCTGAACCGCACTGGTTGTCGATATTGTGATTACGTAATATTATTTGTGATTAATTAATTATTGATTCATATGATGAGGAAAATATTGATTTTATGTGGATATAGATGGAGAAAATTTTTAATGTGGCAATTGTTGAAAATTGAAATTTTATCTTTTTCTGATAAAATAATTCATGTAAATATATTATTATATTTTAATAATATAATAATGGTGATATTTTTACAACGAATGTGGGATATATGAGTATACGAGGAGGAAGAGTATTTTTGTTGCAATAAATGTTTAAAACATGTTAAACATGTCGGTGGACCCCATTTATTGACTGAAATTTGATTATAGCTTGTAAAATCACCCGTTTGTGGATTTCGGTCAATTTTTGTTTGAAATTTGGAAAAACTTTCTTCTGCAAAGTTGTAGAGAATTGAATTTCCTATAAAAAGTCACGAGTTTCGAATTTTCTGACTAAAGGGCTATTTATTGTGAATTATTGAAGTTCAAAGCTCGAAATAATTTATTTTTGGAAGTTTAAATTATTTTAAATTAGAAAAACGTTTTTTCTTACTTTTTCTAGAATGTGGCATGTGCTTATTGAGCTGAAATCAGATTTCAAGAGTGGCGTAGGAATTTTGATATATATAATAATATTAAATTAAATTTTACGCTTTAGTGTTCTAAGCGATTTCTATAAATAGGGTCTTGGGTTAGAATTGAAAATTACACGAGAAGCTGAAGTTTTTCTCTCTATATTATCGAGCATATTCTTGTGAGTATTTTGAGTATACTTTGAGTATTGCTATATCTGGTCTGCAAGTTCAAGTCATAGCTTTATATCAGGTGTTCAAATTTAAGAAATCTTGATCTTTCGAGGTAAGGGATATTATTTTTTTTGTAATGATATTATTTCTTCAATATCATTATGCCAAATATTGATCCGAACTTATTAATCTAATTTGGAACTTTTGGTGTAAGAGTTACTATTCACGATATCTGAGCCTTTATTCACGATATCTCAAGACTATTCACGATAATCTGACCTTTATTCATGAAAAATAAAATTTCTTCTTTTCGTCTAAAATATCTATTGTGGATACTAACTCGATTGTATCCATGTTTTGATCATTCTTGAATTTTACACCACTATGATTATTTTTGAGGTATTTTTGGACATGGATAAAACAAAGTACGAATCATTAATCCTTAATCCTTGTCATTTTGTTTCATTGGATTCGTTTATTTAAAAATATTTTTCATTATCCTTAGTCTTAAATGATGATATTATTGAATATCTTTGGCTTGTAGTGCAAAGATGAATGATTTCTTATGAATATCTTTGGCCCGTAGTGCAAAGATGAGCAGTGTTTAGATGAACATGATTAATGATGAATATCTTTGGCACAGTAGTGCAAAAGATGAATATTTGATTCAGATATATATTGATTGATGTTACGGGGATAAAAGATAGGCGATGAACTTTTAAATTCATACATAGAAGATAGTAGTTTGCATTCTCTACTTAACTCTTCTAATGAATTATTATTCCATTGCGAATATTGATTTAAAAACTTGTTGTCTATTGTATTCTATTAGATTTTTCCTGTTGAAGACTAATGATAATTTGTTGTATATTATCTTAGTCATAATATTCTTTACTGGGCTAGTTGAGCTCACCCTTTTCCTTTTTGTTCCATTTTTCTTCTCAGGAGGCGAGAATATAGCGAGTACGAGTCGGGGTATGGAATGAAGGTTCTAGAGAGAGTTGTTTAGTAGTCCTCACCATTTTTGTAAAATAATGTATCAATAAATATGATGAGGATTTATTTGAGTATAGATATTGTCTAAAAGATAATATTTGTATTCAAACTCACAGTTTTACTGTTGTAATAATAAAGTTGTAGTTGTTTCTGTATCATGTATTGACAACTCAGAATGGGTGATGTATACCTATTTTGGGGGCGTCACAGTTGGTATCAGAGCTTAGGGATATGATCTCTGGCGGAGATCGGGGAATAGAACTAGGAGGGGAGAGACGAGTAAATCCTTCGTTAGTGTGTCCTACCTACCTAAGCTTATTTGTTAGTTGGTCAGTATATAGGGATATTATGTGATATATTGATTTCCTTAATTAACCCTTGTTTTATGACGATATTTGAGAATGTCATTGAGAATATTAACAATGGAAATGAGGACCGTCGAGGCGCTTTGTACTCACCAACGAGGAGAAGCGTGCAATAGGTGGCAATGTTCCTCCTGTGAACAACACCATTGAGCGAGATGATGAGCGAGGGGATGTGTAGAAGAAGCTTTTTCGGTTCATAATGCAAAATCGAGACGAGGAGACTCGTGTTCAAAATCTGAGGAGGAAATGATAGCAATTCACGGGTTATCACGACCAAGCGATTCAAAGAGTTGGGACCACGAATTTAAGGGAAAGCGGATCCGATCGTGGCGGAAACATGGGTCAAACAAATTACCAAGATATTCGATGTCTTGGGATGCGGAGGAACGAAGGTTCCATTCGCCACCTTTATGTTAAAGTGGCGGGCGAGACTCTTGGTGGGAGTGCGTGAAGTGTACCCATCTAGCTTTCGGCTCACATGTCTTGGGAGCGTTTGAAACTATTTAATGACAAATACTTTCACGAAAGTGTTCGTCGTATGAAGGAAGTGGAGTTCATCAGATTATAACAAAACAACATGGCGATGTCTCGAGATGAGGCAAAGTTTGCGAGTTATCCGAGTTTGCACCTCATTTGGTGGAGAATGAGGAGCGTATGACGCGGATGTTTACGAGAGGTTTGAAACCCAAAGATCTGACAATATCTCATTTCTCATAAATTTTCTCTCTATTCGAGATGTTGTTATGAGGGCTCAATTGTTAGAGCGAGATAACGAGTATGTTCAACCGAGGGACCATAACCGAGGATCGTACTAGCAGAGATAGCGATCAGTGAGAATAATGATAACCAAATGGAGGAGAAAGCAGACGGACAAAAATGGTAACCCACTCGGTGGTAATCATGGCCATGAAAATAGAAGAAGCGAGTCGGGAGGAGATTTTAAAAGAGGAGATTTAACAACGACCATGTGAAGACGGCAAAGGCTTGACAAGAATCGGTTCTAAAGGGAGGAGAACGACCACCGGTCGTATCTCTGCTATAAATGCGAAAGAGGACATATCGATCAAGCGCCCACAACAGATTCAAGGTGTGCTATAATTGTGGAAAGGAAGGACATATCGAGCTCGAGATTATGCAGATGGCGAAACCTAGTTATTGGGACGGTGACTCAAAAGACATCCCGAGAAAAGTCAAAGTCAGCGATTTCGGGAAGGCGTTTGTTGTGGTGGTCAAAATGCGAGGAACCCAAACGAGGTGATCACGGGTAAGCTATTTATAAATTCTTGCGAAGTTTATACCTTACTTGATACCGGTGCTACCCATTCATTTATCTCTCCTGCATGTGCTCAACGTTTAAACTTGAATCAGGAGAAATTAGACTTTGACTTATCTGTGGAAACTCAGTTAGGAGAAACTTTCATCACATCCTTTGTTTATAAATCATGTTTGATTCAAGTTGGCACCATCACCTTTGTTGACCTTATCTCTTTAAAGATACTTGCTTTTGATGTAATTTTAGGGATTGATTGGTTAACTACTCATCATGCCAAAATTGATTGTTTTCGTAAGGTTGTTAGTTTTCATATTCTAACCAACTGTTATGCGAATTCAAGCAACTAAACCATTAAAATCAATCTTGTCATATCTAATCATAAAGCTATTCGTTTATTGAAAAGCGGATGTCAAGCTTTCTTAGACCATGTTATGGATTTGAATAAAGACACGTCAAATTTGAATAATATTCTGTTGTTATTGACTTTCACGGCGTATTTCTGAAGAACTTCCGGTCTACCCCCGAGCGTGAAGTTGAATTCTTTATTGATCTTGAAACTGGTACAAAGCCCATTTCTAAAACCCCATATCGAATGGCTCTATTGAACTTGAGGAGTTAAAGGTCCAACTACACGGAATTGTTGGACATCGGTTTCATTCGTCTAATACATCTCCTTGGGGTGCTCTGTTTTTATTAAGTAAAGAAGAAAGGCGGGAGTATGCGACTTTGTATTGACTATCGGGAATTGAACCATGTCACCATCAAGAATAGGTATCCTCTACCTCGTATTGATGACTTGTTTGACCGATTCAGAGGGCACAATTCTTTTCAAAAATCGATCTTAGATTCGGATATCATCGGTGAAGATTAGGCGAGGATATTCAAAGGCGCCTTTAGAACTCGATGCGGGCATTATGAATTCTTAGTCATGTCTTTCGGATGACTAATGCTCGCGACTTTCATGGATATGATGAACCGAGTATTCAAGGAATATTTGGATCGATTCGTTGTTGTTTTTATTGATGACATCCTCATATATTCCAAAAGTCGTGAAGACCATGAGCACCATTTGAAGCTGGGTACTCGGGCTTCGTGAAAACAAACTATATGCCAAATTGAAGAAATGCGAGTTACGACTTGAGGAAGTAGCATTCCTTGGGCACGTGGTAATTAAACATGGAGTATCTGGTTATCCGTGAAGATTGAAGCAATCAAAGTTGGGAACAACAAGAAGTCGGTGGTGAAATGCACGTAGCTTTTTGGGCTTAGTGGTTATTATCGGAGATTCGTGGAAGGGTTTTCTCGAATTGCTACTCCATTAACTCAACTAACTCGGAAGGATACAAAATTCGTTTGGAGCGAAGAATGCGAGAAGAGTTTCCAAGAGCTTAAGAGGAGACTTATTTTGGACTGTTCTAACAATACCATCTGGTTCGGATGGATTTGTTATCTCTGATGATGCTTGACCAAAGGGTTAGGATGTGTTCTCATGCAGCGTGGGAAAGTCATAGCCTATGCCTCATGACAACTTAAAGAGTATGAGAGGAATTATCCTACTCATGATCTAGAGTTAGCAAAGTTGTTTTCATTATTAAAGATATGGAGGCACTATCTATATGGGGAGAAAGTGGAGATATATTGAGACCATAAAAGCCTTAAATATTTCTTCACTCAAAAGAACTTAACATCGCGGCATGGCGACTTTGGCTCGAGCTATTGAAGACTACGACCACACTATTCAATACCATCCTGGTAAAAGCGAGCGTGGTAGGTGGCCTTGATGAGTAGAAGATCATATGCGGGAATGAGTGCGATGATGTCAGTATATCGCGTAGAGCCAACTTTAATAGAAAAAGTTAAGGTTGCTCAAGCCACCAGACCAAGAAGGCGATGCGTATGAAGAAGAAAGTACAAGAAAGAGCTATTAGGAAGCTAGAATTGATGAAGAAGGAATACTTGAGTCCTCTAGACTTTGTGTCCCTAACGACTACGATTTGAAGTACAAGATTATGATGGAGGCACACAATACACCATTTGCAATCCATCTGGAAGTACAAAATGTATCGTGATCTTGACATACATTTTGGTGGAACAATATGAAGAGAGAGATTGCAAAGTTTATCTCGATGTGTTTAACTTGTCGGCGTGTAAAGGCGGAGTATCTAGTACCTAAGGGTCCGTTGCAACCACTTGAGATTCGAAATGGAAGTGGGAACACATCACCATGGATTTCGTTACGGGTCTTCTACGGTTTCTCAAGGCATCAATGCTATTTGGGTTATTGTTGATAGATTAACCAATGCGCTCATTTCTTGCCGAAATCTGAGGAGACTTATTCCTTGAGCGTCTTGTTAGTATGTATACGTGAATGAGATTGTGAGGTTGCATGGCATACTGTATCCATAGTTTGGATCGTGACCCAAGATTCACTTCAAGATTTTGGGTTAGCTTGTAAAAAGCTATGGGCGCGGATTTCTGATTGATTCGGCATACCATCCTCAAGCAGACGGACAATCGAGAAAGGACTATTCAAACTCTTGAAGATTTATTAAGACTACGTGTCCTAGACTTCAAGGCGGTTGGGATAAGTATTTACCATTGGTGGAATTCTCCTACAACAACATTTATCAGGCAAGTATAGGTGTGGCTCCATTTGAAGCATTATATGGACAAAAGTGTCGCTCTCCAGTATGTTGGGACGAGGTGGGTGAAGCAACATTGTTGGGACAGGGTTGATACGTATGACTACTGGAAAAGATCCAAATGATTTGACAAGCGTATACAAAGCGACACAAGATCGAGAAAAGAGTTATGCGGATCTTCATCGAAAGGACATGGAATTTAGTATAGGGATCATGTATTGTTGCGAGTTGCTCCATGGAAGGGAGTTACAAGATTTGGGAAGAGAGGAAAGCTCGATCCACGATTTATTGGTCCATTTCAAATTCTTGACCGAGTAGGAAATGTAGCCTATAGACTTGCGTTACCTCAAGTATGTCTCGTGTTCATAATGTGTTTCACATATCTCGTACTTCGTAAATATGTGAAAGACCGAACCACGTTATAGAGTTAGAACCAGGACGAGATAGTAGAAGACTTAACGTATGAGGAGGTACTGTCAAGATCTTGGATAGGAAGGAGCATGTCCTACGCGAAAGGTCATACCACAAGTTAAAGTTTGTGGAGGAATCATGCCATAGAGAAATGACCTTGGAATTGGAAAGCGGAAATGAAAGCGAGGTATCATCACCTTTTTGAAACACCAGTGCGTCACGTCGAATTTCGAGGACGAAATTTCATAAGGAGGGAGGTTGTAAGACCCCAACTTATTATTAATGAAATTTAATTTTCTCGATTTATTATTTTGAAATAGTAAGGGTTGATTTGATTAATGTGGATAGTTAGGGGTAAAATCATAAATATTTCAAAATAAGCAAAGTGGTTATAAAATATTCATTGTTGTCGGGGAATATTCGTTTGGTCGTGGAATATTAAATCTTTGTCGAGAATATTCGTATGTGGTAGCGACCATGTATGTGGGCCCATAACGGAAAAAGCGATTGGATGAAAAAATGACAAATATAAGTTGTTTAAAAATAACGGCGTAGTTATTACTGATTAATCTTTGTTAAAATACTCGATTGGTTAAAACACGATAGCTTTACGGTATTGCACCAATTATTGATTCTTACGTGAAGAAGGCACTACTCGATAATGGTTATAGTAATTATTGTTCGATATTTTATTGATTTAATAATTGTTGCGTTGATATTTTATATTGTTGTTGTTTGATAATTGTCATTTTACGATATTTTTCATTATCGAGTAATAATTCATATTATCCGAATAATATTATTAGATAACATTATTAGCAATGTCTAGAAAGTTACATCTAAGGAGAGGTTTGGTCACCTAATTCAAGGCTTGATGAGGAGAAATTCTTATTGGAAAGCCCCTCTTTCTGAGGCGCTTTGGTTGTCGATATTGTGATTACGTAATATTATTTGTGATTAATTAATTATTGATTCATATGATGAGGAAAATATTGATTTTATGTGGATATAGATGGAGAAAATTTTTAATGTGACAATTGTTGAAAATTGAAATTTTATCTTTTTACGATAAAATAATTCATTTAAATATATTATTATATTTTAATAATATAATAATGGTGATATTTTACAACGAATTTGGGATATATGAGTATACGAGGAAGAAAAGTATTTTATTGCAATAAATGTTTAAAACATGTTAAACATGTCGATGGACCCCATTTATTGGTGAAATTTGATTATAGCTTTGTAAAATCGCTTGGTTTGTGGATTTGGTCAATTTTGTTTAAATTTGGAAAACCTTTCTTACGCAAAGTTGTAGAGAATTGAATTTCCTATAAAAAGTTCTTGAGTTTGAATTTTACGAAAAAGGGCTATTTATTGTGAATTATTGAAGTTAGAAGCTCAAAATAATTGATTTTGGAAGTTTAAATTATTTTAAATTAGAAAAACGTTTTTCTTACTTTTTTCTAGAATGTGGCATGTGCTTATTGAGTGAAATCAGATTTCAAGAGTGGCGTAGGAATTTTGATATATATAATAATATTAAATTAAATTTTACGCTTTGGTGTTCTAAGCAATTTCTATAAATAGGGTGCTTAGGTTAGAATTGAAAATTACACGAAGCTGAAGTTTTCTCTCTCTATATTATCGGCGTATTCTTGTGAGTATTTTGAGTATACTTTGAGTATTGCTATCTGATTGCAAGTTCAAGTCATGCCTTTATATCATGGTGTTTAATTTAGAAATCTTGATCTTTCGAGGTAAGGGATATTATTTTTTTTCGTAATGATATTATTTCTTCAATATCATTATGCCGAAGTATTGATCTGAACTTTTTAATCAAATTTGGAACTTTTGGTGTCGGAGTTACTATTCACGTATACGGCCTTTATTCACATTATCGACACTTATTCACGAATCTGGCTTTATTCATCGAAAAATGAAAATTTTTCCTTTTCGTCTAAAATATCTATTGTGGATACTAGCTTTGATTGTATCCATGTTTTGATCATTCTTGAATTTTACACCACTATGATTATTTTTGAGGTATTTTTGGACATGGATAAAACAAAGTACGAATCCTTAATCCTTAATCGTTGTCATTTTGTTTCACTGGATTCGTTTATTTAAAAATATTTTTCATTATCCTCAGTCTTAAATGATGATATTATTGAATATCTTTGGCTTTGTAGTGCAAAGATGAATGATTTCGATGAATATCTTTGGGCCGTAGTGCAAAGATTAGCGGTGTTTAGATGAACATGACCAGTGATGAATATCTTTGGCTTTGTAGTGCAAAGATGAATATTTGATTCGAGATATATATTGATTGATGTTACGGGGATAAAAGATGAGCGATGAACTTTTAAATTCATACATAGAAGATAGTAGTTTGCATTCTCTCTTAACTCTTCTAATGAATTATTATTATTTCATTGCGAATATTGATTTAAAACTTTGTCTATTGTATTCTATTAGATTTTTCCTATTGAAGACTAATGATAATTTGTTGTATATTATCTTAGTCATAATATTCTTTCTTGGGCTAGTTGAGCTCACCCTTTTCCTTTTTGTTCCATTTTTCTTCTCGGGAGGCGAGAATATAGCGAGATGCAGTCGGGGGTATGGAATGAAGGTTCTAGAGAGAGTTGTTTAGTAGTCCTCACCATTTTGTAAAATAATGTATCAATAAATGTGATGAGGATTTATTTGAGTATAGATATTGTGCGCGCCCCCCAAAATAGGTATACATCACCTATTACGAGTTGTCAATATGTAGTGATGAAACAACTACAACTTTATTATTACAATATAAAAGCGTGAGTTTGAATACAAATATTATCTTCTAGACAATATCTATACTCAAATAAATCCTCATCACATTTATTGATACATTATTTTACAAAATGGTGAGGACTACTAAACAATCCTTTCTAAAACCTTTCATTCCATTACCCAGGCTGTACTCGCTATATTCTCGCCTCCTCACGAGAAAAATGGAACAAAAGGAAAAGGGTGAGCTCAACTAGCTTCGATAAAGAATATTATGACTAAGATAATATACAACAAATTATCGTTAGTCTTCAATGAGGGAAAAATCTAATAGAATACTGATAGACAACAAATTTTAAATCAATATTCGCAATGAAATAATAATTCATTAGAAGAGTTAAGTAGAGAATGCAAACTACTATCTTTATGTATGAATTTAAAAGTTCATCATCTATCTTTTATCCTGTAACATCAATCGATATACATACGGAATCAAATATTCATCTTTGCACTCTCTGAAAAAAAGATATTCATCGATTAAGTCGTATTCATTTAAACACTGTTCATCTTTGCACTACGAGCCAAAGATATTCTTGAAATCATTCATCTTTACTCTGTGCCAAAGATATTCTTAAGAAATCATTCATCTTTTACTACTGAGCCGAAGATATTCCATAATATCATCATTTAAGGCGAGGATGATGAAAAAATATATTTTTTTTAAAAAAGCGAATCGGTGAAACAAAATGACAAGGATTAAGGATTAAGGATTAAGTACTTGGTTTTATCCGTCAAAAATACCTCAAAAATAATCATAGTGGTGTAAAATTGAGAATGATCAAAACATGGATACAATCGAGTTAGTATCGAGAATAGATATTTTAGACGAAAAGAAGAAATTTTATTTTTGATTGAATAGTCTTAGTATATCGTGAATAGTCTTAGTATCGTGAATAGTGCCGTATATCGTGAATAGTAACTCAGACACCAAAAGATAGAAATTCCACAAAAAACATCTTCACGCTTCGTGAATAGTACTGCGTGAATAGTAACTTCGTGAATAGTAACTTCGTGAATAGTAACTCATGAATAGTAACTCATGAATAGTAACCCATGAATAGTAACCCAGACATGAAAAAGTTCCAAATTTGATAAAAACTTGAGATCAACATTTCAAAGTATAATGATATTGAAGAAATAATATCATTGAAAAAATAATATCCCTTACCTCGAAAAATTAGTACTTACAACTAGTTGAATCTAAGGATATAGTCTTTGAAGGAACTTTGCCGATCTAGCAATACTCAAAGTATACTCAAAATACTCACAAGAATCGCTCGATAATATAGAGAGAAAACTTGAGTTTACGGTGTGATTTTCAATTCTAACTAAGCACCTATTTATAGGAAATTGCTTAGAACACAAAAGCGAGAAAATTTAATATATTAATAATATATTTTTCCACATCTTCCTCGCACACCATCAATCATCTGAATCAACCACTAACACATGTCCCATAAGTGACAAAAACGTTTTTCATAAAATAAATAATTAAAACTTACAAAAATCAATTATTTGAACTTGAACTTCAATAATTCATAATAAATAGCCCTTTCATCAGAAAATTCAAATCTCTTGAGTTTTTATAGGAAATTCAATTCTCTACAACTTTGCAGAAGAAAGTTTTCCAAATTCCAAATAGAAATTGGCCCGAAATCACAAGCAGGCGATTTTACATTTATAATCAAATTTCGGTCGATAAATGGGGTCCAGAGACATGTTTAACATGTTTTAAACATTTATTGCAACAAAAATACTCTTCCTCCTCGTATACTCATATATCCCACATTCGTTGTAAAAATATCACCATTAATATATTATTAAAATAATATATTTAAATGAATTATTTTATCGAGAAAAAGATAAAATATTAATTTTCAACAATTGTCATTTTAAAAATTTTCTCCATCTATATCCACATAAAATCAATATTTTCCTCATCATATAAATCAATAATTAATTATTCACAAATAATATTCTGAGAATCCTGATATTGATGACGAGGCGGTTCAGGGAAAGAGGGCTTTCGATAAAATTTCTTCTTCTTGGTGCGCGCATGATTAGGTGACCAAACCTCTCCTTAGAGCGAACTTTCTAGACATTGCCAATAATGTTATCTAATAATATTATTAGGATAATATGAATTATTAGCCGATAATGAAAAAATCTTGTGTAATGACAATTATTGAAACAATGACAATATAAAATATCAATATGACAATTATTAACTCGATAAAAATCTTTGAGCGATAATTCTTTGTAACCATTATTGAGTAGTGCCTTCTTACGTAAGAATCAATAATTGGTGCAATACAGGTATCTTCTTGTTCAACAACAGCGTATTAGTGTGTTTTTAACCATAGGGTATTTCAACAGTATTACTTGGTAACAACTTCTGTAGTTATTTAAAAATAACTTATATTTGTCGTTTTCTTCATCAATCGCTTTTAGTTATGGGGCCCCACATGGTATTTTGCTGGCGGTAAATACGAATATTCCCAAGCGATCTGAATATTCCACGACCAAACGAATATTCCCAAGCGATAATGAATATTTTATAACCACTTGCTTATTTTGAAATATTTGCGTATTTAACCCTTAACTATCCACATTAATCAAATCAACCCTTACTATTTCAAAATAATAAATAAAGGAAATTCCTTTTTATTTAAAAATTTGGGGTCTTACTGACCTCCCTCCTTATGAAATTTCGTCCTCGAAATTGGCGTCGATACACAGTGTTTGAAAAGGTGAGGATACCTCGCTTTCATTTAGTTTCAATTCGGTCATTTCCTCTATAGCATGATTCCTCCATAAAACTTTAACTTGTGGTATGACCTTTCTTGCGCGTAGGACATGCTCCTTCTATCCAAGATCTTGGTGGTACCTCCTCATCGTTAAGTCTTGGCTATCTCGTGGGGTTCTAACTTCGATAGCGTGGTTGGGTCTTTCACATATTCTGAAATACGGATATATGAAACACATTATGAACACGAGACATACTCGAGTGTATGCAAGTCTATAGGCTACATTTCCTACTCGGTCGAGAATTTGAAATGGACCGATAAATCGTGGATTGAGCTTTCCTCTCTTCCCAAATCTTGTAACTCCCTTCCATGGAGCAACTCATGACAATCATGATCCCTACATTAAATTCCCGTCCTTTCGATGAAGATCCGCATAACTCTTTTGTCGATCTTGTCTTGGTTTGTATCGTTGTCGAATCATTTGGATCTTTTCGGTGTCATACATACGTCTAACTTTCGGGTCCCAACAATGTTGCTTCACCCACCTCATCCCAACATATTGGAAGCGACATTTTCGTCCATATAATGCTTGAATGGAGCCACACTATACTTGCACGATAAGCTTTGTTGTTGTAGGAGAATTCCACCGATGGTAAATACTTATATCAACTACCCTTGAAGTCAGGGACACGAGTCTTAATAGATCTTCAAGAGTTTGAATAGTCCTCTCTCGATTGTCCGTCCGTTTGGGGATGGTATGCGAACTAAATAAATAAATCCGTGCCCATAGCTTTTTGCAAGCTAACCCAAAATCTTGAAGTGAATCTTGGGTCACGATCCGAAACTATGGATCTGGGCATGCCATGCAACCTCACAATCTCATTCACGTACATACTAGCAAGGCGTTCGAGGAATAAGTCTCCGTATCGGCAAGAAAAATGCGCAAACTTGGTTAATCTATCAACAATAACCCAAATAGCATTGATGCCTTGAGAAAGCCGTAGGAAGACCCGTAATGAAATCCATGGTAATGTGTTCCACTTCCATTAGGAATCTCAAGTGGTTGCAATGGACCCTTAGGTACTAGATGCTCGCCTTTTACGTTGACAAGTTAAACACATTGAGATAAACTTTGCAATCTCTCTCTTCATATTGTTCCACCAAAATGTATATCGAAGATCACGATACATTTAGTACTTTCGAGGATGGATTGCAAATGGTGTATTGTGTGCCTCCATCATAATCTTGTACTTCAAATCAGTCGTTAGGAACCACAAAGTCTAGAGTGGACTCGAAGTATTCCTTCTTCATCAATTCTCGCTTAGGAATAGCTCCTTCTTGTACTTTCTTCTTCATACGCATCATTTCAAAGATTCGGTGGCTTGAAGCAACCTTAACTTTTCTATTAAAGTTGGCTCTGTCGTATACTTGACATCATCGCACTTTTCGTTCGCATATGATCTTCTACTCGATGCGTCGGCTACCACGTTAAACTTTACCGGGATGGTATTGAATAGTGTGGTCGTAGTCTTTCAATAGTTCGAGCCAGCGTCATTTTGCGTGTTGAGTTCTTTTGAGTGAAGAAATATTTAAGGCTTTTATGGTGCGAATATATCTCCACTTTCTCCCCGTATAGATAGTGCCTCCATATTTTTTAGCGAAAAGCATTGCTGCTTGACTCTAGATCATGAGTAGGATAATTCCTCTCATACTCTTTAAGTTGTCATGAGGCATAGGCTATGACTTTCCACGTTGCATGAGAACACATCCTAACCCTTTGCGAAGCATCATTTGTAGATAACAAATCCATCAAGAACGGATGGTATTGTTAGAACAGTCTTGAAATAAATCTCCTCTTAAGCTCTTGGAAACTTTTCTCGCATTCTTCGCTCCAAGCAATTTTGTATCCTTAAGAGTTAATTTGAGTTAATGGAGTAGCGATTAGAAAACCCTTCCACGAATCTCCGATAATAACCGGCTAAGCCCAAAAACTACGTGCTTGATCATGAGCTTGGTTGCTCTCAACTTTGTATTTCTTGATCTTGGCCGGGATCAGCGGATACTCCATGTTTCGACACTGCGTGCCCAAGGAATGCTACTTCCTCAAGTCGAACTCGCATTTCTTCAATTTGGCATATAGTTGGTTTTCACGAAGCCTTTGGAGTACCGACTTCAAATGGTGCTCATGATCTTCACGACTTTTGGAATATATGAGGATGTCATCAATAAAAACTGACAACGAATTGATCAAATATTCCTTGAATACTCGGTTCATCATATCCATGAAAGCCGAGGAGCATTAGTTAGTCAAGAAAGACATGACTAAGAATTCATAATGCCCATACCCAGGAGTTACGAAAGGCGGTCTTTGGAATATCCTCGATTCTAATCTTGGTGATGATATCCGAGCGAAGATCGATTTTGAAAAGAATTGTGCCCCTTACAAGTTGGTCAAACAAGTCATCAATCGAGGTAGAGGATACCTATTCTTGATGGTGACATGGTTCGATTCAGATAGTCGATACAAAAGTCGCATACTCCGTCTTTCTTCTTTACAAATAAAGCAGGAGCACCCCGAGGAGATGTCTTGGGGACAGAATGAAGCCGATGTCCAACAATTCTGTAGTTGGACCTTTAACTCTGAAGTTCAATAGGAGCCATTCGATATGGGGTTTTAGAAATGGGCTTTGTGCGGGTTCAAGATCAATAAAGAATTCAACTTCACGTTACGGGGTAGGCCAAGGAAGTTCTTGAAATCGTCGGGAAAGTCGATAACAACGGGAATATTATTCAAATTTGGCGTGTCTTTATTCAAATCCATAACATGGGCTAAGAAAGCTTGACATCCGTTTTTCAATAAGCGAATAGCTTTATGATTAGATATAGCGGTGATTGATTTTAATGGTTTAGTTGCTTGAATTAAATACAACGAGGTTGGTTAGGAATATGAAAACTAATGACCTTACGAAAACAATCAATTTTGGCATGATGAGTAGTTAACGATCAATCCTAAAATCACATCAAAAGCAAGTATCTTTAAAGAGATAAGGTTAACGGTAAGGTAATGGTGCCAACTTGAATCAAACAAGATTTATAAGCGGTGGATGTGATGAAAGTTTCTCTAACGGAGTTTCCACGAGATAGGTCAAAGTCTAATTTCTCGGTCGAGTTTAAGCGTTGAGCACATGCGGGAGATAAATGAATGGGTATGCCGGTATCAAGTAAGGTATAAACTTCGCATGAGAATTTATAAATAGCTTACCCGTGATCACCTCGTTTGGGTTCCTCGCATTATGACCCGATCACTGACAAAGCGCTCTTCCGGAATCGTTGACTTTGACTTTTACGGGACGATCTTTTGAGTCACCATCCCCATTGAACTAGGTTTATTCTCTTGTCTGATCTCGGCGATATGTCCTTCCTTTCCATAATTATAGCATACCTTGAAGCTGTTGTGGGCGGTTTGGTGATATGTCCCTCTTTTCGCATTTGTAGCATATAATGGGGTGGTCGTTCTCCTCCTTAGAACCCGATTCTTTCTTTCTTGATGTCGTCTTCACATGGTCGTTGTTAAATCTCCTCTTTTAAAATCTCCTCTGACTCGCGCTTCTTCTATTTTCATGGCCATGATTACCACGGAGTGGTTACCATTTTTTAAAATCTCTTTTTCTTTCTCATTTGGTTATCATTATTACATTGTTGCTTTATCTACGATACGATCCACTGGTTGTGGTCCCTCGGTTGGCCGTATTTTCGTTATCTCGCTCTAATAATTGAGCCACATTTACAACATCTGAATAAGAGAAAATTTATGGGAAATGAGATCTTGGCGTATCTCGGGTTTCAAACCTCTAAGAAACATCGCGTCATCGTTCCTCATTCTCCACCAAATGAGGTGCAAGCACGGATAACTCTGCAAACTTTGCCTCGTCTTTGAGACCGTCATGTTGTTTTGTTCAATCGATGAACTCCACTTCCTTCATGTGAACACTTTCGGGAAAGTATTTGTCATTAAATAGCTTTCTGAAAGCGTCTCCCGAAGACATCTTTGAGTGCGGTTTGGATGGAGTGCGCTTCTGAGACTCCACCGATGATCGCCTCGCCACGGAACATAAAGGTGGCGAATGGAACCTTCATTCCTCCGTGCATCCCAAGACATCGAATATCTTGGTAATTTGTTTGACCCGTGTTTCCGCCGTGATCGGATCGGCTTTCCCTTAAATTCTGGTGGTCCTGACTCTTTGAGCGCTTGCATTTGTGACAACGGTGAATTGCTATCATTTCTCTCTGTATTTTGAACACGAGTCTCCCTAAATGCGATTTTGCATGAGCGCAAAAAACTTCTAAACATCCCTCGTTCATCATACGCTTTCGATGGTGTTGTTCACGGGAGGAACATTGCCGACTGTTGCGTTCTCCTCGTTGGTGAGTCTGAGCGTCTCCACGGTCTCATTTCCATTGTTAATATTCTCGATCGACATTCTCAAATCTTTGTCATAAAACAGGGTTAATTAAGGAAATCAATATATCACATAATATCCCTATATCTTGACCAACTAACAAATAAGCTTAGGTAGGACACACTTAGCGAAGGATTTACTCGTCTCTCCCTCTAGTTCTATTCCCCGATCTCATGGAGATCATATCCTAAGCTACGATACCAATTGTGGCGCCCCCAAAATAGGTATACATCACCTATTACGAGTTGTCAATACGTGATGCGAAATAACTACAACTTTATTATTACAACGAGTAAAGCGTGAGTTTGAATACAAATATTATCTTCTAGACAATATCTATACTCAAATAAATCCTCATCACATTTATTGATACATTATTTTACAAAAATGGTGAGGACTACTAAACAATCCTTCTCTAAAACCTTCATTCCATACCCAGGCTCGTACATTTATATTCTAGCCTCACGAGAAAAATGGAACAAAAAGGAAAAGGGTGAGCTCAACTAGCTCGATAAAGAATATTATGACTAAGATAATATCTGACAAATTATCGTTAGTCTTCAACGAGGAAAAATCTAATAGAATCTGATAGGCGACAAATTTTAAATCAATATTCGCATGTGAAATAATAATTCATTAGAAGAGTTAAGTAGAGAATGCAAACTACTATCTTCATGTATGAATTTAAAAGTTCATCGTCTATCTTTTATCCTGTAACATCAATCGATATACATACGGAATCAAATATTCATCTTTTGCACTCTGGGCCGAAGATATTCATCGATTAGTCGTATTCATTTAAACACTGTTCATCTTTGCACTACTGTAAAGATATTCTTGAGAAATCATTCATCTTTTCTACGGGGCCAAAGATATTCTTAAGAAATCATTCATCTTTGCACTACGGGCCAAAGATATTCCATAATATCATCATTTAAGGCGAGGATGATGAAAAAATATATTTTTTTTAAAAAAGCGAATCCGGTGAAACAAAATGTGAGGATTAAGGATTAAGGATTAGTACTTGGTTTTATCCACGTCCAAAAATACCTCAAAAATAATCATAGTGGTGTAAATTTGAGAATGATCAAAACATGGATCTGATCGAGTTAGTATCGAGAATAGATATTTTAGACGAAAAGAAGAAATTTTATTTTTAAAGTGAATATTTAATATCGTGAATAGTCTTGAGTATCGTGAATAGTCCGATATCGTGAATAGTAACTCAGAGCACCAAAAGATAGAAATTCCACAAAAAACATCTTCACGCTAATGAATAGTACTCGTGAATAGTAACTCGTGAATAGTAACTCATGAATAGTAACTCATGAATAGTAACCCATGAATAGTAACCCAGAGCATGAAAAAGTTCCAAATTTGATAAAAACTTGGATCAACATTTGATTATAATGATATTGAAGAAATAATATCATTTGAAAAAATAATATCCACTTACCTCGAAAAATCGGTACTTAGCTAGAATCTAAGATTATATAGTCTTTGAAGGGAACTTGCCGAATCTAGCAATACTCAAAGTATACTCAAAATACTCACAAGAATCGCTCGATAATATAGAGAGAGAGAAAACTTGATTTACGGTGTGATTTTCAATTTAACTAAGCACACCTATTTATAGGAAATTGCTTAGAACACAAGCGCGAAAATTTAATATATATTAATAATATTATTTTTCCACATCTTCCCACGCTACACCATCAGCTGAAATCAACCACTAACACATGTCCCATAAGTGACAAAAACGTTTTCATAAAATAAATAATTAAAACTTACAAAAATCAATTATTTGAACTTGAACTTTAATAATTCATAATAAATAGCCCTTTCATCAGAAAATTCAAATCTCATGAGTTTTTAGGAAATTCAATTCTCTACAACTTTTGAAGAAGAAAGTTTTCCAAATTCCAAATAGAAATTGGCCGAAATTCACAAGCAGGCGATTTTACAAAATTTATAATCAAATTTCGATCGATAAATGGGGTCCATGAGCATGTTTAACATGTTTTAAACATTTATTGCAACAAAAATACTCTTCCTCTCGTATACTCATATATCCCACATTCGTTGTAAAAATATCACCATTAATATATTATTAAAATAATATATTTTAATGAATTATTTTATCGAGAAAAAGATAAAATATTAATTTTCAACAATTGTCATTTAAAATTTTCTCCATCTATATCCACATAAAATCAATATTTTCCTCATCATATAAATCAATAATTAATTATTCACAAATAATATTCTGAGAATCACAATATTAATGACGACGGCGGTTCAGGGAAGAGGGGCTTTCGATAAGAATTTCTTCTTCTTTGGCGCATTGATTAGGTGACCAAACCTCTCCTTAGATAGAACTTTCTAGACATTGCCAATAATGTTATCTAATAATATTATTGGATAATATGAATTATTGCTTCGATAATGAAAAATCTTGTGTAATGACAATTATTGAAACAACAATGATATAAAATATCAACGACAATTATTAACTCGATAAAATCTTGAGCGGTAATTAATTGTAACCATTATTGAGTAGTGCCTTCTACGTAAGAATCAATAATTGGTGCAATCTGGTGTCTTTCTTGTTCAACAGCAGCGTATTAGTGTGTTTTAACCACAAGGGTATTTCAACAGTATACTTGGTAACAACTTCTGTAGTTATTTAAAAACAACTTATATTTGTCGTTTTCTTCATCAATCGCTTTAGTTATGGGGCCTACACATGCATTTGCTTGTCAGTAAATACGAATATTCCCAAGCGATCTGAATATTCCACGACCAAGCGAATATTCCCGACGATAATGAATATTTTATAACCACTTGCTTATTTTGAAATATTTGCGTATTTAACCCTTAACTATCCACATTAATCAAATCAACCCTTACTATTTCAAAATAATAAATAAAGGAAATTCCTTTTTATTTAAAAATTTCGGGGTCTTACAGATATTGTCTAAAAGATAATATTTGTATTCAAACTCACAGTTTTACTGTTGTAATAATAAAGTTGTAGTTGTTTCTGTATCATGTATTGACAACTCAGAATGGGTGATGTATACCTATTTTGGGGGCGTCACATATAAAAATGGCTCAAGATCGACAAAATAGTTATGCGGTTCTTCATCGAAAGGACGTGGAATTTAGTATTGGGGATCATGTATGGTTGTGTGTTGCCCCATGGAAGGGAGTTAAATGATTCGAGAAGAGAGGAAAGTTCAATCCACGATTTATTGGTCCATTTCAGATTCTTGACTGAGTAGAAAATGTAGCCTATAGACTTGCGTTACCTCCAAGTATGTCTCGTGTTCATAATGTTTTTCATATATCCGTGCTTCGTAAATATGTGAAAGACCCAAACCACGTTATTAAATTAGAACCGGACGAGATAGCCGAAGACTTAACGTACGAAGAGGTACCTGTCAAGATCTTGGATAGGAAGGAGCATGTCTTACGTACAAAGGTCATACCACAAGTCAAAGTTTTATGGAGGAACCATGCTATTAAGGAAATGACTTGGAAGTTGGAAACAGAAATGAAAGCGAGGTATCCTCACCTTTTCGAAACACCAGGTACGTACGTTAATTTCGAGGACAAAATTTCATAAGGAGGGGAGGTTGTAAGACCCCAGCTTATTATAAATGAAATTAAATTTCTTCTAGTTATTATTTTGAAATAGTAAGGGTTGATTTGATTAATGTGGTTAGTTATGGGTAAAATGCGCAAATATTTTAAATAAGCAAGTGGTTATAAAATATTCATTGTTGTCGGGGAATATTCGTTTGGTCGTGGAATATTCTTACTATCGAGGAATATTCATTGACAGCCAAGCAAATGACTGTTGTGGGCCCCATAACTGAAAGCGATTGGATGAAGAAAATGACAAGTATAAGTTGTTTATAAATAACGGCGTAGTTATTACAGATTAATCTTGTTGGAATACCAAATTGGTTAAAACACAAGTAGCGTTGTTACGGTATTGCACCAATTATTGATTCTTACGTGAAGAAGGCACTACTCAATAATTGTTACGATGAGTTCTTTATTCAATATTTTATTTTATTGATTCAATAATTGCTACGTTGATATTTTATATTATTGTTGTTTAAATAATTGTCACTGCACAGTATTTTCATTATCAGATCAATAATTCATATTATTTGAATAATATTATCAGATAACATTATTGGCAATGTCTAGAAAGTTACATAAGGAGAGGTTTGGTCATCTAATTGCGGCGCCAATAAGGAGAAATTCTTATTGGAAAGCCCCCTCTTTCAAAGAACGACTGGTTGCCGATGATTGTGATTCTGTAATATTATTTGTGAATAATTAATTATTCATTTATATGATAAGGAAAATATTGATTTTATGTGGATATAGATGGAGAAAATTTTTAATGTGACAATTGTTGAAAATTGATATTTTATCTTTTCTGATAAAATAATTCATTTAAATATATTATAATATTTTAATAATATAATAATGGTGATATTTTTACAATAAATGTGGGATATATGAATAAATGAGGAGGAAGAGTATTTTTGTTACAAAAAAATATTTAAAACATGTTAAACATCTCGGTGGACCCCATTTCTTGACTGAAATTGGTTTATAGCTTTGTAAAATCGCTTGGTTTGTGATTTTTGGTCAACTTCTGCTTGAAATTTGGAAAAACTTAAACTTACAAAGTTGTAGAGAATGGAATTTCCTATGGAAAGGATATGTGGTTTGAATTTTTCTGACAAAAGGGCTATTTATTATGAATTATTGAAGTTCTGAAGTTCCAAAATAATTGATTTTTGGAAGTTTTAATTATTTATTTTATGAAAAATGTTTTTCTTACTTTTTCTAGAAGGTGGGCATGTGGGAAATCTGATTTCAAAGGATGCGTATGAATTTTGTTATTAATAATAATATTTTATTAAATTTTCTACTTTTGGTGTTCTAAAGATTTTTCTATAAATAGGGTGCTTAGGTTAGAATTGAAAATCACACCGTAAAGCTGAAATTTTCTCTCTATATTATCGGCGTATTCTTGTGAGTATTTGAGACTTTGAGTGTTACTATATGATTGCAAGTTTCCTTCAAAGACTATATCCTAGATTATTTTAATTAGAAATACTGATCTTTTCAAGGTAAGGGATGTTATTTTCTTCTTAAATGGTATTATTTTCTTCAATATCATTATGCCAAAATATTTGTGAACTTTTTAATCAAATTTGGAACTTTTTGTGTCGGGGTTACTATTCACGTATACGCACTATTCACATATACGGCACTATTCACGAATACGACACTATTCACAAAAAAATTAAATTTTTGTTTTTTGTCCAAAATATCTATTATGGATACTAGATTTGATTGTATCCATGTTTTGATCATTCTTGAAATTTACTTCACTTTGATTATTAATGAAGTATTTTTGAACTTGGACTGTTTAAAGTACGAATCCTTAATATTTGCTCTTTTGTTTCACTGAATTCGTTTTCTTTAAAATATTTTTCATTATCCTCAGTCCTAAATTATGATATTACTGAATATCTTTGGCCTATAGTGCAAAGATGGTTGATTTTCTTATGAATATCTTTTGCCGTAGTGAAAAGATATGCAGTGTTGAGATGAACATGACCAACTAATGAATATCTTTGGCTTGTAGTGCAAAGATGAATATTTGATTCAAGATAAATATTGGTTGATGTTACAGGGATAAAATATTGATGATAGACTTTTAAATTCATAGATTATAGTAGATTTCATTCTCTATGTAACTCTTCTATGAATTATTAATTTCGCTGCAAATATTGATCTGAAACTTATTGTCTATTGTATTTTATCATATTTTTCCCTGTTGAATACTAACGATAATTTGTTCTATATTATCTTAGTCATAATATTCTTTACTGGGCTAGTTGAGCTCACCCTTTTC
The DNA here is from genome assembly GCA_020205615.1 of Panax quinquefolius. NCBI lineage: Eukaryota > Viridiplantae > Streptophyta > Magnoliopsida > Apiales > Araliaceae > Panax > Panax quinquefolius. The sequence goes on from CM035152.1 coordinate 147,052,380, forward strand.
CTTTTTGTTCCATTTTTCTTCTCAGGAGGCGAGAATGTAGCGAGTACTAGTCGGGGTATAGAATGAAGGTTCTAGAAAGTTGTTTAGTAGTCCTCATCATTTTTGTAAAATAATGTACCAATAATTGTAATGAGGACTTATTTGGGTGTGAATATTGTCTAGATGGCAATATTTGTATTTAAACTCACAGTTTTTATGTTGTATTAATAAAGTTATAGTTGTTTCTGTACCATGTTATTGACGACTCAAAATGGGTGATGTATACCTATTTTGGGGGCGTCACAGCTTTGACCCGTAGTGCAAAGATGGATAGGTGTATGACATGATCATGACCACTGGTGATACTAACGAATATCCTTATCCGTAGTGCAGGGATAATTCGATGATGTGATTGGCAGGATCATGACCATTAGTTAACAGTTGAATGTCTTGTGTAGTAGTGCATTGACAGGAAATTGATTGGTATGATCATGACCATTGGTTTTATAGTTGAATATCTTTGGCTCGTAGTGCAAAGGTAGACAACTGATTGGTATGATCATTGTTATTGCATTTGAATATCTTTAGCCTTTGGGGTAAGGATATTGAGTAAACGTTCTATTAAGCCTTTGTGGCAAGGAGAAATTGTTGATTATAAATATGAATTGTGGATTTAACTATAATCTTTGGTGGTTCAGGTGAAGACATGTGATGAGAGTTCTTTTTATCTTGGGTATTACAAAGAACTGTTGATGATTATTACAGGAATGAAATATTAAAGATGGACTTTTAATCTAGAGGAGATAGTGGACATTATGTTCTACTTGACTCTTCTAATGGATTACTTGTTCCGCTGCAGTTGTTGATCTAAAACTTGATGCTTATTGTATTTTATCAGTTTAACACTGTTGAAGGCTAAGGATAATTTATTCTGCATTATCTTAGTCATAATATTTCTTACTGGGCTAGTTGAGCTCACCCTTTTCTTTCACTGTTCTCTTCAGGAAATGAGAATATAGCTGGGACTAGTCGAAGAATGGAGTGATGATCCGAGATGGTGGCTATAGTAGTCTTCACTATTTTTATAAAATAGTGTGATAATAATTGTAATGAAGACTCCATTGAGTATGGATATTGTTTAAAAGGCAATATTCGTGTTTAAACTCTCAGCTATGTTTTGTCGTATTTTGCACGACAGTTGTATAATTAAGTTTGTAGTTGAGTTCTGTACCATGTATCTGGCGACCCAAAATGGGTGATGTATACCTATTTTGGGGGCGTCACATTTACTACATCATTTATCTGTAACATTACAGGTCATGATTATACCAATACACAATTCCTGGTCATAATCATACCAATCAACAATCCATCTATGCATTACGGGCCAAAGATGACTTTCACCACAATATAAGCATGAGAATGATAACAATTATATAAAGAATTAATCAAGTAAGATCCAGGATAAATATTAGAGATTTCTAATTCAATTTATCCAGAGTTCAAGAATGTTCAAATTGTTAACATGAAGATCATAACATGGATTCAAATTCAAGAATAAGATTCATAAAAGATAACTTGGACAAAGAAAAGGAAATTCAATTCTGTTGTGAATAGTACTCGTGAATAATACCGTATGAATAGTACCGTATGGATAGTACCCATGAATAGTACCGATGAATAGTACCGTATGAATATTAATATGAAATGAAATAATATCACTTACATAATATGGAGTATAAAAGAAAATGATACCCCTTACGAGTATTGAAAGAAAATAACATCCTTTACAAGAAAAATAATATCCTTTACCTTAGTAGAAACTAGATCTGACTTGGAATATCGGATATTATTCTGAGAAAATCTTGCACTGTTATCAACACTCAAAATATCATTATACTCACAAGAAATACGCTCAATATTATAGAGAAAGAATTTTCTGATTCTGATGTGTGTTTCATTGTTTAACTAAGCAACCTATTTATAGGGTTAAGGAGGGTACCCAAAAGTTGGCCAAGCTGCTGAGTGAGCATTCCTTATTTGAAAAAATGAATGGATATCATGTTATGTTTGAAAAATGAACAAAACAATTCTCACACGTTTAGTTAAATTAAAAAAAAGATAAACAATTCTAAGTTAAATTCTAATCCTTAAGGCTAAGAAAATTCAACACCAAAATATACATGCGGATGATTTAACAGCATACTTATTTTGAAAAGAAGAATTCAAAAGCAAGCTTCTCACTTCCACCCATTTATTCACATGTTTATATATATATTATAATAATTTTACTATTTAAACAATTATAAATTATAAATTTATACTATTATAATATATTATAATAATATATTTGAATGAATATTTTATCAGAGAAGATAATTATCGTTGCATAAAAAAATATGTCAAACTTTCAACAAATGTCTCATGCTAAAATTCCTCCATTTATATTAAAATTGAATAAATATTTATTTGTCATATTTATCCATATTTTTATTCATCAATTATTTACAACTCTTCAATCCCTCAATAATTATTTCTAATTAATATTATAGATGTAAGACCCACTTTTTATAAATAAAGATGAATTTTTCTATAAATATTATTTTTGAATATTATGGAATAAATTTGATATAATGTTATAGTTGTGGGTAATATTTATAAATTTTGCAAAGTATGCAAGTTGTTATAAAATATTCGTTTGGTCTGGGAATATTCTTTTGTTAGGGAATATTAAATACATGGCTCAATCATTGGTGGACCCCACAACATTATTGTCGGATTGAGAAAACGACAAAAATATTTTTATAAAAATAATGGCGGAGGTGTTACCGTTAAAACTGTTGAACTACCCGGTGGTAAAAAAATGCGATGTCTGGCGTGGTTGCGTAGTAGTACCTGCGGTATTGATTATTGATGCTTACGTGAGAAGTCACTCACTATGCTCAATTATTGCTACTGAGAATCACGATCATATCTCTTATATTATTGATTCAATTATTGTCACAATATCATACGTATAATATGTTATAGTAGTAAATCAATAATTGAGGCGACAAGTTATAAATGATTAATAATTATTGAAAGATTAAATATGTGTTATGATTTGTGGTAAGTTTGATTATTTTTATGGGGGCCTATATGTCATCATCTAAGAGTCTCTTCATCAATGATAGTATTTACCTTCATCGATAGTAATTACCCTTGTGAATAGTATTTACCTTCGTCGATAGTAATTACCCTTGTGAATAGTATTTACCTTCGTCGATAGTAATTACCCTTGTGAATAGTATTTACCTTCGTCAATAGTATTTACCTTCGTTAATAGTAATTACCTTTACCAGACGTCGAACCACTTGTCGTTTCACATTACAAAGTGATCGAACCACTTGTCGTTTTCACATTACAAAGCGTCAAACCGATTCGTCAAGCCACTTGCCTTTTTCTAAGAAAAGGTGCTAAGCTAGAAATCTTCTATAAATAGAGGCCTAGGGCTTCATTATTTTCACGAATTCATTCAAGCTATATAGAGAGAAAGTATAGAAAGAATAAGAGAGAAAGAAGAAGAGTATTTTGTTACTACACTCTGCGATATTCAATCTCCTACCAAAAGTAAGGGGTGTTATTCTTTCTTATTCATGAAGAGAACTGTTGTTATTCCATTGTTTATTATTACATTGGAATAACTTGTATATGTGGTTTTACCTTATACTTGGTGACATTCTTCTATGATTACATTTGGAACATCACATGCATGTGTTTTTACGGACTGGTTAAAATCTTTTTATTATTACATTGGAACATCACATGCATGTGTTTTACAGGACTGGTTAAAATCTTTATTATTACATTGGAATATCCTATCGTGTGTTTTACGGATGCGGTTCCATCTTCATTATTCTATTGGAACATCCTGTTGGTGTGAATTTCACGACTTTGGTTCCGTTATTTATTATTACATTGGAATAACACATGCATGCGATCTATCGCATGCATGGTGATTTCTTTTGTTATTCCATTCTTTATTATACCAGGTTGGTTAAAACTTTAACTTCTATACTCCATGAAATTAGTGGAATATCCTTGATATTTGCGTTTCATCCAAAGATATCTTTTCATGAAAATATTCTTCCGATCATTCTTGAATTTTACTCTACAAAACAAGATCATATTGATAATTTGGACGTTAATAATTTCTGGATAAAATAATTCTTGAACTTGTTTTATTGAATTCTTATATCATTGTCATTATCCTCATGTTTATATTTTTTTTTAAAGTCATACGTGGCTTTTGTTGTGCATAGATGGACTTGGTATGATTATGACGAGAGACTATTCTTGATTGTAATCATTTAACCGTAATGTTATAAATGATGTGGTAAAAATCCTCGATTGGTAGTAGTGCATTGATGGGACGATTGTTGGCATGATCATGACCATTAATGAATACACAAATATTCTTGGCCCGTAGTGCATGAATAATTGTGGTCGTGATACTAAAGAATATCCTTGGTAGTAGTGCGGGGGTGATTCGATGATGTGGAATATTTATTAAAGTCGAGTCTCATTTATAATGATGATGAAAAACCTTTTAAAACCTAAAAGATAGTAGACTTTATTTTCTACTTGACTCTTTTAATGGATCAGATATTCATTGCAGATTAAACCGGTTGTCTATTGTATTTATTTTATCGGTTTAACATTGTTGAAGACTATTGATAATTTATTACGCATTATCTTAGTCATAATATTTCTTCTTTGGGCTAGTTGAGCTCACCCTTTCTTTCACCTTTGTTCTCTTGAAATGATAATATATAATTTGACGAGTCTGGGAAGCGAGTGATGGTCCCGAAGATAGCATTAGTAGTCCTCACTATTACGTAAAATAGTGTGATAATAAGCGTAATGAGGACTTTTTGTTTGAGTTTGTATAATATCTAGTAGGCGATATTTGTATTTAAACTCACGGTTTATGTCGTATTGTATACCTACGGTTATGTTAATAATGTAGTTAAATTTAAATTACATACCATGTAAGTGGCGACTCAAGATGGGTGATGTATACCTAATTTTGGGGGCGTCACAATAGATTCACAATATTGACATTCAGATCGTTCCCAAGAAAGATGGAGTTTTCCGATAAGGATTTCTTCTTATTGGCGGCGTAATTAAATAACATAACCCTTTCCTCGAAAGAATTTTCTAGACCTTGTCAATAATGCTATCTAATAATATCATTTCAATAATATGAGTAACAATTATTGATTTAATAATGAGAAATATTATTCAGTTGTTACTGTGACAATTATTGAGTCAATAATATAAAATATTATTCAATTATCCTTCATAGCAATTATTGCATCAATAATATGAAAGATCATGCAATTTTATTATAACAATTATTGAGTCAAACTTCGAAAGTGACTTCTTACGTAAGCATCAATAATCGGATATCTTTGTACCTTCCAGGGTGCTTCTTCATGCAATATTGCGTACCATTGTGGAACAACGCGTATTACTGTACTTTTATCACCTGGTATTTTAACAGTTTAACGGTAAAAGTTTTACCGTTATTTTTTATAAAAGGGTTATTTCTGTCGCTTTCTATATTCGACAATTATTCCGTTATGTGGGTTCCACCAATGATTGCGCCGTCGTACGAATATTTTATATCAACTTACTTACTTTGTAAAATTTGCACATATTACCCTTAACTTTAACATTTTATCAATTTAACCATTTATTGAATAGAACAATAATTATAAGAAAATTGAATACTTTTATTTCATAAAATTCGGGGTAATTCGGGGTATACTTTTGTTTGCTCACTCTTGCATTTAATACTGCAGCTAAAGTTGAGAAAGTTGATGAGCCGTCTTCTAGCAATGGCAAAGGCAAAGGCAAGATGTCCAAATGATGAAGACTCATTTGAATTTAATTAACTAAATTTATGTTAAGATACTTATTTAATTATGATGTATTCCACAAACTTATGTAATAATTTAAGGTTAGATTACCTGGAATTTATTATAAGATGATGTAACCCTTTAACGGGGAGGATTATTATTTAAGTTATTTAATTTATATTTTTATCCTTAATTATGGGTAATTAGATGTAATTATTTTGGATAGTGAGCACCAAATCCCATGGGCACGAAGTACCCGGATTTGGGGGTGTCACAATCTCTCTCTCATCTCTCAATCTAGATCTCGATAGTTGATACCCTCAGCCCTTATCAAAAGCTCAGTTGTGGTCAAAGTGGGGCATCAATTTTTTCATAATTTTTTTGTAACTGGGTCTGGGTTCATGGGTTTTTCACCTCTTTGTCTATGTAATCTTTGTATGTTTTTATGTATGGATAATATACTCAGAAAATTTGATGTTTTTTATGATTCTTATGGGAAATTGGATGCTTTGGTGTGTTTTTTGATTTTGACTATGTTTCTGATTCTTTGTTTAATTTTTTTGATAAAAATGGGATTCTGACATTTGATAGAACTTGGGTTGACAATTGTGAATAGAAGGTTTACTATTTTTTTCCCTGGGGAACATATTGATTTTGTTTAGATTTGATGCTAATGTTTGTCAATTTAGACATGGCAATATAATTAGTTAACTGTTGGGACAAACCATATTAATTGAATCCAAATGGGTTGGTTAACCATTTTTATTTATTCAGGTTGGTTAAAGTTTAGACCCATATTTTTTAAAACAAATATAGTTAATTAACCGGTTAACCATTTTTTAACCCGTATTCCATTCCCATAATCATCAAAGCATTAATGTGTGCACTTTTATAAAAAATCAACACTCATGGGCCGTGGCACAACATGACCACAAGAAGCCTTCAACATTGAAGAATTAAAACAATGCAGTCCCGCTTTACCTAAATAAATAAATAGCTCAATTCAACTTTCTTTTTTTTAGAGAATTATTTTCTTCCTTGTTTCATTCATTTCATCTTAAGGTCTAAGGAGATGGAACTATTTTCCATTACAGTATCACCTTTTATTCCTCTATCTAACCACACAAATAATGTATTTTTAGACTATGTTTAGATTCTTAAAAAATAAATAATTAAAATTTTACTATTTTATAAAATTGTGTAATGAAAGTTTATTAAAATTGAGGTTCTATATAAAATAAAAATATTTATTAAGGTTTTCAAACATAGTTTAATTAAATATCGGAGAGTTGTTTGATAATCAATTTTTATAATAGGTCCGAATATAATATTTTACTATTTTATCCTTATTATCAATTTATATAATATTAATTAGGGTGAAAATATAATAAATTTAAATAATTAATTCAATAAATCACCAATAATTAAAATATTCCAAACATAATTTTACATAATTAATATAAATATATGAAGATCATGGAGTACTACTTGTTTAAAATTTTATTAGTATAGTTTTTAGCATTTTATTATTTATATTAATAATTTTTATATCATATTATTACTTAATTAATTTAATTGTGATGGTCACAATTTTATTTTCCAAAAGTTCTGTTTAAAAGTCAAAACATCTTAAAATGGTTAATATGGTTAATATGGTTTTTAACCATAACCATATAGTTCCAACCCACACAACCCGTATTAAAAATGGTTAATATGGTTTTAGTTCTTAAATGGAACCATAAACATATTTTGATAACCAAAACCAACTCATAACCATATTTTTCCAGGCCTATGTCAATTATAGCTTCTTTGTATTTAACTGATTGCTTTGCAAATTTTGTATGGGGTCAAATTGTCCTCTATTCATATTTTTGGTTTAAAAATTCGGTTATTAACCGAATAACCGAATAACCAATTCGGTTATTCAGTTATCATATATTTCGGTTAGTAATTCGGATACTTAAAACATTTGAATTCTAGTTTTTGGTTATAGCCGAAAAGCTTATTTGGCTAGGGTAATAACCGAATGCTCACCCGTAGCTGCAATGTTATTATGCAAGAGTGAGCAACAATTGCCTACAAGTTTAACAATAGTAATAATAATAACATGCGACTAAACAATGGGTACTGAACAAAAGAAAGCTCGACTTTTGAATCAAAATTAGAACAGGAATCAAAAGTACATCTGAGGGTCACAAGATCATGAACTATGTCCTAGGTTATTAAGTATCTCTACTTAAACATTTATCAATCATAAGACTATATGAACTTTCTTCTCGTACTTAGGGGGATCCGCCATTTGTACAATGTATTGTGCACAAATATTTTAGCATTTTCGTGTAATATAATCCCCTATATTAGGGTTGTTCGTCTCAGCTTTGACATTAGAGTCTGTACCAAAGGAAGTTTGGTTTGGATTGACTTCAAAGGTAATTTAGAGTTCAACATTCATCAACTAAGGATTAGTTGAATCAACAAAAGATCTCTAGTCTTATAACAACAATGATATTGTCTTTTCCAGATGAGATTTCAATAATATTGAAAACAGATATAAATCTCATACATTGTGGTACTACTTTCGTAAGAATAGAAAGCTTTAATTGACATAAGCATTGGAATACAATTATAAACCTTGCTTGAACAACAATAAGCTAAGGTTATATTCTTGCTCAATAAAGAATTAGAATTAAGAACTTGTTCAATGAAAGTTTAGAGTTAGGGAACTTGCGTAATAATAATCAAGTTAGGGTAAGGAAACTTGTCTCGTGCGTAGATTAAACAATTATTATTCTTGTTCCTCAAAAGTCCTACATATTCCATTACAATCACAATGTTCGTTAGTTACACTACTATTAACTTTATAGGTTTAGTTCCCACTTTCATTAAACGTATTAGCTTAGATCAAATTATGATCATTAGAACCAACCACATAACACGAATATGAGATTATTGTTTAACAATCAATACAATTCTTTACATAAAAGTATCAATCTCACGAACCAAGAGTTTAAGTTCTATACAATTCGATAATTCTTGACTTGAAATCACCACATGCATGTTAACAATCTGTTATAACCTCTTGTTATATACCTAACTCACTATCATGCTCATTAGACTAGATTAAGCTAACATACCATGAAAGAAAACCCCAAAAAAAAACAAAACAGTTTCATCTTTTATATTCTCGTAGGACGGATTTGATTTGTCTTGCAAAATGCCGTAGAAGCGGCATATTTTATGTTGAAAAGCCCGTGAGGCGGGTGTCTCAGAATGAAGCAATTGCGATTCGCTACTCACTGCTTTGTTCATCAGTCCAAATACTCGAATTTTCATCATTTAATCAGCAAATTAAGCATACCCAGATGTTATAAACTCAACCAAAACAACATACAACATATATAACTTGACTCTAACAATAAAAAACAGTTTGAACCTCCAATTTAGAGTCTCAAGAACCTTGATTCATGCTCAAAACTCATATTTCAACATAATTAGCGAATCGTCTCACCACAGATTTGATTCTCAACCAAATCAGTTCATACAACTTGCATTCTTTTCGTATTCGAATGTATTAATGTAAACAATTGTTAATTTATAGATTACAACATGAATTGAACACTAATTTTGACTTTAAAATCAGTCTTTTTGTACATATTTTCACAAAATTCAAATCTCTACTTTAAAACCTATTTCATACAAATTCGATTTCTGAAAATCGTTTCTAAATCACATATAACAGATTATATATACTTTTTAACATATATAACAACTATCTAATCAATCCATCAACCAAAACTCCAATTTTAACACCAAAATCATACATATTGTATATATATCACCAAAACTCAAGTTCTTCATGTTTTAACAGATTTCATGGATTAAATTTCTCCAAAATCGTTTGTAAAAGACAACTAACAGATTATAAGTTATTTATTTACATCTACCACAACATCTCATCATTTTAAACAAAAATCAAGTTTTCTATGAAAAACTCAAGAACACAACTAAAGTTTTGAAAGTAAGAATTTACCCTTGATTGTTTGTTTAGATTGCTAGAAGATGATATAAAACTTCTTGATTCCCCAATTCTTCTTCCTAAATCTCAATTTCTCTCAGGTTTTTCTCTCTTTTCTCTCTGAGTTTCTAGCTTTAACCTTAGGAATATAATACGATGAAAGCTTAAGACTAATATAATGACTAATATAATTATACGTATAATATAACTGGCACAACATGAGTATCAGTTAAGTGCATCATGGCCTTAACTGCTCCCATGTTCTTAAGGCCATGTTTGGCTTGGCTTTAAAAGGCTCCTTTCCACTTATTTTAATTAACTTGTGTATTTGTCACACTATACTTAATCAAATAATATTATTTAAATTCAATTAAATTAAAGGCAATATTACTCATTAAATCAAATTATCACGTAATTAAAATTCTCATTTATTAATTAAAACAAATTAATAAATCTTTGATTAATTATTAAATTAATTAGAACACCATTATAATTATTTAACAACTCATTTAATTTAATTATCCTAATTAAATTCACACTTTGAACTATAAAATTATCCAATTAATGTAACACATTTAATTAAATTAATCTATCACAATTCCATTAAATTTTATTTAACTCAATAAATAAATCAATAAAAATATTTATTTAATTCAATAAATATTTAAAATTAATTACAAAAATCACGTTACTCACATTATCCCTAATTATAGATGAAATGAAAGTCCAATTGACTTATTTACCTTACCAATGTTGTTATGAGCATCCTACTCCATATTTATAAAACAAACATAAATTGAATTTACAGGTATTGTTGTTTATAAAAGATAAAATCCAAAACACACTTGTTGATTTTTTTAATAGTTTTAGAGTTTATATATTATGTTAATGAGTAGAGAAATGTACACAATATGATTGTGATTTGATAAATTATGTTGCTTTTGAAAATTTTAAATTAATTTTGAGGTATACCTTCCAAAATTATAAAATTATTATAGGTTTGAAAGTGCCTTTTAAGCCATTAACAACAAAATTAGAAATTAGTGCACGTAGCTCTACACATACACACACATACACATACACATACACATACGTTCTCAACAAAGTACCAAACACAAAATCCTTAATGATGTTGATAACGTGATATGTCAAAACAAAAATACATTAATTTAGCGATATTTTTACACTTATTTTAACAATATATTAAATTTTCAATGACACTTATTATTCTGACAATATGTTAGGGATCAGATCCCAGAGTAGTTAAAATAGATATTGAATAAAAATAGAGGGTTATGATTTAGTGATTCTTTATTTTAAATGGCTCAATCATGTATGTCATGAGAAGGTATCAATGAAATCAAACAAATTCTTACTTTCTCTCTCTCTCAATTTATGGAGTTCGATCAAAACTCACTCGAATTGAATCATTTGGAGTTCAATTTATTACATGCACTTGAAAAAAAACTTGCTAAATTGCAAAATTTGACATAAAACAATAAAATTTAAAACAGAAATTGACAAAATGGCTATAATAATATTAAGAAACCGCCTCAAAGCAAGATTTTAAGTTTACTAAAACCACAACAACACCACACAGATACATTCACCTGGAAACTTAAACTTATGCAATAAGAAAATGGGGAATAATCTTGTAATTTTGCTAATCAACTTACTACAGCTGGGCCTGCACCACTTCATATTCTTAGGCGGGCAATGATTGGATTGCAAATGTTCTTGAGCTCCTTCATCTTGTCCTCAAACTCGTCCCTCTTAGCAAGCCGGTTGGCATTCAGCCATTCAATTGCCTGATTTATAGCATCCTCCATTTTTTTCTTGTCAGCTGTAGGAAGCTTGGAATTACTCTTCTTAGCCCTCATGTCATAAGTGTAGTTCTCAAACGCATTCATGGCTTCAACTTTCCTCTTGTGCTCTTCATCTTCAGCCTTGTACTTATCAGCATCGCATACCATCCTCTCAATCTCTTCCTTTGACAATCTTCCGTTATCGTTGGTGATTGTTATCTTGTTCTTCAGTCCACTAGTGTTATCCTCAACCGAAACATTCAGCACCCCATTTGCATCGATTTCAAAGCAGACGGTGATGCTAGCTGCACCCCTTGGGGCTGGTGGGATGCCATAAAGTAAAACTTTTCCTAATAAGTTGTTATCTGTGGATCTTGGTCTCTCACCTTCATAAACTGGAAAAGATGTTGATGTTTGATTATCCTGGGTGGTTGTGAAGTTATTTTTCTTCACGGTGGGAATAGTTGTGTTCCGTGGAATAACAACATTCATTACTTCACCAATGGTTTGAACCCCAAGAGACAAAGGAGTAACATCAAACAGAACTATATCCTTAATATTTCTGGTGGCCTCGCCATTCAACAGAGCAGCTTGCACTGTTGCACCATAGGCAACAGCCTCATCAGGATTAATGTTCTTGCACAGCTTCTTCCCATTGAAAAAGTCTTGCAATAGCTGACGCACTTTTGGAATTCTAGTAGATCCGCCGACCATGACAACATCATCCACGCTGCTTTTCTCCATGTTGGCATCCTTGAGACACTTCTCGACAGGCTCTATACACTTTTCAAAGAGATCCATGTTTAACTCCTCGAATCTGGCGCGAGAAATTTTTGAGCTAAAGTCGATACCCTCGTACAGAGCAGCTACATCAACAGAGGTCTCTCCAATGGAAGAGAGATTCCTCTTGGCCTTCTCACAAGCAGTCCTCAATCTCGCAAGAGATTTATGATTTCCAGTTATATCCGTTCCGTGTTTTCTCTTAAATTCCCGAACAAAGTGGTTTACCATACGAGTGTCAAAGTCCACTCCTCCAAGGTGAGTGTCACCCGCCGTAGCCTTCACCTCAAAAACATCCTTTTTGATATTGACAATAGAAACATCAAAAGTACCACCACCAAGATCAAATATTAGTACATTCATCTCCCCGCCTGAACTGCTACTCTCATTCTTCTTTCCAAGACCGTAAGCCATGGCGGCAGCAGTGGGCTCAACCATGATACGCATGACATTGAGGCCAGCAATGACACCAGCATCCTTCGTAGCCTGACGCTGAGAGTCATTAAAGTACGCGGGGACAGTAACAACTGCATTTTTTACTTTTGATCCAAGATAGTCCTCAGCAATCTGCTTCATCTTTAAGAGAACCATAGCTGAGATTTCCTCCGCAGCAAATTGCTTCTCCTCATTTTTGTAGTTGACAACAGCCATGGGTTTCTTATCAGGACCTTGAATGATCTTAAATGGCCAAAGCTTCATGTCGCTCTCTACTGATGGATCTTTGAATCTCCTACCAATCAATCGTTTTGCATCTGCGGACACCAATTAATAAACCACAGTTACAATATATATATATATATATATATATATATATATATATATATCCTTCGATCTTTCAGCTATATAATTGATTAACTTGGTAATGCAATTGTACATACATTCAATCTCTATATGTACTCCAGATGGCATTTAAGATAATAAACTTTAAAGGTCGAGCTTGCCAATTAAAGAAATACTTATCTGCTTCAAAATATAATATTATTATTGACTTTTGAATTCAACTTATTTGACATAAATTCATTTAACTTTAGTCAATACAATAATTAGTATTCTAAACTATCTAAAAACTATTACTTATTTTAATATTTATTGTTTTATAAATTTCAATGAATAAACTTAATTTTGAATTTGAAAATATTTCAAATTGACTTTCAAAAGTTAATAATAATCTTATAATTTAAAACGAAGAGAATATAAAATATCAAGAAAGTATTTTGTCTTTTAATACGTTGAGAACTTGGCAAGCGAGGAGGAAAAAAGATATGAAAACAACATAAATAAATTTAAGGCAAGGGAAAATTTATAAATCTAATTATATATACTTTAAGAAATCTATTATTAGACAAATGATAATATGTAGTGTCATAGATGTTTTAAAAACTCGAATAGATTTTCAGATTTCATTTCTTTTCTTTTTCAAAGCAAAAACATAAACTTTAGTGATTTCCCTATTAGTGGAATTAAATTTAAGAAAAACTCTATGCGAACATGATAATTGGACATGAGTACTTTATAATTTCACCTATTTATATTTTGACCCCCAATGGAAGGTCAAAATACAAATAGGTGAAATTGTAAAATACTCATGTCTATGTTTCATGTCCAATTATCATGTCCGCATAGACGAGCTCTAAATTTAATTACTCACTGTTATCTGAACTTCGTTTTAGCTCTAGTGACAAAAATTTCCTACTGTATTAAACAAATAAGACTTTAGGTTCCTAATAGGACTTACCAAAGACGGTATTAACAGGGTTTATAGCAACCTGACTTTTAGCTCCTTCGCCGATGAGACGCTCTGTATCGGTGAAAGCAACATAAGACGGTGTTGTTCTGTTTCCCTGATCGTTGGCGATTATTTCAACGTGGTCGTTTTCCCAAATTCCGACACACGAGTATGTGGTTCCGAGATCGATTCCGATTGCTTGTCCAACTTTTTCACTCTTTTTTCCGGTCTCCCCCAAGACTCTCTTTTCTTTTTCCTCTGTGCAGAAATTATATTAATTTATATACACATACAAATTTATGAGACAAAACACGAGAATTTGTAGAAAAACTGTTTGTATTGTATATATGGTAATGCTTGAATTTGTTCACACGTTTAACCATCAGCTTGGACGTGACCTGCACAGAAGTCAGAAAGAACTATCAAAAAGTTCTTGATGATTTGGGATGTCTCCGGTGTGAGAAAGTAAGTATATGTTTCAAGATGAGTTAATAATGGAGGGGCTAATGTTTAGTAAACTACAATTCCTAATTAGAAATTGTATAAAGAAATGTTATTGAAAAAGGTAAGTACATACAAGAGTTAGTAGTTGATATGATAACTGCATGATGCCTTAGTTAGCAAGATAGCGATCTAAGAGTTTATTATAAGCGCTTAGAATATAATGGTCAAGAATCGGGCTCAATTCAAACAGCCCATTATATAAAAATGTGCAACTCAACAATATAAAATTGTGTAATAGAATAGAAAGATTAACCTTTACATACAAGTACAAATCTTAGATCTTAAATCTTAATTTTAGGAGAAGTATAAGTATGTACAGAATTTACCATATTTACAAAATTAATTTCTCAATATATGTCAACATTCCCTCAAATTCAAGATGATTGTGAAACAAATAACGTTTTAAGTGGATGAGCTTTAGTTAAAAACGACAAGTCCATTATATCACCCCTTTTAATTCATATACTTTTTACGAAATTGTTCCATAAATGTTTCTTTATAGCAAACTCATCCTCATTCTCAAATTTTCACTAAAAACAATAAGACCAAATCTATTAAAACGTATAACGAAAATTAGACTTTTTGGATGAAAAACATCAAACATGTCATGTAATTAAGTTTCATGTGTACAAACTAAGGCCAAATCAGTCATTAGCCACATTAATATGAGAAAGATTACTCTCTTACATTTATCAATGGTGCTAATTATTCTATCATGGGTTAATTAATTAAGTTTATTACTTCATATGAGTTCATAAATTATGTAATTATATATCACACTTGTAAGGGTAAGAATTGTGTTTATGTAATATTTTTATTTTTCTTTTTGGCATTTGATTAATTTTAATTATTTGCATCATTTTTTAACCATTTTAACAAATTAGTGTTATAATTAAATTCAAAATTTTAATTTTTACACATCATCACTAATTTGCCATTTACGTATGTCATGAACTCATGTCATTAATTAACTAAATATTTCAACGTAGCTAAAGAATTAATTAATTCAAATAAATTAATTAATCTAATCAACTAACTCAAATAGAATAACTAGCATTATTAATTAAGTTAAGAGAACAGGTTTTTCAATATTAATGTGCCTAATGATTACTTTGACCTTAGTGTTTGCACACAGAACTCACACGACCTATTTGTATTCAATAAGCCTAACTTCTGTAAACTTTTTAATGGAATTGGTATTGAGGTCTCATTTTTATTACTCATGTAAGTTTAAGGATAAATTTTGATAACAATTTTGTTTTAAAGAGCAGGTTTGTAAAAAACATATAAATTAAGGTGTTAGTTTTGCATTCCAGTAACCAAATATATATTCAAGACTAAGAGTACATGATCAAGTGAAACAATTTTTTTTTTGAGATCCACATATACGTATATACGTTCTCTTTAAGATTTCACAAGCTAGTTGTTAAAATTGCACTTAAATAAATATGAAGCTAGTTTTTAAAATGTTCCATACAATTTCATCAATAAATTTTCTACTCGGAAGGTTGGTAATTTCAAAAGCTGACGCAGTTCAATATGCAGAATTTGAACAAGATTATGTATTAATGACCATATAAATTAAAAGAACCGGCAGATTAATGTAATTAATATTTTATACCTTCATCAGCAGCCTTGTACTTCTCAGCCTCTCGTACCATCTTCTCAATTTCTTCCTTGGACAGTCTTCCCTTGATGAAGTTTAAATTTTCCACGTTCATAGGAGTAACATCCAACAGAACCAAGTCCTGAATCTTTTCATTGCCCTGGCCGCTCAAGATAGCAGCTTGCACAGCTGCACCATAGACGACAGCCTCATCGGGATTAATGATCTTGCATAGCTCCTTCCGATTAAAAAACGTCTGCAGTAACTGCTGGACTTTTGGAATCCTAGTAGATCCACCGACGAGGACCACATCGTGGATTTCTCCCTTGTCCATTTTGGCATCCTTCAAACACTTCTCCACAAGCCTCATACATTCTTCAAAGAGATCCTTGTTCAACTCCTCAAATATGTCACGAGTGAGTTTTGCGTAGAAATCAATTCCCTCGTACAAAGAATCTACATCAATGACAGTCATTGTTGTAGCAGAGAGAGTAAGCTTTGCCTTTTCGCAAGCGGTTCTCAATCTCCTAAGAGATTTAGGGTTTCTAGTCATGTCCTTTTTGTGGTTCTTCTCAAACTCATGAGCAAAGTGCTCCACCATACGATTGTCAAAGTCCTCTCCTCCAAGTTGAGTGTTACCCACTGTAGCCTTCACTTCAATTTTGTCCTTTTTGATATTGAGAAGAGAAACATCAGTAGTACCACCACCAAGATCAAATATAAGCACATTCTTCTGACTGCTTCCTGAAGCGCTACTATCATGGTTTTTGTGAAGACTGTAAGCGATGGCAGCAGCAGTCGGCTCTGCTAGGATACACATGACATTGAGACCAGCAATGGCTCCAGCATCCTTTGTAAACTGGCGTTGAGAGTCGTTAAAGTAGGCAGGAACAGTAACAACGGCATTCTTTATTTTTGATCCAAGATACTCTTCTGCAATCTCCTTCATCTTTACTAGAACCATAGAGGAGATCTCCTCAGCTGAAAATTGCTTCTCCTCACCTTTGTAATTAACAACAATCAATGGTTTCCCTAGAGGACCACGAATGACCTTAAATGGCCAAAATTTCATGTCACTTTGTACTGATGAATTGTTTAATTTCCTACCGATCAATCGTTTTGAATCTGTAAACAAAAGCAAATTACGAAGAAAAAAAAACATAAAGCCCACCAATTATGATGATAAACCCATATTATTGAACTTGCCAATTGAGAGCAAACTTGGACAAATATTTCGGATTGTGTTGAAAAAAAACAGCAGTGCAAAATAAGTAATGGGTGGTTTAATTTTAACGATATGAAATTTATGCTCGCGCTTTCATAAAATATAAGAGTGGCAACATTAAATTTTGAGTGACAATATAACCATGCACCCCTAATTATACTTTTATGCTGCCGTAGATTGAAGAAATGAAATGATTTAAAAAAAATTCAAGTATATGGGTGATATAACATGATGGCAAAATTATCACATACATCCATTCTATTGAAATGAATTTTATTCCACCACTTCTGACATGGAATAAAAATCAAGGGGTCGAATGAATTTTCATTCTACTCGAATGATTTATCTTCTAAAATAATTATCAAATACACTATTTTTCATTGCATTCTTCCTTCCATTTATTCCATCAATCCAAATGTAGCGTTATAGTACTAGTTATAAGATTTATTATTTAAATATCAATATAATTATGAATATCATAAACTATAAACTATGTAAAAAGTACTACTAGTTATAAGATTTATTATTTTCAAAATTTAAATAAATTATGTCAAATTAAATTTAAAATTATCTCAAATTAACTTTTAGAAAGCCAATATTAATCATATAATTTAAAACGGGAAGAGATTAGTTTATATGAAAATATCAATTCTCACTAGTTTAATAAAAATGACCAAACATTCAGAGGCAGATTTAGTACAAGGGAGAGACGTTAAGCCGACTCTCCTCAAGTTTTCAGAAAATAAATGAGAATAGGATGCCTTATTTAATAATATATACAGAGGATAGGATGAATATTTGACTTACTGGATGTAATTTTTGCAAACACTATTAAAACATTATTATTAAAATACTTCTAATATCAAAATATAAAAGAATAAAAGTCAAATTTCATATGAAAGAGTAATTTTCATTTTCAGTTTTTTTTTTTAATTTTAAATAATGAACCTTTAAAAAGTCCTTTCTTATAATAGAGATCAAGACCCCCTCCATTTTTTTTCAATACGCATTCAGTGATACAAATATTACAATTAATGTCAATAAAATTTGTCGCAAACAATTAATAATAAAATAAAATATTAGCGACACAATAAAATTTGTCGCAAATAATTATGTTGCTCGCTAAAAGCAATAATTGTATCGCTAGATTTGTATTAAAAGAAATTGAAAGATACATGGAGGTGATCCTAATCCAAAAATAGATTTTTGTTTCTTCTTAAGAAAAAATCCTACTTAATTACATTTGATAGAATTATTGAAGTTTACCTAAACGGATTAGACATTTTTTAAGAGAGTTTTTGGCTGTTGATATTGGTAAAACAAAATTTATGTTGCCACACTAAATATACATTTAACCATACTTTTGTAATTGTTCTAATAATAATATTTAATATTTTAAGCGAAAGTTATTATTCTAATAATACTTATCATTTTTACTTTACTCTTATAAAGCTAAATGACCCAAATTTATAATTGGCAAAGAATAATGAATAAACATGGAAAATAGGGCTCTTTCTCCTCGGCGGAGGTAATACTGATTAGCGCGAGGAAGAGAAAAGGAATTGCATGTATTACTTACCAAAGACGGTGTTGGTCGGATTTATAGCAGCTTGGTTCTTAGCTTCTTCGCCTATAAATCGCCCGGTTTCCGTGAAAGCGACACAAGACGGCGTCGTTCTTTTACCCTGACTGTCGGCGATGATTTCAACGCGGCCATGTTGCCAAACAGCCACACAAGAGTACGTTGTTCCGAGATCGATTCCAATTGCAGGTCCGTCTCCTTGTCTGGCCATTTCCATTTTTGCAGGTATTAATTTCAATAAATATTTTAAACTAGAAGGTGGAATCTAAAGGTTATTGAGAGAGAAAACAAAAGATATTTGAGAGATTATTTTTTAAAAAAAATTTAATGTGCAGCAATGAGCAAGAAACAGCTCTGGTTAATTGGGGACCAAGTCGCCAAGTAGAGGCAGAAGGTAGACTTCGGAAGTCGTCTCTTCCTTGAAGGGTTAATAACACTTTAGACCCCCAAGTTCCACCGATTTTATAATTGGACCCTTAAATATAAATCCTCCCGATATATAGACTCTAAACTATGTTTAAGCAACCGATATAGACTATTTTCTATATTTCAGCCAGATTTTAGCTGGAAACGGTCATGCACGCCAGGAAGACCGCTTAAAAATATGTTTTGACCATCTAAAATACGATTTGACCTAATTAATTAGCATATAAATAAATTATATAAAAAAATAGCTTAAATATGATTCACTATCCTAAACTATTGATCATATTCTACATTTTGGTGATTCATCTTTTAATTTTGTCAATTAGATGATTAAACTATTAATTTTTTTAATTCCATTAAATTGAAGCTGCCACATCAGAAATTGCTGACGTGACTATTTGAGTGGGACATAAAGTAGTTGATGTGTTATTAAAAAAAATTATTTCAAATATTTTTTAAAAATCATGATATATTGAGAGGTAAAATTGTCAACCCATCTTTTATCTTATATTAAATTAAATCAAAATAAAATAACAAGTAAATAACACATGCATTTTTGAAGTCTCTTCAAGATTGATTCTTCTCATTTCTGAATTCTCGTTCCAGATCTGAAAAGCAAGAATAGGAGAAGTGTCATTCTTCTTCATGGAATAGAGAAAAACAAAATAGGACAACAACAAATTAACTGAAGTTTCATTAGTACTTAAATCAAATGCATAATTCATAAAGTAATTTTATTGCCTTAAACCAAGATCCGTAGAGGGACAAGGCCCCCAGATACAATACAACACCACCAAGAAAGTGAATACGCTAAATAGGATTCGAGAAAGATATACATCACCCACAGACATTCTCAACAGAAATATTTGCTGCCTCTTACTACTCTTAATCTTTTCATAAATATCACTAAATTTCTGAATAGAATCTGCAAGAAATCTGAAAGAAGCTCCATCACTTTTGTTTGTCCTCTTGGGTGGCAGAAAAGATGAACCATTTTCCTCATATTCTGAATTTTTTGGACCATTCCTCTTTGTTAAGGCTATGATATTTTAGGTATTGGGCTAAATGGCTCGGGCCGAGTTATTTGGTTAGTCCATTGGGCCATTTCTATTTGGGCCCGGTCAGTTGCACTAAGTCAGTGGGACATCTTGGTGAGATCCTAAATGTCTTGGGTCGGATCGTTGGGTCAACCCATTAAATGACTAAATATCTACATCTCTGACTTGCAATGATGAAAAAGAAGAGTTGTTGATCGAAAGTCTGCAGATCATTAATGTGGATGGGATTATAGTCGGCCGACAGGATAAACAGTGCAGGAAAAAGGTGACAGCATGCATGTAGTCGGCAAAGATCACTGAGGAGTGGGGGCGTAATCGATCAGTAGTGGGTGGTACGATGGCAAGGTGCGAGAGTATAACATGCAGCGGAAGTCTTCAAGCAAAAGGTGGCGATAATTTTATCTCTCTCGATACACTAGATATTTTATCCTCTATTGTTAACCCTTGTGATCGCTGTTTGTCTTGACTCTCACGCTTGAAAGCTATCCCCAAGCGGTCGAAGCCGTCGAGCTTTTAGTGTTGATCGTGTTTTCTTGTATGCGAGATCGGGGCGTCTTACGTTATTGGGACGTGACAGAAAATCTTGGCGTTAACATTGGCGCTAGAAGCAGGGCTGTGTTCTAGTGTCTTGTAGTTTTCAATCACAAACTTTCATTTGTTCTACGTCGGAAAAGATGGTGAGGAGTAGAGCAGATACACCGGAAGGACAGCCGAGGGTTGTGAGCTCATCTGTCCAACATATTTCTGTTAAGGATCGTCTGGGTCCTTCAAAGAGTGCTCATGAGAGTGAGAGCACTGCTTCCAAGCATGATTCTAGGGGTTCTCGTTCGAGAGCTCATGGTGAAGCCAGACGGAGGTTGATATTTGCTGCTGATAAAGGTCGTGACCAAGACCGAAGGCAGGTGGAGGGTTCACCACATAGCTAGAACTCATCACCGAAGTGGTCGGGAGGATAAGGCTGCCAAGTTGGCAAAGATGGCAGATGAAGCAGATAAAGCTTTAGAGGTTCTTCTGAAGCAGAGGGAAGATATAGCTGTGCAGATGCTTCGGATGGCCGATCTAAAGGACGAGGCGTCCACTTATGTACTGATCAGAGGCGTAGTAGAAGCGAGGATGTACAACAACGAGAAAGGAAGGAGCCGGAGCACTCTATTCATGCCTCTCGAGGACGACCTCAGGAGCGAAGGAGATCTAGGAGCAGAACTCCTGAGGTGTCGAAGAAAACACTTCTCGTGATCGGTTCTCAAGGTCGTGATGGTGGTAGACAAAGAATCCGGTCAAGAGAGTATGTACCTGAGAATAGAAGGAGAGAACACCAGCGCGAATACTCTCATCGAGATGACGGGGCCGCACGCCGGAGTAGATCCAGAAGTCCATCAAAAGCAGTGAGATCTGACAGAGGAGGTCGGTCCATTCAGAAGAAGGTGTCTCCAGAGAAGGAAGTCTCCTCGAAACCAGAAGGTGTGGATTTCTTGGTGAAGGAGTTGAAGGAGCTCTGAAAATAGTTAGCGGAGGTTCAACAGGTGAAGGACACTCCGGGAAAGAAGGCGTCTCCTTTTTCCTCGGACATTCTTAAGGAGAAGGCGGATACCACCAAGAAGTTGCCTCATATGTAGAGCTATGATGGATCAGGGGATCCTTATGACCACTGACCGGTAGATTCGATGGGTCGATGGACTATTATGATTTCACCGATCTTGCCGCTGAATGTCACACGTTTGTTATAGCGTTGAGGAAGGATGCAAGGCAGTGGATGGGGACTTTGCCTGCTGATTCAGTCACATCGTGGTCTGAGCTGTGTGACAAGTTCCATGCTCGTTTTGGGAGCAACCGAATGAGGGGAAAGCCTACGCATTCTTTGGCTCAAGTCTGACAGTTTCCCAATGAGTCTTTGGGCCTGTATGTGAAACGATTTAGGGAAGCTGTTGGCCAGGTGTCTGACCTTAATGATCTTCAAGCTGTGGGGTTGTTTCAGAATGGGTTAGATTTGGCGAAATCGGAGAAGTTGGTGAAGAAGCTGATGTTTCATCATCCGAAGAGTTTGGTCGAAGCCTTTGATAAAGCCGAAGGCTATATTGTGGTGGAGGAGGCTATGAATAGCCTAAAACGTCATTCTTCGGACCGAATGAAGGAAGCAGATACTCTTAAGGTTGAAGGCGATCAGAAGAAGGGGAGTGGGAATAATGATCGGCCAGAGAGCAACTCAAAAAAGTATAATAACACATGGCGACAGGGAAGTAATCGCCCACCTGCTCCTACCAAGAAGGTGAATAAGGTTTACACTAAACTGAACACGGATAGGTCAGTAATTTTGGATCAGATCAGAAACCAACCTTTCTTTGAACCACCTCGTGATAATTTCAAGCCAAGATAGGGCAATGCTCAGAAATATTGTGGCTATCATCAAGCCGCAGGTCACGATACAAATGAATGCTGTAATCTTAAGGACTTTGTAGAGAGGAAGGTTCAGAGCGGTATGTTGGTTCAGTATGTGGCCGGGAGGGATCATAAGTAGGAACAATAGAATGCAGATCGGACTGTTCAAGTGGTTCAACCGGTTCCACCCATACAACCTGCTCCAAATCAGCCGCCAAGGCACGTCGTTGATGTAATAACTGGTGGGACGGCAGGAAAATTGGTGGGGAAGAAGAGGAGAGGATATCTGGACTCGGTCATGTCCATGGCGGGTGCTCCCCTGAAGATCGATAGACCATTTCCAGGGACAGTTATATCCTTCACTGATGCAGATTATCCTTCGGAACCCATCGAACCCCATGAAGGAGCACTGGTGATCACAGCACAAGTGGGTTCGGTAGATATGAAGCGAATGATGATCGACAACGGGTCTTCTGTTGATATTCTGTACGCTCATGCTTATCAAAGGATGCATCTTGATGGGCGAAAGATGGAGGTGGGGCAGGAGGCTCCGTTATATGGCTTCAGCAACGATCCGGTCAAAGTGGCAGGCACTGTTAAACTACCAGTAATCTTTGGCACAGCTCCTCAGTAGGTAGAAATAACATGTAAATTTTATGTTGTGCATGTAGATTCGGCCTACAACGCAATACTGGGTAGACCTACCTTGACTGCTCTCCAAGTAGTGACCTCCATCCCTCACTTCAAGATTAAGTTCCCAATGACACATGGAGTTTGAGAGGTAGTAGGGGACTTGGATCTGGCCCGACGTTGTTATCGGAATGCTGTTATAGCCTCAGGAGTAGGGATTAGCAAGCAAAAGCAAACCATGGCGATAGAGATTATGTGACACCCCCAAAAACAGGTATACATCACCCATCTTGAGTCGCCAAATACATGGTACAAAAATATAAAATACAACTTAATAATACAAATATCGTGTAACATACGACAAAACATAAGCTAAGAGTTTTAATACGTATATTACCTTCTAGATAGTATCCACTCTCAATGGAGTCTCATTACATTTATTGTCACACTATTTAACAGAATAGTGAGGACTACCAATACTATCATCTGGACCGTCACTCCGTTCCCCGACTCGTCCCAGCTATATTCTCATTTCCTGAAAAGAACAGTGAAGGAAAGGGTGAGCTCAACTAGCCCAGTAAGAAATATTATGACTAAGATAATGCAGAATAAATTATCAATAGTCTTCAACAATGTTAAACTGATAAAATACAATAAACATCAAGTTTAACTGCAACGGAACAAGCAATCCATTAGAAAAGTCAAGTAGAGAATAAAATCTACTATCTTCTATGATTTAAAATGTTTTCATCAAATTTTATCGCTGAGACTCAGCTTAATAAATAAACCACATCATCGAATCATCCTCAGACTACGGGCCGAGGATATTCATTAAATCATCGATAATCACGAACTATATCTAAGAATAATCCACGGGTCGTAATTATACCAAGTACATCTACGCACGTAATCCAAAGATATACAACAATAAAACCAATAATCAACAATTCATCTTTGCACGTAAGCCAAAGATATATAATTCAATAAACAACAGTCCATCTTCGCACGTAAGCCAAATATAACTTTCATCACCATATAAGCATGAGGATGATGACAATGATATAAGCATTAATCAAACTAAAACAAGGATAAATATTAAAGACTTTAATTTTATCCAAATATTATCCATCACTTAAATAACTCATAATCTAATATTCTTAATATTATAACAATATTTTAATCACCTCTTAAACTTATAAACAATTTATTTCAATTGTTTACACTTTATCAAATAATGCATTTAATCATTCAAAAATGCCATACTCATAAGATTTCATCACCAATGATCAAATCCCTTATCAACAATCTACATATACCTTATATAGGATTTCCAAACCATAAAATCCTATTTTCCAACTTTGTTACTTCACATAACATATTTGACTCATATGTTCGTAACTAAACCATTTTCATGAACAATACCAAATCAGTCCCAAAAATATTTCTTTTCTAGGATTTAGCAGAATATAGTCCCATAATGAACATATATTTTCTCGGAATTTTTAAAATTCATTTATTATTTTTCAAAAATTAATTTCTAATTAATTCCTTAAGAAATTAGCTACCTCAAGTTTAACTCCAAAAATTTCCAAATCTTGGCAGGATCTTACACATGTTAATGTGAGCTTCCAATTTAAATTTCAAGGTCATCAGAGTTATAGAACTCCGGTTATAGCATTTTTCGTCGAAAAAACCTAAATATTGAAATGGTCATAACTTGCTCATTTTAAGTCGGAATGAGCTCAATTTTGGACAGGAGGTTCTTTATACCATATACTTTCATGTCCCAAAAGGCCAAAAAAAATTTCACAAATTAAATGGCCGAAACAGCCCTTCTAAAATCTGGACAGTAGCATTTCGGTAATTTCCAACTTTTGACTCCTTTGCTAAAATCAATCCACACGAAAATCTACAACACCTTTTTCAGTGATTTCACTTGGAGATGCTACAAAACTCATAGATCTAACTCTAGAACTTGACCACACTTAAAAATTCAAAATATAATAGGAGATATGGTCAATTGAATTTCATGTTCTATTTTCACCAAAATCTGATTTTCAACCCTTTGTGATTTCTAAGAAACTTTCACGTTTTCACATAATAACCAACATAACTCATCATAACACTTACTAATACTTCATATACCCATGATTTTCATCAGTCCAAAGCTTTTATTATGACTCATATCATAATCAATGTAACAAGATCATTTCCACAATTTAATAAGAAATGAATATAAAGGATCATTCACCATGCATGTGGTAATCCACATAGACAAGTTATTCCAACAGAATAATAAAGAATGGAATAATAGAAAGATTCACCATGCATGCGATAGAGACCGCACAGATAGGTTATTCCCAACAGAATAATAAATAATGAAACCAAGTCCCGTAGCCTTACAGACGCATGGATATTACGTGAGAATAATAAATGCGGAATAATAAATAATGGAACCGTGAGTTGGCGTAAAAGCATGTGTAGGATATTCAGCGAGAATAATAAAGAATGGAATAACAATGAATTTCATCATGTATGCGATACTGATAAACAAAGTTATTCCAATGCGAATAATAAAAAAATAGAACTGTGTCGGTGCGAAATTCATGACAAGCGAGGATATTCAAAAGAATAATAAAGAATGGAATAATAGAAGAATTTCACCATGTATGCGGTACTTCGCATAAACAAGTTATCCCAACATATTAATACAGAATGGAATAATAGAAGAATTTCACCATGTATGCGGTACTTCGCATAAATAGGTTATTCCAACATAATAATAAAGAATGGAATAACAACTCTTACGAGTATTGAAAGAAGTAATTCTCTTCATGAATACGAAAGAATAATACCCCTTACAGGTACAACAAATAATATCCCTTACCTCAAAAGAAGATTGGATACTGGAATAGTGAGGAAGCAGACTTTTCTTCTTCTTTCTCTTTATAATTTCTCTCTATAATAATGGCTCTAAAGCTTTAGTGAATTGGTGAGAAATGAAGGAAGAATGAGCTTCTATTTATAGGAAAACATAGCTTCAATAATTGCACGTTTTGGGACTCGAAATATTACAGTACAATACCTCCAACTTTTATTTCATTTTTAATTCAGTCATCCAAGTATTATCAAACTTGCACCAACTCCCCTAATAGTAAATCATGTGAATCAATAGTAAAATCATGTGACTTAATAGTAAATCATGTGACTCAATAGTACACACATGTGAACAAATAGTTATATAAGCATGTGAATAAGTAGCAATTAAATACTCATTTACCCGATTAATTACCCGGTTGGTCAATATAACTTCCAGACATCAATACTATCGAAATAAATATCGATTTTCACTAACACTAACAATCCCAACACAATAGAAATATTTTTTTCAAAAATTTTATTTTTGAAATTTCAAAGTTTGACTTTTTCTGAAAAAGTCAACCTCGGAAAATTTTGTTTTTATAGTCTATTTCTACTAATTTCATCGTTCCGAACTCAAATATCACGCCCGCGTCTCCAAATTCAACTCTGAACTCAAATTCGATTATTATAACATTCATCATTAATATCATAACTCACAATATTTAACAACCAGGTCGTTCCCAGGAAAGATGGGGCTTTCCAATAAGGATTTCTCCTTATTGGCGCGCAATTAGGTGACCAAACCTCTCCTTGACAGAACTTCTAGATATTATAAATATTGCAATTTAATAATATGAATAACTTTGTCGTCTCAATTATTGATTTAATAATATATCATATAATGCAGATGATACTGTGACAATAATTGAATCAATAATATGAGAGATATGATGCAACAATTACTATAGCAATAATTGAGTATAACTGAGTGACTTATCACGTAAGCATCAATAATCAATACCGTGTGCTACTATGCAACCACGTATATTTTACCACCGATTATTTTATAACAACTTGCCTACTTTGCAAAATTTTCAAATATCACCCTTAACTTTAACCTTTATCCATTTAACCATTTACTAAATAGAATAATAATTATAAAAATTAAATACTTTGATTTTGTAAAATTGAGGGTCTTCTGATCTCCCTCCTTATGAAATTTCGCCCTCGAAATTTACGTATCTCGTAGTTCGAAGAGATGAGAATACCTTGCTTCCTTTTCGGGTTGCACCTTTCCGGTTATTTCCTCTCTATCATGATTTTCCCATTTCTCATCTCCTGTATTTCAAATATCATTCTAGAACATAGTTTCAAAATAAGGTTTAATTGACATATCACATATCATCCCTATACTCTGACCAACCAATTAAATACCAAATAAACTTAGGTAGGTCATACTAGCGAAGGAATTATCCGACTCTCCCCTCCTAGTTCAAGTCTCACATCTCAACCATGGATCATATCCCTAAGCTTTGATACCAACTGTGACCCGCATCCAGGACTTGGATAGCACCTGACAATGATACCTATCAACTTGCCACCGTTACTCACGGCGTGCCCTACGGAAAGTCTGGCTTCGGTGCATCCCAAAACTTGGAAGTCACCAGATAAAGGCTCGGGGCTCTTTTCTATGGCTTTGATACCAACTGTGACGCCCCCAAAAATAGGTATACATCACCCATCTTGAGTCCAAATACATGGTAGAAAAATATAAAATACAACTTAATAATACAACTGTCGTGTAACATACGACAAAACACAAGCTAAGAGTTTTAATACGTATATTGCCTTCTAGACAGTATTCACTCTCAATGGTGTCCTCATTACATTTATTGTCACACTATTTAACAGAATAGTGAGGACTACTAATGCTATCATTTGGACCGTCACTCTGTTCCCCGACTCGTCCCAGCTATATTCTCATTTCCTGAAGAGAACAGTGAAGGAAAGGGTGAGCTCAACTAGCCCAGTAAGAAATATTATGACTAAGATAATGCAGAATAAATTATCAATAGTCTTCAACAATGTTAAACTGATAAAATACAATAAACATCAAGTTTAAGCTGCAATGAACAAATGATCCATTAGAAAAGTCAAGTAGAGAATAAAATCTACTATCTTCTATGATTTAAAATGTTTTCATCAAATTTTATCGCTGAGACTCAGTTTAATAAATAAACCACATCATCGAATCATCCCTGCACTACGGGCCAAGGATATTCATTAAATCATCAATGGTCATGACTATACCGAATAATCCCTGGTCATAATCATACCAAGTCCATCTCTGCACGTAAGCCAAAGATATACAACAATAAAATCAATAAGCAACAATTCATCTTTGCACGTAAGCCAAAGATATATAATTCAATAAACAACAGTCCATCTTCGCACGTAAGCCAAATATAACTTTCATCACCATATAAGCATGATGATGATGACAATGATATAAGCATTAATCAAACTAAAACAAGGATAAATATTAAAGAGTTTAATTTTATCCAAATATTATCCATCACTTAAATAACTCATAATCTAATATTCTTAATATTATAACAATATTGTAATCACCTCTTAAACTTATAAACAATTTATTTTAATTATTTACACTTTATCAAATAATGCATTTAATCATTCAAAAATGTCATACTCATAAGATTTCATCACCAATGATCAAATCCCTTATCAACAATCTACATATACCTTATATAGGATTTCCAAGCCATAAAATCCTATTTTTCAACTTTGTTACTTCACATAACATATTTAACTCATATGTTCGTAACTAAACCATTTTCATGAAAAATACCAAATCAGTCACAAAAATATTTTTTTCTGGGATTTAGTAGAATATAGTCCCATAATGAACATATATTTTTCTCAAAATTTTTAAAATTCATGTACTATTTTTCAAAAATCAATTTTTAATTAATTTCTTAAGAAATTAGCTACCTCAAGTTTAACTCCAAAAATTCCCAAATCTTGGCAGGATCTTACACATGTTAATGTGAGCTTCCAGTTTAAATTTCATGGTCATCAGAGTTATAGAACTCCGGTTATAGCATTTTTTGTCGAAAAAACCTAAATATTGAAATGGTCATAACTTGCTCATTTTAAGTCGGAATGAGCTCATTTTTGGACAGGAGGTTCTTTATACCATATAATTTCATGTCCCAAAAGGCCAGAATATTTTTCACAAATTAAGTGGCCGAAACAACCCTTCTAAAATCTAGACAGTAGCATTTAGGTAATTTCTAGCTTTTGACTTCTTTGTTAAAATCAGTCCACACGAAAATCTACAACACCTTTTCCAGTGATTCCACTTGGAGATGCTACAAACCTTATAGATCTAACTCTAAAACTTGACCACACTCAAAAATTCAAAATATAATAGGAGATATGGTCAATTGAATTTCATGTTCCATTTTCACCAAAATCTGATTTTCAACCCTTTGTGATTTCTAAGAAACTTTCACGTTTTCACATAATAACCAACATAACTCATCATAACACTTACTAATACTTCATATACCCATGATTTTCATTAGTCCAAAGCTTTTATTATGACTCTCATTATAATCAACGTAACAAGATCATTTTCACAATTTAATAAGAAATGAATATAAAGGATCATTCACCATGCATGTGGTAATCCACATAGACAGGTTATTCCAACAGAATAATAAAGAATGGAATAACAGAAGGATTCACCATGCATGCGATAGAGACCTTACAGAGATAGGTTATTCCCAAGAATAATAAATAATGGAACGGTAAAGGCGTAACGCACGCATGTGATATTCCGGCGAGAATAATAAATGCGAAATAATAAATAATAGAACCAGTGCGGCATAAAACGCAGCAGACGAGGATATTAAACGAATAATAAAGAATGGAATAACAACGAGAATTTCACCATGTATGCGGTACTTCAGATAAGCAGAGTTATTCAATGTAATAATAAAAAATGGAACGGTCGGTGAAATTAAATTGACCGATAGGATATTCAATGAATAATAAAGAATGAAATAATAGAAGAATTTCACCATGTATATACGGTACTTCGCATAAGCAAAGTTATCCCAACATAATAATCTGAGAATGGAATAATGAGAAGAATTTCACCATGTATGTCAGATCTTAGCATAAATAGGTTATTCCAACATAATAATGAAGAATGGAATAACAACTCTTACGAGTATTGAAAGAAGTAATTCTCTTCATGAATACGAAAGAATAATACCCCTTACAGGTATAACAAATAATATCCATTACCTCAAAAGAAGACTAGATACTGGAATAGTGAAGGAGCAGACTTCTCTTCTTCTTTCTCTCTATAATATCTCTCTATAATAATGGCTCTAAAGCTTTAGTGAATTGGTGAGAAATGAAGGAAGAATGAGCTTCTATTTATAGGAAAACATAGTTTCGATAATTGCACGTTTTGGGGCTCGAAATATTACAGTACAATACCTCCAACTTTTATTTCATTTTTAATTCAGTCATCCAAGTATTATCAAACTTGCACCAACTCCCCTAATAGTAAATCATGTGAATCAATAGTAAAATCATGTGACTCAATAGTACACACATGTGAACAAATAGTTATATAAGCATGTGAATAAGTAGCAATTAATTGCTCATTTACCCGGTTGATCAATATAACTTCTAGATATCAATACTATCGAAATAAATGTCGATTTCCACTAACACTAACAATCCCAATACAATGGAAATATTTTTCTCAAAAATTTCATTTTTGAAATTTCAAAGTTTGACTTTTTCCGAAAAAGTCAACTGTTAACTTTTTTGACCAAAAAGTCAACCTCGGAAAATTTTGTTTTTATAGTCTATTTCTGCTAATTTCATCGTTCCGGACTCAAATGTCACATATGCGTCTCCAAATTCAACTCTGAACTCAAATTCGATTATAATAACATTCATCATTAATATCATAACTCACAATATTTAACAACCAGGTCGTTCCCAGGAAAGAGGGGGCTTTCCAATAAGGATTTCTCCTTATTGGCGCTCAATTAGGTGACCAAACCTCTCATTGATAGAACTTCTAAACATTGTAAATATTTCAATTTAATAATATGAATAAGTTTGTCGTCTCAATTATTGATTTAATAATATATCATATAATGCAGATGATACTGTGACAATAATCGAATCATTAATATGAGAGATATGATGCAACAATTACTATAGCAATAATTGAGTATAACTGAGTGACTTATCACGTAAGCATCAATAATCAATACCGTGTGCTACTATGCAACCACGCGTATTTTACCACCGATTATTTTATAACAACTTGCTTACTTTGCAAAATTTTCAAATATCACCCTTAACTTTAACCTTTATCCATTTAACCATTTACAAAATAGAATAATAATTATAAAAATTAAATACTTTCATTTCGTAAAATTCGGGGTCTTACAGATTGAGCCATTCACCGAGAGCAGTTCGGAGCACTTGGTTATGCATGTAGGAGAGACGGAGGAGATCAAACTGGTTCTTGGGAAGAAGGACAAAATAGTGAACCTTTCCGGACAAACCTTATGGAACTTCTTCGCTGTTTTGCGGATATATTTGCATGGGAACCACAAGATATGCCTGGAATTAGCCGGAAGATAGCAGAGCACCGGTTGGATGCAGATCCAACGAAGAAGCTAGTTCGGCAGAAGAGGAGAATCTTCGCACCTGAAAGACAACGGATCATTGATGAAGAGATTGACAAGCTGATAGTTGCTGATTTCATCTTTGAGATCGATTATCCGGAGTGGATGGCAAATGTCGTGCTGGTGCAGAAGTAGAATGGAAAATGGTGAGTTTGCATCGATTACACGGACCTGAACAAAGCTTGCCCGAAGGACTTTTATCCTCTACCCCACATTGATCTGCTCATCGATGCGACTTCGGGGTATGCATTACTAAGCTTTATGGATGCTTTTTCAAGTTATCATCAAATTTCTATGTGCAAAGAGGATATTCTGAAGACAGCTTTCATCATGCACTGTTCGGTGTATGCTTAAAAGAAGATGACATTTGGCTTAATCAATGCTGGGGTCACTTATCAGAGAATGATGAACTTTGTCTTCTAGAAGCAGCTAGGAAGGAACTTGAAGGTGTATGTTGATGACATGATCGTGAAGAGCGTGATTGTTCAGAAGCATCTGGATGATCTGGAGGAATGCTTTTAGACGATCCGACATCATAAATTAAGGCTCAATCCTACTAAATGCACCTTAGGGCTCGGTGCAGGAAAATTCTTGGGCTATCTGGTCATTCAAAGAGGTATCGAGGTCAATCCTGAGAAAATCCAGGCTATTCTGAACATTAAGACTCTTTAGTCATTCAAGGATATTCAACGTTTGACAGGGAGGATTGCTGCTTTAAGGAGGTTCATGTCTAAGTCGGCAGAAAGGTGTTTGCCATTTTTCAGCACGTTGAAAGGACCGAAGAATGCCAAGACGTTCCAGTGGACTTCAAAATGTGAAGACGCCTTCCAAGGCATAAAGACGTATTTGTCTTCGGCACCTTTGCTGGTAAAGCCAGTTCCTACTGAACCATTATACTTGTATCTGGCAGCCAGCTCGTTAGCAGTGGGAGCAGTGCTAGTTCGAGAAGTTGGGGGGAAATAACATCCGGTCTATTATGTTAGTCATATCTTGAGAGATGCTGAAACCAGGTACCCGAATATTGAGAAATTTGCCTTTGCTTTGATAATAGCTAGTCGAAAGCTTAGGGAATATTTTCAAGGTCGGCTCTTGGTCGTTTACACGGATCAACCATTGAAGAAGGTGATAAACAAGCCGGAGGTTTCGGGGAGGTTAGTTGCATGAACGATGGAGTTGCCTCAATTCTTCATTAAGTTTCATCCCCGAACTTCTATCAAAGGTCAAGCCTTTGCCGATTTTATGGTGGAATGCTCGTTCACCGAAGAAGTCGATGCAGAGTTAGCGAAGCCCAAAGTGACCGACCGGCAAAGGCGATTCTTCAAAGATTCTTGACCTGAGAGCTCATGGACGCCAGATGCTCTGAGATGGATCTTCTACTACAGACGTTAGTGGATCAGGGATTATCTTGACAAGTCCGAAGGGATTCAAGGTGTAATGAGCCATCGATTTGGGTTCGAGGAGCAACAAGGCAGAGTTCAAGCGATTTTGGCGCTAAGTGGGGGTTCGACTGGCGAAGAGTCTCGAGGTTTAGAAGTTGATTATTTACAATGACTCTCAGTTGGTCGTCAAGCAAGTTTCAGGGGAATACGAAGCTCAAGGTTCAAGAATGATCAAGTACCTAGCAAAGTTGAAGGATCGACTTCAGTATTTCATCTCCTATGAATTTTAGGGCGTAGACCGTAATGATAATTCTATTGTCGATGCCTTGTCGAAGCTGGCCACTACGGACGCCAACAATTTTGATGGGTCAGTCTGTTTGGAGATTTTGCAGCAGCCGAGTATCCAGCATGAAGCAGTGATGTGTATTGAATGTTCTAACTGTTGGATGACTCCATACATAGAATATCTGGCAGATGGCGTCCTTCCTTCGGATCAGATGCCGACTAAGAAGATCAAGTATAAGAGTGCCAATTTTGTTCTTATTGATGGGGATCTCTATCGAAGGGCCTTTTTGTCTCCATTATTGAAGTGTTTGGTTCCATCCGAGGCCGAATATGCTCTTCGGGAGGTTTACGAGGGCATCTATGGCGACCATATGGCTGCTAAGTCATTAGCTTACAAAGTACTTCGTCAAGGATTTTACTGGCCTAAAATCTTCAAAGAAGCGACGAAGTATGTGAAGAAATGCGAAAAGTGTCAGCTCAACAGTCCGATCCCACATCAGCCACCAGAAGAGCTATACTCGATCTTATCTCCTATACCCTTTGCTGTCTGGGGGGTGGATATACTGGGTCTATTGCCAAAAGCTAAAGGTCAGGTCAGTTTTGTTATAGTCGCCATCGATTATATGACCAAATGGGTAGAAGCGAAGCCACTTTGGTTGATAACGGAACAAGAGTGCTTGAAGTTCATGAAGAAGTCAGTAGTGTTTCGTTTCGGAATTCCTAAGGTTGTGATATCGGATAACGGACACCATTTTGTGGGATCGAAGTTTGAAGGATTTCTGAAAGAGTTGGGAATTCAGCACAGAAAGACTTCGGTGGCTCATCCACAGTCGAATGGGCAGGTCGAAGTGACCAACAGAATGCTGCTGAATGGGATCAAGCGCAGACTGGATGAAGCTAAGGGGAGATGGCCTGAAGAGCTTCTTAGCGTGTTATGGGCTTACCAAACTACTCCGAGGACCACTACGGGGGATTCACCTTTTCACATTGGCGTATGGCACTGATGCCTTAGTCCCTGTTGAGATTAGATCCACTAGTCTTCGGGTTAGTCAGTTCAAGGAGATCTACAATGAAGAAGGGCTGAAGGTCAACATGGATCTGTAGGAAGAAGTCAGAGAGACAGCTTTGATCAAACTGGCAGCCTATCAACGGAGAGTGGCCAAGCATTACAATAAGGGGGTAAAGCTTCGTAGATTTGAAATAGGGGACTTCGTCCTAAAGGAAGTCGAAGCGTCTACGCCTCAGAACTTGGGAAAGCTGATGGCGAACTGGGAAGGACCGTATGAAGTAATTGAAGTACCGAAGCCAGGAACTTATCGGTTGAAGGCATTGGACCTATCCGAGATCAAGAACACTTGGCATGCTGGTAGACTTCAGAAGTATTTTCAGTAGAGATCGAGTCAGTATCGCGGAAGTCTGTAAATATTGGATCGTCATCAATAAAAGATTCATTTTTTCACAATTGATCTTCTTCTTATTGGTCCTAATTTCATAATGGTGTAAGGAGGATGGGGGGGACTCGCTGACCATTCAATGGTAGCCTTTTTGGCAGTTGGTCCTTATGAATTTGTCAAGCCCTTCGTGGTAGGCAAACTTCATCGGTGTAAGGAGGACGGGGTGGACTCGCTAACCATTCGATGGTAACCTTATCGGCAGGAGTGTCCTCATGGGTTTGTTATACCCTGCGTGGTAGACAAATTCCATAGTCCTTTTAATTTTGTTTTACCGCGAGTGGTAAACAAAATGCACCGAAGTAAGGAGGTTCAGGTGGACTTACTGGCCATTCGATGGTAGCCTTATTGTTAAGTGTGTCCTAATGAACTTGTTCTACCCCGTGTGGTAAACAAATTCCATGGTCCTTATAAAATTGTTCTACCCCGAGTGGTAAACAAATGTCCTTATATACTTGTTTTACCCCGAGTGGTAAACAAGATCTTGATGGTGCAAGGAGGATCAGCCGAATTCACCTTATACATGATCTGTCTCACACTTCGAAAATGATAAATATACATTACTTTATTTTGTTCAAGTGTTGGGTTCGGTCCTTTAAGTTCAGTTTATGTCATTTCTTAACTTAATTGATTATATGATCTGTTTGCTTACCTGGTTCACAATTTAAGTTAAGTTCAAACACATTTTATTCAGTTTTCAAAGTTGATTGATACTGAATTATTGACAAGAAACACATTATACAAAAGCTATGAAAAGGAAAGTTGAAATTTCATTAATATAATAACTGTTTACACAAAAAAGATAGAAATTTTTACACAAAAGTCCTAATACTAGAATGAAGCAATATCAGATTCAGGCATTATCTTCGTCTTCGTAGTCAAGCAGGGCCAGATCTAGTTGAGCTGCAGTTAACTTTTCCTTGCCTCGGCCTCTGCAGACTTCATAGCCTTCGGAATAGACCTTCAATATCTCTGCATTTAGCTCGTCAGACTCCCGATACTCTTTTTGAATCTCCTTACAAAGTTCTTCGGTCAGGGGAGGACCTAGCTCCTTAAGGGCTTTTAGCTTATCTTGGAGCTTTCGACGTCTGACCAAATGCCTTTCTTTATCTTCACGGGCCTTCACCTGAAGATCGTCCACTTGTATTGCCAAGCTCTGATTTGCTATGGCAAGTTCTTCATTTTTGGCCCTTAAAACTTCGTTCTTTTCAACAAGATCGACGTTCATGTTAGTCAGATCTTGTTGACTGGCCTTGGTCGTCTTCAGCTCTTCCTTAGACGTCTTTAATTCATCTTTGGTTTGAGCTAGATCCTCCCAAAGACATTCATTGTTGTAGAGAGCAATATCACAGTCATGCCTCGCTTTCGCTAAGGCAAACTACAATATCACATTCTCTTTTCTGGCCGCATCTTCTGCAGCTTCGGACTCCAGATGTTTGGGGCGTAAACGCCCAAAAACAACATTGGCCTGTACATGTTCAGTATTAATCAATCGATTTTAAGATATCTAATCCAAGCATGAAAAAGAATGTAAAGATCGAGAAAGTAAATTTACCTGTGCTATATAGCTCATGCCTTCATCGAGCAAATCTCCGATCGTGCTGTTGCCAAACTTGTGATCGTCGGTGTAAAACCCCAGATTTTACGAATAAAGATTTAATTTTCTCAATTTTTTTTTTAATATTATGGTATGGATTTGATATAATGTTATAGTTGTGGGTAGTATTTATAAATTTTGCAAAGTATGCAAGTTATAAAATATTCGTTTGGTCGGCGAATATTCTGTTTGTCGGGAATATCCGTACGACGACATAATCATTGGTGAACCTACAACAGAAGTATTATCGTAGTAATAAAACGACAGAATTATTTTTATGAAAATAACGGCGGAAGTTTTACCGTTAAAACTATTGAACTACTCGGTAGTAAAGAAATGAATGTCTGGCGTGGTTGCATAGTAGCTTTACGGTATTGGTTATTGATGCTTACGTGAGAAATCACTCAGTTATACTCAATTATCGCTCTGAAGAATTCTTTGCATCATATCTCTCATATTATTGATTCGATTATTGTCACAAAGATCATCTGCGTTACATGATATATTATTAAATCAATAATTGAGACGACAAAGTTATTCATATTATTAAATTACAATATTTACAATGTCAGAAGTTACATCGAGGAGAGGTTTGGTCACCTAATTGCATGATAGGGAGAAATCTTTATTGGAAAGCCCCCTCTTTCCTGGGAACGACCTGGTTGTTAAATATTGCGAGTTATAATATTAATGATGAATACGTTCGTGTTGATTAAAGATGAATTTGATAGTTCCATTATGTTGGAATTATTGGTGTTAGTTGAAATCGACATCTATTCCAATGATAATTGATGTCTGGGGGTTATATTGATAAATCGGGGAATTTGTCGGATAAATAAGCAATTAATTGCTACTTATTCGCATGCTTATATAACTATTTGTTCACATGTGTGTACTATTGAGTCACATTCATTTACTATTAGGGGAGTTGGTGAAAGATTGATAATACTTGCATGACTAAGTTAAAGATGGAGGTATAGATAGAGGTACTATATTGTAATTAATTTTTTCACATGTTTAGAACTATTGAGTCACATGATTTACTATTGAGTCACATGATTTTACTATTGATTCACATGATTTACTATTAAGAGAGTTGGTGCAAGATTGATAATACTTGCAGGACTAAATTAAAAATGAAAGAAAAGTTGGAGGTATTGTACTGTAATATTTCGAGCCCCAAAACATGCAATTATCGAAACTATATTTTTCTATAAATAGAAGCTCATTCTTCCTTCGTTTCTTACCAATTCACTAAATCTTTAGAGCCATTATTATAGAGAGAAATTATAGAGAGAAGCTATAGAGAGAAAATCTATAGAAAGAAAGAAGAAGAAAAGCCTGCTAGCTCATAATTCTAGTATCCAATTTCTTCTGAGGTAAGGGATATTATTTGTTGTACCTGTAAGGGGTATTATTTCTTTCGTATTCATGAAGAGAGCTTCTGTTATTCCATTCTTTATTATTATATTGGAATAACCTGTTTATGCAAAGTACCGCATACATGGTGAAAATTTTCTGTTATTCCATTCTTTATTATTATGTTGGAATAACCTGTTTATGCAAAGTACCGCATACATGGTGAAATTCTTCATTATTCCATTATTTATTATTACATTGGAATATCACATGCACGGATTATGCTAGACCTTGTTCCATTTTTTATTATTACATTGGAATAACCTATCTCGTAATGGCCTATCGCATTTACGGTGAATTCTTTGTTATTCCATTCTTTATTATTCTATTAGAATATCCTGTCTGTACGGATTATGCTAGACTTGGTTACATTCTTTATTATTCTGTTGGAATAACCTGTCTATGTGGTCTATCGCATGCATGGTGAATTCTTCTGTTATTCCATTCTTTATTATTCTGTTGGAATATCCCGTCTGTGCGAATTACGCATGACCTGGTTTCATTCTTTATTATTTTGTTGGAATAACCTGTCTATGTGGATTATCACATGCATGGTGAATGATCCTTCGTATTTATTCCTTATTAAATTGTGAAAATAATCTGTCTACGTGGATTACCGCATGGCGGGTGAAAATCCATTTGCAGTTTCATATATTCTATGATACTCATTTGGTTAAAGTTTTAGCTTCTATACTCCATGAAATTAGTAGAATTTCTTGGATATTTGCGCTTCATCCGGTATCTTTTCATGGAAATATTCTTCTGAGCATTCTTGAATTTTACTCCACAAAGCAGTATCATGTTGACAATTTGGACGTAATTGATTTTAAGATAAATTAACTTATAAATCTTTAAAATTTATTCTTGAACTTGTTTTATTGAATTATTATGTCATTGTCATCATCCTCATGCTTATATTGTGATGAAAGTCATCTTTGGCTTACATGTATAGATGGACTTGGTATGATTATGATCAGGGATTATTCAGTATAATCCTGACCTGTAATGTTATAAATGATGTGATAAAAGTCCTCAGTAGCCTGTAGTGAATTGATGGACAGTTTTTGGTATAATTATGACCAGTGATTATTCGGTATAGTAATGACCATTGATGATTTAATGAATATCCTTGGCCCGTAGTGCAGGGATGACTCGATGATGTGGTTTATTTATTAAGCTGAGTCTCAGCGATAAAAATTGATGAAAACATTTTAAATCATAGAAGATAGTAGATATCATGCTCTACATGACTCTTCTAATGGATTACTTATTCCGCTGCAGTTAAACTTGATGTCTATTGTATTTTATCAGTATAACATTGTTGAAGACTAATGATAATTTATTCTCGCATTATCTTAGTCATAATATTTCTTCTTGGGCTAGTCAGACTCACCCTTTCTTTCACCTTTATTCTCTTGTGAAATGAGAACGTGGCGGGACTAGTCGGGGAGCGGAGTGACGATCCGGATGATAGCATTAGTAGTCATCACTATTACATTAAATAGTGTGATAATAAATGTAATGAGGACTCCATTGGGTGTGGATATTGTCTCAGATGACAATATTCTTATTAAAACTCTCGATTTATGTTTCGTCAGTATTTTTACAATTTGTATTATTAAGTTATATTTGAATTACGTACCATGTATTTGGCGACTCAAGATGGGTGATGAATACCTAATTTTGGGGGGGCGCCGCGATCCAGGTATCTCGGACGAAGGCATTAAAGAGATGGAAGGGGAAGTTGGCATTGTATCGAGGCCATAGGGTCGACGATGTCATAGCCTCATTCTGGAATTCATGAGATGAAGGCCCAGGTAGGGATGGCCTCGATCATTCAGGAGACGGCACAGGTCATTCAGGAGATGGTATTGGGTCCGTATATATGTGTTCGGGAGATGGCGATCGGACAGGAATAGGTTCACGTCTTGGGTGAGGGGTAGATCTTTGAACTTGGGTGACTATCGGAGGATATTTCCTCTTAGGGATAGTCTTTGTCAGGCGAGTTCGATTTGATCTTCGTCCTCAGAAACCTGTATCTCCACAGGGATTACAGGAGTTTGATCGACAGAAGATGAAGGCATTCTGAGTTCATCGGTGGTTAAGGGGGTAACTTTGGTTCTTAGCTTCTTGACTCCCAGGAGTCGTTTATGATCATCCACAGGTAGATCGAGTAGACTCCCATGGACAGAAGTTGGATTGGTAGTTGGTGCAGGTTCTGGGATAGTTTCAGGCTCTAGGGTGGTCTCAGTTTCTAGGATGGGTTTAGGAGAGGTTGGAGTGGGGATTAATCGGGGTTTTTTAACAGCTCTCTTTTTCCGACGCGACTGAAGGGTTTCTTCTGGTTGAATGAGATCATCAGCTTCTGGTTCATCTATTTGAGGTTCAACAGGGGGTGGGTTTTCTTCAGGAGAAGCTTCTATCAGAGGAGTTTCAAAGGCTTCCACTGATTTGCCAGATAGAAAATCTTCAAATTCTTTTATTTCTAAGGAATTCGGTTTGATCAAAGATACTGCAAAAAGTAAACAGTCCTATATCAGAATTTACATCACATAAATTTTTCAAAAAATTGCATATATACAAAACAGATTAAATACTTACATTTGTGATCATATAACCACGCTTGCTTAGAAAGGAGTCCATAATTCCATTCCTCATTCGGGAAGTTATCGAAGAGTTCGATCATTTTAGCCACACGTTCATCGGGAATATCCCCAAAATTGGAAGAGAAATTTTAGGAAAGGATGTAATCTCCGGTCCTTTGATAAAGAACCACCCTTATGCCATCCTTTGTACTTTGGAAGGAGTGGAGACCAATGAGCCTATAAATACTCATATTTGCATTTGGATGAACCCTTCTGTGCGGCCGATCTTATAGATGGTGAAAAAGAAGTCCAGAGTAGGTTCAACGCCCAGCTCGTGACAGAAAGCGATGAATGCTAGGATGTGGATGTAGGAGTTCGATCATATTTTATCAATAAAGATTTAAATTTTGTCAAAATAATTTTTAATATTATGGTGTGAATTTGAGATAATATTATAGTGTGGGTAGATTTATAAATTTTGCAAAGTATGCAAGTTGTTATAAAATATTCGTTTGGCCTGTGAATATTCTTTTTGTTAGGGAATATTCGCATAACTACCAATCATTGGTGGACCTAATAATGTAATTATTGTTTGATCGAGAAAACGACAAAAATATTTTATAAAAATAACTACATAGAGGTGTTACCGTTAAAACCGCTGAACTACCCTAGTGGTAAAAGTACAAAGAATACGCTATGGTCAGATAAGAAGTAACACACAGATTGATTATCGATGCTTACGTGAGAAGTCACCATTTACGCTCAATTATCGCTACAAGAATCACGATCATATCTCTTATATTATCGATTCAATTATTGTCACAAGATCATCTCAGATAATATGTTATATTATTAATTGAGATTTACAAGTTATAAATGATTAATAATTGTTGAAAGATTAAAAATGTGTTGATTAAAAATAAAATGATTTGTGGTAATATTTATTCAATCCTTAATGTATATAAAGAGTCTCATATGAGACGTTTGTGGTAAGTTTGATTATTTTATGGGGGCCCATATGTCATATGTCATTATCTAAGAGTCTCTCATCTAATAGTAATTACTTTCAGGAATAGTAATTACCTTCACAATAGTAATTACCTTCGCGAATAGTAATTACCTTTCACAATAGTAATTACCTTCGTGAATAGTAATTACCTCAACAATAGTAATTATTACCTTTGAATAGTAATTACCTTCAATAATAGTAATTACCTTCGAATAATAAGTAATTACCTTCACAATAGTAATTACCTTTACCAATACGTAAACCACTTACCTTTACATTACCTTTAAAGCGCCAAACCACTTGTCGCTTCACATTATAAAAGGCCGAACCACTTGTTGCTTCACATTACAAAGGCCGAACATTAAAGCGCCGAACCACTTGTCGCTTTACACATTACAAGCGCCAAACCACTTTTCTTTTCACATCACCAAACGCCAAGCCACTTCTTGCTTTTCACACGGCAAAAGCTAAGCTAGAAATCTTCTATAAATAGAGGCCTAGTGCTTCATTATTTTTCACTTAATTCACCAAACTCTAGAGAGAGAAACTATAGAGAAAGAAGAAAAGTATTCTCGCTACTTCACCTCGCCAATATTCGGGCTTCTTCTAAGGTAGGAATATTATTTGTTGTAATTCGTAAGGGGTGTTATTCTTTCTTATTCATGAAGAGAACTCGTTGTTATTCCATCGCTTATTATTCTCATTGAATAACTCAGTAAAAGTGGTATACCCTATACATAACCTCGTGACACGCTTCATTATACCCTATACTGGTGAAATCCTTTATATTATTCCATTCTTATTTATTCTGTTGAATAATCAGATACACGCTAATCCCCTATACTATACTTGTGATCTCCTTCGTTATTCCATTCTTTATTATTCGTTTGAATATCCTCGTCGTGTTTTTTACACCGACCGGTTCCATTATTTATTATTCCGCATTTATTATTCTCGCTGAATATCCCATCTCGTGTGTTTTACACCGGACCGGTTCCATTGTTTATTATTCAAAGATTTATTATTCTCGTTGATCATCCCGCTTGCTTGTGAATTTCACCGACCGTTCCGTTATTATTATTCTATTGAATAACTCGCTCATGCAAGTACCGCATGCATGGTGATTTCTTTTGTTATTCCATTCTTTATTATACCCAAATGGTTAAATCTTCGACTTCTATACTCCATGAAATTAGTGGAATATCCTCGATATTTCAAGCGCTTCATCCAAAGATCTTTTCATGGAAATATTATTCTTCGATCATTCTTGAATTTTACTCTACAAAACAAAGATTATTTTGACAATTTGGACGTTAATAATTCCCGGATAAAATAATTCTTGAACTTGTTTTATTGAATTATTATGTCATTGTCATCATCCTCATGTTATATTATGTTATCTCTTCTACTACGCAGTATAGATGAACTTTATGATGATTATGACCGTGGATCATTCTAAGATAATCACGGCTTGTTATAAATGATGTGATAAAAGTCCTCAAAGGGCCTCGTAATGCAAGTTGATGGATAGTTTTTGGTATGATTATGACTGTGGGTGATTCTAAGATAGTCATTTAACCATCGATAATTTGATGAATATCCTCGTCAGAAAAGTGTGGGTGATTCGATGATGTGGATTATTTATTAAAGTCGAGTCTCGCCTATAAATAAATGATGAAAACCTTTAAAACCTAAAAGATAGTAGATTTTATTCTCTACTGACTCTTTTTAATGGATCGCTTATTCCACCGCAGCTTAAACTTGTTGTCTATTGTATTTTATCGCTTAACATCGTCAAGGCTAATGATAAATTATTCTCGCATTATCTTAGTCATAATATTTTCATCGGGCTAGTTGAGCTCACCCTTTCTTTCACCGTTTCTTCGTGAAATGAGAACATAGCCGGGACTTAGCTCTGGGAACTGAGTAATGGTCCGAGGATAAGATTAGTAGTCCCTCACTATTCGTGAAATAAAGTGTGATAATAGTAGTAATGAGGACTCCTTTTGAGTTTGTATAATATCTAGTAGACAATATTTGTATTCAAACTCACGCTTTATGTCAGATTGCATACCTACGCTTATATTAGTAAGTCAGATTTGAATTTATGTACCATGTAAGTGGCGACCCAAGACGGGTGACGATACCTAATTGGGGGGGCGCCACAACAGTATCGTAGCTTAGGATACGATCCCCGCTAAGATGTGAGATAAGAACCAGGAGGGAGAGACGGGAATTCCTTCGCTAAGATGATCTACCCAAGTTTATTTGTTATTTAATTGGCTCACGAGTATAGGATAATATTTGATATATTAATTAACCCTTGTGTTGTGGCAAAGTTGTTTGGAAATGGCAAATTGAAAATATTCACAATGGAGTGAATGTGACCGCCAGACACCTTCTTCAATCACTAATCAAAGTTAATGCAAAGGTCGTCGACGAGGAACAAATTGTAGATATCCACGTAGTGAATGAAGAACTAATTGTTGCATCCCGAGCTAGTTCAGCAGAGGTAGCAAAATTGAGAGTGAGAAGAAGAGAAGAAGAGGAAGAAGAGGAACCCGAGGAGAATGGTTGAAGAAGTTTATGATCAAAACTTAGAATTACAAAATCGTGTTCGTGAGCTAGAAGAACAAAGTCAAGAACGCAAACGGTCGTGGAACAAAGGATACAACAATTCAAAATGGGTTACCCGATATGTGATGCTCGAACAAAATCACGCTTTCAGGTGGTGTAAGATATTAAAGTTCGAATCGAGAATTTAAAAATCAAAGATCACCGAAAGAAGAAACAATCGAACGAAGGAGAATAAGCGATGTATGGGT
Source organism: Panax quinquefolius (assembly GCA_020205615.1). Classification (NCBI taxonomy): domain Eukaryota; kingdom Viridiplantae; phylum Streptophyta; class Magnoliopsida; order Apiales; family Araliaceae; genus Panax; species Panax quinquefolius. Next base: position 147,097,154 of record CM035152.1, read on the forward strand.
AAAAGCCGCACAACGCGTTGATAGTGTAGAAAAAGACGTCCGATCCAATAAAGCCAAAATAGATGAAATGGACTTTGCTTTTTGGACAAGAATGGGAGAATTTCAACATCGAATTTAATTACCCCGCGCATAGCGGCCAACCCGAATTCGATATGGATCGGAGAATAATGATTCAAATCATGGATCAGAATGTGAAGAAGCACTTAAGGGTGGAATGTACCCTATAAGTAAAGTCAAACTCTGTAATTTAAGCGAGAGCGTTTGTCGAGAAAACCCGAACAAAGTTATTACTGTAAATTAATTATAAATTATTACTTAAGTCTATACTTTATTCAATACAAGTTCTACCCACCACTTTTTATTCTACCTAGTTGTGTTCAATGTTTAAATTTGACTCTAAAAATTAGACTTTGATTTATCTATGAAACTTCGTTGGGAGAAACCTTCGTTACCTCCAATCGCTTATTAATCTTGTTGTTTCAAATAAACACTTTCACGATCTTATCTCTTTGAAAATACTTGCCTTTTGAGGTAATTTTTTGAAAATGATTGATTAACTACTCATTATTCTTTTTGTAAGGTTGTTAGCTTTCATATTCCTAACCAACCCGTTATACAAATTCAAAGTAACCAAACCCTAAAGTTAATCATCGTTATATCAAGCCATAAGTAAAGATCCCCGATCCTTTCGTTGTTGACTTCCTTGTGTGGAATGCACCGCCGACTTTTTCAGAGGCGACGCCGTGGATCAAGATGGCAAGTTGATAGGTATCATTGTGAGGTGCTATCCAAAGTTAAGGGATAAGTCACAATTGGTATTAATGTGACGATTATCCAAGTCTTGGATGAGAGTCACAGCTTTTGAATGATATTTCTATTATTAATAAATTTTTGGTGTATTCTTGAAGACTTCTTAGCCTACTTAGAACGTGAAATCGAATTTTGTATCGACCCCAAAGACAAAAACCCATTTCTTAAACCTCAAATATTTCTTCAACTAAAAGGATCTGCTTTACGTGGATTATGATGAAAGTCATAATAAAAGTATAGAACTGATGAAAATCATGGGTATATGAAGTATTAGTAAGTTTTATGATGAGTTATGTTGGTTGGTATGTGAAAACATGAAAGTTTCTTAGAAATCACAAAGAGTTGAAAATCGATTTTGGTGAAAAACGAATATGAAATTCAATCGACCATATCTCCTATTATATTTTGAATTTTTGAGTGTGGTCAAGTCCTAGAGTTAGATCTATGAGTTACCTAACTAATCCAAGTGGAATTACTGGAAAAGGTGTTGTAGATTTTGTGTGGACTGATTTTAGCAAAGGAGGGCAAAGCTGCAAAAACCTAAAAAGTTGCCGCCATGATTTTAGAGGGCTGTTTTGGCCACTTAAATTATGAGAAAAATTCTGGCCTTTTGGGACATGAAGGTATATGGTATAAAGTACCTCCTGTCCAAAAAAATGAGCTCATTCTCGACTTAAAATGAGCAAGTTATGACTATTTCAATATTTAGGTTTTTCCGATTTAAAAACGCTATAACCGGAGTTCTATAACTCCATGACCATGAAATTTAAAAACCGAAGCTCACGTTAACATGTGTAAGGTCCTGCCAAGATTTGGGAATTTTTGGAGTTAAACTTGAGGTAGCTAATTTTTAAGGAATTAATTAGAAATTGATTTTTGAAAAATAGTAAATGAATTTTAAAAATTCGAGAAAAATATATTTTCATTATGGGACTATATTATGCTAAAACCCGTAAAAGAAATATTTTTGGGACTGATTTGGTATTTTTCATGAAAATAGTTTAGTTACTTAACATATGAGTTAAATATGTTATGTGAAGTAACAAAGTTGAAAATAGGATTTTATGGCTAGAGAATCCTATATGTAATATATGCATATTTTTTTGAGAGGATTTGATAATTGGTGATGATATCTTATGAGTATGGCATTTTGGATGATTAAATGCATTATATGGTAAAGCGTAAACAATCGAGATAAATTGTTTATAAATTTAAGAAGTGATTAAAATATTGTTATAATATTAATGATATTAGATTATGAGATTATTAAGTGATTGATAACATGGGGATATTCTTGAATCCTCGGATAAATTATATTATAAATGTTTAATATTTATCCTTTATCTCATTCGATCGATTCTTTATATCGTTATCCTCATGTTTATATTACGTTGAAAGTCATCTCGTTCTCAGAAGCAGATATGATGGACTTGGTATGATTATGACTGTGGATTGTTTTAAGATAATCATAACCGTAATTGAAAACACGATTATCTTCGTCAGTAGTGCATGGATAATTTGTGGTCGTGATACTAATGAATACACGATTATCTTTCGTAGAAGTGCATGGATAATTTGTGGTCGGATACTAATGAATACACGATTATCTTCGATTATCGTCAGAAGTGCATGGATAATTTGTGGTCGTGGAATCACGATATCTTTTGCCGTAGTACTAATGAATAATTTGTGGTTGATATTAATGAATACACGATTATCTTCGTCAGAAAGTGCATGGATAATTCGTGGTCGTGATACTAATGAATATCCTCGCCCGTAAAGCAAGTGGATGATTCGATGATATGGATTAATTATCGAAATGAGTCTCAAAGAATGAAATATTAATTCATGGATGTGGTAAAAGTCATCTTCGTCAGTAGAGATAGACTTGGTATGATTACGACCAAGGATTATTTAAGATAATCACGATCAGAATGAAAACACTAATATCCTCGCCTGGTGCATGGATAATTCGTGGTCGTGATACTATTAAGTCGCAAGGCCTCAAAGATTATTGGTTTTATTTGTATATTTCGGCCCAGAAAGGCAAAGATGAATCAGAATAAATATCTTCGCCGGATTGCAAAGATGAATTTAATGTTTTCAACGATAAAGGTATTCAAGGTATCCTCACCTCTTTATCATACTGTGTATCGCACTCTAATTTCGAGGGCTTAAATTCCATAAGGAGGGGAGATGTGGAGACCCCATATTTTATCAATAAAGATTTAAATTTTGTTTAAATAATTTTTAATATTATGGTGTGAATTTGAGATAATATTATAGTTGTGGGTAGTATTTATAAATTTTGCAAAGTATGCAAGTTGTTATAAAATATTCGCTTGGCTCTGGGAATATTCTTTTGTTAGGGAATATTCGCATAACTACCAATCATGGTGGACCCCATAATGTAATTATATCATTTGATCGAGAAAACGACAAAATATATTTTATAAAAATAACTACGGAGGTGTTACCGTTAAAACCGCTGAACTACCCGGTGGTAAAAGTAAAGAATACGCTGTGGTGATAAGAAGACACCAGATTGATTATCGATGCTTACGTGAGAAGTCACTCACCTACGCTCAATTATCGCTACAAGAATCACGATCATATCTCTTATATTATCGATTCAATTATTGTCACAAGATCATCTCAGATAATATGTTATATTATTAATTGAGATTGAGTTTAGTTATAAATGATTAATAATTGTTGAAAGATTAAAAATGTGTTGATTAAAAATAAAATGATTTGTGGTAATATTTATTCAATCCTTAATGTATATAAAGAGTCTCATATGAGACGTTTGTGGTAAGTTTGATTATTTTATGGGGGCCCATATGTCATTATCTAAGAGTCTCATATGTCATTATCTAAGTAAGTCTTCAATAGTAATTAACAATAGTAATTACCTTTCAATAGTAATTACCTTCGCCAATAGTAATTACTTTCATCAATAGTAATTACCTTTGTGCCAATAGTAATTACCTTCGTGAATAATAGTAATTACCTTCGCTAATAGTAATTACCTTCACAATAGTAATTACCTTCACAATAGTAATTACCCTTGTGAATAGTAATTACCTTCACAATAGTAATTACCTTTACCAGACGCCAAACCACTTGTCGCTTCACATTACAAAGCGCCGAACCACTTGTCGCTTCACATTACAAAGGCCGAACCACTTGTCGCTTCACATTACAAAGGCCGAACCACTTGTCGCTTCACATTACAAAAGGCCAAACCACTTTTCTTTTCACATCACCACCGCTGCAAGCCACTCGCTTTTCACACGGCAAAAGCTAAGCTAGAAATCTTCTATAAATAGAGGCCTAGTGCTTCATTATTTTTCACTTAATTCATCAAACTCTAGAGAGAGAAACTATAGAGAGAAAGAAGAAAAGTATTCGCTACTTCACCTCGCCAATATTCATTCTTCTTCTAAGGTAGGAATATTATTTGTTGTAATTCGTAAGTGGGTGTTATTCTTTCTTATTCATGAAGAAGAGAATGTTGTTATTCCATCGCTTATTATTTCGTTGAATAACTCGTAAAAGTGGTATACCCTATACATAACCTCATTAGATACGCCAGATACCCTATACTGTGAAATCCTTATATTATTCCATTCTTATTTATTCTATTGAATAACTCAGATACGCTGAATCCCCTATACTTGGTGATCTCCTTCGTTATTCCATTCTTTATTATTATTCGCTTGAATATCCTCGCTCGTGTGTTTTACACCCGACCCGGTTCCATTATTTATTATTCCGCATTTATTATTCTCGCTGAATATCCTATCTCGTGTGTTTTACACCGACCCGGTTCCATTGTTTATTATTCAAAGATTTATTATTCTGTTGATCATCCATCGCTTGTGAATTTCACCCGACCGTTCCGTTATTATTATTCGTTGAATAACCTGCTTCATGCCAAGTACCGCATGCACGGTGATTTCTTTTGTTATTCCATTCTTTATTATACCCAAATAAGTTAAATCTTTCGACTTCTATACTCCATGAAATTAGTGGAATATCCTCGATATTTCAGGCTTCATCCAAAGATCTTTTCATGGAAATATCTTTCGATCATTCTTGAATTTTACTCTACAAAACAAAGATTCATTTCGACAATTTGACGTTAATAATTCCTCGGATAAAATAATTTTTGAACTTGTTTTATTGAATTATTATGTCATTGTCATCATCCTCATGTTATATTATGTTATCTTTGGCTTACGCACGGTATAGATAGATGAACTTAGTATGATTATGACTGTGGATCATTCTAAGATAATCACGGCTTGTTATAAATGATGTGATAAAAGTCCTCAAAGGTATTCGTAATGCAGTTCGATGGATAGTTTTTGGTATGATTATTATGACCGTGGGTGATTCTAGATATCATGCACCATCGATAATTTGATGAATATCCTCGTCAGAAAAGTGTGGGTGATTCGATGATGTGGATTATTTATTAAAGTCGAGTCTCAACTATAATAAGTTGATGAAAAACCTTTAAAACCTAAAAGATAGTAGATTTTATTCTCTACTGACTCTTTTAATGGATCGCTTATTCCGTCCGCAGCTTAAACTTGTTGTCTATTGTATTTTATCGCTTAACATCGTCAAGGCTAATGATAAATTATTCTCGCATTATCTTAGTCATAATATTTTTTATCGGGCTAGTTGAGCTCACCTTTCTTTTCACCGTTTTCTTCGTGAAATGAGAACATAGCCGGGACTTAGCCTGGGAACTGAGTAATGGTCCAGAGGATAAGATTAGTAGTCCTCACTATTTCGTGAAAATAGTGTGATAATAGTTGTAATGAGGACTCCTTTTGAGTTTGTATAATATCTAGTAGACAATATTTGTATTCAAACTCACGCTTTATGTCAGATTGCATACCTACGCTTATATTAGTAAGTCAGATTTGAATTTATGTACCATGTAAGTGGGGCGTATACCCAAGACGGGTGACGATACCTAATTTTGGGAGAAAGGTCAAGAGGCGTCCAAATTCAAATTGGCAGGTAAAACTGTCGAATTTGGGGAAATTTACTTTTTATATTGACAGTTGCACGAATTACAAAGGTGGCACATTTAATTTCTCGTAATGATGAGGAATTGGAAGGGGTAGCGTCCGGTTTAAGCCTTAGATATTTATTAGATTGGGCTTTTCAGTTGGATTTCCGGTTTTAAATTGCCTTTATAATTTTAATCCTTTACCGTTTGGGCCTCAGTGAATTTCAGTTTGGGCCTCTTTCAGTACTATCAAATCCTACAATATCATGGACCATTTATAGTTTCTTATTAAATATCCTATTTAATAAAAAACTAGGGGGCACTGTTGGGCCATGATATTTTAGGTATTGGGCCAAAGGGCTCGGGCCGAGTTATTTGGTTAGTCCATTGGGCCATTTCTATTTGGGCCCGGTCAGTTGCACTAAGTCAGTGGGACATCTTGGTGAGATCCTAAATGTCTTGGGTCGGATCGTTGGGTTAACCCATTAAATGACTAAATATCTATAACTCTGACTTGCAATGATGAAAAAGAAGAGCTGTTGACCGAAAGTCTGCAGATCATTAATGTGGATGGGATTATAGTCGGCCGGCGGGATAAAGAGTGTAGAAAAAGGTGATGACCTTCATGCAATCGCAGAGATCCTTTGAGGTGAAATGCGTGTCCGATGGTAGTGGGTGGCAGAACGGTGGTCCAAGATGAGAGAGTATAACATAGCAAGGAAGTCTTCAAGCAAAAGGTAACTGATAATTTTATCTCTCTCAATACACTAGATATTTTATCCTCCATTGTTAACCCTTGTGATCGCTTCAGATCGACTCTCACGCTCTTTGTTATCCCAACTGATTCAAGCCGTCAAGCTATTGGTGTTGATCGTGTTTACTATGCAGGATCAGGACATCTTACGTGATTGGGACGTGGCAGAAGATCTTGGCGTTAACACTCTTGTTATCCAATCCATTAGGATGATTCAAATAAACTCTAGGATTCCCGAAAACATTTTCCCACAATCCACATGAAATGATAGCTTGTTGGGGTGTTTACGACAGTAACATGTCCATCTTTCATGAAGTACACCCATTTACTAGTCGAACCAACAATCCCCTCTAGCTTCATATAAACACAACCAAAACCCAAATAAAAGTCATAAAAATACCTTCAAATTCTTCATGTGACGCCCTCCAAAATAGGTATACATCACCCATCTTGAGTCGCCAAATACATGGTACAAAATACGAATACAATCTTTAATATACAACAAGAGAGCTGTGAGTTTTAATACAATTATTGTCTTCTAGACAATATCCACTCTCAAAATAAGTCGTCATTACATTTATTGTCACACAATTTAATAGAATAGTGAGGACTACTAATACTATCATCTGGACCGTCACTCCGTTCCCCGACTAGTCCCGGCTACGTTCTCATTTCCTGAAGAGAACAGTGAAAGAAAGGGTGAGCTCAACTAGCCCAGTAAGAAATATTATGACTAAGATAATGCATAATAAATTATCATTAGTCTTCAACAGTGTTAAACTGATAAAATACAATAGACATCAAGTTTAACCGCAGCGGAACATGCAATCCATTAAAAGAGTCAAGTAGAGAATAAAATCTATTATCTTTTATGATTTAAAAAGGTTTTTCATCACTTTTATCGCTGGGACTAGGCTTAATAAATAATCTACATCATCCTTGCACTACGGCCAAGGATATTCATTAGTATCACAACCACAAATTATCCATGCACTACGAGCCAATGATATTCGTGTATTCATCAATAGTCATGATCATGCCAACAACAGTCCATCAATGCACTACGGGTCAATGAGAATTTTTACCACATCATTTTTAACATTACGGTCATAATTACACCGAATAATCCCTGGTTATAATCATACCAAGTCCATTTATGCACTACAGGCCACAAATGACTTTTAAAAAATATATATAAACATGAGGATGATGACAATGATATAAGAATTCAATAAAACAAGTTCAAGAATGAATTTATTCAGGAACTATTAACGTCCAAATTGTCAACATGATACTTCTTTGTAGAGTAAAATTCAAGAATGCTCAGAAGAATATTTCCATGAGAAGATACTAGATGAAACGCAAATATCAAGGATATTCCACTAATTTCATGGAGTATAGAAGTCAAAACTTTAACCAACTGAGTATAATAAAGAATGGAATAACAAAATAAATCACCATGCATGCGGTATCAGATATGCAAAAGTTATTCCAATGGAAACAATAAATAACGGAACCAAAGTTAGGAAAAATTGCATGCAAGCAGGATGTTCCAATGAGAATAATAAAAGACGGAACCAGTCCCACAGAAACGCATGCATGCATATGATATTCCAAATAATAATAAAGACGGAACCAGTCCCCCAGAAACGAAACGCATGCATGTGATGTTCCAATGAATAATATAGAATGGAATAACAATGAGAGATCACCAAGTATAGGGTAGTAAAGCACAGATACAAAGTTATTCTAACAGAATAATAAAGAATGGAATAACAGAAGTTCTCTACATGAATACAAAAGAAATAATACCCCTTACCTTAAGAAGAAGAGTACTGGATGTAGGAGTAGTGAAGTAGCAGAATACTTTTCTTCTCTCTCTCTCTAGAGTTTCAGTGAATTCGTAAGAAATAATGAAAGAATGAGCTTCTATTTATAGAAGAATGGATTGAATAGTAACTAATTCATGAACGGTCCAGATTGATTTACTTTTAAACGGACGGTCCATATTGATTCACTATGCAGTATAAATAAAATATTCTAATAAAATAAAAACTTTTAAATAAAATATTATATATATTATATGTTATTTATATATATATAACACATTCTCCTTTCTTAAATTCACGGGATTCAATCCCGTGATATCATTTGCTTTACCAAACAAATGCTACACTTTATAAATACATTTAATAATGATATAGTGCTCCATCCATTCCACCAATTTCTTTTGATGACAAAGACATCACACAATGCTAGCTCACTCACGGGTTGTACCCATCATTCCCCCACTAGACAAACATTAAAACTTATATATATATATTTAATAACAAGATAATGCTCCATAAGTCTTCTCCCACCAAAAAAAATTGATTAAGACATATATAACATATGCTCTATAATTCTCATTCACGGAATGCACCCATGATTCCCCCACTTGACAAATATTACAACTTATATATATATATATATATATAACAAAATTATCATCATTATTATAATTCACAATATTAATCGACCATGTCGTTCCCAGGAAAGAGGGGGCTTTCCAATAAGGATTTCTCCCTATTGGAGCGCAATTAGGTGACGAAAGCTCTCCTCGGCAGAACTTCTAGACATCGTTAATATTGTAAATAATAATATTAATAACTTCGTCGTCTCATTTATTTATTTAATAATATATATAATATCGACAAAAATTGAATCGAATAACGTGAGATACTATGCAGTAATTACTGTAGAAATAATTGAACAAAACTGAGTGACTTCTCACATAAGCATCAATAATCAATACCGTGTGCTACTATGCAACCACGCCAGACATCATCATTTTTTACTACCGAGTAGCTCAACAGGTTTTAATCTGTAAAACTTCCGCCGTTATTTTCATAAAAATATTTTTGTCGTTTTTCAATCCGACAATAATTCCGTTAATGGGGTCCACTAATGATTGTGTCGTCGCATTTAATATTCCCTGTTAAAATGAATATTCCCCGACCAATCGAATATTATATAACAACTTGCGTATTTTGCAAAATTTATAAATATTACCCACAACTATAACATTATATCAAATTCATTCCATAATATTTAAAAATGATATTTATAGAAAAATCATCTTTATTAAAAAAAATTGGGGTCTTACAACCTCCCCTTCTTATGAAATTTTGCCCTCGAAATTAGGGTACGTACCTGGTATGTCGAAAAGGTAAGGATATCTTGATTTCATTTCAGATTCTAACTCCCAGGTCATTTCCTCAACATCGTGGTTTCTCCACAAAACTTTGACTTGAAGTATAACCTTGGAGCGTAGAATATGCTCCTTCTTGTCCAACATTTGAACAGGAACCTCTTCATACGTTAAATCTTCCGCTATTTCATCCGGTTCTAACTCAATAATGTGGTTTGGGTCTTCCACATATTTACGTAACATGGATATATGAAAAACGTTATGAACATGAGACATACTTGGCGGTAAAGCGAGTCTATACGCCACAGTTCCTACTCGATCGAGGATTAAAAATGGGCCAATGAATCGAGGATTGAGCTTTCCTCTCTTTCCAAATCTCCAATATCGAATTCCACGTCCTTTCGATGAAGATCAGCATAACTCTTTTGTCGGTCTTGTGAGGTTTTTATATGTTGTCGGATTATTTGAATCTTTTTCGTAGTCATACGTACCAACTCCGGCCCCAACAACGTTGCTTCACCCACCTCATCCCAAAGTATTGGAGAACAACACTTTCTTCCATACAACGCTTGAATGGAGCCATGCCAATACTTGCTTGATAACTTGTTGTGATGAAAACTCCACCAACGGTAAGAACTTGTCCCAACTTCCCTTGAAGTCAAGGACATAGAGTCTTAATAAATCTTCAAGAGTTTGAATAGTCCTCTCGATTGTCCGTCCGTCTCGAGGATGATATGCCAAACTAAATCGTAAGTCCGCGTTTATAGCTTTTTGCAAACTAACCCAAAATCGTGAAGTGAATCTTGGGTCTCGATCGTAAACTATGGATCTTGGCATACCATGCAATCTTACAACCTCGTTTATGTACATACGAGCAAGACGTTCAAGTGTATAAGTTTTCGTATAGGTAAGAAATGAGCAGACTTGGTCAATCTATCAACAATAACCCAAATTGCATACGCCTTGAGAAACCTGGGAAGACCGATTCTGAAATCCATGGTAATGTGCTCCTACACTAATATTCGGAATTTCAAGTGGTTGTAATGGACCTTTTGGTACTTGATGCTCACCGACTGACTCGTTGACAAGTTAGACACCTTGAGATAAATAGCGTTATCTCTCTCTTCATATTGCTCCACCAAAATGTATGACGAAGATCATGATACATTTTGGTACTCCCAGGATGGATTGCAAACGGTGTGTTGTGCGCCTCCATCATGATTTTATACTTTAAATAAGGGTCATTAGGAACACAAAGTCTGGAGTTGACTCGAAGTATTCCTTCTTCATTGATTCTTGCTTCCGGCATAGCACCTTCTTGTACTTTCTTCCTCATATGCATCGCCCAGTGTCTCAGAGCTTGAGTAGCTTTAACTTTATCGATTAAAGTCGGTTCTACTCAGATATTTGCCATCATCACGTGGGTCCTCGGAGTCTTTATCTCTATCTCCATCCTTTGCAAGTCATACAAAATGGGCCTCTGCATTGACAATAACGCACTGCATACCAAGATATGATCTTCTACTCAATGTGTCACCTACCACCACGTTTGCTTTTCCGGGATGATATTGGATGGTATGATCATAATCTTTCAACAGATTCAAGCCAATGTCATTGTCGCATGTCGAGTTCCTTTTGAGTGAAGAAATATTTGAGGCTTTTATGATCCGTAAAGATCTCCACTTTCTCCCCATACAAGTAATGCCTCCAAATTTTAAGTGCAAAAATAATACCGCTAACTCTAGATCATGAGTAGGATAATTCCTCTCATATTCTTTTGAGTTGTCGAGAGGCATAAGCTATGACTTTCCCATGTTGCATGAGAACACATCCTAACCCTTTGCCTCAAGCATCATCATTGTAGATGACAAATCCTCCGAGCCGATGGTATTATCGTAACAAAAATAAATGAGTCTCTCTTGAGTTCTTGAAAACTCTTCTCACATTCCTCGCTCCAACCAAATTTTGTATCTTTCCGAGTCAATTGAGTTAAGGGAGTAACGATTCGAGAAAACCCTTCTTTTAATCTCCGATAATAACCAACTAAGCCGAGAAAGCTACGATTTTCATTCATCGATTTAGGTTGTTCCAACTTTGAATAGCTTCAATCTTTTTGGGTGTAAGATATTCCATGACTTGATACCACGTGCCCAAGGAATGCTACTTCTCTCGCCGTAACTCGCATTTCTTTAACTCGCATAAAGCTTATATTCACGAAGCTTTTGGAGTATCACCTCAAGTGTTGCTTTCATGATCTTCACGGCTTTTGGAATAAATAAGGATGTCATCAATAAAGACGACCACAAAGTGATCTAAATATTCCTGAATACTCGGTTCATCATATCCATGAAGGCAAAGCATGAGCATTTGTTAATCCAAAAGATATGACTAGGAATTCATAATGCCCGCATCGAAGTTAAAGCCGTCTTTGGAATGTCATCGCCTAATCTTCAATTGGTGATATCCGAATGAAGATCAATCTTGAAAAGAATTTGGCTCCTTGCAACCGGGTCAAACAGTCATCAATACGTGGTAATGGGTACCTATTTTTATGGTGACATGATTCAACTCCCGATAATCAATACAAAGTCGATACTCCCAACTTTCTTCTTCACTTAATGTAACAGAGCACCCCATGAGAGCGTATTAGGATTTAATGAAATCGATGTCTAACAATTCCTCGCATTGAGTCTTTAACTCCTCAATTTCTATAGAGCCATTCGACATGGGCTTTTGAAATGGGTTTTGTATCGGTTCAAGGTCGATACAAAATTCAATTTCATGTTCGGGGTAGCGTAGAAGTTCTTCGTGGAATACATCAGAAATTCATTAACAATAGAAATATCATTCAAAATCGACGTATTTTTGTTTAGATCCGTGACATGAGCTAAGAAAGCTCGACATCCGCTTTTTCAATAAACGAATAAATTTTTATGGCTTGAGATGGCAAAGTGATTGATTTTAATGGTTTGGTTGCTTGAATTCGCATAATAGGTTGGTTAGGAATATGAAAGCTAACAACCTTACGAAAATAATCAATTTTTGCATGATTAGTAGTTAACCAATCAATCTCTAAAATTACGTCAAATGCAAGTATTTTCAATGAAATAAGATCGACAGGTAATGTGAGGGTACCGATTTGAACCAAACAAGACTTATAAATAGTGGATGTAATGAAGATTTCTCCCAACGGAGTTTCAACAGATAAGTCAAAGTCTAATTTCTCCAGAGTCAAATTTAAATGTTGAGCGCAAGTAGGAGAAATAAAAGAATGGGTAGACCCAATATCAAATAAGGTATATACTTCGCTAGAGTTTATGATAAGCTTACCTGTGATGACCTCGTTCGGGTTCCTTGCTTTTTGGGAGGTCACGACAAACGCTCTCCCTTGCATTACTGGCTTTGACTTTTCTGGGACGTCCTTTAGCGCCTCCATCCTAGTTGAACTTGTCTTCGGTGAACGACAAAATCGGGTTAGGTGACCTTCTCTTCCACAATTATAACATGCTTTTGACGCGCATCATCATAGCTTTGACCGATGTGTCCTTCCCTCCGCATTTGAAACATACGATAGGTGGTCGTTCTCCTTCCTTAACCACGGTCTTTCAGGCCGACGTCTTTCCATCATTATTGAATCTCCTCTTGAAATGTCCATTCTTATTATTTTGGCCATGATTACCACCAAGTGGTTACCATTTTCGCATGTTGATTCCTCCACGCTTATTGTCACCGCTTCACGATCAAGTATCACTAGCATTATCATTTTGCGTACCGCTTCTTTTTGGTTGGGTTGATTTCATTATCGCGCTCCAATAATCGAGCCCTATTAACAATATCTCAATACAAACACGGTTTATGAGAGATAAGATATCGACGTATCTCGTGTTTCAAACCTCTTAAAACATTCTCATTCATTCTCCTCATTATCAACCAAATGGGACGCAAATCGGGATGGCTCGGCAAACTTGGCTTTCAGATCGCGACACTGGTCATGTTGTTTTGCTCCAGTTTAATGAACTCTACCTCTTTCATGTGACGAATACTTTCGGGAAAGTACTTGTCGTTGAACAGTTCTTGGAACTTCTACCAAGACATCTTCAAGGCAAGGTTGAGCGCTTTTATGATTCCCACCAAGAATCCGCCTCCGCACCGCAACATGAAGGTGGCAAAGGAACTTTTGCTCTCCTGAGCAACCTAAGACATCAAATATCTTGTTGATCGCTTTATCCACGTCTCCGCCTTTAAGTGGTTTTGGCTCTCCAAAAACTCCGGTGGTCCCAACTCCTCGAAGCTGTTTGGCGGTGGCTGGTCCGAGAGTTGCCAGGTGTTTCCACCTACATTTTGGACAGAGCTACTCTCACCGATGTCGCATGAATTGCATGAAGCCTCGGAACATTCCATCATTCATCATTTGGTCGTTGTTGTTGTTTGCATGAGGATTGTCACCTTCCGATGCATATTGTCCGATTATGATCCGTGGAGACTTAATGGTCTCCCGTGCTCCATCGATGTTCTCAACATTCTCGGATGCCATTTTCAAATCGCCACAAAACAAGGGTTAATTAACATATCACATATTATCCCTATATACTCGACCGACCAATTAAATACCAAATAAACTTAGGTAGGTCATAGTAATAAGAATTTCGCCTCTCCCTCCTAGTTCTTGTCTCACATCTTAGCCAGGATCATATCCCTAAGCTTTGATACCAAATGTGACGCCCAAAAAATAGGTATACATCACCCATCTTAAGTCGCCAAATACATGGTACAAAAAATACTTAATACAATCTTTAATATACAACAAGAGAGTCATGTGAATTTTAATACAATTATTATCTTCTGCACAAATATCCACTCTCGTAATAAGTCCTCATTACATTTATCAGGAAACTATTTAATGTAATAAGAATAGTGAGGAGGACTACTAATACTATCATCCTGGACCGTCACTCCGCTCCCCGACTAGTCCCCGCCACGTTCTCATTTCTCAAGAGACAAATGAAAGAAAAAGGGTGAGCTCAACTAGCCCAAAGAAGAAATATTATGACTAAGATAATGCAGAATAAATTATCATTAGTCTTCAACAGTGTTAAACTGATAAAATACAATAGACATCAAGTTTAACTGCAGCGAAACATGCAATTCATTAAAAGAGGTAAGTAGAGAATAAAATCTACTATCTTTTATGATTTAAAAAGGTTTTTCATCACTTTTATCGTTGGGACTCAGCTTAATAAATAATCAACATCATCCCTGCACTACGACCAAGGATATTCATTAGTATCACAACCACAAATTATCCATGCACTACGGGTCAAGGATATTCGTGTATTCATCAATGGTCATGATCATGCCAACAACTGTACATCAATATACTACGGGCCAATGAGGATTTTTACCACATCATTTGTAACATTACTACCATGATTACAATCGAATAATCCTCGGTCATAATCATACCAAGTCCATTTATGCACTACATGTGCCACAAATGACTTTTAAAAAAATATATAAACATGAGGATGATGACAATGATATAAGAATTCAATAAAACAAGTTCAAGAATTAATTTATTCAGAACTAATAACGCCCAAATTGTCAACATGATACTTTTCAGAGAGTAAAATTCAAGAATGCTCGTAAGAATATTTCCATGAAAAGATATTGGATGAAGCGCAAATATCAAGGATATTCCACTAATTTCATTGAGTATAGAAGTCAAAACTTTAACCAACTGAGTATAATAAAGAATGGAATAACAAAAGAAATCACCATGCATGCGGTACTTCGCATAGACAGGTTATTCTAACAGAACAATAAATAACGGAACCGTGTCGCGTAAATTGCGACGCACTGTGATGTTCCAATGTAATAATAAAGGCGGAATAATATTTAAAAATGATATTTATAGAAAAATCATATTTATTAAAAAAATTGGGGTCTTACAACCTCCCTTCTTATGAAATTTTTGCCTCGAAAATTAGGGTACGCATGCACGGTATGTCGAAAAGGTAAGGATATCTTGATTTCATTTTGATTCTAACTCCTGTGTCATTTCCTCAACATCGTGGTTTCTCCACAAAACTTTGACTTGAGGTATAACCTTGGAGCGTAGAATATGCTCCTTCTTATCCAAGATTTGAACAGGAACTTCTTCATACGTTAAATCTTCCGCTATTTCGTCAGGTTCTAACTCAATAATGTGGTTCGGGTCTTCCACATATTTACGTAACATGGATATATGAAAAACATTATGAACATGAGACATACTTGGCGGTAAAGTGAGTCTATACGCCACAGTTCCTACTCGGTCGGGGATTAAAAATGGGCCAATGAATCGAGGATTGAGCTTTCCTCTCTTTCCAAATCTCCAATATCGAATTCCACGTCCTTTCGATGAAGATCAGCATAACTCTTTTGTCGGTCTTGTGAGGTTTTTATATGTTGTCGGATTATTTGAATCTTTTTCGTAGTCATACTTACCAACTCTGGCCCCAACAACGTTGCTTCACCCACCTCATCCCAGCATACTGGAGAACGTAGCAAGGAAGTCTTCAAGCAAAAGGTAACTGATAATTTTATCTCTCTTAATACACTAAATATTTTATCCTCCATTGTTAACCCTTGTGATCGCCCGTACTGACTCTCACGCCTGAGCTATCCCCCGACGGTCGAAGCCGTCAAGCTATTGGTGTTGATCGTGTTTACTATGCAGGATCAGGACGTCTTACGTGATTGGGACGTGGTAGAAGATCTTGGCGTTAATACTCTTGTTATCCAATCCATTAGGATGATTCAAATAAACTCTAGGATTCCCGAAAACATTTTCCCTCAATCCACATAAAATGATGGCTTGTTGGGGTGTTTACGACAGTAACATGTCCATCTTTCATGAAGTACACCCATTTACTAGTCGGACCAACAATCCCCTCTAGCTTCATATAAACACAACCAAAACCCAAATAAAAGTCATAAAAATACCTTCAAATTCTTCATGTGACGCCCTCCAAAATAGGTATACATCACCCATCTTGAGTCGCCAAATATATGGTACAAAATACGAATACAATCTTTAATATACAACAAGAGAGCTGTGAGTTTTAATACAATTATTGTCTTCTAGACAATATCCACTCTCAGAATAAGTTCTCATTACATTTATTGTCACACTATTTAACAGAATAGTGAGGACTACTAATACTATCATCTAGACCGTCACTCCGCTCCCCGACTAGTCCCTGCCACATTCTCATTTCAAGAGAACGGTGAAAGAAAGGGTGAGTTCAACTAGCCCAAGAAGAAATATTATGACTAAGATAATGCGTAATAAATTATCATTAGTCTTCAACAAAGATGTTAAACCGATAAAATACAATAGACATCAAGTTTAATCTGCAATGAACTTGTAATCCATTAAAAGAGTCAAGTAGAGAATAAAATCTACTATCTTTTATGATTTAAAAAGGTTTTTCATCACTTTTATCGTTGGGACTCAGCTTAATAAATAATCCACATCATCCCTGCACTACGGCCAAGGATATTCATTAGTATTACAACCACAAATTATCCATGCACTACGGGCCAAAGATATTCGTGTATTCATCAATGGTCATGATCATGCCAACAACTGTCCATCAATGCACTACGGGCCAATGAGGATTTTTACCACATCATTTGTAACATTACGGTCATGATTACACCGAATAATCCCTGGTCATAATCATACCAAGTCCATTTATGCACTACAGGCCATAGATGACTTTTAAAAAGAAAATATAAACATGAGGATGATGACAATGATATAAGAATTCAATAAAACAAGTTCAAGAATTAATTTATTCAGGAACTAATAACATCCAAATTGTCAACATGATACTTTCAGAGTAAAATTCAAGAATGCTCGGAAGAATATTTCCATGAAAAGATATCTTGGATAAGCGCAAATATCAAGGATATTCCACTAATTTCATGGAGTATATAAGTCAAAACTTTAACCAATCGAGTATAATAAAGAATGGAATAACAAAAGAAATCACCACGCATGCGAAGCCCAGATGATAAAAGTTATTCCAATGTAACAATAAATAACGGGAACTGTGTCAAAGTAAATTGCACCTACAGGATGTTCCAATGTAATAATAAAGAGCGGAACCAGTCCCACGAAACGCGCATGCGATGTGATATTCCAATGTAATAATAAAGAGGCGGAATCAGTCCCCACAGAAACGCATGCATGTGATGTTCCAATGTAATAATAAAGAATGGAATAACAACAGAGATCACCAAGTATAGGGTGAGATCACAGATACAAAAGTTATTCCAATGTAATAATAAAGAATGGGATAATGTAAGTTCAATTCATGAATACAAAAGAAATAATACCCCTTACCTTAAGAAGAAGAGTATGGATGTAGAAGTAGTGAAGTAGCGTAATACTTTTCTTCTTTCTCTATAATTTCTCTCTCAGAGTTTCATTGAATTCGTAAGAAATAATGAAAGAATGAACTTTATTTATAGAAGAATGGATTGAATAAGAACTAATTCATTGAACTATCTGCATTGATTTACTTTTTAAACTGGACTATCCATATTGATTCACTATGCGTTATATAAATAAAATATTCTAATAAAATAAAAACTTTTAAATAAAAAATTATATATATATATATATATATATATATATATATATATATATATATATATATAACACATGCTCCTTTCTTAAATTCACGGATTCAATCTCGTGATATCATTCGCTTTTACCAAACAAATGCTACACTTTATAAATACATTTAATAATGATATAGTGCTCCATCCATTCCACCATTTTCTTTTGATGACAAAGACATCACACAATGCTAGCTCACTCACGGGTTGTACCCATCATTCCCCCACTAGACAAATATTAAAACTTATATATATATATATATATATATATATTTAATAACAAGATAATGCTCCATAAGTCTTCTCCCACAAAAAAAATTGATTAAGACATATATAACATATGCTCTATAATTCTCATTCACAGAAAGCAACCATGATTCCCCCACTTGACAAATATTACAACTTATATATATATATATAACAAAATTATCATCATTATTATAATTCACAATATTAATCGACCAGGTCGTTCTCAGGAAAGAGGGGGCTTTCTAATAAGGATTTCTCCCTATTGGCGCGTAATTAGGTGACCAAACCTCTCCTTGGCAGAACTTCTAAACATCGTTAATATTGCAAATAATAATATTAATAACTTCGTCGTCTCAATTATTGATTTAATAATATATATAATATCGACAAAAATTAAATCGAATAATGTGAGATACTATGCAGCAATTACTGTAGAAATAATTGAACAAAACTGAGTGACTTCTCACATAAGCATCAATAATCAATACCGTGTGCTACTATGCAACCACGCGCCAGACATCGTAATTTTACTACCGAGTAGCTCAACAGCTTTTAATTGTAAAACTTCCGCCGTTATTTCAATAAAAATATTTTGTCGTTTTCTCAATCCGATAATAATTCCCGCCAGGGGTCCACTAATGATTATGCTGCCGTACGTATGAATATTCCCCGTTAAAACGTAATATTCCCCACCAATCGAATATTATATAACAACTCATGATTTTGCAAAATTTATAAATATTACCCACAACTATAACATTATATCAAATTCATTCTATAATATTTAAAAATGATATTTATAGAAAAATCATCTTTATTAAAAAAAAATTGGGGTCTTACACTTCACCTATGATATGATTATACATCTATCTAGAGCTTGATCTAATTCAACATATCCAAAGAACAACCTATAGATTTTAAAAGAAAATAAAAAGAAATTAGAGGAAATAACGAAGATATAATAAATCCATAAATCCAAAGAAAAAGGGCCAACTAATACAAAAAATAGCCGAAATAAATCAGATCTATAACATACCTCAACAGATTTATAGAACCAAAAGCGATTTTCACCCGAACTCCATAGAAAAAAGGCTACTGCAACAAATCTGAACAGGAATGATAACAAATTGAACGGAAAAATAACATAAATCCATAGCTTAATCGTAAATCAAGGAACGTTTTTTTCAAATCTGGAACGAGAATTCAGAAATGAGAAATAACGAAGAAGTGATCTAGAAGAGACTTTAAGAGAGATACTGTTTTATTTACTTATTATTTTATTTTGGCTTAATTTAATTCAAGATAAAAAATAATTTGTCAATTTTATCATTCAAGATACCATGAATTTTTAAAAAATATTTTAAATAACTATTTTTTAATAACACATAAGTTGGAGATGAACCACTCAAGCATCCATGTCATCAATTTATGACATGGCCGCTACAATTGGACGAGTATAAAAAAAAATCAATAGTTCAATCATCTAATTGACAAAATTAAAATGTGGATCACTAAAGTAGAATATGACCAATAATTTAAGATATAAATCATATTTAAACGTAAAAAATTAAAAAAAATAAATACAAATAAAATACAAATCTTTTACCCCTTTCTCTGTCATCCTTACCACCACTCATTTTCTAATCCCTTCCTTTCTCTTCCCCACCGCCACTCCATCTTTTTTGTAAGACACCAATTTTTTATGAATAAAGATTTAATTTTCTCTAAATATTATTTTGAATAATATGGTGTGATTTGATATAATGGTATAGTTATGGGTGATATATGCAAAATTTGCAAGTAAGCAAGTTGTCATAAAATATTCGTTTGGTCGGGGAATATTCTTTTTGTCGGAGAATATTTGTAGGACAACACAATCATTGGTGGACCCCACAACGAAATGACTGTCGGATATAGAAATCGACAAAAATAACTTTTTTATAAAAATAACGGCAAAACTTTTACCGTTAACTGTTGAAATACCTTTGTTAAAAGAACAGTAATATGCGTGGTTGCAGAGTAGCACATGGTATTGTACAGTATCTCTGATTATTGATGCTTACGTAAGAAGTCACTCAATTCATTTAATAATTGTCACAGTAGTTGCTGCATATATTGTAAGACCCCAACTTTTATGAATAAAGATTAATTTCTCTCGAATTATATTTTTGGATATTATGGTGTGCATATTATTAAATGTTATAGCCAGGGTAATATTTACAAATTTTGCAAAAGTAAGATGTGGTTATATAATATTCGATTGGTTGGGGAATATTCGCTTTTATACATGGAATATTCTGACGACAAGACAATCATTAGTGGACCCCACAACCAAGTATTGTCGTAGTTAGAAAACATCATAATTATCTTTTTATATAAATAATGGCGGTAGTAGTGTTACCATAAAACCGCTGAACTACCCTAAGAGTAAAAGTACAAGAATACGTGTGGTCGCATAAGAAGACACCGCGGCATCGATTATCGATGCTTACGTGAGAAGTCACCGCGTTATACTCAATTATTGCTACAAATGATTGTCAGATCATATCTCTCATATTATCGATTCGCTTATCACACAAAGATCATCCGCATAATATTTTATATATTATTAAATCAATAATCGAGACGACAAAGTTATTCATATTATTAAATCGCAATATTTAAAATGTCTAAAAAGTTCACAATGAGAGGTTTGGTCACCTAATCAAGCGCTACCAATAGGAGAAATCCTTATTGGAAAGCCCCCTCTTTCTTGGGAACGACCTGGTTGTTAAATATTGTGAATTATAATATTAATGATGAATAAGTTCATGTTGATTAAAGATAAATTTGATAGTTCCATTGTATTGGGATTATTTGTGTTAGTAGAAATCGACATTTATTTCGATAATAATTAATGTCTGGTGATTATATTGTTCAATCGGGCATTCAGGGCACTTTTCGTGTCGGAGTACTATTCACGAGTTACTATTCATGAGTTACTATTGAGTCACATTCACTTACTATTAGGGGAGTTGGTGCAAGATTGATGATACTTGCATGACTAAGTTAAAGATGGAGGTATAGATGGAGGTACTATATTATAATTAATTTTTTTTCACATGTTTATAACTATTGAGTCACATGATTTACTATTGAGTCACATGATTTTACTATTGATTCACATGATTTACTATTAGGGGAGTTGGTGCAAGATTGATAATACTTGCAGGACTAAATTAAAAATGAAAGAAAAATCGAGGTATTCAGATCGTAATATTTCGAGCCCCAAAACGTGCAATTATCGAATCTATATTTTCTATAAATAAGCTCATTCTTCCTTCATTTCTCACCAATTCACTAAAGCTTTTTAGAGCCATTATTATAGAGAGAAATTATAGAGAGAAAGAAGAAGAGAAGTCTCGCTACATTTCTATTCCAAAGATCCGGCCTTTTTTCGAGGTAAGGGTATTATTCTTTCGTATTCATGAAGAGAATTATTTCTTTCAATACTCGTAAGAGTTGTTATTCCATTCTTCATTATTATGTTGGAATAACTATTTATGCGAAGTACCGTATACATGGTGAAATTCTTCTATTATTCCATTCTTTATTATTTTGTTGGAATATCCTGTTGGTGCTAATTTCGCCTGACCTTGTTCCATTATTTATTATTCCGCATTTATTATTCTGTCGAAATATCCTGTCTGTGCATTTTACGCAGGACCTGGTTCCATTATTTATTATTTCGCATTTATTATTCTGTCGGAATATCCTATCTGTGCGTTTTACGCCAGACCTGGTTCCATTATTTATTATTCCGCATTTATTATTACGCTTTAATATCTCGTACATCGTTACGCTTGGGACGGTTCTATTATTTATTATTTTGTTGGGAATAACCTGTCTGTGCGGTCTCTATTGTATGCATGGTGAATCCTTCTGTTATTCCATTCTTTATTATTCTGTTGGGATAACCTATCTATGTGGATTACCACATGTATGGTGAATGATCCTTTGTATTCATTCCTTATTAAATTGTGGAAATGATCTGTATACTTGGATTACCGCATGGCGGGTGAAAATCCATTTACAGTTTCATATATTCTTTATTATACTGAGTTGGTTAAATTTTTGACTTCTATACTCCATGAAATTAGTGGAATATCCTTGATATTTGCGCTTCATCCAGTATCTTTTCAAGGAAATATTCTTCTGAGCATTCTTAAATTTTACTCTACAAAGAAGTATCATGTTGACAATTTGGACGTTATTAGTTCTTGGATAAATTAATTTTTGAACTTGTTTTATTGAATTATTATGTCATTGTCATCATCCTCATGCTTATATTGTAATGAAAGTCATCTTTGGCTTACGTGCATAAATGGACTTAGTATGATTATGACCAGGGATCATTCGGTATAATCATGACCTATAATGTTATAAATGATATGGTAAAAGTCCTCGTGAGCTTTGTAATGCATTGATGGACGATTTTTGGTATGATTATGACTGAGGATTATTCGGTATAGTCACGATTGAGTTGATGATTTAATGAATATCCTTCGCCCGTAGTGCTGAGGATGATTAGAAGATGTGGTTTATTTATTAAGTCGAGTCTCAAGCGATAAAAGTTGATGAAAACATTTTTAAATCATAGAAGATAGTAGGTTTTATTTCTACTTGATTTCTTCTAATGGATTGTTTATTCATCGTTGATTAAACTTGATGTCTATTGTATTTTATCAGTTTAACATTATTAAAGACTATTGATAATTTATTATGCATTATCTTAATCATAATATTTCTTACTGGGCTAGTTGAGCTCACCCTTTCTTTCACTGTTCTCTTCAGGAAATGAGAATATAGCTAGGACGAGTTGGGGAAAGGAGTGACGGTCCAAAAGATAGCATTAGTAGTCCTCACTATTCTGTTAAATGGTGGGACAATAAATGTAATGAGGACTCCTTTGAGTGTGGATATTGTCTAGATGACAATATTCCTATTAAAACTCTCAGTTTATGTATTGTCGTATATTACACGATAATTATATAATTAAGTTTGTATTTGTATTTTGTACCATGTATTTGGCGACTCAAGATGGGTGATGTATACCTATTTTGGGGGCGTCACATATATAGTATCTGTGACGCCCCCAAAATAGGTATATATCACCCATCTTTAGTCGCCAAATACATGGTACAAAATTCAAATACAACTTAATTATACAATAGTCGTGTGAAATACGACAAAACATAATCTAAGAATTTTAATAAGAATATTGTCATCTAGACAATATCCACACTCAATGAAGTTCTCATTACATTTATTGTCACACTATTTAACAGAATAGTGAGGACTATTAATGCTATCATCCGACCATCACTTTCTCCCCGACTAGTCCTTTTGCCACATTCTCATTTTCCTAATAGAATAAAGGAAAGAAATGGTGAGCTCAACTAGCCCAAAGAAGAAATATTATGACTAAGATAATGCGTAATAAATTATCATTAGTCTTCAACAATGTTAAACCGATAAAATACAATGTACATCAAGTTTAATTACGTTTGAATAAACAATCCATTAGAAGAGTCAAGTAGAGAATGATATCTACTATCTTTTATGATTTAAAATATTTTCATCAATTTTATCGCCGAGACTCAAATTTTTAATAAATAAACCACATCATCGAGTCATCCCCGCACTACTTTTGCCAAGGATATTCATTAAATCATCAATGGTCATGACTATACCGAATAATCCTCGGTCATAATCATACCAAAATCGCCCATCAATGCACTACAAAGCTACGAGGACTTTTACCACATCATTTATAACATTATGAATCATAATTATACCTAATAATCCTCGGTCATAATCATACCAAGTCCATCTACGCACGTAACTCCAAAGATGACTTTCATCACAATATAAGCATGAGGATGATGATGACAATGACATAATAATTCAATAAAACAAGTTCAAGAATAAATTTTAAAGATTTATAAGTTAATTTATCTTGAAATCAATTAGGTCTAAATTGTCAACACGACATCGCTTTCAGGAGTAAAATTCAAGAATGCCGAGAAGAATATTTCCATGAAAAGATATCGGATGAAGTTTAAATATCCGTGATATTCTACTAATTTCATGGAGTATAAGCCAAAACTTTAACCAAATGAGTATCATAGAATATATGAAATCGCAAATGGATTTTCACCCGCCATGCGCAGTTATCCACGCAGTATGCATCATTTTAATTTAATAAGGAATGAATACGAAGGATCATTCACCATGCATGTGATAATCCACATGTATGTGTTATTCCAATGTAATAATAAAGAATGGAACCAGTCACGATAATCCGCATGCATAAGATATTCCAATGTAATAATAAAGAATGGAATAATGTAAGAATTCATCACGCACGCGATGTAATCGCATGTAGGCAGTGTCAGAAGACCCTAACTTTTATGAATAAAGATGAATTTTCTATAAATATCATTTTTAAATATTAAGGTGTAAATTTGAAATAATGTTATAGTTGTGGGTAATATTTATAAATTTTGCAAAGTACGCAAGTTGTTATATAATATTCGATTGGTCGGGGAATATTCGTTTTAACAAGGAATATTCGTACGATGACACAATCATTATTGGACCCCACAACGGAAATTATTGTCAGATTGAGAAAACAACAAAAATATTTTTATGAAAATAACGGGGGAAGTTTTACAGTTAAAACTATTGAACTACTTGGTAGTAAAAGTACAGTAATGCGCGTGGTTGCATAGTAGCACACGGTATTGATTATTGATGCTTACGTGAGAAGTCACTCAATTTTTATTCAATTATTGTCAAAAAAAATTTATATATTATTAAATCAATAATTGAGATAACAAAGTTATTGATATTATTATTTGCAATATTAACGATGTCTAGAAGTTCTGCTAAGGATAGGTTTGGTCACCTAATTGCGCTCCAATAAGGAGAAATCCTTATTGGAAAGCCCCCTCTTTCTTGGGAACGTCCTGGTCGATTAATATTGTGAATTATAATAAAGGTGATAAATGTTATTAAAATTATTAAAGTGATTTTTATGAAGTTTTGCTTATTTTATGGACCCCCATTTACCCTTTTTTTTTCAAAGTAATCGGTAGAAAGTTTTTTTGGTATATATATATATATATATATATATATATATTTTTTTTGGTTGGTCAGCTACTAGTGGAGGATTTTTGGTGGAGGATTTTCAACCGTGAATGGGGTGGAGTGGTGAAGTGTGGGTGTGTGTGAATAATAAGTATTTATATATATTAAATGTGGGTGAGTGGGTTGTGGTGTGTGTAAATAATAAGTATTTATATATATTAAATGTGGGTGAGTGGGTTGTGGTGGAGAATAAAGTTTGGCAAGGTGATATGTGATGTTATTTTCAAAGCTTGCACCTTATTGGTCGAAAGCAATCCAATAATGCTATCAAACATGTGCATAAAGCCATTTTCTCAACTTCGTGGTACTAGTTTTTTTTTTCTTTCTTCTAATTGGCCAAAGACTTGAAAACTAATGTACGGGTGGTAGGATTTTTCTAATATAATGTTATATTATATATATATATATATATATATATATATATATATATATATATATTTATAAAATTTGGTTTTGAAAATCTAGCTTAATGATTTCATTTAGTAAATTTCAAACACTGTATGTCGTCAAGAAGAAAAATCCTTACACAAAGGCCTTTCCATTCTCCTATAAATAGAAGCTCATTCCTTCATTATTTCTTACGAAATCACTGAAACTCTAGAGAGAGAAATTATAGAGAGAAAGAAGAAAAGTATTCTGCTACTTCACTACTCCTATATCCAGTACTCTGCTATTAAGGTAAGGGGTATTATTTCTTTCTTATTCATGAAGAGAACTTATGTTATTCCATTCTTTATTATTCTGTTGGAATAACCTGTAAACGCGGTCTACCATATACTTGGTAAAATTCTTCTGTTATTTCATTCTTTATTATTATATTAGAATAACCTGTCTATACGAAGTACCGCCTACATGGTGACATTCTTCTGTTATTTCCATTCTTTATTATTCTGTTGGAACATCCTGTCTCGTTGCATTTTTACGCATTTAATTCGGTTCCGTTATTTATTATTATTCGCTGAATATCCCGTATGTGCTTTTTCGCACGACCGGGTTCTATTGTTTATTATTTTGTGGAACATCCTCATCTGCCATGCTTTTTACGCATTTAACGACCGGTTCCATTATTTATTATTCTATCGAATATCCCGTCTGCGCGCTTTTACGCACGACCCGTTCCATTATTTATTATTTCGTTGAATAACTCGTCTGGTGCGGCTATCTATCGCATGCATGGTGATTTCTTTTGTTATTCCATTCTTTATTATACTTAGTCAAGTTAAAGTTTTGACTTCTATACTCCATGAAATTAGTGGAATATCCTCGATATTTGCGCTTCATCCAAAGATCTTTTCATGGAAATATTCTTCGAAAGCATTCTTGAATTTTACTCTACAAAGAAGTATCATGTCGACAATTGGACGTTATTAGTTCTCGGATAAATTAATTTTGAACTTGTTTTATCAATTTTATATCATTGTCATCATCCTCATGTTTATATTATGTTGAAAGTCATCTCGTATTCGTAGAGTATGGGGATGGACTTGGTATGATGATTACGACTGTGGATTATTCTAAGATAATCACGACCGTAATGTTACAAATGATGTGGTAAAAGTCCTCATCGCCCGTGAGTGCATCGATGGACGCTTGTTGGCATGATCACGACTATCGATGAATACACGAATATCCTCGCCCAGTAGTGTAATGGATAATTTGTGGTTGTGATACTAATGAATATCCTCGTCAGTAAAAGTGTGGATGATGTGGATTATTTATTGTCGAGTCCCAACGATAAAAGTGATGAAAACCTTTAAATCATAAAAGATAGTAGATTTTATTCTCTACTGACTTTTTTAATGGATTGCTTGTTTCACCGTAGTTAAACTTGATGTCTATTATATTTTATCGCTTAACATTGTCAAGGCTAATGATAATTTATTTCGCATTATCTTAGTCATAATATTTTTACGGGCTAGTTGAGCTCACCCCTTTCTTTCATTGCTTTCTTCAGAAATGAGAACGTAGCCGTGGACTAGCTCTGGGGAACGGAGTGATGGTCCCGATGATAATAGATTAGTAGTCCTCACTATTCTATGAAATAAGGTGTTAATAAATGTAATGAGGACTTATTTTGAGTTTGAATATCGCCTAGAAGATAATATTTGTATTAAAACTCACAACTCATGTCAGATATTTAAGATTGTATTTCAGATTTTGTACCATGTATTCGGGCGACTCAAGATGGGTGATGTATACCTATTTGGGGGGCGCCACAATTGGTATCAAAGCTAGGATACGATCCCGGCCGAGATGTGAGACAAGAACAGAGGGGAGAGACGGGAATTCTTTTCGCTAGTATGACCTACCTAAGTTTATTTGATATTTAATTGGCTCACGCCGAGTATGTGGATAATATGTGATATGTAATTAACCCTTGTTTTGTGCAAGATTTGAAAATGACATCCGAGAATGTTGAGAATATCAATGGAGCACAGAGACCGCTGAGTCTCCATGATCAATAATCGTGATAATGTGCATCAGAAGGCGACATTCCTCGTGCAAACAACAACACCGACCAAATGATGAACGATGGAATGTTCAGAGGCTTTATGCAATTCATGCAACATCAAAGCAAGAGCGGCCTCGTCCAAAATGTGTGTGGAAACATCGGCAACTCCTGATGGTCACCGCCAAGCAAAGCTTCAAGGAACTAGGACCACCGAGTTTTTTGAGAGCCAAAACCACTTAAGGCGAGAGACGTGGATAAAGCAGATCAACAAGATATTTGATGTCTCTGGGATGCTCCGAGGAGCAAAAGGTTCCCTTTGCCACCTTCATGTCATGTGCAGAGAGGCAGACATCGGTGGGAATCAGAAACGACTCAACCCGCCAGACATCAAGATGACTTGGGAGAAGTTCCAAGAATTGTTCAACGACAAGTACTTTCCCGAAAGTATTCATCATACGAAAGAGGTAGAGTTCATCAAGTCGAACAAAACAATACGACCGTGTCGCAAAGACGGGCCAAGTTTGCCGAAGTTGTCGGGGCCATGATCCCATTTGGTTGATAATGAGGAGAGAATGACGCTAATGTTTTTAAGAGGTTTCAAACCCGAGATACGCCAATATCTTATCTCTCATAAACCGTGGTTTGTATTCAGATGTTGTTAATAGGGCTCGCTTATCGAGAGCGCGATAACGAGTCAACCCAACCAAAAAGAGAGCAAAACCAACAAAATGATAATACTAGTGATAATAGCCATCAAGCGGTGACAACAAAGCGTGGAGGAATCAACATGCCGTAAATGGTAACCACTTTTGGTGGTAATCATGTACAAAACAATAAGAATGGACATTTCAAGAAGAGGAGATTCAACAATGATGGAAAGACGCCAAGATCAAAGACCGTTGTTAAGGAAGGAGAACCACCACCTATCATATGCTTCAAATGTGGAGGGAGGGACACATCACCAAATCGCGCATGATGCCATCCAAAGCATGTTATAATTGTGGAAGAGAAGGTCACCTAGCCCGATTTTGTCATTCATCAAGACAAGTTCAACCTAGGATGGAGGCACCAAAGGTCGCCCCGTAAAAGTCAAAGCCAGAAGTGCAAGGGAGAGTGTTTGTCGTGACCTCCCAAAAAGCAAGGAACCCGAACGAGGTCATCACGGTAAGCTTATCATAAACTCTAGTGAAGTTTATACCTTATTTGATAACCGGTTCTACCCATTCTTTTATTTCTCCTACTTGCGCCAACGCTTAAATTTGACTCGAGAAATTAGACTTCGACTTATCGTTGAAACTCCGCGGGAGAAACCTTCATTACATCCAATCGCTTATAAGTCTTGTTTGGTTCAAATTCCAGACCTCACATTACCCGTCGATCTTATTTCATTGAAAATACTTGATTTGATGTAATTCTAGTGGATTGATCGTTAACTACTCATCATGCAAAAATTGATTATTTTCGTAAGGTTGTTAGCTTTCATATTCCTAACCAACCTATTATGCTAATTCAAGCAACCAAACCATTAAAATCAATCATCAATCACCGCTATCTCAAGCCATAAAGCTATTCGCTTATGAAAAAATGGATGTCAAGCTTTCTTAGCTCATGTCACTTGATCTAAACAAAAATACGCCGCTTTTGAATGATATTTCTATTGTTAATAAATTTCCGACGATTCCCTCAAGAACTTCCGCCGCCTACCCCAAGAGCGTGAAATTGAATTTTGTATCGACCTTGAACCCCAGACAAAACCCATTTCCAAAGCCCCATATCGAATGGCTCCTATGAACTTCGTGGAGTTAAAGACCCAACCGCAGGAATTGTTAGACATCGGGCTTTATTCGCCCCTAGTACTTTCTCCTCGGGGTGCTCCCTGCTCTATTCGTGAAGAAGAAAGATGGGAGTATGCGATTCAGATTGATTATCTGGAGTCAATCATGTCACCATCAAAAATAGGTACCCATTGCCACGTATTGATGACCCGCTTTGACCAACAGTAAGGCGCCAAATTCTTTTTCAAAGATCGATCTTCATTCCGGATATCACCAATTAAAGATTGTAACCGGCGACATTCCAAAGACGGCTTTCGTAACTCCCCAGACGGCATTATGAATTCCTAGTCATGTCTTTTCGATCGACTAATGCTCCCCGCCGCTTTCATGGATATGATGAACCGAGTATTCAAGGAATATTTGGATCACTTTGTGGTCGCCTTTATTGATGACATCCTTATTTATTCCAAAAGCCGTGAAGATCATGAGCAACACTTGAGGTCGATACTCCAAAAGCTTCGTGAATATAAGCTTTATGCCAAGTCAAGAAATGCGAAGTTCGGGCTCGAGGAAGTAGCATCATCTGGGCACGTAGTATCAAGTCATGGAATATCGCTGACCCAAAGAAAGATCAAGCTATTCAAAGCGGGAGCAACCTAAATCAATGATCAAGTACGTAGCTTTTCTCGCTTAACCGGTTATTATCGGAGATTCGTAGAAGGGTTTTTTCTAATCGCTACTCCATTAACTCAAATTGACTGAAAAGATACAAAATTTGGTTGGAACGAGGAATGTGAGAAGAGTTTTCAAGAACTCAAGAGAGACTCATTTCAAAGAGACTGCTCGACAATACCATCCGCCTTGAGGGATTTGTCATCTACAGTGATGCTTCGGGCAAAGGGTTAGGATGTGTTCTCATGCAACATGGGAAAGTCATAGCCTATGCCTCTCGACAACTCAAAGAATATGAGAGGAATTATCCTACTCATGATCTAGAGTTGGCAGCTGTTGTTTTCGCACTTAAAATTTGGAGGCATTACTTATATGGGGAGAAAGTGGAGATCTTTACTTGATCATAAAAGCCTCAAATATTTCTTCACTCAAAAGGAACTCAACACGCGACAACGACGCTGGCTTGAACTATTGAAAGATTATGATCATACCATCCAATACCATCCTCGAAAAGTTTAACGTGGTAGCCGATTTATCGAAAGTAAGATCATACGCGTGCACGAAAAGCGATATTGTCAACGCAAAGGCCCATTTTGTGTGACTGCAAAAAGGATGGAGATAGAGTTAAAGACTCCAGGACCCATGTGATGATGGCGAATATACGAAAGTAGAACCGACTTTAATCGATAAAGTTAAAGTCGCCAAGCTACGCACTGGAGTCGATGCATATATGAGGAAGAAAGTGCAAGAAGGTGCTACGCCTAAGCAAGAATCGATGAAGAAGGAATACTTGAGTCAACTCTGCACTTTGTGTTCCTAACGACCCGATTTAAAGTATAAAATCATGATGGAGGCGCACAACACACCGCTTTTGTAATCCATCTCGGGAGTACAAAATGTATCGTGATCTTCGACATACATTTTGGTGGAGCAATATGAAGAGAGAGATAGCGTTGTTTATCTCAAGGTGTCTAACTTGTCAACGAAGTCAAGCGCGAGCATCAAGTACCAAAAGGTCCATCAGAACCACTTGAAATTCTAGAATGGAAGTGGGGAGCACATTACCATGGATTTCAAGCATCGGTCTTCCCAAGGTTTCTCAAGGCATAGATGCAATTTGGGTCATTGTTGATAGATCGACCAAGTCCGCTTCATTTTTTACCAATACGAGAAACTTATACACTTGAACGCCT
Organism: Panax quinquefolius; assembly: GCA_020205615.1. Taxonomy (NCBI): domain Eukaryota; kingdom Viridiplantae; phylum Streptophyta; class Magnoliopsida; order Apiales; family Araliaceae; genus Panax; species Panax quinquefolius. The sequence goes on from CM035152.1 coordinate 147,129,142, forward strand.
TGCTCAGATGTACATAAACGAGATTGTAAGATCGCATGGTATGCCAAGATCCATAGTTTCGATCGAGACCCAAGATTCACTTCACGATTTTGGGTTAGTTTGCAAAAAGCTATGGGCACGGATTTACGATTTAGTTCTAAGATATCATCCTCGATGGACGGACAATCGAGAGGACTATTCAAACTCTCAAGATTTATTAAGACTTCAGGTCCTCGACTTCAAGGGAAGTGGGACAAGTTCTTACCATCGGTGGAGTTTTCCTACAACAACAGCTTATCAAGCAAGTATCGTACATGGCTCCATTCGAGGCGCCAGATGGAAGAAAGTGTCGCTCTCAAAGATGCCGGGATGAGGTGGGTGAAGCAACGTTGTTGGGACCCGAGTTGGTACGTATGACTACTTTTAAAAAGATTCAAACGATCCGACAACGATAAAAACCTCACAAGATCGATAAAAGAGTTATGCCGATCTTCATCGAAAGGACGTGGAATTCGATATCGAGATCATGTGTTGTTACGTGTTGCTCCATGGAAAGGAGTTACTTAGATTTGGAAAGAGAGGAAAGCTCAATCCTCGATTTATCGCCCATTTTTAATCCTCGATCGAGTAGGAATCGTGGCCTATAGACTCGCTTTTACCGCCAAGTATGTCTCGTGTTCATAACGCTTTTTCACATATCCATGTTACGTAAATATGTGGAAGACCCAAACCACATTATCGAAGTTAGAACCGGATGAAATAGCGGAAGATTTAACGTATGAAGAGGTTCCTGCTCAAATCTTGATAAGAAGGAACATATTCTACGCTCCAAGGTTATACCTCAAGTCAAAGTTTTGTGGAGAAACCACGATGTCGAGGAAATGACCGGGAGTTAGAATCAAATGAAATCAAGGTATCCTTACCTCTTCGACATACCGTGTACGCATTCTAATTTCGAGGGCAAAATTTCATAAGAAGGGAGGTCAGTAAGACCCCAACTTTTATGAATAAAGATGAATTTTCTATAAATATCATTTTTAAATATTATGGAATAAATTTGATATAATGTTATAGTTGTGGATAATATTTATAAATTTTGCAAAGTACGCAAGTTGTTATATAATATTCGATTGGCTCTGGGAATATTCGCTTTTAACAGGAATATTCGTACGATTCAAGACAATCATTGGTGGACCCCACAAATGGAAATTATTATTTGATCGAGAAAACGAAAAAAATTTTTTATGAAAATAACTACGGAAGTTTTTTTACGTTAAAACCGCTGAAACTACTCAGTAGTAAAAGTACAAGAATACGCTGTGGTCGCATAAGAGTACAATACAGATTGATTATCGATGCTTACGTGAGAAGTCACCAGCTTTTGTTCAATTATTGCTTACGTGAGAAGTCATCTCACGTTATTTGATTCAATTATTGTCGATATATTTTATATATTATTAAATCAATAATCGAGATGACAAAGTTATTAATATTATTATTCGCAATATTAACGATGTCTAAAAGTTCGCCAAGGAGAGGTTTCGTCACCTAATCGCGTGCCAATAAGGAGAAATCCTTATCGAAAGCCCCTCTTTCCGGGAACGACCGGTCGATTAATATTGTGAATTATAATAAAGATGATAAATGTTGTTAAAATTATTAAAGGATTTTTATGAAGTTTTGTTTATTTTTATTTTATGGACCCCCATTTACCCATTTTTTAAAAGTAATCGATAAAAAGTTTTTTATATATATATATATATATATATATATATATATATATATATATATATATATATATATATATATATATATATATATATATATATACTATATATGGATGGAGGATTTGGTGGAGGGATTTTAATAGTGAATGGGGTGGAGTGGTGAAGTGTGTATGTGTGTGTGTGAATAATAAGTATTTATATATATTAAATGGGTGAGTATATATTGTGGTGGAGAATAATGTTTGGCAGGGATATGATGTTATTTTCAAAGCTTGCAGACCTTATGGTTGAAAGCAATCCAATAATGCTATATCAAACATGTGCATAAAGTCATTTTTTCAACTCATATGTACTAGTTTTTTTTTTTCTTCTTTAATTCACCAAGACCTTGAAAAATGATGTACGGGTGGTAGGATTTTTCTAATATAACATGTGTTATATTATATATATATATATATATATATAAAATTTGGTTTTGAAAATCTAGAGAATGATTTTTGCCAAGAATTTCAAACACTGTATATTCGTAAGAAAAAATCCTTACACAATATTGCCTTTCCATTCTCCTATAAATAAGCTCATTCCTTCATTATTTCTTATTTAATTCAATCAAACTCTCTAGAGAGAGAAATTATAGAGAGAAAGAAAGAAAAAGTATTCTCGCTACTTCACTACTCCTATATCCAAGACTTCTTCTTTTAAGGTAAGGGGTATTATTTTTTCTTATTCATGAAGAGAACTTTCGTTATTCCATTCTTTATTATTTCGTTGAATAACTCAGATATACGCCGGCTACCCTATACTTGGTGAAATTTCTTCGTTATTCCATTCTTTATTATTATGTTGAATAACTCGCCACAAGCACCGCATACATTTATATGGTGACATTCTTTCGTTATTTCCATTCTTTATTATTCTCATTGAATATCCTTTCGTATGTTTACGCATGACCGGTTCGTTATTTATTATTATTCGTTGAATATCCTCGTATTTGCTTTTACGCACGACCGGTTCCATTATTGTTTATTATTCGTTGAATATCCCGTCTGTATTTTACGCACGACCGGTTCCGTTATTTATTATTCTCGTTGAATAACTCTGTCTGCGTAAGGGTCTATCGCATGCACGGTGATTTCTTTTGTTATTCCATTCTTTATTATACTCAACTTGGTTAAAGTTTTGACTTCTATACTCCATGAAATTAGTGGAATATCCTCGATATTTGCGCTTCATCCAAAGATCTTTTCATGGAAATATTCTTTCGAGCATTCTTGAATTTTACTCTACAAAGAAGTATCATGTCGACAATTTGGACGTTATTAGTTCTCGGATAAATTAATTCTTGAACTTGTTTTATCAATTCTTATATCATTGTCATCATCCTCATGTTTATATTATGTTGAAAGTCATCTCGTGGCCTATAAAGTATAGATGGACTTGGTATGATTACGACCAGGATTATTCAGGTAATAATCACGATCGTAATGTTATAAATGATGTGGTAAAAGTCCTCATCGCCCGTAGTGCATCGATGGATGCTTGTTGGCATGATCACGACATTATCGATGAATACACGAATATCCTCGCCCGTAAAAAATGGATAATTTGTGGTTGTGATACTAATGAATATCCTCGTCAGAAAAGGTGGATGATGTGGATTATTTATTGTCGAGTCCCAACGATAAAAGTGATGAAAACCTTTAAATCATAAAAGATAGTAGATTTTATTCTCTACTGACTCTTTTAATGGATCGCTTTTGTTCACCGTAGTTAAACTTGATGTCTATTATATTTTATCGCTTAACATCATTGTTGAAGGCTAATGATAATTTATTCTCGCATTATCTTAGTCATAATATTTCATCGGGCTAGTTGAGCTCACCCTTTTGCTTTCATTGTTCTCTTCGTGAAATGAGAACTTAACGCAGGACTAGTCTGGGGAACGAGTGACAATCCAGATGGATAACATTAGTAGTCCTCACTATTCTATGAAATAAGGTGTTAATAAATGTATTGAGGACTTATTTTGAGTTTGAATAATCGCCTAGAAGACAATATTTGTATTTAAACTCACAAATTTCATGTCAGTATATTTAAGATTGTATTTGAATTTTGTACCATGTATTTGGCGACTCAAGATGGGTGATGTATACCTATTTTGGGTATTCCAATGTAATAATAAAGAATGGAACCAGTTCAGCGTAATCTGCATGCATGTAATATTCTAAATGTAATAATAAAGAATGGAATAACAAAGAATTCACCACGCATGCGATAGATCGCATGCATGCAAGTTATTCCAATGAATAATAAAGAATGGAACCAGTTCAGCGAATCGCACATTACAGGATATTCCAATGTAATAATAAAGAATGGAATAATGTGAAGAATTTCACCATGTATGCAAGATTGTGATGTACAAAAGTTATTCCAACATAATAATAAAAAATGGAATAACAGAAGCTCTCTTCATGAATACAAAAGAAATAATACCCCTTACGTTAGAAAGAAACTGGATACTGGAGTAGAGAGGTAGCAGACTTCTCTTCTTCTTTCTCTCTACAATTTCTCTCTATAATAATTTCTCTATAGCTTTAGTCAATTGGTGAAAAATGAAGGAAGAATGAGCTTCTATTTATAGAAAAATATAGTTTCGATAATTGCACGTTTTGGGGCTTGAAATATTACAGTACATAACCTCCAACTTTTCTTTCATTTTTAATTTAGTACTGCAAGTATTATCAAACTTGCACCACCTCCCCTAATAGTAAATAATGTGAATCAATAGTTCAATCATGTGAATCAATAGTTATAATCATGTGAAAATACGAATTACAGTATAGTACTTCCATCTATACCTCCATTTTTAACTTAGTCATGCAAGTATTATCAATCTTGCACCAACTCCCCTAATAGTACATGAATGTGATTTAATAGTACACACATGTGAACAAATAGTTATTTAAGCATGTGAATTAGTAGCAATTAATTGCTCATTTATCTGATTAATTACCCGATTTATCAATATAACCCCCAGACATCAATTATCATCGGAATAGATGTCGATTTCCACTAACACTAATAATCCCAACACAATGGAACTATCAAATTCATCTTTAATCAACACGAACTTATTCATCATTAATATTATAACTCACAATATTTAACAACCGTGTCGTCCTAGAAAGAGGGGCTTTCCGATAAGGATTTCTCCTTATTGGCGCGCAATTAGAGGACCAAACCTCTCCTTGAGAGAACTTCTAGACATTGTAAATATTGCAATTTAATAATATAAATAACTTTGTCGTCTCAATTATTGATTTAATAATATAACATATTATGCAGATGATACTGTGACAATTGAATCAATAATATGAGAGATATGATGCAGCAATTACTATAGCAATAATTGAGTATAACTGAGTGACTTCTCATGTAAGCATCAATAACCAATACCGTGTGCTACTATGCAACCACGCATATCAAATGAATCGAGGATTGAGCTTTCCTCTCTTTCCAAATCTCCAATATCGAATTCCACGTACTTTCGATGAAGATCAGCATAACTCTTTTGGATTGGCCTTGTGAGGTTTTTATATGTTGTCGATTATTTGAAACTTTTTCGTAGTCACACGCACTCAACTCCCGGTCCCAACAACATCGCTTCACCCACCTCATCCCAAAGATAATTGGAGAGCGACACTTTCTTCCATACAATGCCTCAAATGGAGTCATGTCAATACTTGCTTCGATAACTGTTGTTGAGGAAAACTCCACCAATGGTAAGAACTTATCCCAACTTCCTTGAAGTCAAGGACACGTAGTCTTAATAAATCTTCAAGAGTTTGAATAGTCCTTCCGAACGCCCATCCGTTTGAGGAGGATGATATGCCGAACTAAATCGTAAATCCGTGCCCATAGCTTTTTACAAACTAACCCAAAATCTTGAAGTGAATCTTGGGTCTCGATCAGAAACTATGGATACTGACATACCATGCAATCTTACAATCTCGTTTATATACATACTAGCAAAACGTTCAAGTGTATAAGTTTCTCGTATCGGTAAGAAATGAGCAAACTTGGCCAATCTATCAATAATGACCCAAATCGCATCTATGCCTTGAGAAACCTTGGGAAGACCAGTAACGAAATCCATGGTAATGTGGTCCCACTTCTATTCTAGAATTTCAAGTGGTTGCAATGGACCTTTTGGCACTTGATGCTCCGCCTTGACTCGTTGACAAGTTAGACACCTTGAGATAAGCCCCGCTATCTCTTTCTTCATATTTCTCCACCAAAATGTATGTCGAAGATCACGATACATTTTGGTACTCCCAGGATGGATTGCAAACGGTGTGTTGTGCGCCTCCATCATGATTTTATACTTCAAGTCAAAGTCGTTTGGAACACAAAGTCTGGAGTTGACTCGAAGTATTCCTTCTTCATCGATTCTTGCTTCCGGAATAACACCTTCTTGCACTTTCTTCCTTATACACATCACCTGTGTCCGCACCTTGCCAGCCTTTAACTTTATGAATTAAAGTCAGTTCTACTCATATATTCGCCATCATCATATGGGTCCTTGGAGTCTTTAACTATATCTCCATCCTTTGTAAGTCATACAAAATGGGCCTTTACGTTAACAATATCGCACTCGTACCCGCATATGATCTTCTACTCAATGCGTTAACTACCACGTTTGCTTTTCCAGGATGGTATTGGATGGTATGATCATAATCTTTCAACAGCTCAAGCCATCGTCGTTGTCGCATGTTGAGTTCCTTTTGAGTGAAGAAATATTTGAGGCTTTTATGTTCCGTATAAATCTCCACCTTCTCTCCATACAGGTAATGCCTCCAAATCTTAAGCGCAAAAATGACTGCTGCCAACTCTAGATCATGAGTAGGATAATTCCTCTCATATTCTTTGAGTTGTCGTGAGGCATAGGCTATGACTTTCCCATGTTGCATGAGATCACATCCTAACCCTTTGCCTGAAGCGTCACTGTAGATGACAAATCCCTCCGAGCCAAATGGTATTGTCAGAACAGGTGTTGAAATGAGTCTCCTCTTGAGTTCTTGAAAACTCTTTTCACATTCCTTGCTCCAACTAAATTTTGTATCTTTTTGAGTCAGCTGAGTTAATGGAGTATCGATTCTAGAAAACCCTTCTACGAATCTCCGATAATAACCAGCTAAGCCGAGAAAGCTACATACTTCAGTCACTGACTTAGGTTGCTCCCAGCTTTGAATTGCTTCAATATTTGCCGGGTCAACAGATATTCCATGATTTTATATTGCGTGCCCAAGGAATGCAACTTCCTCAAGTCATAACTCACATTTCTTCAACTTGGCATAAAGTTTGTTTTCACGAAGCTTTTGAAGTATCAGCCTCAAGTGTTGATCATGGTCTTCACGGGTTTTCGAGTATATGAGGATGTCATCAATAAAGACGACCACAAAGTGATCCAAATATTCCTTGAATACTTGGTTCATCATGTCTATGAAGGCAGCATGAGCATTAGTCAATCCAAAAGACATGACTAGGAATTCATAATGCCCGTTGTAAGACCCCAACTTATTATGAATAATATTAAATTTTCTCTGTTTATTATCTTGAAATAATTAGGAGTTAATTTGATATAATACTTTAGTTATTGGTGAAATGTGCAAATTTTACAAACTAAGCAAGTGGTTATAAAATATTCATTTTTATCGGGGAATATTTGTTTGGTCGTGGAATATTTTTGGTTACTATCCTTGATCAAATTTGTAAAACTAAGCAAATTTTACAGACCGAAATGTTGGTTTGAACTTTTTAATCAAATTTGGAACTTTTGTGTCGGGGTTACTATTCACGTATACGACACTATTCACGTATACAGCACTATTCACAAATACGACACTATTCACCGAAAAATGAAATTTTCTCTTTTTCATCCCAGATGTCTTTTATGGTTACTATCCTTGATTGTATCCATGTTTTGATCTTTATTCTACTTCACACTTGGTTATTATGGAGATTTATTGAATTTGGATAAACCGAAATACGAATCCCTAATATTTGTCCTTCTGTCTCACTGGATTTGTTCTCTTAAATGTTTTTCATCATCCTCAGTCCTTAATGGTGATACTTGATGAATATCTTTGGCCTGTAAGGTGCAAAGATGAATGATTACCGATGAATATCTTTGGCTCAGTAATGAAAAGATGAGCAGTGTTGAGATGAACATGATTAATTTGGTGATCTAAATGAATATCTTTGGCCCGTAGTGCAAAGATGAATATTTGATGCAAGATGTATATTTATTGATGTTACAGGGATAAAATATTGATGATGGACTTTTAAATTCATAAATGATAGTAGATTGCATTCTCTACTTAACTCTTCTAATGAATTGTTGTTTCCGCTGCAGTTGTTGATCTAAAACTTGTTGTCTATTGTATTCTATCAGATTTTTCCCTATTAAAGACTAAGGATAATTTGTTGTATATTATCTTAGTCATAATATTCTTTACTGGGCTAGTTGAGCTCACCCTTTTCCTTTTTGTTTCATTTTTCTTCTCAAGAAGGGAGAACATAACGGGAAGTAGTCGAGCTATGGAATGATGGTTCTAGACAGTTGTTTAGCAGTCCTCACTATTTTGTAAAATAGTGTGTCAATAATTGTAATGAGGACTTTATCTGGGTTTGGATATTATGCAGAAGACAATATTTGTATTTAAACTCACAGTATGTGTTTGTCGTATTTTGCACGACAATTGTAATAATAAAGTTGTAGTTATTTTTACGTACTATCATATTTTTGGCGACTCGAGAATGGGTGATGTATACCTAATTTGGGGCGCCACACCGCATCGAAGTTAAAGAAGTCTTTGGAATGTCATCGCTTTTAATCTTCAAATGATGATATCCGTAATCTAAGATCAATCTTTGAAAAGAATTTAGCTCCTTGAAACCGGGTCAAACAGTCATCAATGCGAGGCAACGGTACCTATTTTTATGGTGACATGATTCAACTCCCGATAATCAATACAAAGTCGCATACTTCCATCTTTCTTCTTCACGAATAGAATAGAGCACCCCAAAGAGACGTATCAGACGTAATGAAACCCGATGTCTAACAATTCTCGTAGTTGGGTTTTTAACTCCACGAAGTTCAATAGAGCCATTCGACATGGGGCTTTGAAATGGGTTTTTTGTACGGATTCAAGGTCGATACAAAATTCAATTTCACGCCCGGGGTAGGCGGGAAGTTCTTCAGGGGAATACGTCGGGAAATTTATTAACAATAGAAATATCATTCAAATCGACGATATCTTTATTTAAATCGTGATATGGGCTAAGAAATCTTGACATCCGCTTTTTCAATAAACGAATAGCTTTATGACTTGATATGACGTTGATTGATTTTAGTGGTTTGGTTGCTTGAATTCGCATAATAGGTTGGTTAGGAATATGAAAGCTAACAAATCAGACGAAAACAATTGATTTTAGCATGATGAGTAGTTAACCAATCAACCCCTAAAATCACATCAAATGCAAGTATTTTCAAAGAAATAAGATCGACAGGTAACATGCGGTTACCAATTTGAATCAAACAAGACTTATAAACCGTGGATGTAATGAAGGTTTCTCCCAACGGAGTTTCAACAGATAAGTCAAAGTCTAATTTCTCCAAAGTCAAATTTAAAAGTTGAGCGCAAGTAGGAGAAATAAAGGAATGGGTAGAACCGGTATCCAATAAAGTATAAACTTCGCTAGAGTTTATGATTAGCTTACCCGTGATCACCTCGTTCGGATTCCTCACTTTTTGGGAGGTTACGACAAACGCTCTCCTTTGAACTATCGGTTTTGTCTTGTCTGGGATACCCTTTGATGCCTCCATCCCAGCTAGACTTGACTTTGGTGCACGACAAAATTTGACTAGGTGACCTTCTTTTCTATAATTATAACACGCTTTGGACTGCATCGTGCAGTTTGGACTTATGTGTCCTTCCCCTCCACATTTGTAACATACGATCGGTGGTCGTTCTCCTTCCTTCCTTAACAACAAAGTCTTTGTGACGCGTCTTTCCATCCTTATGAATCTCTTCTTCTTGAAATGTCCACTCTTATTGTCATGGCCATGATTATTACACCAAGTGATTATCATTTTCGCATGTTGATTCCTCCATGTTTGTTGTCACTGCTTCGATGACTGCTACCACTAGTATTATTGACTTGTCGGTTGCTCTCTCTTGGTTGGGTTAACTCATTATCGCGCTCCAATAACTGAGCTCTATTCACAACATCTGAATACAAACACAGTTTGTGAGAAATTAGGTATTGATGTATCTCGGGTTTCAAACCTCTTAGAAACATCCGTCATTCTCTCCTCATTATCAACTAAGTGGGACGAAACCGAGATAACTCGCAAACTTTGCTTCAGATCGCACTACGGCCATATTATTTTGCTCAAGCTTGATGAACTCTACCTCCTTCATGTGATTTAATACTTTCGTGAAAGTACTTGTCATTGAATGACTCTTCGAACTTCTCCCAAGACATTTTGAAAGCGGCGGAGTTGAGTACGCTTTACGATTCCCACCAAGAATCCGCCTCGCCGCATAACATGAAGGTGGCAAAGGAACCTTTTGCTCCTCGAAGCATCCCAAGATATCAAATATCTTGTTGATCGCTTTATCCACGCCTCCGCCTTTAAGTGGTTTGGCTCGCAAAAACTCCGGTGGTCCCAGCTCTTGAATCGCTTAGCGGTGACCGTCCTTCGAGAGTTATCGCTTTTTCCACCTGCATTTTGGACGGGAGCCGCTTTACCGATGTTATATGAATCGCATAAAGCCTCCGAACATCCCATCATTCACCATTTCATCGGTGTTATTGTTTATATGAGGATTATTGTCTTCGATGCACATTATCCCGGCATTAATCTGTGGTGACTCAACGGTCTCATGTGCTTCATTGTTTATCTCAACATTTTTGGATGCCATTTTCAAACATCGCCACAAAACAAGGGTTAATTAATATATCACATATTATCCCTATATACTCCGACCGACCATTTAAATACCAAATAAACTTAGGTAGGTCATACTAATGAAGGAATTCCTCGTCTCTCCCCTCCTAGTTCTTGTCTCACATCTCAGCCAGGGATCATATCCCTAAGCTTTGATACCAACTGTGACGCCCCCAAAATAGGTATACATCACCTATCTTGAGTCACCAAATACATGGTACAAAATTCAAATACAACTTAATTATACAACAGTCGTGTGAAATAAGACAAAACATAATCTAAGAGTTTTAATAAGAATATTGTTATCTAGACAATATCCACACTAAATGGAGTTCTCATTACATTTATTGTCACGCTATTTAATAGAATAGTGAGGACTACTAATGCTATCATCTGGACCGTCACTCCGTTTCCCGACTAGTCCTGGCTACGTTCTCATTTCCTGAAGAGAACAGTGAAAGAAAGGATGAGCTCAACTAGCCCGGTAAGAAATATTATGACTAAGATAATGCAGAATAAATTATCATTAGTCTTCAACAATGTTAAACTGATAAAATACAATAGACATCAAGTTTAACTGCAGTGGAATAAGCAATCCATTAGAAGAGTCAAGTAGAGCATGATATCTACTATCTTCTATGATTTAAAATACTTTCATCAATTTTTATCGCTGAGACTTGGCTTAATAAATAAACCACATCATCGAGTCATCCCCGCACTACGGCCAAGGATATTCATTAAGTCATCAATGGTCATGCTACTATACCGAATAATCCTCGGTCATAATCATACCAAAAAGCGCCCATCAATGCACTATGTGCTATCGAGGACTTTTTACAACATCATTTATAACATTACGTGTCATGATTATACCGAATAATCCTCGGTCATAATCATACCAAGTCCATCTACGACGTAAGCCAAAGATGACTTTCATCATAATATAAGCATGAGGAGGATGATGACAATGACATAATAATTCAATAAAACAAGTTCAAGAATAAATTTTAAAGATTTATAAGTTAATTTATCTTGAAATCAATTACGCCCAAATTGTCAACATGATATTGCTTTGTGGATTAAAATTCAAGAATGCTCGTAAGAATATTTCCATGAAAAGATACTAGGATGAAGCGGAAATATCCAGATATTCTACTAATTTCATGGAGTATAGAAGCCAAAACTTTAACCAAACGAGTATCATAGAATATATGAAACCGCAAATGGATTTTCACCGCCATGCAGTAATACACGTGAGCATGCATCATTTCCATAATTTAAGAAGGAATGAATATGAAGGATCATTCACCATGCATGTGATAATCCACATTGACAAGTTATTCCAACAGAATAATAAAGAATGGAACCAGGTCATGCGTAATCCGCACAGACAGGATATTCCAATAGAATAATAAAGAATGGAATAACAGAAGAATTCACCATGTATGCGATAGACCGCACAGACAAGTTATTCCAACAGAATAATAAAGAATGGAATCAGGTTTAGAGTAATCCACACAGACAGGATATTCCAACAGAATAATAAAGAATGGAATAACAAAGAATTCACCATGCATGCGATAGATCGCATGCATAAAGTTATTCCAATGTAATAATAAAGAATGGAACCAGGTCTAGCGTAATTCGCATAGACAGGATATTCCAACAGAATAATAAAGAATGGAATAACAGAAGAATTTCACCATGTATGTGGTACTTCGAATAGACAGGTTATTCCAACATAATAATAAAGAATGGAATAACAGAAGCTCTCTTCATGAATACAAAAGAAATAATACCCCTTATATTAAAAAGAAACTGGATACTGGAGTAGAGATGTAGTAGACTTCTCTTCTTCTTTCTCTCTATAATAATTGCTCTATAGCTTTAGTGAATTGGTGAGAAATGAAGGAAGAATGAGCTTCTATTTATAGGAAAATATAGTTTCAACATTTGCACATTTTGGGACTCAAAATATTACAGTACAATACCTCCAACTTTTTTCTTTCATTTTTAATTTAGTCCTGCAAGTATTATCAAACTTGCACCACCTCCCCTAATAGTAAATAATGTGAATCAATAGTTCAATCATGTGAATCAATAGTTATAATCGTGTGAAAATATGAATTACAGTATAGTATCTCCATCTATACCTCCATTTTTAACTTAGTCATGCAAGTATTATCAATCTTGCACCAACTCCCCTAATAGTACAAGAATGTGATTCAATAGTACACACATGTGAACAAATAGTTATAATCATGTAAATTAATAGTAATTAATTGCTCATTTATCCGATTAATTACCCGATTTATCAATATAACCCCCAGACATCAATTATCATCAGAATAGATGTCGATTTCCACTAACACTAATAATCCCAACACAATGGAACTATCAAATTCATCTTTAATCAACACGAACTTATTCATCTTTAATATTATAACTCACAATATTTAACATCCAGGTCGTTCCCAGGAAAAGGGGACTTTCCGATAAGGATTTCTACTTATTAGCGCGCAATTAGATGACCAAACCTCTCCTTTACAGAACTTCTAGACATTGTAAATATTGCAATTTAATAATATAAATAACTTTGTCGTCTCAATTATTGATTTAATAATATAACATATTATGCAGATGATACTGTGACAATAATTAAATCAATAATATGAGAGATATATGGTGCAGCAATTACTGTAGGAATAATTGAGTATAACTGAGTGACTTCTCACGTAAGCATCAATAACCAATACCGTGTGCTACTACGCAACCACGCGATATTATCATCAGTACTTTTACTACCGGGTAGTTCAACAGCTTTAACAGTAACACTTCCGCCGTTATTTTTAGAAAGATAATTTCGTCATTTTCTTATTACGATAATACTTCCGTTGTGGGGTCCACCAATGATTGTGTCGTCAGATAAATATTCCCTCGTTAAAACGAATATTCTCGACCAATTCAAATAATATTATATAACCACTGCTTACTTTTGCAAAATTTGTAAATATTATCCACAACTATAACATTATATTATATCCACACCATAATATTCAAAAATATATTTCGAGAGAAATTAATCTTTATTCATAAAAGTTGGGGTCTTACAGTATCTCATATTATTGATTCAATTATTATCACAATATCATCTGCACAATATTTTATATTATTAAATCAATAATTGAGACGACACAGTTATTCATATTATTATTTGCATTATTGTTAATTTCTAGAAAGTTCTGTCGAGAAAATGGGTTAGATTATTTAATTGCACGTTAATAAGGAGAAATTCTTATCAGAAAGTTTCCTCTTTCTTGGGAATGATCCGTGTGTCAATATTGTGAGTTATAATATTAATGATGAATAATTATTGAAAGATTAAAAATGTGTTGATTAAAGATAAGTAATTTATGGTAAATATTTAATTAATTTTTGATATAAATAAAGGGGTTATCATGAAGTATTTGTGGTAAGTTTGGCTTATTACATGGACCCTCACTTACTCATTTTTCAAAATTGCTGGTAGAAAGTTGTCTTAGTTTTATTTTATTATTATTATAATAGTAATAAAACAGAAAACTTTTTATATAAAACAGAATACTTTTTATATTATATATAAAGTTATTTATTTTATTAGATTATAATTAGAATATATTATATTTTATATAAATTTTTTATTTTATTAGAATATTTTATTGCACAATGATGAATAGTAAAAATCAGAAAATTCGCCGAATTCTTCGCCCATGAATTCCTTTAATGTGCGTCCGTGATTATATTTAAATAGTGTCCTGTCGTTCTCCTATAAATAGGATGTTTAGTTAAGAAATGAAAATCACACCAGAATCAGAGAATTCTTCTTCTATAATATTGTGCGTATTTCTTTTGAGTATAAGGATACTTTGAGTGTAGCAAATAGTGTGAGATCCCGAATTTTTATGAAATAAAAATTATTCAATTTTCTATTTTTGTGAATAATTAAATTGATAAAGGATTAACTTTAAAGGTAATAATTGAAAATTTTTATTTATTATTATTTATTTATTTATATTTGGCTCTAAGGTATGTTCATAAAAATTTTATATTAAAATATCAAATCACATGAGATTATAAATTTCGTAATTTATGTGACAAGTCGTTGAGACCTCTTTCAACATTTATTATCAAAGTGCAATGTGGATAATAATTCTGGTCACGGGTGGATTAATAAAAGAAAAGAGGAGACAAACGCATGTGGGGAAAAATAAAAAGAAATAAAAAGAATAAGAATGATGGGAGTCCGGATTCATTCATTCATTTTTTTTCTTTTGGGGGCGTCACATTTGGTATCAGAGCTTAGGGATATGGTCGCTGGCGGAGATAAGAGTCTAGAACTAGGAGGGGAGAGACAAGTTATATACTTCGCTAGTGTGTGACTTACCTAAGCTGAAATTATTTACTTGATAAGTTGACAATTTATGATATGTCAATTAACCTTTGTTTTGAAGGTATATTTTAGAATGATATCTGAAATACAGGAGATGAGCGATAGGGAAAATTATGATACAGAGGATATAACCAGGAAGGTACAATCCTAAAAGAAAGCAAGGTATTCTCATCTCTTCGGACTACCAGGTACGTAAATTTCGAGGGCGAAATTTCATAAGGAGGGGAGATTGTGAGATCCCGAATTTTTATGAAATAACAATTATTCAATTTTCTTTTTTTGTGAATAATTAAATTGATAAAGGATTAACTTTAAAGGTAATAATTGAACATTTTTATTTATTATTATTTATTTATTTATATTTGGCTCTAAGGTATGTTCATAAAAATTTTATATTAAAATATCAAATCACATGAGATTATAAATTTCGTAATTTGCGTACAAGTCGTTGAGACCTCTTTCAATCAACTGTTATCAAAGTAACAGGTGGATAATAATTCTGGTCACGAGTGGATTAATAAAAGAAAAGAGGAGACAAACGCATGTGGGGAAAAATAAAAAGAAATAAAAAGAATAAGAATGATGGGAGTCCGAATTCATTCATTCATTTTTTTTCTTTTGGGGGCGTCACAAATAGTACAAATTTTCCTCAAGAATATATCCGCTATACCAGTCAGATTTAGTCTTCTACTAAGGTAAAGGGTATTATTTCTTTTGTATTCGTAAAGGATGTTATTTTCTTCATACTCATAAAGGTTGTCATTTTATTCTTTATTAATCTACATGCATGGTGAATAACCCTTCGTATTCGTTCTTTATTAATCTGTGGGAGTAACACATACATGCTGCAGACACGCGTTACGGTGAATAACCCTTCGAATTTATTCTTTATTAAATTATGGAAATGATCTGTCTACGCAGATTACCGCATGACGGGTGAAAATCCATTTGCATGCAGTTTCGTATATTCTTTCATACTTGTATGGGATATTATTTCTTTTGTACTCGTAAGGGATATTATTTTCATTCAATATTCGTAAGGGATATTATTTTCGTTCAATATTCGTAAGTCACACACTAGCGAAGTATATTACTCGTCTCTCCCCTCCAGTTCTAGACTCATGTCTTCGCCAGCGACCATATCCCTAAGCTCTGATACCATTTATGACGCCCCTAAAATAGTTCCACACGACCCATTCTGAGTCGCTAGATATCACACTATAAAAATCATTTACAAACTTCATTTATATAACTGTTGAACTGTCGTGCAGAATACGACCACAGTTAAACTGTGAATTTTAATACAAATGTATGTAACTCTCATGAACTGTGAATTTTAATACAAATGTATGTAACTCTCATGGTTCCTCGACCACAACCTTACAATGGTACTTTACATAAAAAAGTACAAATAAAAGCTATTTTAGAAATTAAAATCTTTGGGAAGTGCTCGAGAAACCTTCGATACATGGTAAGCTACGCGTCAAGGTTATGATAGATATCATATGTCCACGTAATTATCTTGGTTGACCTAAATAGACCCCAAAAAAAAAATGAGAAAGATTTATCAGAAGACCCCAACTTTTATGAATAAAGATTAATTCCTCTCGAAATATATTTTTGAATATTATGGTGTGGATATAATATAATGTTATAGTTGTGGGTAATATTTACAAATTTTGCAAAAGTAAGCAAGTGGTTATATAATATTCGATTGGTGGGGAATATTCGTTTTAACATGGAATATTCGATGCGCGGCAAGACAATCATTAAGTGGACCCCCTAACCAAGTATTATCATAGTTAGAAAATGACGTAATTATCTTTTATAAAAATAACGGCGAAAGTGTTACCGTTAAAAGCTGTTGAACTACCCTAGTAGTAAAAAAGTACGATTATACTGGCGTGGTTGCGTAAGTAGCACACACTACTCAGATTGATTATTGATGCTTACGTGAGAAGTCACTTAGTTATACTCAATTATTACACAAGAATTCTTTGCATCATATCTCTCATATTATTGATTCAATTATTGTCATAAGATCATCTCGCATAATATGTTATATTATTAAATCAATAATTGAAATGACAAAGTTATTCATATTATTAAATTGCAATATTTACAATGTCAGAAGTTACATCGAGGAGAGGTTTGGTCATCTAATTACGCTACCAATAAGGAGAAATCCTTATCTGAAAGCCCCTCTTTCCTCATGAACGACACGGTTGTTAAATATTATGAGTTATAATATTAATGATGAATAAGTTCGTATTGATTAAAGATGAAATTGATAGTTCCATTGTGTTAGAATTATTAGTGTTAATGGAAATCAACATTTATTTCGATATTAATTGATGTCTGGAAGTTTTACTGACCAGTCGAGTAATTAATCGGATAAATGAGCAATTAATTACTATTAATTCACATGATTATAACTATTTGTTCACATGTGTGTACTATTGAATCACATTCTTGTACTATTAGGGGAGTTGGTGCAAGATTGATAATACTTGCATGACTAAGTTAAAAATGGAGGTATAGATGGAGGTACTATACTGTAATTCGTATTTTCACATGATTATAACTATTGATTCACATGATTGAACTATTGATTCACATTATTTACTATTAGGGGAGGTGGTGCAAGTTTGATAATACTTGCAGGACTAAATTAAAAACGAAGAAAAATTCAAGGTATGTTGTAATATTTTGAGCCCCAAAGCGCATAATTATCGAAACTATATTTTCCTATAAATAAGCTCATTCTTCCTTCATTTCTCACCAATTCACTAAAGCTTTTAGAGCAATTATTATAGAGAGAAATTATAGAGAGAAAGAAGAAGAGAAGTCTGGCTACCTCACTATTCCAATATCCAGTTTCTTCTAAGGTAAGGGGTATTATTCTTTCGTATTCATGAAGAGAATTATTTTCTTTCAATACTCGTAAGAGCTGTTATTCCATTCTTTATTATTATGTTGGAATAACCTGTCTATGCGAAGTACCGCATACATGGTGAAATTATTTTGTTATTCCATTCTTTATTATTCTGTTGGAATAACCTGTCTGTGCGGTCTATCGCATGCCTGGTGAATTCTGTTGTTATTCCATTCTTTATTATTTTGTTGGAATATCTTGTCTGTGCAGATTACGCATGACCTGGTTCCATTCTTTATTATTCTGTTGGAATATCTTGTCTGTGCGGATTACGCATGACCTAGTTCCATTCTTTATTATTCTGTTGGAATATCGCCTACGCGATTTACGATTTAATTGACCGGTTCCATTCTTTATTATTCATTGGAATAACTCGTCTATCGCAGATTACGACACGCTGGTGAATTCTTATGTTATTCCAATCTTTTTATTCTCGCATTGGAATAACTCGCATACATGTGGATTATGCATGCATGGTGAATGATCCTTCGTATTCATTCCTTATTAAATTGTGGAAATGATCTCATTTACGTGGATTACTGTGCAATGGCGTAAAATCCATTTGCAGATTTCATATATTATATTATACTCGGTTGGTTAAAGTTTTAGCTTCTATACTCCATGAAATTAGTAGAATATCCACGGATATACGCGCTTCATCCAAAGATCTTTTCATGGAAATATTCTTCTGAGCATTCTTGAATTTTACTCCACAAAGAAGTATCATGTTGACAATTTGGACGTTATTGATTTCTGGATAAACTAAAATTTTAAATCTTTAAAATTTATCCTTGAACTTGTTTTATTGAATTATTACGTTATTGTCATCATCCTCATGCTTATATTGTGATGAAAGTCATCTTTGGCTTACGTGCATAGATGGACTTGGTATGATTATGACCAGGAATTAATCGGTATAATCATGACCTGTAATTTTATAAATGATGTGGTAAAAGTTCTCAGTGGCCTGTAGTGCATTGATGGACAGTTTTTGGTATGATGATGACCAGGGATTATTCGGTATAGTCATGACCATTGATGATTTAATGAATATCTTTATCCCGTAGTGTAGGGATGACTCGATGATGTGGTTTATTTATTAAGCTCAGTCTCAACGATAAAAATTGATGAAAACATTTTAAATCATAGAAGATAGTAGATATCACGCTCTACTGACTCTTCTTAATGGATTGCTTATTCATTCACTTTGTTAAACTTGATGTCTATTGTATTTTATCGGTTTAACATTGTTGAAGGCTAATGATAATTTATCCCGCATTATCTTAGTCATAATATTTCTTCTTTGGGCTAGTTGAGCTCACCTTTTGCTTTCATTGTTCTCTTCAGAAATGAGAACGTGGCGGGACTAGTCGTCGGGAGCGAGTGATGGTCCGAGATGGTGTATTAATAGTCCTCACTATTCTATAAAATAGTGTTACATTAAATGTAATGAGGACTCTATTTGAGAGTGGATATCGTCTAGAAGGCAACATTCCTGTTTAAACTCTCAGCTATGTTTTGTCGTATATTACACAACTGTTGTATAATTAAGTTTGTATTTATATTCTGTACCATGTATTTGGAAACTCAAGATGGGTGATGTATACCTATTTTGGGGGCGTCACAGTTGGTATCAAAGCATAGTGATATGATCCCTAGCTGAGATGTGAGACAAGAACGAGGAGGGGAGAGACGGGGAATTCCTTCGCTAGTATAACCTACCTAAGTTTATTTGGTATTTAATTGGTCGGTCAGAGTATAGGGATAATATGTGATATAATAATTAACCCTTGTTTTGTGGCAGTATTTGAAAATGGCAATAATTGAATCAATAATATGAGAGATATGATGCAGCAATTACTGTAGCAATAATTGAGTATAACTGAGTGACTTTTCACGTAAACATCAATAATCAATACCGTGAGCTACTATACAACCACGCCAGACATCTTGTACTTTTACTAACGGGTAGTTCAACAGCTTTTAATGGTAGAACACTTTTGTCGTTATAAAAGATAATTTCATCGTTTTCTTACTACGACAATACATTCATTGTGGGGTCCACCAATAATTGTGCCGTCATACGAATATTCCCTGACCAATCGAATATTATATAACAACTTGCTTACTTTGAAAAAATTTCACATATCACCCTTAACTTTAACCTTTTATCAATTTAACCATTTACTAAATAGAATAATTATAAGAAAATTGAATACTTTCATTTCATAAAATTCGGGGTCTCACAATCTCCCCTCTTTATGAAATTTCGCCTTCGAAATTTACGTACGTACCTGGTATTCGAAAAGATGAGAATACCTTGCTTTTCTTTTCGGATTGTACGTTCCCGGTTATATCCTCTGTATCATGATTTTTCCATTTCTCATCTCCTGTATTTCAAATATCATTCTAGAATATATCTTCAAAACAAAGGTCAATTGACATATCACAAATTGTCAACTTATCAAGTAAAAATTTTGACTTAGGTAAGTCACACACTAGCGAAGTATATTACTCGTCTCTCCCCTCCTAGTTCTAGACTCATGTCTCCGCCAGCGACCATATCCCTAAGCTCTGATACCATTTGTGACGCCCCCAAAATAGGTCCACACGACCCATTCTGAGTCGCCAGATATCACACTATAAAAATCAATTACAAACTTCATTTATAATAATTGTTGAGCGTCGTGCGTATGTAAATCGACCATAGTTAAACTGTGAATTTTAATACAAATGTATGTAACTCTCATGGTTCCTCGACCACAACCTTACAATGGTACTTTACATAAAAGTATAGTCAAAAACTGTTTTAGAAATTAAAATCTTTGGGAAGTACTCAAGGAAACCTTTGTACATGGGAGGCCACGCTATCAAGGTTATGATAGATATCATATGTCCACGTAATTATCCTTGGTCAATCTAATAGACCCCAAAAAAAACGAGAAGATTACTATCATGTTCTTTCCAATGGTGAGTCTTCTCTCGACATATAACTATCTCCATCGTCTCGCAATTGAAAATTATATTTCAACCAAACTCCAAGATCATATAGGTAGTGCTCGTAGATATACTCTCAAAGAAGTGGATGTGCACAACCCTCGTCTTATGATAACACGAGGTTGTATGTCATTACACATCTTGTATAATTGTGGCAAAACACCCTTCCAAAGTTGGGTTCACCTCACCCTATTCGGTTCACCAAAATTAAATATCAAATGACATATACAATATCGACACACTTATCTAAAGTTCTCAATAAAATTATTTCCATACTATTTAAGGAGAACCTAAACAAACTATAGACCACCGATTCTATTCTCCTGTTACCCCGCTTCAACCCAAACTACACTTTTATTACCCGAAAGGAATTGTGAATCAAAAAAGGGTGAGCAACTAACTAGCCCAAGAAAGAATATCATGACTAAAGATAATTTACATCATCAATAGCCTTCATCGGTAATAAATCGTCGGAGATTTAGAACATATGGTAGATGATAAAACTTTTCAACCATAGTCAGAATGAACGAAGCAATCCATTAGAAGAGTCAAATAGACCATCGATCTATTATCTTCTCCATGTTAATGATCCACCAATAATGTTTTATCCTCGTAACATCAATCAACAATTTCGCCCACAAACATATGAATAACTCATAATCATAATTGTGATTCTAAATTCTCTTGAACCTAGAACGAAGATAATTTTCATCACCTATTTTCACGAAACATCAAAAATCATGGTTATACTAAATCACAATTCCCGCCATAATCATACTAATAAATTCATCTTCAGACTACTACCAAAGATATTCATTAACAATTCATCTTTGCACTACAGGCCAAAGACATACAACTGTATTTTAGAAGAGTCAAGTAGAGCATGATATCTTTTATCTTTTACGAATTAAAAGTGTATAATCAATATTTTATCGCTGAGCCTCAGCTTAATAAATAATCCATATCATCGAATCATCCCTGCACTACGACCAAGGATATTCATGTAATCATCAATGGTCATGATTATACCGAATAATCCTTGGTTATAATCATACCAATAACTGTCAATCAATGCACTACGGGGCAATTAGGACTTTTACCACATCATCTATAACATTACGGGTCATGATTATACCGAATGATCCCTGGTCATAATCATACCAATAAACAGTTCATCTATGCACATAAGCTAAAGATACTCATCAATCAATAGTTCATCTTTGCACGTAAGCCAAAGATATACAATCGTAAAACTAATAATCAATAAAATCCATCATCTTGCACGTAAGCCAAAGATATACAATCAAAACTAATAATCAACAAAATCCATCTTTGCACGTAAGCCAAAGATGACTTTCATCATAATATAAGCATGAAAATGATGACAATGATATAAGCATTAATCAAACGAAATCAAGGATAAATATTAAAGACTTTAAATTTATCCAGAGTTTAAAAATATCTAAATTGTCAAGATGATACTGCTTTGTGGAGTAAAATTCAAGAATAATATTCATGTAGCAAAAATAATTTGGACAGAAAAGAAATATATTTTTCGGGTAAATAGTACCCCATGAATAGTACCCTGGGAATAATACTTCGGGAATAGTAACTCGTGAATAGTACCCTGGCATGAAAAGTACCCCAAATACCCAAGTGAATAATATTCGAGTAAATAGTAACTCGTAAATAGTACTCCGACACAAAAAGTTCTCCGAATACCCGAGTGAATAATACTAGAGTGAATAGTAACCGGGTGAATAGTAACCCATGAATAGTAACTCGTAAAAAAAATATCAAAGAATATGATATTCCATGACGAGTACAAAAGAAATGATATCTCATAATACAGTATAATAGAATATACTGAAGCTATGCAAATGGATTTTCACCCGGTAAATGCAGTAATCCACATGTATGCGGATCATTTCCACAATTTAATAAAGAATGAATACGAAGGATCCTTCACCACGCATGCAGTAGTCCACACGCAGTGAGTTATTCCAATGTAATAATAAAGAATGGAATAACAAAAAAAATTCACCGTGCATGCGATAGACCACATACGCATAAAGTTATTCCAAATGAATAATATATAATGAAATCGAAGTAAATGCGTAATCCATGCGCAGCATGGATATTCCAATGAGAATAATAAATAATGGAACTAAAGTCATGCGTAATCCAGATGCATGACGAGGATATTCCAAGCAGAATAATAAAGAATGGAATAACAATATAATTCAACACCATGCGATAAACGCGTAGATGCATAAAAGTTATTCTAACGTAATAATAAAGAATGGAATAAAAAAGAATTTTACCATGTATGCGCAGACAGATGATAAAGTTATTCCAACATAATAATAAAGAATGGAATAACAACCCTTATGAAAGTATTGAAAGGAAATAACTCTCTTCGTGAATAACGAAAAGAATAATACCCCTTACTATAATAATAATATCCCTTACCTTAGAAGAAGACCTGGATCTTTGGAATAGTGAGGTAGCGGACTTTCTTCTTCTTCTCTCTATAATAATTTTTATAGCTTTAGTGAATTGGTGAAAATAATGAAGGAATGAGCTTCATTTATGAAAAATATAGTTTCAATAATCGCACGTTTTGGGGCTCGAAATATTACAAGATAATACCTTCCTCTTTTCTTAATTTTAATTTAGTCCCGCAAGTATTATCAAACTTGCACCACCTCCCCTAATAGTAAATCATGTGAATCAATATTAAATCATGTGACTCAATAGTTACAGACATGTGAAAATACTAATTACAATTATAGTACTCCATCTATACCTCCATTTTTAACTTAGTCATACAAGTATTATTAATCTTGCACCAACTCCCCTTAATAGTAAATGAATGTGAATCAATAATACACACATGTGAATAAATAGTTATAATCATGTGAATTAATAGCAATTAATTTTTCATTTATCCGGTTAATTACCCGATTAGTCAATATAACCTCCAGACATTAATTATCATCGAAATAAATGTCGATTTCCACTAACACTAATAATTCCAACACAATGGAACTATCAATTTTATCTTTAATCAACACGAACTTATTCATCATTAATATTATAACTCACAATATTTAACAACTAGGTCGTTCCTAGGAAAAAGGGGGCTTTCCGATAAGGACTTCTCTTTATTGGCGCGCAATTAGGTGACCAAACCTCTCCTTGACAGAATTTTTAGACATTGTCAATATTGCAAATAATAATATGAATAACTTTGCCGTCTCAATTATTGATTTAATAATATAACATATTACGCAGATGATATCGTGACAATAATTGAATCAATAATACGAGAGATATAATGCGCAAAGAATTATGAAAGTAATAATTGAGTACTGTTGAGTGACTTTTCACGTAAGCATCAATAATCAATACTTTGCTACTACGCAACCACGCCAGCGTATTCTTGTACTTTTACTACTAGGGTAGTTCAACGGTTTTAATGGTAACACTTTCGCCGTTATAAAAGATAATTTTGTCATTTTCTTACTACGACAATACATCCGTTGTGGGGTCCACCAATGATTGTGCCGTCGTACGAATATTACCTGACCAATCGAATATTATATAACTTGCTTACTTTGAAAAAAATTCACATATCACCCTTAACTTTAACCTTTTATCAATTTAACCATTTACTAAATAGAATAATTATAAGAAAATTGAATACTTTCATTTCATAAAATTTGGGGTCTTACATAAGTGATATTATTTCGTTTCATATTCTTAAATCAACACTTATTTTGATAAGTATTGCTTCTATAATCCCTAAAATTAATAAAATATCCTTGAAATTTGCGCTTCATCTAGTATCGTTTCATTGGAATATTGGTCTGAACTTTCTTATTAAATTTTAATATATTCATTCGGGGTACTATTCATGGTTACTATATATACGGTACTATTCATGGGTATTATTCATAGGTACTATTTATGGGTATTATTCATAGAGTCTTATTTATACAAGACTATTCATTAGTCTTATTCATACAAAGATTATTCATTAGTCTTGCTCACAATAGAATTTAATTTTCTTTCTCATCTCACATTATTTTTGATACATGAATATCATTCTTGAATTTTACTCCATAATTAGTTATCATGTTGATAATTTGGACATTCTTAAACTCTGGATAAATTGAATTATAAATCTCTAATATTTATCCTTGATCTCACTGGATTCATTCTTTATATCATTGTCATCATCCTCATGCTTATATTGTGTTGAAAGTTCTCTTTGGCCCGTAGTGCATTGATGGACAGTTGTTTGGCATGATCATGACCACTGGTGATACAAACGAATATCCTTGGCCCGTAGTGCATGGATAATTTGTTGATTTGAAATATTTATTGATTGGTGTTACAGAGATAAAGTATTGATGATGGCTTTTAAAATCATAGAAGATAGTAGAAATCATGCTCTACTTGAATCTTGTAATGGATTGCTATTTTCGCTGTAGTTTTTGATCTAAAACTTGTTGTTTATTGTATTCTATTAGATTTTTTCTGTTGAAAACTAAGGATAATTTATTCTGCATTATCATAGTCATAATATTTTTTAATGGGCTAGTTGAGCTCACTCTTTTCTTTTATTGCTATAGTAATCCTCACTATTCTATAAAATAGTGTGGTAATAATTGTAATAAGGACTTTATTTGAGTTTGGATATTGTCTACGAGACAATATTTGTATTAAAACTCATAGCTTATGTTTTGTCGTATTTTTCACGACAGTTAATAGTTGTATAAGTGAAGTTGTATTTGATTTTTATATCATGTATTTGGCGACTCAGAATGGATTGTGTGGACCTATTTTGGGGGCGTCACAGTTGGTATCAGAGCTTAGGGATATGATCTCTGGCGGAGATCTGAGGCTAGAACTAGGAGGGGAGAGACAAGTAAATCCTTTGCTAGTGTGTCCTACCTAAAGCTTTTTTTTTATTTATTTAATCGATCGGAATCTGAGGGGATAATATGTGGCATATCAATTAACCCTTATTTTGTTTCAGTGTTTAAGAATGATATCTGAAAATCAAGAGATGAACTCATATAGAGTTTTAAGTGATGAATTGAGTATATTCATTTAAAGAATAAATATTGGAGTATAATATCTTGTTATAAAAAATATTTTATTGGGGAGTACTAATTAAGTTATTAAAATTGATTGTAGGATGTCAGGCGAAGAAAAAAATTAGAGATACCCATTTGGTGAGTGAAGAATTAATAGTTGCACCCGAGCTAGTCACAGAGGTAGCAACTGAGAGTGAGGAAGAAGAAGACCTTGAGGAGTATTTATTAGGAGAATTTTTTGATCGAAACATAGAACTAAAAAATCGTATTCGTGAGTTAGAAGAGCAGGGTGAAGAACGGCAGGCGGTCGTGGAGCAAAGGGTTGCAATAATTCAAGATTTTGTTGCCCGATATGCGAAACTTGAACAAAAGCTCTCTTTGGCAGAGTATATTATAATAGAGCTAGAATATGAGAATTCAAATGTCAAGGATCAACTGAAAGAAGAAACAATTAAATGAGTGAAAATGGAGGGTGCATGGGTAAAAGCCGCACGACGCGTTGATATTGTAGAAAGAGACGTCTGATCCAAAAAGGCCAAAATAGATAATATGGATCTCGCTTTTTAGACAGTAATTGAGAGAACCCAACATCTTGTTTGGAATTATCCTCTATAGAACGGTCAACCCCATTCGATATGGATCGAAGATTAATGATTCAGATCATGGATCAGGAGTACGATGAAGCAATTAAGGGTGTAATGTACCCTATAGCGAAGTTAAGTCCAACTGAGATGGTGACACCAAATGTTGTCCCGGACAAGTCAAAGTCGATGGTTCAAGGAAGAGCGTTTGTCGTGACTTCTCAAAAAGCGAGGAACCCGAACAAAGTTATCACGGGTAAGCTAATCATAAACTCATGCGAAATCTATACCATATTAGATACCGGTTCTACCCATTCTTTTATTTCACTTACTTGTGCTCAACATTTAAATTTAACTCCAGAGAAATTAGATTTTGACTTATCTGTTGAAACTCCGTTGGGAGAAACCTTCATTACCACCACTGTTTATAAATCTTGTTTGATTCAAATCGACACTTTCACATTACCTGTTGATCTCATCTCTTTGAAAATACTTGCATTTGATGTGATTTTAGGGATTGATTGGTTAACAGCTCATCATGCTAAAATTAATTGTTTTTGTAAGGTTGTTAGTTTTCATATCCTAACTAACCTATTATGCGAATTCAAGCAACCAAACCACTAAAGTCAATCATTGTCATATCAAGCCATAAAGCCATTTTATATTATTAAATCAATAATTGAGGCGACACAATTATTCATATTATTATTTATATTATTGACAATTTTTAGAAAGTTCTGTCGAGGAATGGGGTTAGGTTATTTAATTGTGCGTCAATAAGGAGAAATCCTTATTGGAAAGCCCCTTCTTTTCTGAGAATGATCTGGTTGTCAATATTATGAGTTATAATATTAATGATGAATAATTGTTGAAAGATTAAAAATGTATTGATTAAAGATAAGTGATTTTTGGTAAATATTTATTCAATTTTTGATATAAATAAGGGGTTGTCATGAAGTATTTGTTGTAAGTTTGGCTTATTACATGGACCCCCACTTACTCATTTTTTAAAATCGCCGGTAAAAAGTTGTCTCAGTTTTGTTTTATTATTATTATAATAGTAATAAAACAGAAATTTTTTTATATATACTTTTTATATTATATATAAAGTTATTTATTTTATTATATTATAATTAGAATATATTATATTTTATATAAAAATTTTGTTTTATTAGAATATTTTATTGCACAGTGATGAATAGTAAAAATCAGAAAATTCGTCGAATTCTTCGACCGTGAATTCCTTTACTGTGCATCCATGATTATATTTAAATAGTGCCCTGCCATTCTCCTATAAATAGGATGCTTAGTTAATAAATAAAAATCACACCAGAATCAGATAATTGTTCTTCTATAATATTGTGCGAATTTTTTTTGAGTATTAGGATACTTTGAGTGTAGCAAATAGTGCAATTTTTTCTCAAGAATATCTCCGCTATACCAATCAGATTTAGTCTCCTATTAAGGTAAGTGGTATTATTTCTTTCGTATTGGTAAAGAATGTTATTTTTTTCATACTCATAAAGGTTGTCATTCTATTCTTTATTTTTAAAGCTTTTTAATTTCTTTTTTTTTAAATTAATCAGTTTTTTTATTTATCTTTTATTGTTTTTTGTATTTAATTTCTATTTTTAAAAATTCTAATATTATGAATACATATAAAATGGTAAAGTCATAAACTTTTGTTATCCGAAAATAAAGTTTTACATAAAAATGAAAACATATGCTCTTTTTTTAAAATAAAGTTTTATTTTCTTATTTAATTTTTTTGAATCAATATTTTTGGAAACTTTTATTATTTTATGAAAAAAATAAAGTTTTTAATATTTTTCCTGAAAAAATAATAATAATTTTTAAAATATTTAAAATAATAATTATTTTTAATATTTTAAAATAAAATATTATTTTAAAAATAATTTTATAACTTTTTAGTTTTTTTTTAAAAAATTAATTGGTGAAATTAGCTTCGGATCAAACTTGTTCGGGTTGAGTCAAAATGGGTTGGGATGGGGTCAAATCGGATAAAAGGAATCAAACATAAAAATTGTCATTTAAAGGACCTAATCGATTGAAAAATAAACTTTAAAAACAATTTTAAAAATAAGTGACAACTTGGAGGAACAAAAATATTATTCATCATTCAGCCCTTATACTTTAGCAACATATTCAATTACCAAGGATACTTATTACTCTCATAACATGTCATGGATCCTAGCCTTGTTAAAATGAGCATTGGGTATGGAGGGTTAGGATTAGTGTTAAGAATGAATGACTTGGATGTATTTTCATATTATCTTGTATTTTTTTTAAATTTTAAATAGTTGAATGTGTGTCATGAGAAGGTATCAATGAAATTTCAAACTTTCTCTCTCTAAATTTCTAGAGTTAGATCCAAACTCAAATTGAATCACTTAAAGTTCATACCGAAACTCAAATATGTTAATTTGTTGCAAGTCTAACTTCTATAAACTTTTTAATGGAATTGGTATTGAGGTCTCATTTTTAGTACTCATGTAAGTTTAAGGATAAGAATTTTGTTTTAAAGAGCAGGTTCGTAAAAATCATATAAATTAAGGACTCTGTTCTAATTTCAAAAGCTCACGCAGTGTAGTACGCGGTTTCGGCTTTGGGGCCTGAATCTTGATAAACTTATTATCTAAACATCCATCATCAGAGGGGCCACCAACACCGAAGTTGATAAAATTATTGCAAATGTCCTCAAGCTCCTTCTTCCTGCCCTTGAATTCGTGTGCCTCTCGCAAGATGATGATTGCAATCCAAACCACTTTCAATAGCATCTAAAATCTTGGAATTGATCTTCTCATCCTTGATGGTGTTCCTCATCTTATAAAGCGATTTTTCCAAATCATTCATGGCGTCTAACCTTCTTTTTGTACCCTTCATCGCTGACCTTGTACTTCTCACCTCTCGTACCATCTTCTCAATTTCTTCCTCGACGGTCTTTCCTTGATGAAGTTTAAATTTACCATGTTCATAGGAGTAACATCCAATGTAACCAAGTCCCGAATCTTTTCATTCGCTCGTCGCTTTCAAGATAGCGACCTTGCACATACCGCACCATAAGCAACAAATTTCGTCGGGATTAATGATCTTGCATAGCTCCTTCCCATTAAAAACGTCTGCGCGAGAATCACTGGACTTTTGGAATCTGGTAGATCCACCGACAAGGACCACATCGTGGATTTCTCCCTTGTCCATTTTGGCATCCTTCAAACACTTGTCCACAAGCTTCATACATTCTTCAAAGAGATCCTTGTTCAACTCCTCAAATATGTCACGAGTGAGTTTTGCGTAGAAATCAATTCCTCGTGCAGAAAGAATCTACATCGAATGACATCATTCTTTGTAGCGAGAGAGAGTAAGCTTTGCCTTTTCGCAAGCGGTTCTCAATCTCTTAAGAGATTTAGGGTTTCCAGTCATGTCCTTTTTGTGGTTCTTCTCGAACTCTTTAGCAAAGTGCTTCACCATACGATTGTCAAAGTCCTCTCCTCCAAGTTGAGTGTTACCCACGATGGCCTTCACTTCAATTTTGTCCTTGTTGATATTAAGAAGAGAAACATCAATAGTACCACCACCAAGATCAAATATAAGCACATTCTTCTGACTGCCACTTGAAGCACTACTAGGATGCTTCTTGTGGAGGCCGTAGTAAATGGCGATAAGTAATCGGCTCCATTAGGATACACATGACATTGAGGCCAAAGAATGGCTCCAAAGATCCTTTGTAAAGCTGGCGTTGGGAGTCGTTAAAGTAAGCGAGGACAATAATAAAAGACATTCTTTATTTTTGATCCAAGATACTCTTTCCGCAATCTCCTTCATCTTCACTAGAACCATAGAGGAGATCTCCTCCGCTGAAAATTGCTTCTCCTCACCTTTGTAATTGACAACAATCAATGGTTTCCCTTGACGACCATGAATGACCTTAAATGGCCAAAATTTCATGTCACTCAGAATGATGAATTGTTGAATTTCCTACCGATCAATCGTTTTGAATCGTAAACAAAACCAAATTACTTAAAGAAAAACAAACATAAAGCCCACCAATTATGATGATAAACCCATATTATTGAACTTGCCAATTGAGAGCAAACTCTGACAAATATTTCAGATTGTATTGAACAAAAATCAGTATATAAAATAAGTAATGAGTGGTTTAATTTTAACAATATTAAATTTATTCTCGCGCTTTCATAAAATATAAGAGTGGAACATTAAATTTTGAGTGCCAATAATAACGGGAGTGGTTAGCATGAAGTTAATTTTGGTCAATTGACCA
Source organism: Panax quinquefolius (assembly GCA_020205615.1). Classification (NCBI taxonomy): domain Eukaryota; kingdom Viridiplantae; phylum Streptophyta; class Magnoliopsida; order Apiales; family Araliaceae; genus Panax; species Panax quinquefolius. The sequence continues at coordinate 147,160,214 of CM035152.1, forward strand.
ATATAGTGTCGACACACAGGCGAGAGGTGATCTCTTCCTCTGCGTGTCAGCACTATATTGGTCAATTAACCAACTTACCATGAATTTAACTTCATGGTAACCGGATCCCAATATAACAATGCACCCCTAATTATACTTTTATATGACGGATCCGGATCCTCTATGAGGATTTCTCTGTGAGGATCTCTCTGTGAGAATCTTGTGAGGGTTTTGTTGTGGAATTGACAACACATTAAAAAAGAGATCCAATGGCTCACAACTCCTTTCCTTGTATGTGTATCAAAATGATATCGTTTTGACAAAAAATTTTGTTTACAAGTGACTTCGTTTGTTTGCTAATTCTTGTTAGTTATGAGCGGTATGACTTTTTTCATGATTGTAATGGGTTGGGTATTAATCTAGTTTGGACGTTTTATTAATCATTTTTTTTGTGCTTTGGAATCGATAGTGTTATTAATCTTTGTATCTTTGTCAAAGGCTAATAATATTATTCTTTACTCTTCAAAAAACATAAATCCAACAAACAATTTTTATCCTATTAAAAAAATTGAGTTTCCATTGTGATTCTTTAAGCCAGTTGAAAAAAATTAAAGAAAAAAAATTGGGGTAAACAATTTGGGTAAAATTTGAATAAAGAGAAAAAAAAAACAATTGAAATTTGGCTAATCCTAAACCTTGGCGTGCTCTGGGAAGAACAAGAAACGAAGCAAAGAAGAAAAGGAGAAGAAAACAAAAAAACGAAACAAACAAATGAAGTAAACGGCGTTTGGTGGCTTCTAATTTTTTGTCAACTTGTAAAAAAAAAATTCCTATAGACAAGGAAAGAAGTTGTGAGCCATTGGATCTTCTTTTTGCTGTGTTGTCAACTCCACAAAAACTCTCACAAGATCCTCACAGAGAAATCCTCATAGAGAATCCGGATCCTTATATGACAGCCTAATCTACAGGCTATAATACCATAGTAGATAACTCTAGGCGGTGACTCAGGACAGGTAGCATTACCCAAAATTAAATAAATACCATCCGTTTGTCAGTAAACGGCTAGCTTATCTTTTTAGAAGGAAATTGATACATTCATAACTGAAAATGATATTTTTACATAAAAATTGTCGTTATAGATTCTATAACGACGATTTTCACCGTTGCTATACATTTAAAGCGACACTTTTTATATAAAAATATCAAAAAAAATTATAAAAATATCAATTTCCTTTTTAAATATTCATTACATGTGGGTGTGGGGTAATGAATATTTAGCTTAATTTTTTGAAGCTAAGATATTTTACGTGAGTCTCTACCTCATTACTTATATGAGACTAATCATTTGAAAATATCATATTCCCTTTGTTTTAAATTATAAAATCAATATATACTTTTTTAAAAATTAGTTTCAAATATTTTTAAACTCAAAATTAACATTATTTTATTTAATTTGTATCAATATAATTATGGTAGAATAATTCACGAGATTAAAATCATTTAAAGAAATTTGGGATGAATTAAATAAAAGGTGAATTTTAAGATGAGAACTAGATCCATATATATATATATACATATATATATGTATATATATATATATATATATATAACACTTTTGTAATTGTTCTAATAATAATATTTAATATTTTAAGCGAAAGTTATTATTCTAATAATACTTATCATTTTTACTTTACTCTTATAAAGCTAAATGACCCAAATTTATAATTGGCAAAGAATAATGAATAAACATGGAAAATAAGGCTCTTTCTCCTCGGCGGAGGTAATACTGATTAGCGCGAGGAAGAGAAAAGGAATTGCATGTATTACTTACCAAAGACGGTGTTGGTCGGATTTATAGCAGCTTGGTTCTTAGCTTCTTCGCCTATAAATCGCCCGGTTTCCGTGAAAGCGACACAAGACGGCGTCGTTCTTTTACCCTGACTGTCGGCGATGATTTCAACGCGGCCATGTTGCCAGACAGCCACACAAGAGTACGTTGTTCCGAGATCGATTCCAATTGCAGGTCCGTCTCCTTGTCTGGCCATTTCCATTTTTGCAGGTATTAATTTCAATAAATATTTTAAACTAGAAGGTGGAATCTAAAGGTTATTGAGAGAGAAAACAAAAAGATATTTGAGAGATTATTTTTTAAAAAAAATTTAATGTGCAGCAATGAGCAAGAAACAGCTCTGGTTAATTGGGGACCAAGTCGCCAAGTAGAGGCAGAAGGTAGACTTCGGAAGTCGTCTCTTCCTTGAAGGGTTAATAACACTTTAGACCCCCAAGTTCCACCGATTTTATAATTGGACCCTTAAATATAAATCCTCCCGATATATAGACTCTAAACTATGTTTAAGCAACCGATATAGACTATTTTCTATATTTCAGCCAGATTTTAGCTGGAAACGGTCATGCACGCCAGGAAGACCGCTTAAAAATATGTTTTGACCATCTAAAATACGATTTGACCTAATTAATTAGCATATAAATAAATTATATAAAAAAATAGCTTAAATATGATTCACTATCCTAAACTATTGATCATATTCTACACTTTGGTGATTCATCTTTTAATTTTGTCAATTAGATGATTAAACTATTAATTTTTTTAATTCCATTAAATTGAAGCTGCCACATCAGAAATTGCTGATGTGACTAAGTGAGTGGGACATAAAATAGTTGATGTGTTATTAAAAAAAATTATTTCAAATATTTTTTAAAAATCATGGTATATTGAGAGGTAAAATTGTCAACCCATCTTTTATCTTATATTAAATTAAATCAAAATAAAATAACAAGTAAATAACACAGGCATTTTTGAAGTCTCTTCAAGATTGATTCTTCTCATTTCTGAATTCTCGTTCCAGATCTAGAAAGCAAGAATAGGAGAAGTGTCATTCTTCTTCATGGAATAGAGAAAAACAAAATAGGACAACAACAAATTAACTGAAGTTTCATTAGTACTTAAATCAAATGCATAATTCATAAAGTAATTTTATTGCCTTAAACAAAGATCCGTAGAGGGACAAGGCCCCCAGATACAATACAACACCACCAAGAAAGTGAATACGCTAGATAGGATTCGAGAAAGATATACATCACCCATAGACATTCTCAACAGAAAAATTTGCTACCTCTTACTACTCTTAATCTTCTCATAAATATCACTAAATTTCTGAATAGAATCTGCAAGAAATCTGAAAGAAGCTCCATCACTTTTGTTTGTCCTCTTGGGTGGAAGAAAAGATGAACCATTTTCCTCATATTCTGAATTTTCTGGACCATTCCTCTTTGTTAAGGCTATGATATTTTAGGTATTGGGCCAAAGGGCTCAGGCCGAGTTATTTGGTTAGTCCATTGGGCCATTTCTATTTGGGCCCGGTCAGTTGCACTAAGTCAGTGGGACATCTTGGTGAGATCCTAAATGTCTTGGGTCGGATCGTTGGGTCAACCCATTAAATGACTAAATATCTACATCTCTGACTTGCAATGATGAAAAAGAAGAGTTGTTGATCGAAAGTCTGCAGATCATTAATGTGGATGGGATTATAGTCGGTACGACGGGATAAAATAAAGGCAGAAAAAGGTGTGTGACGCATGCGCAATGCAAGAAAGATCATTGAGGAGTGGGGGCGGTCTCGACCAGTGGGTGGCGATGAAACCGTCCGAGAGTATAACATAGCAAGGAAGTCTTCAAGCAAAAGGTAACTGATAATTTTATCTCTCTCAATACACTAGATATTTTATCCTCCATTGTTAACCCTTGTGATCGCCTGTACTGACTCTCACGCCTGAGCTATCCCCCGATGGTCGAAGCCATCAAGCTTTTGGTGTTGATCGTGTTTACTGTGCAGGATCAGGACGTCTTACGTGATTGGGACGTGCAGAAAATCTTGGCGTTAACATTGGCGCTAGAAGCAGGGCTGTGTTCTAGTGTCTTGTAGTTTTCAATCACAAACTTTCATTTGTTCTACGTCAGAAAAGATGGTGAGGAGTAGAGCAGATACACCGGAAGGACAGCCGAGGGTTGTGAGCTCATCTGTCCAACATATTTCTGTTAAGGATCGTCTGGGTCCTTCAAAGAGTGCTCATGAGAGTGAGAGCACTGCTTCCAAGCATGATTCTAGGGGTTCTCGTTCGAGTGCTCATGGTGAAGCCAGACGGAGGTTGATATTTGCTGCTGATAAAGGTCGTGACCAAGACCGAAGGCAGGTGGAGGGTTCACCACCTAGCTAGAACTCATCACCGAAGTGGTCGGGAGGATAAGGCTGCCAAGATGGCAAAGATGGCAGATGAAGCAGATAAGGCTTTAGAGGTTCTTCTGAAGCAGAAGGAAGATATAGCTGTGCAGATGCTTCGGATGGCCGATCTAAAGGACGAGGCGTCCACTTATGTACAGTCCGAGAGGCGTAGTAGGCTTAAGGATGTACAACAACGAGAAGGGAAGGAGCCGGAGCACTCTATTCATGTCTCTCGAGGACGACCTCAGGAGCGAAGGAGATCTAGGAGCAGAACTCCTGAGGTGTCGAAGAAAACACTTCTCGTGATCGGTTCTCAAGGTCATGATGGTGGTAGACAAAGAAGCCGGTCAAGAGAGTATGTACCTGAGAATAGAAGGAGAGAACACCAGCGCGAATACTCTCATCGAGATGATGGGGCCGCACGCCGGGGTAGATCAAGAAGTCCATCAAAAGCAGTGAGATCTGACAGAGGAGGTCAGTCCATTCAGAAGAAGGTGTCTCTAGAGAAGGAAGTCTCCTCGAAACCAGAAGGTGTGGATTTCTTGGTGAAGGAGTTGAAGGAGCTCTGAAAATAGTTAGCGGAGGTTCAACAGGTGAAGGACACTCCGGGAAAGAAGGCGTCTCCTTTTTCCTCGGACATTCTTAAGGAGAAGGCGGATACCACCAAGAAATTGCCTCATATGTAGAGCTATGATGGATCACGGGATCCTTATGACCACAGCCAGCCATTCGATAGGCTGATGGACTATTATGATTTCACCGATGCTGCCAAATGTCACACGTTTGTTACAACGTTGAGGAAGGATGCAAGGCAGTGGATGGGGACTTTGCCTGCTGATTCAGTCACATCGTGGTCTGAGCTGTGTGACAAGTTCCATGCTTGTTTTGGGAGCAACCGAAGGAGGGGAAAGTCTACGGGTTCTTTGGCTCAAGTCTGACAGTTTCCTAATGAGTCTTTGGGCCTGTATGTGAAACGATTTAGGGAAGCTGTTGGACAGGTGTCTGACCTTAATGATCTTCAAGCTATGGGGTTGTTTCAGAATGGGTTAGATATGGTGAAATCGGAGAAGTTGGTGAAGAAGCTGATGTTTCATCATCCGAAGAGTTTGGTCGAAGCCTTTGATAAAGCCGAAGGCTATATTGTGGTGGAGGAGGCTATGAATAGCCTAAAACGTCCTTCTTCGGACCGAATGAAGGAAGCAGATACTCCTAAGGCTGAAGGCGATCAGAAGAAGGGGAGTGGGAATAATGATCGGCCAGAGAGCAGCTCAAAAAAGTATAATAACACATATCGGCAGGGAAGTAATCGCCCACCTGCCTCTACCAAGAAGGTGAATAAGGTTTACACCAAACTGAACACGGATAGGTCAGTAATTTTGGATCTGATCAGAAACCAACCTATCTTTGAACCACCTCGTGATAATTTCAAGCCAAGATAGGGCAATGCTCAGAAATATTGTGGCTATCATTAAGCCGCAGGTCACGATACAAATGAATGCTGTAATCTTAAGGACTTTGTAGATAGGAAGGTTCAGAGCGGTATGTTGGTTCAGTATGTGGCCGGGAGGGATCATCAGTAGGAACAATAGAATGCAGATCGGACTGTTCAAGTGGTTCAACCGGTTCCACCCATACAACCTGCTCCAAATCAGCCGCCAAGGCACGTCGTTGATGTAATAACTGGTGGGACGGCAGGAAAATTGGTGGGGTAGAAGAGGAGAGGATATCGGGACTCGGTCATGACCATGGCGGGTGCTCCCCCGAAGATCGATAGACCATTTCCAGGGACAGTTATATCCTTCACTGATGCAGATTATCCTTCGGAACCCATCGAACCCCATGAAGGAGCACTGGTGATCACAACACAAGTGGGTTCGGTAGATATGAAGCGAATGATGATCGACAACGGGTCTTCTGTTGATATTCTGTACGCTCATGCTTATCAGAGGATGCATCTTGATAGGCGAAAGATGGAGGTGGGGGGGAGGCTCAAGTTATATGGCTTCAAAGAACGATCCGGTTAAAGTGGCGAGTAATCTTTGTTAAACTACCGGTAATCTTCCGCCTGACTCCTCGGTAGTAGAAATAACATGTAAATTTTATGTTGTGCATGTAGATTCGGCCTACAATGCAATACTGGGTAAACCTACCTTGACTACTCTCCGAGCAGTGACCTCCATCCCTCACTTCAAGATCAAGTTCCCAACGACACATGGAGTTAGAGAGGTAGCAGGGGACTTGGATCTGGCCCTACGTTGTTATCGGAATGCTGTTATAGCCTCAGGAGTAGGGGTTAGCAAGCAAAAGCAGACCGTGGCGATAGAGATTGTGTGACGCCCCCAAAAATAGGTATACATCACCCATCTTGAGTCGCTAAATACATGGTACAAAAATACAAAATACAACTTAATAATACAAATATCGTGTAACATACGACAAAACATAAGCTGAGAGTTTTAATACGTATATTACCTTCTAGATAGTATCCACTCTCAATGGAGTCCTCATTACATTTATTGTCACACTATTTAACGAATAGTGAGGACTACCAATCTTATCATCTCGGACCCGTCACCCGTTCTCGACTCGCCTACTTGACTATATTCTCATTTCTGAAGAAGAACAGGTGAAGGAAAGGGTGAGCTCAACTAGCCCAGTAAGAAATATTATGACTAAGATAATGCAGAATAAATTATTAATAGTCTTTAACATTGTTAAACTGATAAAATACAATAAACATCAAGTTTAACTGCAGCGGAACAAGCAATCCATTAGAAAAGTCAAGTAGAGAATAAAATCTACTATCTTCTATGATTTAAAATGTTTTCATCAAATTTTATCATTTGAGACTCAAATTTTTAATAAATAAATCACATCATCGAATCATCCTGTGGACGCCCCAAAATAGGTATACACAACACCCATTTCGAAGTCGCCAAATACATGGTACAAGAAGCAAAACTACAACTTCAATAATACAAATGTATGTGTGAAATACGACAATATATACTGTGAGTTTAAATATAATATTGTCTTCTAGACAATATCCACACGCAAATAAATCCCTAGTGAGGACTACTAAACAACTCTCTCTAGAACCTTCATTCCATACCCCGACTAGTACTCGCTACATTCTCGCCTCCTGAGAAGAAAAATGGAACAACAAGGAAAAGGGTGAGCTCAACTAGCCCAGTAAAGAATACTATGACTAAGATAATATACAACAAATTATCGTTAGTCTCCAACAGGAAAAATCGATAGAATACAATAAACAACAAGTTTCGGATCAATATTCGCAATGAAATAATAATTCATAGAAGAGTTACGTAGAGAATGAAATCTACTATAATCTATGAATTTAACGGTCCATCATCAATATTTTATCCTGTAACATCAATCAATATTCATCTCAAATCAAATATTCATCTTTTGCACTACAGCCAAAGATATTCATCAATCGATCATGTTCATCTCAACACTGCTCATCTTTGCACTAAAGGCCAAAGATATTCATCACTGGTTAGTCGTGTTCATTTAAACACCGCTCATCTTTGCACTACAGCCAAAGATATTCTTCAGAAATCATTCATCTGCACTACTCTATGTGCCAAAGATATTCAATAATATCATCATTTAAGACTGAGGATGATGAAAAATATTTTTAAAGAACGAATCCAGTGAAACAAAATGACAAGGATTAAGGATTAAGGATTCGTACTTTGTTTTATCCATGTCCAACAATACCTCAAAAATAATCATAGTGGTGTAAAATTCAAGAATGATCAAAACATGGATACAATCAAAAGCTAGTATCCAAAATAGATATTTTGGACGAAAAGAAGAAATTTTATTTTTCGATGAATAGTGCCGAGTATCGTGAATAGGTCAGTATCGTGAATAGTCTTCAGTACACGTGAATAGTAACTCGACACCAAAAGATAGAAATTCCACAAAAAAACATCTTCACGCTTCATGAATAGTACTCGTGAATAGTAACTCATGAATAGTAACTCGTGAATAGTAACTCATGAATAGTAACCCGATATGAAAAAGTTCCAAATTTGATAAAACTTGGATCAACATTTGATATAATGATATTGAAGAAATAATATCATTCTGAAAAAAATAATATCCCTTACCTCAAAGAATCGGTGCCGGAAGGAAAGGTCGGAAGTGATCTTTGAATGAAACTTATCTTTGAATAGCAACTCTCAAAGTATCTAAATACTCACAAAATACGCTCAATAATATAGAGAAAGAGAGAAAACTTTGTTTACGGTGTGATTTTCAATTCTAACTTAGCCCTCTATTTATAGGAAAATGTTAGCCCGCCGAAGCAGACTTAACCTGCAACCTGATGGCTTTACCTGCTACTATTGCCACCCACCACATTTGAAATAAAATTCAGCACATTTTTTTCACCAACCACAAGTGGGGCCCACTCAATTCTAGAATTTTCCACCAAAATCAATTATAACCCTAATTTCCGAATCAGACACCTCTTAAAATTCATAATAAATTATACGCTCATTTTTAACGGTTCAAAATTTGTGGACATATACTCAACTTATATATGTATAACATATCCAAAAATTACCACAATCCAACGGTCGGATTAAATATTATAGCTCACACAATAAAGCTGTAATAACACCGATTTGATCTTTTAATTCCTCCAATCCGACAAAATAAAACATCTCAGCATTAATTCCTTCATTAATAACCACATAAATAAATCCATCATTTATATTCATATAAAATAAATATTTCCTTATCATATGAATCAATAATTAATTATTCACAAATAATAATATTCAGAATCCATTATTATAATGACGGTAGTTCGGAAAGAGGGGCTTTCCAATAAGGATCTCTCTCATCTGGGTGCGCAATTAGGTGACCAAACCTCTCCTTGTATGCAGAACTTTCTAGACATTGCCAATAATGTTATCTAATAATATTATTCAAATAATATGAATTATTGATCCGATAATGAGAACATTTGTGCGTTGACAATTATTGAAAACAATAATAATATAAAATATCAACGCAACAATTATTGAATCAATAAATAAAATATTGAGCGAGAATTCTCTGTGAAAATTATTGAGTAAGTAGGCCTTCTTACGTAAGGATCAATAATTCAACAATCTCTTGTGCAATCTGGTAATGCTTCTTTATGCAACCACGCCAGACATCGTATTTTAACCAAGGGTATTCCAACGGTCTTACTTGATAATAACTACACGCCGTTATTTATAACCACCCAAACTTTGTCGTTTTCCTCATCCAATCGCTTTCAGTTATGGGGCCCACATGGTCTGCTATGGGTCAAATGCGAATATTCCCGACGAGACGAATATTCCACGACCACCAAAGAATATTCCCGACAAAAATGAATATTTTATAACCACTTGCTTATTTTGAAATATTTGCGTATTTAACCCTTAACTATCCACATTAATCAAATCAACCCTTACTATTTCAAAATAATAAATAAAGGAAATTCCTTTTTATTTAAAAAATTTGGTCTTACAACCTCCCTCCTTATGAAATTTCGTCCTCGAAATTGGCGACGCATACTGGCGTTTGAAAAGGTGAGGATACCTCGCTTTCATTTTCGTTTCCAACTCCCAGGTCATTTCTCTATAAGCGTGATTCCTCCACAAAACTTTAACTTGTGGTATGACCTTTCTTGGCGTGGGACATGCTCCTTTCCTATCCAAGATCTCGGTGGTACCTCCTCATACGTTAAGTCTTGGCTATCTCGTCCGGTTCTAACTTTCTATAACGTGGTTGAGTCTTTCACATATTTCTGAAATACGAGATATGTGAAACACATTATGAACACGAGACATACTTGGAGGTAATGTAAGTACATAGCTACATTTCTACTACTCGGTCAAGAATTTGAAATGGACCAATAAATCGTGGATTGAGCTCTCCTCTCTTCCCAAATCTTGTAACTCCTTCCATGGAGCAACTCGTAATAATACATGATCCCTACACTAAATTCCCGTCCTTTCGATGAAGATCCGCATAACTCTTTTGTCGATCTTGTGCCGTTTATATCGTTGTCGAATCATTTGGATCTTTTCGGTGAGTCATACGCATTACTAACTTCGGGTCCCAACAATATTGCTTCACCCACCTCATCCCAACATATTGGAGAACGACATTTTCGTCCATATAATGCTTGAATGGAACCATGCCTATATTTGTTTAATAACTATTGTTGTATGAGAATTCCACCGATGGCAAGTACTTATCCCAACTTCCTTTGAAATCTAGGACACGAGTCTTAATATATCTTCAAGAGTTTGAGTAGTCCTTTCGATTGCCCATCCGTTTGAGGATGGTATGCCAAATCGAATCATAAATTCGCGCCCATAGCTTTCTACAAACTAACCCAAAATCATGAAGTGAATCTTGGGTCACGATCTAAAACTATGGATCTTGGCATGCCATGCAATCTCACAATCTCATTTTACGCATATACGAGAAAAGGCGTTCAAGGAATAAGTCTCTCGATTGGTAAGAAATGAGCGATTTGGTTAATCTATCAACAATAACCCAAATAGCATTGATGCCTTGAGAAGCGTAGGAAGACCATAACGAATCTATGGTAATGTGTTCCCACTTCCATTTAGGAATCTCAAGTGGTTGCAACGGACCCTTAGGTACTAGATGCTCCGCCTTTACACGTTGGCAAGTTAAACACATCGAGATAAACTTTGCAATCTCTCTCTTCATATTATTCCACCAAAATGTATGTCGAAGATCACGATACATTTTAGTACTTCGAGGATGGATTGCAAATGGTGTATTGTGTGCCTCCATCATAATCTTGTACTTCAAATCGAGTCGTTAGGAACACAAAGTCTAGAGTGGACTCAAGTATTCCTTCTTCATCAATTCTCGCCCTAGGAATAGCTCCTTCTTGTACTTTCCTCTTCATACGCATCAGCTCCGGGTCGGTGGCTTGAGCAGCTTTAACTAAAGTCGATTAAAGTAGATTATACTCGTATATCATCACGTGGATACCTAGAGTTTTCATCTCCATCTCTATTATTTGTAAATTATACGAAATTAGTCTTTGACAATATCGTACTCGTATTATATATCGATCTTCTATTCAACACGCCACTACCACGTTCGCTTTTCGAGGATGGCATGGTGAACATGTCTTTGAAATGAGTCTCCTCTTGAGTTCTTGAAGCTCTTCCCACATTCCTTGCTCCATTCGAATTTTGTATCTCTACGAGTCAATTGCGTTAATGGAATAGCGATTCGAGAATATCCTTCAACGAATCTCCGATAATAACCAACTAAGCCTGAAAGCTACGTATTTCGATTCTCGACTTAGGTTGCTCTCAGTTGTGACTCATATCCCAATCTTGGATAAGACGTCACAATGACACCTATCGATTTACTATCGCATGCGAATATGGTGTCCCTACGGAGAGTGCAAGCGGTGCATTCCCCTGAAAGGAAGTCACAAGATAAAGGCTCAGTACCAAATTCTATAGTTGAATTTTTAACTCACGAAGTTCAATAGAGCCATTCTATATGAGATTTTAGAAATGAGTTTTGTCACAGGGTTCAAAGTCGATACAAAATTTAATATCGGTCTTTGGGAGTAAGCCAAGAAATTCTTGAAAATACGTCGGGAAAAATTAATAACAAACAGAATATTATTCAAATCGACGTGTCTTTATTCAAATCCATAACATGGATTAAGAAAACTTGACATCCGTAATAAACGAATGACTTCATGGCTTGATATGAAAATGTTTGATTACAATGGTTTGATTGCTTGAATTGAATAACGGAGTTGCTTAGGAATATGAAAACTAACAACCTTACAAAAGCAATCAATTTGGCATGATGAGTAGTTAACCTTAAAATCACATCAAAAGCAAATATCTCTATAGAAATAAGGTTAACGAGGTAATGTGATAGTGCCAACTGAATCAAACAAGATTTCTAAACAACGAGATGTAATGAAAGTTTCTCTAACTGATTCTCCATAAATAGGTCAAAGTCTAATTTCTCCGTAGTCAAGTTCAAACGTTGGTAAGCAAGAGAAAAATAAAAGAATGGGTAGAACCCAGTATCTAGTAAGGTATAAACTTCGCAAGAATTTATAATTAACTAAACCGTGCTAACCGTTCGGGTTCCTCGATATTTTAATGGCCACGACAAACGCTCTTCGAGAACCGTTGACTTTGACTTTTACGGGACATCCTTTTGAGTCACCATTCATTGGATGGGTTTCGATATCGCATAATCTCGAGCGATATGTCCTTCTTTTCCACAATTATAGCATACCTTAAACTGTTGTAGGCGGGCCAATGATATGTCCCTCTTTCCGCAGATTTGTAACATCGACCGATGGTCTTTCTCCCCCTTGGAACCGGTTACTTGCCACACGACGGCGTCTTCACATGGTCGTTGTTGAATCTCCTCTTTTAAAATCTCCTCCAGGACTCGCTTCTTTCTATTTTCATGGCCACGATTACCACCGGAGTGGTTACCGCCTTTGTCAAGTATTCTTCTTTCTCATTTGGTTATCGTTATTACGATGACTCGCTATCTTGATATGATCTGGTTATGGTCCCTCGGTTGAACGTACTCGTTATCTCGCTTCTAACAATCGAGCCCTGTTGACAACATCCGAATAGAGAAAATTTATGAGAAATGAGATCTTGACGTATCTGCGGGTTTCAAACCTCTAAGAAACATCCGCGTCATCGTTCCTCATTCTCCACCAAATGAGGTGCAAACACGGATAACTCATGAACTTCGCCTCGTCTTTGGGACACCGTCATGTTATTTCGCTCTAGTCTAATAAACTCCACTTCCTTCATATAGACGAATACTTTCGGGGAAGTACTTGTCATTGAAGCTCATTTTCAAACGTCTCCGTGACATCTTTGAGTGTAATTTGGATGGGTACGCTTCACGATTCCCACCGATGTCTGCCGCTTCGCCACGGAACATAAAGGTAGCGAATGGAACCTTCGTTTCCTCGTGCATCCCAAGACATCGAATATCTTGGTAATTTGTTTGACCCATGTTTCCGCCATGATCGGATCGGGCTTTCCCTTAAATTCGGTGGTCCTGACTCTTTGAACTTCTTGTTTGTGACCACCGGTGAATTGCTATCATCTCCTCTCATATTTTGAACACGAGTCTCCCTAAATCGATTTTGCATGAATCGCAAAAAGCTTCTAAACATCCCTCGTTCATCATCGCTTTCGGTGGTGTTATTCATGGGAGGTACATTGCCGATCTGTTGACGTTCTCCTCGTTATTAAGTCTGAGCATCTCCACGGTCTCATTTACTCCATTATTAATATTCTCATTCGACATTCTCAAATCATCGTATAAAACAAGGGTTAATTAAGGAAATCAATATATCACATAATATCCCTATATATCTTGACCAACTAACAAATAAGCTTAGGTAGGAAACACTAGCGAAGGATTTACTCGTCTCTTCTCTCCTAGTTCTATTCCCGATCTCCGCCAGAGATCATATCCTAAGCTCGATACCAAGCTGTGGACGCCCCCAAAATAGGTATACACAACACCCATTACGAAGTCGCCAAATACATGGTACAAGAAGCAAACTACAACTTTAATAATACAAATGTCGTGTGAAATACGACAATATATCTTAATGAGTTTAAATATAATATTGTCTTCAGACAATATCCACATGCAAATAAATCCCCATCATATTTATTGATACATCATTTTACAAAAATAGTGAGGACTACTAAACAACTCTCTAGAACCTTCATTCCATACCCAGACTAGTACTCGCATTACATTCTCGCCTCACGAGAAGAAAAATGGAACAACAAGGAAAAGGGTGAGCTCAACTAGCCCGATAAAAGAATACTATGACTAAGATAATATACAACAAATTATCGTTAGTCTCCAACAGGAAAAATCGATAGAATACAATAGACAACAAGTTTCGGATCAATATTATTAATGAAAATAATAATTCATAGAAGAGTTACGTAGAGAATGAAATCTACTATAATCTATGAATTTAACGATCCATCATCAATATTTTATCCTGTAACATCAATCAATATTCATCTCAAATCAAATATTCATCTTTGCACTACGAGCCAAAGATATTCATCAATCGGTCATGTTCATCTCAACACTGTTCATCTTTGCACTAAAGGCCAAAGATATTCATCGATCGGTCGTATTCATTTAAACACACCGCTCATCTTTGCACTCACAGCCAAAGATATTCTTGAGAAATCATTCATCTTTTGCACTACAGGCCAAAGATATTCAATAATATCATCATTTAAGACCGAGGATGATGAAAATATTTTAAAGAACGAATCCGGTGAAACAAAATGACAAGGATTAAGGATTAAGGATTCAGTACTTTGTTTTATCCATGTCCAACAATACCTCGAAAATAATCATAGTGGTGTAAAATTGAGAATGATCAAAACATGGATCTGATCAAAGCTAGTATCCAAAATAGATATTTTGGACGAAAAGAAGAAATTTTATTTTTCGATGAATAGTGCTTGAGTATCACGTGAATAGTGTCAGTATCGTGAATAGTCTTGCAGTATCACGTGAATAGTAACTCAGACACCAAAAGATAGAAATTCCACAAAAACATCTTCTTCACGCTTCATGATATAGTACTCGTGAATAGTAACTCGTGAATAGTAACTCATGAATAGTAACTCGTGAATAGTAAACCAGAGCATGAAAAAGTTCCAAATTTGATAAAACTTCGGATCAACATTTCAAAGATAATGATATTGAAGAAATAATATCATTCTGAAAAAAAATAATATCCCTTACCTCAAAGAATCGATTGCTTGGAAGGAAAGGTCGGAAGTGATCTTTGAATGAAACTTGTCTTTGAATAAGCAACTCTCAAAGTATCTAAATACTCACAAAAATACGCTCAATAATATAGAGAGAAAGAGAAAACTTTGTTTACGGTGTGATTTTCAATTCTAACTTAGCCCTCTATTTATAGGAAAATGTTAGCCGTAAAGCAGGACTTAACTCGCAACTTTGATGGCTTTACCGCTACTATTGCCACCCACCACATTTGAAATAAAATTCAGCACATTTTTTCACCAACCACAAGTGGGGCCCACTCAATTCTAGAATTTTCCACCAAAATCAATTATAACCCTAATTTAGAATCGGACACCTCTTAAAATTCATAATAAATTATCGCTCATTTTAACGGTTCAAAATTTGTGGACATATACTCAACTTATATATGTATAACATATCCAAAAATTACCACAATCCAACGGTCGGATTAAATATTATAGCTCACATGATATAAAGTCGTAATAATACCGATTTGATCTTTTAATTCCTCAATCCAGACAAAATAAAACATCTCAACATTAATTCCTTCATTAATAACCACATAAATAAATCCATCATTTATATTCATATAAAATAAATATTTCCTTATCATATGAATCAATAATTAATTATTCACAAATAATATTACGAATCACAATTATAATGACCAGTAGTTCCCAGGAAAGAGGGGCTTTCAATAAGGATCTCTCCTTCTTTGGCGCCGCAATGATTAGGTGACCAAACCTCTCCTTGAGCAGAACTTTCTAGACATTGCCAATAATGTTATCTAATAATATTATTCAAATAATATGAATTATTGATCGATAATGAGAAAAATTTATGCGGTTGACAATTATTGAAACAATAATAATATAAAATATCAACGCAACAATTATTGAATCAATAAAATAAAATATTGAGCGGTAATTCATGTGAAAATTATTGAAAGTAGTGCCTTCTTACGTAAGGATCGATAATTCAACAATATCATGCAATACTGGTGTCTTTCTTTATGCGACCACGCGTATTCATCGTATTTTAACCACCGGGTATTCCAACGATCTTACTTGGTAACAACTACGTAGTTATTTATAACCACCCAAACTTTGTCGTTTTCCTCATCCAATCGCTTTCAGTTATGGGGCCCACACATGGTCGCTTGTGTAGTCGTGCGAATATTCCAGAAAAGATCTGAATATTCCACGACCAAACGAATATTCCAAACAAAAATGAATATTTTATAACCACTTGCTTATTTTGAAATATTTGCGTATTTAACCCTTAACTATCCACATTAATCAAATCAACCCTTACTATTTCAAAATAATAAATAAAGGAAATTCCTTTTTATTTAAAAATTTGAGGTCTTACAATCCACGCACTACTACGGCCAAGGATATTCATTAAATTATCAATGGTCATGACTATACCGAATAATCCCTGGTCATAATCATACCAAGTCCATCTCTGCACGTAATCCAAAGATATACAACAATAAAATCAATAATCAACAATTCATCTTTGCACGTAAGCCAAAGATATATAATTCAATAAACAATGATCCATCTTCTTAGACGTAAGCCAAAATATAACTTTCATCACCATATAAGCATGAGGATGATGACAATGATATAAGCATTAATCAACTAAAACAAGGATAAATATTAAAGACTTTAATTTTATCCAAATATTATCCATCACTTAAATAACTCATAATCTAATATTGTTAATATTATAACAATATTTTAATCACCTCTTAAACTTATAAACAATTTATTTCAATTGTTTACACTTTATTAAATAATGCATTTAATCATTCAAAATGCCATACTCATAAGATTTCATCACCAATGATCAAATCCTTATCAACAATCTACATATACCTTATATAGGATTTCCAAACCATAAAATTCTATTTTCCAACTTTGTTACTTCACATAACATATTTGACTTCATATGTTAAGTAACTAAACCATTTTCATGAAAAATACCAAATCGGTCCCAAAAATATTTCTTTTCTAGAATTTAGCGTAATATAGTCCCATAATGAACATATATTTTTCAAAATTTTAAAATTCTTTTACTATTTTTCAAAAATCAATTTCTAATTAATTCCTTAAAAAATTAGCTACCTCAAGTTTAACTCCAAAAATTCCCAAATCTTGGCAGGATCTTACACATGTTAATGTGAGCTTCCAATTTAAATTTCAAGGTCATCAGAGTTATAGAACTCCGGTTATAGCATTTTTCGTCGGAAAAACCTAAATATTGAAATGGTCATAACTTGCTCATTTTAAGTCGGAATGAGCTCATTTTTGGACAGGAGGTTCTTTATACCATATACTTTCATGTCTCAAAAGGCCAGAATATTTTTCACAAATTAAGTGGCCGAAACAACCCTTCTAAAATCTAGACAGTAGCATTTAGGTAATTTCTAGCTTTTGACTTCTTTGTTAAAATCAGTCCACACGAAAATCTACAACACCTTTTCCAGTGATTCCACTTGGAGATGCTACAAAACTCATAGATCTAACTCTAGAACTTGACCACACTTAAAAATTCAAAATATAATAGGAGATATGGTCAATTGAATTTCATGTTTCATTTTCACCAAAATCTGATTTTCAACCCTTTGTGATTTCTAAGAAATTTTCACGTTTTCACATAATAACCAACATAACTCATCATAACACTTACTAATACTTCATATACCCATGATTTTCATCAGTCCAAAGCTTTTATTATGACTCTCATCATAATCAATGTAACCAGATCATTTCCACAATTTAATAAGAAATGAATATAAATGATCATTCACCATGCATGTGGTAATCCACATGAGCGAGTTATTCAATGAGAATAATAAAGAATGGAATAATGAAGGATTCACCGTGCATGCGATAGAGACCGCATGATATAGGTTATTCCCAATGAGAATAATAAATAATGAAACCAAGTCCCAAAGCATAAGCGCTTGCATGTGAGGATATTACGACGAGAATAATAAATACGGAATAATAAATAATGGAACCAAGTCCGGCGTAAATGCACAGACAGGATATTCTGACAGAATAATAAATGCGGAATAATAAATAATGGAACCAGGTTCGGTGTAAAACGCGCAGACAGGATATTCTGACAGAATAATAAAGAATGGAATAACAACAGAATTTCACCATGTATGCGGTACTTTGCATAAACAGGTTATTCCAATAGAATAATAAAAATGGAACCGTGTCAAAGTAAATTGCAAGACCAAACGACGGATATTCAACAGAATAATAAAAAATGGAATAATAGAAGAATTTCACCATGTATGCGGTACTTCGCATAAACAGATTATCCCAACATATTAATACAGAATGGAATAATAGAAGAATTTCACCATGTATGCGGTACTTCGCATAAATAGGTTATTCCAACATAATAATGAAGAATGGAATAACAACTCTTACGAGTATTGAAAGAAGTAATTCTTTTCATGAATACGAAAGAATAATACCCCTTACAGGTACAATAAATAATATCCCTTACCTCAAAAGAAGATTGGATACTGGAATAGTGAGGGAGCAGACTTCTCTTCTTCTTTCTCTTTATAATTTCTCTCTATAATAATGGCTCTAAAGCTTTAGTGAATTGATGAGAAATGAAGGAAGAATGAGCTTCTATTTATAGGAAAACATAGCTTCAATAATTGCACGTTTTGGGACTCGAAATATTACAGTACAATACCTCCAACTTTTCTTTCATTTTTAATTCAGTCATCCAAGTATTATCAAACTTGCACCAATTCCCTTAATAGTAAATCATGTGAATCAATAGTAAAATCATGTGACTTAATAGTAAATCATGTGACTCAATAGCACACACATGTGAACAAATAGTTATATAAGCATGAGAATAAGTAGCAATTAATTACTCATTTACTCGATTAATTACCCGGTTGGTCAATATAACTTCCAGACATCAATACTATCGAAATAAATGTCGATTTCCACTAACACTAACAATCCCAACACAATGGAAATATTTTTTTCAAAAATTTCATTTTTGAAATTTCAAAGTTTGACTTTTTCTGAAAAAGTCTACTGTTGACTTTTTTGACCAAAAAGTCAACCTCGGAAAATTTTGTTTTTATAGTCTATTTCTACTAATTTCATCGTTCCGAACTCAAATATCACGCCTGCGTCTCCAAATTCAAATCTGAACTCAAATTCGATTATTATAACATTCATCATTAATATCATAACTCACAATATTTAACAACTAGGTCGTTCCCAGGAAAGAGGGGGCTTTCCAATAAGGATTTCTCCTTATTGGCGCGCAATTAGGTGACCAAACCTCTCCTTGACAGAACTTCTAGACATTATAAATATTGCAATTTAATAATATGAATAACTTTGTCGTCTCAATTATTGATTTAATAATATATCATATAATGTAGATGATACTGTGACAATAATCGAATCAATAATATGAGAGATATGATGCAACAATTACTATATCAATAATTGAGTATAACTGAGTGACTTATCACGTAAGCATCAATAATCAATACCGTGTGCTACTATGCAACCACGTATATTTTACCACCGATTATTTTATAACAACTTGCTTACTTTGCAAAATTTTCAAATATCACCCATAACTTTAACCTTTATCCATTTAACCATTTACTAAATAGAATAATAATTATAAAAATTAAATACTTTGATTTCGTAAAATTTGGGGTCTTACAATCTCCCCTCCTTATGAAATTTCGCCCTCGAAATTTACGTATCTGGTAGTTCGAAGAGATGAGAATACCTTGCTTCCTTTTCGGGTTGCACCTTTCCGGTTATTTCCTCTCTATCATGATTTTCCCATTTCTCATCTCCTGTATTTCAAATATCATTCTAGAACATAGTTTCAAAATAAGGTTTAATTGACATATCACATATCATCCCTATACTCTGACCAACCAATTAAATACCAAATAAACTTAGGTAGGTCATACTAGCGAAGGAATTATCCGACTCTCCCCTCCTAGTTCAAGTCTCACATCTCAACCATGGATCATATCCCTAAGCTTTGATACCTAACCGTGACCAAGATCCGGGACTTGGATAGCACCTCACAATGATACCTATCAACTTGCCAATTACTATCACGGCGTGCCCTACGAAAAGTCGACGGTGCATCCCAAGACTTGGAAGTCACCGGATAAAGGCTCGGGGCTCTTTTACATGGCTTTGATAATAACCCGTGGCGTCCCCAAAAATAGGTATACATCACCCATCTTGAGTCCAAATACATGGTAGAAAAATATAAAATACAACTTAATAATACAACTGTCGTGTAACATACGACAAAAACACAAGCTAAGAGTTTTAATCATTATATTGCCTTACAGGCAAAGATTCACTCTCAATGGAGTCCTCATTACATTTATTGTCACACTATTTAACAGAATATTGAGGACTACTAATGCTATCATTTGGACTATCACTCCGTTCTCCGACTCATCCCAGCTATATTCTCATTTCCTGAAGAGAACAGTGAAGGAAAGGGTG
Organism: Panax quinquefolius; assembly: GCA_020205615.1. Taxonomy (NCBI): domain Eukaryota; kingdom Viridiplantae; phylum Streptophyta; class Magnoliopsida; order Apiales; family Araliaceae; genus Panax; species Panax quinquefolius. Next base: position 147,180,870 of record CM035152.1, read on the forward strand.
AGCTCAACTAGCCCAGTAAGAAATATTATGACTAAGATAAAGCAGAATAAATTATCAATAGTCTTCAAAAAATGTTAAACTGATAAAATACAATAGACATCAAGTTTAACTGCAGCGGAACAAGCAATCCATTAGAAAAGTCAAGTAGAGAATAAAATTTACTATCTTCTATGATTTAAAATATTTTCATCAAATTTTATCGCTGAGACTCAGCTTAATAAATAAACCACATCATCGAATCATCCCTGCACTACGGGCCAAGGATATTCATTAAATCATCGATGGTAAATGACTATACCGAATAATCCTCGGTCATAATCATACCAAGTCCATCTCTGCACGCGTAAGCAAAGATATACAACAATAAAACCAATAAGCAACAATTCATCTTTGCATGTAAGCCAAAGATATATAATTGATAAACAACGGTCCATCTTAAGACGTAAGCCAAATATAACTTTCATCACCATATAAGCATGATGATGATGACAATGATATAAGCATTAATCAAACTAAAACAAGGATAAATATTAAAGAGTTTAATTTTATCCCAATATTATCCATCACTTAAATAACTCATAATCTAATATTCTTAATATTATAACAATATTGTAATCACCTCTTAAATTTATAAACAATTTATTTTAATTATTTACACTTTATCAAATAATGCATTTAATCATTCAAAATGCCATACTCATAAGATTTCATCACCAATGATCAAATCCCTTATCAACAATCTACATATACCTTATATAGGATTTCCAAGCCATAAAATCCTATTTTCCAACTTTGTTACTTCACATAACATATTTAACTCATATGTTCGTAACTAAACCATTTTCATGAAAAATACCAAATCAGTCACAAAAATATTTCTTTTCTGGGATTTAGTAGAATATAGTCCCATAATGAACATATATTTTTCTCGAAATTTTTAAAATTCATGTACTATTTTTCAAAAATCAATTTCTAATTAATTCCTTATAAAATTAGCTACCACAAGTTTAACTCCAAAAATTCCCAAATCTTGGCAGGATCTTACACATGTTAATGTGAGCTTCCAGTTTAATTTTTATGGTCATTAGAGTTATAGAACTCTGGTTATAGCATTTTTCGTCGGAAAAACCTAAATATTGAAATGGTCATAACTTGCTCATTTTAAGTCGGAATGAGCTCATTTTTGGACAGGAGGTTCTTTATACCATATACTTTCATGTCTCAAAAGGCCAGAATATTTTTTACAAATTAAGTGGCCGAAACAACCCTTCTAAAATCTAGACAGTAGCATTTAGGTAATTTCTAGCTTTTGACTTCTTTGTTAAAATCAGTCCACACGAAAATCTACAACACCTTTTCCAGTGATTCCACTTGGAGATGCTACAAACCTTATAGATCTAACTCTAAAACTTGACCACACTCAAAAATTCAAAATATAATAGGAGATATGGTCAATTGAATTTCTTGTTCCATTTTCACCAAAATCTGATTTTTAACCCTTTGTGATTTCTAAGAAACTTTCACGTTTTCACATAATAACCAACATAACTCATCATAACACTTACTAATACTTCATATACCCATGATTTTCATTAGTCCAAAGCTTTTATTATGACTCTCATTATAATCAACGTAACGGATCATTTTCACAATTTAATAAGAAATGAATATAAAGGATCATTCACCGTACGTGTGGTAATCCACATAGACGAGTTATTCCAATGAGAATAATAAAGAATGGAATAATGTAAGGATTCACCACGCATGCGATAGAGACCGCATGCAGATAGGTTATTCCCAGCGAATAATAAATAATGGAACGGAAGTAAAGCAAACGCATTTACAAGGATATTTCAATGAGAATAATAAATACGGAATAATAAATAATAGAACCGGTAGGCGTAAAACGCTTACAGACAAGATATTTCCGGAGAATAATAAAGAATGAAATAACAATGAATTTCACCATGTATGCGTTACTTCGCATAAACAAAGTTATTCAATGATGAATAATAAAAGCGGAAACGGTCGGTGAAATAAGACCAAGCGAGGATATTCCAATGAGAATAATAAAGAATGAAATAATAGAAGAATTTCACCATGTATGCGGTACTTGCATAAACAAAGTTATCCCAAACATAATGTCTGAGAATGGAATAATGAAGAATTTCACAATGTATGCGGTACTTCGCATAAACAGGTTATTCCAACATAATAATGAAGAATGGAATAACAACTCTTACGAGTAGTGAAAGAAGTAATTCTCTTCATGAATACGAAAGAATAATTCCCCTTACAGGTACAACAAATAATATCCATTACCTCAAAAGAAGACTGGATACTGGAATAGTGAGGGAGCAGACTTCTCTTCTTCTTTCTCTCTATAATTTCTCTCTATAATAATGGCTCTAAAGCTTTAGTGAATTGGTGAGAAATGAAGGAAGAATGAGCTTCTATTTATAAAAAAACATAGTTTCGATAATTGCACGTTTTGGGGCTTGAAATATTACAGTACAATACCTCCAACTTTTATTTCATTTTTAATTTAGTCATCCAAGTATTATCAAACTTGCACCAACTCCCCTAATAGTAAATCATGTGAATCAATAGTAAAATCATGTGACTCAATAGTATACACATGTGAACAAATAGTTATATAAGCATGTGAATAAGTAGCAATTAATTGCTCATTTACCCGATTAATTACCCGGTTGATCAATATAACTTCTAGATATCAATACTATCGAAATAAATGTCGATTTCCACTAACACTAACAATCCCAACACAATGGAAATATTTTTCTCAAAAATTTCATTTTTGAAATTTCAAAGTTTGACTTTTTTAGAAAAAAGTCAACTGTTAACTTTTGACCAAAAAGTCGACCTCGGAAAATTTTGTTTTATAGTCTATTTTACGCTAATTTCATCGTTAGGACTCAAATGTCACATATCGTCTCCAAATTCACTCTCGAACTCAAATTCGATTATAATAACATTCATCATTAATATCATAACTCTGATATTTAACAACCCGTGTCGTTCCCGGAAGAGGGGCTTTCAATAAGGATTTCTCCTTATTGGCGCTCAATTAGGTGACCAAACCTCTCATTGTGAACTTCTAAACATTGTAAATATTGCGATTTAATAATATGAATAAGTTTGTCGTCTCAATTATTGATTTAATAATATATCATATAATGTAGATGATCTTTGTGACAATAATCGAATCAATAATATGAGAGATATGATGCAACAATTACTATAGCAATAATTGAGTATAAGCGGTGACTTATCACGTAAGCATCAATAATCAATCTGAGTGTAAGCTCTTATACGACCACGCGTATTTTACCACCGATTATTTTATAACAACTTGCTTACTTTGCAAAATTTTCAAATATCACCCTTAACTTTAACCTTTATCCATTTAACCATTTACTAAATAGAATAATAATTATAAAAATTAAATACTTTCATTTCGTAAAATTCGGGGTCTTCTGATTGAGCCATTCATAGGAAGCGGTTAAGAGCCCTTGGTTATGCATGTAGGAGAGACGGAGGAGATCAAACTGGTTCTTGGGAAGATGGACAAAATAGTGAACCTTTCCGGACAAACCTTATGGAACTTCTTCGCTGTTTTGCAGATATATTTGCATGGGAACCACAAGATATGCCTGGAATTAGCCGGAAGATAGCAGAGCACCGGTTGGATGCAGATCCAACGAAGAAGCTAGTTCGATAGAAGAGGAGAATCTTCGCACCTAAAGACAACGGATCATTGATGAAGAGATTGCCAAGCTGATAGTTGCTGATTTCATCTTTGAGATCGATTATCCGGAGTGGATGGCAAATGTCGTGCTGGTGCAGAAGTAGAATGGAAAATGGTGAGTTTGCATCGATTACACGGACCTGAACAAAGCTTGCCCGAAGGACTTCTATCCTTTACCCCACATTGATCTGCTCATCGATGCGACTTTGGGGTATGCATTACTAAGCTTTTTGGATGCTTTTTCAAGTTATCATCAACTTTCTATGTGCAAAGAGGATATTCTGAAGACAGCTTTCATCATGCACTGTTCGGTGTATGCTTAAAAGAAGATGACATTTGGCTTAATCAATGCTGGGGTCACTTATCAGAGAATGATGAACTTTGTCTTCTAGAAGCAGCTAGGAAGGAACTTGAAGGTGTATGTTGATGACATGATCGTGAAGAGCGTGATTGTTCAGAAGCATCTGGATGATCTGGAGGAATGCTTTTAGACGATCCGACATCATAAATTAAGGCTCAATCCTACTAAATGCACCTTCGGGCTCAGTGCAGGAAAATTCTTGGGCTATCTGGTCATTCAAAGAGGTATCGAGGCCAATCCTGAGAAGATCCAGGCTATTCTGAACATTAAGACTCTTCAGTCATTCAAGGATATTCAGCGTCTGATAGGGAGGATTGCTGCTTTAAGGAGGTTCATGTCCGAAGTCGGCGAGAAGGTGTTTGCCATTTTTCAAAGACGTTGAAAGGGCCAGAAGAATGCAAAGCGTTCAGTGGACTTCAAAATGTGAAGAGCGCCTTCAAGGCATAAAGGCGTATTTGTCTTGGCACCTTTCTTTGGTAAAGCCGGTTCTCTTGAACCATTATACTTGTATCTGGCAGCCAGCTCGTTAGCAGTGGGAGCAGTGCTAGTTCGAGAAGTTGGGGGGAAATAACATCCGGTCTATTATGTTAGTCATATCTTGAGAGATGCTGAAACCAGGTACCCGAATATTGAGAAATTTGCCTTTGCTTTGATAATAGCTAGTCGAAAGCTTAGGGAATATTTTCAAGGTCGGCTCTTGGTCGTTTACACGGATCAACCATTGAAGAAGGTGATGAACAAGCCGGAGGTTTCGGGGAGGTTAGTTGCACGAACGATGGAGTTGTCTCAATTCTTCATTAAGTATCATCCCCGAACTTCTATCAAAGGTCAAGCCTTGGGCGATTTTATGGTGGAATGCTCATTCACCAAAGCTGATGCAGAGTTGGCAGAAGTCGAAGTGACCGATCGGGCAGTTGCAGTTCTTTAGCACAGCCAGAGCTCATGGACGCTGTATACAGATGGATCTTCTACTACAGACGTCAGTGGATCAGGGATTATCTTGACAAGTCCGAAGGGATTCAAGGTGCAACAGGCCATCAGATTTGGGTTCCGAGCAACGAACAACGAGGAGGAGTTCGAAGCAGTTTTGGCAGGGGTTTGACTGGCGAAGAGTCTCGAGGTTCAGAAGTTGATTATTTACAATGACTCTCAGTTGGTCGTCAAGCAAGTTTCAGGGGAATACGAAGCTCGAGGTTTAAGAATGATTAAGTACCTAGCAAAGTTGAAGGATCGACTTCAGTATTTCATCCCCTATGAATTTTGTAGGCGTGAATCAGTAATGATAATTCTATTAGATGCCTTGTCGGTGGCCCTCTACGGACGCCCAACAATTTTGATGGGTCGATCTATTTGGAGATTTTACTGACGGTAGAGTATCCAGCATGAAGCAGTGATGTGTATTGAATGTTCTAACTGTTGGATGACTCCATACATAGAATATCTGGCAGATGGCGTCCTTCCTTCGGATCAGATGCTGGCTAAGAAGATCAAGTATAAGAGTGCCAATTTTGTTCTTATTGATGGGGATCTCTATCGAAGGGCCTTTTTGTCTCCATTATTGAAGTGTTTGGTTCCATCCGAGGCCGAATATGCCTTCGGGAGGTTTACGAGGGCATCTATGGAGACCATATGGCTGCTAAGTCATTAGCTTACAAAGTACTTCGTCAAGGATTCTACTGGCCTATAATCTTCAAAGAAGCGACGAAGTATGTGAAGAAATGCGAGAAGTGTTAGCTCAACAGTCCGATCCCACATCAGCCACCAGAAGAGCTATACTCGATCTTATCTCCTATACCTTTTGCTGTCTGAGGTGTGGATATACTGGGTCCATTGCCAAAAGCTAAAGGTCAGGTCAGTTTTGTTATAGTCGTCATCGATTATATGACCAAATGGGTAGAAGCGAAGCCACTTTGGTTGATAACGGAACAAGAGTGCTTGAAGTTCATGAAGGAGTCAGTAGTGTTTCATTTCGGAATTCCTAAGGTTGTGATATCGGACAACGGACGCCATTTTGTGGGATCGAAGTTTGAAGGATTTCTGAAAGAGTTGGGAATTCAGCACAGAAAGACTTCGGTGGCTCATCCACAGTCGAATGGACAGGTCGAAGTGACCAACAGAATCTTTGCTTTGAATGGGATCAGCCTTGAGATTGGATGAAGCTAAGGGAGATGGCTGAAGAGCTTCTTAGCGTGTTATGGGCTTACCAAACTACTCAGGGACCACTACGGGGATTCACCTTTTCACATTGGCGTATGCATCGATGCCTTTGTCCTGTTGAGATTAGATCCACTAGTCTTGGGTTAGTCGATTCGAGGAGATCTCTGATGAAGAAGGGTGAAGGTCGACATGGATCTGCAGGAAGAAGTCAGAGAGACAACTTTGATCAAACTGGCAGCCTATCAACGGAGAGTGGCCAAGCATTACAATAAGGGGGTAATGCTTCGTAGATTTGAAATAGGGACTTCGTCCTAAAAGGAAGTCAAAGCGTCTACGCCTCGAGAACTTGGGAAGGCGATGGCGGCCCAGGAAGGACCGTATGAAGTAATTGAAGTACCGAAGCCAGGAACTTATCGGTTGAAGGCATTGGACCTATCCGAGATCAAGAACACTTGGCATGCTGGTAGACTTCAGAAGTATTTTCAATAGAGATCGAGTCAGTATCGCGGAAGTCTGTAAATATTGGATCGTCATCAATAAAAGATTCATTTTTTCACAATTGATCTTCTTCTTATTGGTCCTAATTTCATAATGGTGTAAGGAGGATGGGGGGGACTCGCTGACCATTCAATGGTAGCCTTTTTGGCAGTTGGTCCTTATGAATTTGTCAAGCCCTTCGTGGTAGACAAACTTCATCGGTGTAAGGAGGACGGGGTGGACTCGCTAACCATTCGATGGTAACCTTATCGTGAGGGAGTGTCCTCGTGGGTTTGTTATACCTGCGTGGTAGACAAATTCCATAGTCCTTTTAATTTTGTTTTACCATGAGTGGTAAACAAAAATGCCAAAGTAAGGAGGTTCGGTGGACTTCTTGGCCATTCGATGGTAGCCTTATTATTAAGTGTGTCCTAATGAACTTGTTACACAGGTGTGGTAAACAAATTCCATGGTCCTTATAAAATTGTTCTACCGAGTGGTAAACAAATGTCCTTATATACTTGTTTTTACCCCGAGTGGTAAACAAGATCTTGATGGTCTTGAGGAGGATCACCGAATTCACCTTATCGTGATCTGTCTCACACCGGAAATGATAAGTATGCATTACTTTATTTTGTTCAAGTGTTGGGTTCGGTCCTTTAAGTTCGGATTTATGTCATTTCTTAACTTAATTGATTATATGATGCATTTGCTTACGGTTCACAATTTAAGTTAAGTTCAAACACATTTTATTCAGGTTTTCAAAGTTGATTGATCTTGAATTATTGATGAGAAACACATTATACAAAAGCCATGAAAAGGAAAGTTGAAATTTCATTAATATAATATTTGTTTACACAAAAAGATAGAAATTTTTACACAAAATCCTAATACTAGAATGAAGCAATATCGATTAGGGCATTATCTTCGTCTTGGTGAGTCGGGGCGGATCTAGTTGAGCTGCAGTTAACATTTCCTTGCCTCGGCCTCTGCGGACTTCATAGCCTTGGAATAGACCTTCAATATCTCGCATTATTTCGTCGGACTCCGATACTCTTTTGAATCTCCTTACAAAGTTCTTGATCGGGGAGGACCTAGCTCCTTAAGGGCTTTTAGCTTATCTTGGAGCTTTCGACGTCTGACCAAATGCCTTTCTTTATCTTCACGGGCCTTCACCTGAAGATCGTCCACTTGTATTGCCAAGCTCTGATTTGCTATGGCAAGTTCTTCATTTTTGGCCCTTAAAACTTCGTTCTTTTCAACAAGATCGGCGTTCATATTAGTCGAGATCTTGTTGGTAGGCCTTGGTCGTCTTGACTCTTCCTAGGCGTCTTTAATTCATCTTTGGTTTGAGCTAGATCCTCCCAAAGACATTCATTGTTGTCAGAGAGCAATATCACGATCATGCCTCGCTTTTCGCTAAGGCAAACTGCAATATCACATTCTCTTTTACGCCGCGCATCTTCTGCGACCGGACTCGAGATGTTTGGGCGAAACGCGCCAAAAACAACATTGCTTTGTCGTATTCGGTAGATAATCAATCGATTTTAAGATATCTAATCCAAGCATGAAAAAGAATGTAAAGATCGAGAAAGTAAATTTACCTGTGCTATATAGCTCATGCCTTCATCGAGCAAATCTCCGATCGTGCTGTTGCCAAACTTGTGATCGTCGATGTAAAACCCCAGATTTTACGAATAAAGATTTAATTTTCTCGAATTTTTTTTTTAATATTATGGTATGGATTTGATATAATGTTATAGTTGTGGGTAGTATTTATAAATTTTGCAAAGTATGCAAGTTGTTATAAAATATTCGTTTGGTTACGAATATTACATTTTATCGGGAATATCCGATACTGACAGCACAATCATTGGTGAACCTACAACGAAGTATTATCGTAGTAATAAAGCAGCGTAATTATTTTATGAAAATAACGGCGGAAGTTTTACTAGAATTAAAACTATTGAACTACTCGGTAGTAAAAGTACAGTAATACGCGTGGTTGCATAGTAGCACACGGTATTGGTTATTGATGCTTACGTGAGAAATCACTCAGTTATACTCAATTATCGCTACAGTAATTGCTGCATCATATCTCTCATATTATTGATTCGATTATTGTCACAGTATCATCTGCGTTACATGATATATTATTAAATCAATAATTGAGACGACAAAGTTATTCATATTATTAAATTACAATATTTACAATGTCTAGAAGTTACATCGAGGAGATGTTTGGTCACCTAATTGCGGCGTGATAGGGAGAAATCTTTATTGGAAAGCCCCTCTTTCACAGGAGCGACTGGTTGTTAAATATTGTGAGTTATAATATTAATGATGAATACGTTCGTGTTGATTAAAGATGAATTTGATAGTTCCATTGTGTTGGGATTATTGGTGTTAGTTGAAATCGACATCTATTCGATGATAATTGATGTCTGGGGTTATATTGATAAATCAGAAATTTGTGGGATAAATAAGCAATTAATTGCTACTTATTCACATGCTTATATAACTATTTGTTCACATGTGTGTACTTATTGAGTCACATTCATTTACTATTAGGGGGGAGTTGGTGCAAGATTGATAATACTTGCATGGTAAGTTAAAGATAGAGGTATAGATGGAGGTCTTATATTGTAATTAATTTTTTCACATGTTTAGAACTATTGAGTCACATGATTTACTATTGAGTCACATGATTTTACTATTGATTCACATGATTTACTATTAGGAGAGTTGGTGCAAGATTGATAATACTTGCGGGACTAAATTAAAATGAAAAGAAAAGTTGGAGGTATTGTCTTGTAATATTTGAGCCCCAAAATATGCAATTATCGAAACTATATTTTCTATAAATAGAAGCTCATTCTTCCTTCGTTTCTCACCAATTCACTAAATCTTTAGAGCCATTATTATAGAGAGAAATTATAGAGAGAAGTTTATAGAGAAAATCTATAGAGAGAAAGAAGAAGAAAAGCCTGCTAGCTCACAATTCTAGTATCCAATTTCTTACGAGGTAAGGGATATTATTTGTTGTACCTGTAAGGGGTATTATTTCTTTCGTATCCATGAAGAGCTTACATTATTCCATTCTTTATTATTATATTGGAATAACATGTTTATCAAATACTTGCATACATGGTGAAATTTTTTCTATTATTCCATTACGTATTATTATGTTGGAATAACACATACATCACGAAGTACATCGTGCATACATGGTGAAATTCTTACATTATTCCATTATTTATTATTACATTGGAATATCACATGCATTAGATTATCTTTAGACCTTGTTCCATTTTTTATTATTACATTGGAATAACTTTATCATGCGGATCATATCGCATGCGTGGTGAATTCTTTGTTATTCCATTCTTTATTATTCTATTAGAATATCACATGTAAATGCGGATTACTTTAGACTTGGTTACATTCTTTATTGATCCATTGGAATAACACATATACATGTAATTCTATCGCATGCATGGTGAATTCTTACATTATTCCATTCTTTATTATTACATTGGAATATCCTATATACATGCGGATTCTGGCGTGACACGGTTTCATTCTTTATTATTTTTTGTTGGAATAACGCATACATATGGATTATCACATGCGTGGTGAATGATCCTTCGTATTTATTCCTTATTAAATTGTGAAAATAATGCATACTGCGTGGATTACCGCATGGCGGGTGAAAATTCATTTGCGGTTTCATATATTCTATGATACTCGTTTTGGTTAAAGTTTTGGCTTCTATATACTCCATGAAATTAGTAGAATATCTTGGATATTTTGCGCTTCATCAGGTATCTTTTCATGGAAATATTCTTACGAGCATTCTTGAATTTTACTCCCACAAAGCGATATCGTGTTGACAATTTGGGCGTAATTGATTTCAAGATAAATTAACTTATAAATCTTTAAAATTTATTCTTGAACTTGTTTTATTGAATTATTATGTCATTGTCATCATTCTCATGCTTATATTGTGATGAAAGTCATCTTTGGCTTACATGTATAGATGGACTTGATATGATTATGATCAAGGATTATTCAGTATAATCATGACATGTAATGTTATAAATGATGTGGTAAAAGTCCTCAGTAGTCTGTAGTGAATTGATGGACAGTTTTTGGTATGATTATGACTAGGGATTATTCGGTATAGTAATGACCATTGATGATTTAATGAATATCCTTGGCCCGTAGTGCATGGATGACTCGATGATGTGGTTTATTTATTAAGCTGAGTCTCAGCGATAAAAATTGATGAAACTATTTTAAATCATAGAAGATAGTAAATATCATGCTCTACATGACTCTTCTAATGGATTACTTATTCCGCTGCAGTTAAACTTGATGTCTATTGTATTTTATCAGTATAACATTGTTGAAGACTAATGATAATTTATTCTGCATTATCTTAGTCATAATATTTCTCACCCTTTCTTTCACTGTTCTCTTCAGGAAATGAGAACGTAGCCGGGACTAGTCGGGGAACGGAGTGACGATCCAGATGATAGCATTAGTAGTCATCACTATTCTGTTAAATAGTGTGATAATAAATGTATTGAGGACTCCATTGGGTGTGGATATTGTCTAGATGACAATATTCTTATTAAAACTCTCAGTTTATGTTTGATAAGTATTTTACACGGCAATTTGTATTATTAAGTTATATTTGAATTCTGTACCATGTATTTGGCGACTCAAGATGGGTGATGAATACCTAATTTTGGGGGCGTCACAGTCGGTATCTCGGACGAAGGCATTAAAGAGATGGAAGGGGAAGTTGGCATTGTATCGAGGCCATAGGGTCGGCGATGTCATAGCCTCATTTTGGAATTCATGAGATGAAGGCCCAGGTAGGGATGGCCTCGATCGTTCAGGAGACGGTCAGGTCATTCAGGAGATGGTATTGGGTCCTTATATATGTTTTCGGGAGATGGCGATCGGACAGGAATAGGTTCACGTGCCGGTGAGGGGGCAGATGCTGAACTTGGGTGACTATCAGAGGGATATTTCCTCTTCCGGGATAGTGCTGGGGCAGGTTCGATTTGATCTTCGTCCTCAGAAACCTGTATCTCCACAGGGATTACAGGAGTTTGATCGACAGAAGATGAAGGCACTCTGAGTTCATCGGTGGTTAAGGGGGTAACTTTGGTTCTTAGCTTCTTGACTCGCAGGAGTCGTTTACGATCATCCACAGGTAGATCGAGTAGGCTCCCATGGAGAGAAGTTGGATTGGTAGTTGGTGCAGGTTCTGGGATAGTTTCAGGCTCTAGGGTGGTCTCAGTTTCTGGGATGGGTTTAGGAGAGGTTGGAGTGGGGATTAATCGGGGTTTTTAATGACTCTCTTTTTTACGGCCAATGGTGAAGGGTTTCTTACGGTTAAATGAGATCATCGACACGGTTCATCTATTTGAGGTTCAACGAGGGGTGGGTTTTCTTGAGGAGAAGCTTATCGAGGAGGAGTTTGAGAGGCTTCCACTGATTTGCCAGATAGAAAATCTTCAAATTCTTTTATTTCTAAGGAATTCGATTTGATCAAAGATACTGCAAAAAGTAAACAGTCCTATATCAGAATTTACATCACATAAATTTTCAAAAAAATTGTATATATACAAAATAGATTAAATACTTACATTTGTGATCATATAACCACGCTTGCTTAGAAAGGAGTCCATAATTCCATTCCTCCTTCGGGAAGTTATCGAAGAGTTCAATCATTTCAGCCACACGTTCTTCGGGAATATCCCCAAAATTGGAAGAGACTTTTTCGTCTGTGGCCCAGTTCGGAAGGGATGTAATCTCTGGTCCTTTGATAAAGAACCACCCCTTATGCCATCCTTTGTTGCTGGAAGGAGTGGAGACCAATGGCGCTTTATCAAAATTTTCTCTGTCTTGGGGGGTTGCTAGCTTTATGGCCTTGAAACCCTTCTCTCTAAAGTGCAGCCGATCTTATAGATGGTGAAAAAGAAGTCGAGTAGGTTCGGCGCCCATTTCGTAATGAAAGCGATGAATGCTAGGATGTGGATGTAGGAGTTCGGCACCAATTGGGCAAACCCCACACCAATAAACCCTAGGAGGGTTACTATAAAAGCATGGAGAGGGAATCAGATCCCCTTCTCCAGAATAGTCACCGGAACGGTCGTCCATCCTTCTGGTCGTTGATACATTCGTTCCTCGGACCGGGGAGCTCTCACCAGGTGAGTGTCCGGAATGTGACAACGAGTTTGAATCCTCTTCAAATCGATTTTAGTAACCGTCGACGAAGTATTGGCATGTGCATATCGTTTTTACTTACGAAGAATCACGAAGGGTTGGGAAAAAGGTTTCGTGTGTGGGTTTTTGCTTGGGGTTTCTGCTTTTGAACTCGAAGCTTCTTTGTTAGGGCTTGGGTTAGGTGGAACGGTAGTGAGTCAGGTCACACGAAGGGGAGAGCTCTGATTGGTATTCAGGACCACCATTGTTGCTAGGTTGCAGAGAATGAGAAAGCTCGAAGGAGAAGAAAGGTCAAGAGGCGTCCAAAATTTAAATTGGCAGGTAAAACTGTCGAATTTGGGGAAATTTACTTTTTATATTGACAGTTGCACGAATTACAAAGGTGGCACATTTAATTTCGTAATGATGAGGAATTGGAAGGGTAGCGTCGGTTTAAGCCTTAGATATTTATTAGATTGGGCTTTTAGGTTGGATTTCGGTTTTATATTGCCTTTATAATTTTAATCCTTTCTGGTTTGGGCCTCGGTGAATTTCGGTTTGGGCCTCTTTCGGTACTATCAAATCCTCTGATATCATGGACCATTTATAGTTTCTTATTAAATATCTATTTAATAAAAACTAGAAACTTTATTAGCCATGATATTTTAGGTGATAGACGAAGGGCTCGGTAGAGTTATTTGGTTAGTCCATTGGGCCATTCTATTTGGGCTCGATCGGTTGCACTAAGTCGATTGGGAGTTTTAATACAAATATTATTCTCTTAGACAATATCCACTCTCAGAATAAGTCCTCATTACATTTATTGTCACACTATTTAATAGAATAGTGAGGACTACTAATACTTATCATCGGGATAGTCACTCGGGTTCCCAGAGCTAGTCCGGCTACGTTCTCATTTCTGAAGAAACGGTGAGTGAAAAAGGGTGAGCTCGACTAGCCGATAAGAAATATTATGACTAAGATAATGCGAGAATAAATTATCATTAGTCTTGATGATGTTAAAGCGATAAAATACAATAGACATCAAGTTTTAGCTGCGGTGGAACAAGCGATCCATTAAAAAAGTCGAGTAGAGAATAAAATCTACTATCTTTTATGATTTAAAAGGTTTTCATCACTTTTATCATTTGGGACTCGACAATAAATAATCCACATCATCCACACTTTTCGGACGAGGATATTCATTAGTATCACGACCACAAATTATCCATTACTCTACGGGCGAGGATATTCGTGTATTCATCGATAAGTCGTGATCATGCCGACAAGCATCCATCGATGCACTATGGGCGATGAGGACTTTTACCACATCATTTGTAACATTACGGTCGTGATTACATAGAATAATCACACAGTCGTAATCATACCAAGTCCATACATACACTTCGAGGCCACGAGATGACTTTTAAAAAAAATATAAACATGAGGATGATGACAATGATATAAAAATTGATAAAACAAGTTCAAGAATTAATTTATTCGAGGAACTAATAACGTCAATTATCGACATGATACTTCTTTGTAGAAGTAAAATTCAAGAATGCTCGGAAGAATATTTCCATGAAAAGATCTTTGGATGAAGCGCAAATATCGAGGATATTCCACTAATTTCATGGAGTATAGAAAGTGAAACTTTAACATTTGAGTATAATAAAGAATGGAATAACAAAAAAGAAATCACCATGCATGCGGTGCCAGTTATAGGCGAGTTATTCAACGAAGAATAATAAATAACGGAAACCGGTGCGTCGGGCGGATAATAAATAAACCAATAAATGGATGCGCCAGCGACAGGATATTCCAGCGAGAATAATAAATAAGCGGAACCCGGTAAATGCGTAAAAAAGCGCTGAACAGGATATTTCGAGAATAATAAAAAGCGGAACCGGTCCGGCGTAAAAGCTTGCATGAGCAGGATATTCAACGAGAATAATAAAGAATGGAATAACGAGAAGAATTTCACCAAGTATAGGGTAGGCAGCGTATCTGAGTTATTCAACGAGAATAATAAAGAATGGAATATGAAGTTCTCTTCATGAATCTGAAAAAAATAATACCCTTACCTACCTAAAGAAGAAAAAAGCTGGATATAGGAGTAGTGAAGTAGCGAATACTTTTCTTCTTTCTCTCATAGTTTCTCTCTCTAGAGTTTGGTGAATTAAGTAAGAAATAATGAAGGAATGAGCTTATTTATAGAAGAATGGATTGAATAGTAACTAATTTAATTCATGAGCGGTCAGATTGATTTACTTTTAAAGACGGTCCATTATTGAAAACTTTAAATTATAAATAAAATATTCTAATAAAATAAAATTTTATAATATATATATATATATATATATATATATATATATAACACTTTCTATAAATTTCTTAAATTCATGGATTTGATCGTGATATCATTACTTATACCGAACAAATGCTATATTTATATATATATATATATATATGATATATATATAATATATATAATATATTATTATATATATATATATATACAAAATGCTAGCTCACTTTATATATGCATACCCATCGATTATATACTATACAAACATTACTTACATATATATATAATATATAACAAGATAATGCTCCCCCAAGTCTTCCCACCAAAAAAATTATTAAATAATATATATATATATATATATATAAAATAATTAAATTATATAAATAAAATAAAAAATATAACATTATAATAATAAAAATATATAATATATATATAACAATATTTTAACATCATTATTATTATAATTCACAATATTAATCGACCCGGTCGTTTCCGGAAAAGGGGCTTTCGATAAGGATTTCTCCTATTGGTAGCATGATTAGGTGACGAACCTCTCCTTGGCGAGAACTTACAGACATCGTTAATATTGCAAATAATAATATTAATAAACTGTCATCTCGATTATTGATTTTAATATATAAAATATCGACAATAATTGAATCGAATAACGTGAGATCTTATGCGACAATTCTTTGTAGAAATAATTGAACAAAAGCGGTGACTTCTCACGTAAGCATCGATAATCAATCTGGTGTGCTCTTATGCGACCACAGCGTATTCTTGTACTTTTAACTTAGGGTGTTTCAGCGAGTTAACGGTAAAACTTCCGTAGATTATTTTCATAAAAATATTTTTGTCGTTTTCTCGATCAAATGATAATAATTACGTTGTGGGTCCCCTGATGATTGTCTGTCGTAAATACGAATATTCCTGTTAAAAGCGAATATTCCCAGACCGATCGAATATTATATAACAACTTGCGTACTTTGCAAAATTTATAAATATTACCCTGATTATAACATTATATCAAATTCATTCCATAAATATTTAAAAATGATATTTATAGAAAATTCATCTTTATTCATAAAAAGTTGAGGGTCTTCTGATCTCCCCTTCTTATGAAATTTTGCCCTCGAAATTAGAAGTGCGTACTGGTATGTCGAAGAGGTAAGGATACCTTGATTTCATTTGATTCTAACTCCCGGTCATTTCCTCGACATCGTGGTTTTCTCCATAAAACTTTGACTTGAGGTATAACCTTGGGCGTAGAATATGTTCCTTCTTATCAAGATTTGAGCAGGGAACCTCTTAAATACGTTAAATCTTAGCTATTTCATCGGTTCTAACTTCGATAATGTGGTTTGGGTCTTTCACATATTTCGTAACATGGATATATGAAAAGCGTTATGAACACGAGGCATACTTGGCGGTAAAAGCGAGTCTATAGGCTACAGATTCCTACTCGATCGAGGATTAAAAATGGGCGATGAATCGAGGATTGAGCTTTCCTCTCTTTCCAAATCTCGTAACTCCTTTCCATGGAAGCGACACGTAACAACACATGATCTCGATATCGAATTCCCGTCCTTTCGATGAAGATCGGCATAACTCTTTTTGTCGATCTTGTGAGGTTTTTATCGTTGTCGGATCGTTTGAATCTTTTTCGTAGTCATACGTACCAACTCGGTCCCAACAACGTTGCTTCACCCACCTCATCCCGACATCTTTGGAAGCGACACTTTCTTCCATCTGGCGCCTCGAATGGAGCCGTGCGATACTTGCTTGATAATTTGTTGTTGTAGGAAAACTCCACGATGGTAGAACTTGTCGACTTCCCTTGAAGTCGAGGACCACGAGTCTTAATAAATCTTGAGAGTTTGAATAGTCCTCTCGATTGTCCGTAAAATGCGAGGATGATATGCGAACTAAATCGTAAATCGTGCCCATAGCTTTTTGCAAACTAACCCAAAATCGTGAAGTGAATCTTGGGTCTCGATCGAAACTATGGATCTTGGCATACCATGCGATCTTCTGACCTCGTTTTTATGTACATCTGAGCAAGGCGTTCAAGTGTATAAGTTTCTCGTATAGGTAAGAAATGAAGCGGACTTGGTCGATCTATCAACAATGACCCAAATTGCATCTATGCCTTGAGAAACCTTGGGAAGACCGATGCTTGAAATCCATGGTAATGTGCTCCCACTTCCATTACGGAATTTCAAGTGGTTCTGATGGACCTTTTGGTACTTGATGCTCGCCTTGACTTCGTTGACAAGTTAGACACCTTGAGATAAATATTATCTCTCTCTTCGTATTGCTCCCACCAAAATGTATGCGAAGATCGCGATACATTTTGGTACTCGAGATGGATTGCAAAGCGGTGTGTTGTGCGCCTCCATCATGATTTTATACTTTAAATCGGGGTCGTTAGGAACACAAAATGCGGAGTTGACTCGAAGTATTCCTTCTTCATCGATTCTTGCTTCGGCGTAGCACCTTCTTGTACTTTCTTCCTCATGCGCGCATCGGCTCCAGTGCGTAGCTTGAGGCGACTTTAACTTTATCGATTAAAGTCGGTTCTACTCGTATATTCGCCATCATCACGTGGGTCCTGAGTCTTTATCTCTATCTCCATCCTTTGCAAAGTCATACAAAATGGGCCTTTGCGTTGACAATATATCGCTTTTCGTGCCGCATATGATCTTCTACTCGATCGTCGGCTACTACCACGTTTGCTTTTCGAGGATGGTATTGGATGGTATGATCATAATCTTTCAGCAGATTCAAGCCAGCGTCGTTTGTCGCGTGTTGAGTTCCTTTTGAGTGAAGAAATATTTGAGGCTTTTATGATCAAGTAAAGATCTCCACTTTCTCCCCATCAAGTAATGCCTCCAAATTTTAAGTGCGAAAACAACATTTACTTGACTCTAGATCATGAGTAGGATAATTCCTCTCATATTCTTTGAGTTGTCGAGAGGCATAGGCTATGACTTTCCCGTGTTGCATGAGAACACATCCTAACCCTTTGCACGAAGCATCAACTTTGTAGATGACAAATCCCCTCAAGGCGGATGGTATTGTCGAGCAGTCTTTGAAATGAGTCTTCTCTTGAGTTCTTGAAAACTCTTCTCACATTCCTCGTTCAACCGAATTTTGTATCTTCCGAGTCAATTTGAGTTAAGGGAGTAGCGATTAGAAAAAAACCGCCTACTGAATCTCCGATAATAACCGGCTAAGTAAAGAAAGCTCGTGCTTCGATCATTTGATTTAGGTTGCTCCCGACTTTGAATAGCTTGATCTTTCTTTGGGTCAGCGGATATTCCATGACTTGATACCACGTGCCCGAGGAATGCTACTTCCTCGAAGCGAACTTCGCATTTCTTTAACTTGGCATAAAGCTTATATTCACGAAGCTTTTGGAGTATCGACCTCAAGTGTTGCTTTCATGATCTTCACGGCTTTTGGAATAAATAAGGATGTCATCGATAAAAAGCGACCACAAAGTGATCAAATATTCCTTGAATACTCGGTTCATCATATCCGTGAAAGCGGCGGGGGAGCATTAGTCGATCAAAAGACATGACTAGGAATTCATAATGCCGTCTAGGAGTTACGGCGCCGTCTTTGGAATGTCATCGGTTTAATCTTCAATTGGTGATATCAGGAGCGAAGATCGATCTTTGAAAAGAATTTGGCGCCTTATTTGGTGAAACAGGTCATCATCGATACGTGGCAATGGGTACCTATTTTTGATGGTGACATGATTGACTCCAGATAATCAATACAAAATCGCATACTCCCATCTTTCTTCTTCACGAATAGAGCAGGAGCACCCCGAGGGAAATCTTGGGGCCGAATAAAGCCGATGTCTAACAATTCCTGCGGTTGGGTCTTTAACTCACGAAGTTGATAGGAGCCATTCGATATGGGGCTTTGGAAATGGGTTTTATCTGGGGTTGAGAGTCGATACAAAATTCAATTTCACGCTACGAGGGTAGGCGGGAAGTTCTTGGGGAATCGTCGGAAATTCATTAATGATAGAAATATCATTCAAAAGCGGCGTATTTTTGTTTAGATCAGTGACATGAGCTAAGAAAGCTTGACATCCAGTTTTTTGATAAGCGAATAGCTTTATGGCTTGAGATAGCGATGATTGATTTTAATGGTTTGGTTGCTTGAATTAGCATAATAGGTTGGTTAGGAATATGAAAGCTATGACCTTACGAAAATAATCAATTTTTGCATGATGAGTAGTTAACGATCGATCCACTAGAATTACGTCGAATCAAGTATTTTCAATGAAATAAGATCGACGGGTAATGTGAGGGTGCCGATTTGAACCAAACAAGACTTATAAATAGTGGATGTAATGAAGGTTTCTCCAGCGGAGTTTCAACGAGATAAGTCGAAAGTCTAATTTCTCAGGAGTCGAATTTAAGCGTTGGGTAGTAGGAGAAATAAAGAATGGGTAGACCGCCGGTATCAAATAAGGTATATACTTATTTAGAGTTTATGATAAGCTTACCGTGATGACCTCGTTCGGGTTCCTTGCTTTACGGGAGGTCACGACAAAGCGCTCTCCCTTGACCTTCTGGCTTTGACTTTTTTGGGGCGTCCTTTGGTGCCTCCATCCTAGGTGAACTTGTCTTGGTGAGCGACAAAATCGGGCTAGGTGACCTTCTCTTCCACAATTATAACATGCTTTTGGATGGCATCGCGCGGTTTGGGTGATGTGTCCCTCCCCTCGCATTTGAAGCATATGATAGGTGGTCGTTCTCCTTCCTTAACCACGGGTCTTTGGTCTTGGCGTCTTTCCATCATTGTTGAATCTCCTCTTCTTGAAATGTCCATTCTTATTATTTTGGCCATGATTACCACCAAAGTGGTTACCATTTACGGCATGTTGATTCCCTCCGCTTATTGTCATAGCCCGATGTTATTATCCTTTAGTATTATCATTTTGTAAATTTGCTCTCTTTTGGTTGGGTTGACTCGTTATCGGCGCTCGATAATTGAGCCCTATTAACAACATCTGAATACAAACACGGTTTATGAGAGATAAGATATTGGCGTATCTCGGGTTTCAAACCTCTTAGAAACATTAGCGTCATTCTCTCCTCATTATCAACCAAATGGGGCCTGAAATCGGGATGACTTCGGCAAACTTGGCCGTCTTTGCGACACGGTCGTATTGTTTTGCTCGGTTTAATGAACTCTACCTCTTTCGTGTATGGCGAATACTTTCGGGAAAGTACTTGTCGTTGAGCAGATTCTTGGAACTTCTCCCAAGACATCTTGGTGCGGCGAGTTGAGTCGTTTTCTGATTCCCACGATGTGTCTGCCTCTCTGCGCATAACATGAAGGTGGTGAAAGGAACCTTTTGCTCCTCGGAGCATCCGAGACATCAAATATCTTGTTGATCTGCTTTATCACGTCTCGCCTTAAGTGGTTTTGGCTCTCAAAAAACTCGGTGGTCCCGACTCCTTGAAGCTGTTTGGCGGTGGCCGTCAAAGAGTTGCCGGTGTTTCCACCTGCATTTTGGGCGAGGAGCGCTCTGCTTTGATGTTGCATGAATTGCATAAAGCCTCGGAACATTCCATCGTTCATCATTTAGTCGGTGTTGTTTTGTTTGCATGAGGATTGTCGCCTTCACGATGCACATTATCACGATTATTGATCTGTGGAGACTTCAGCGGTCTCTGTGCTCCATTGATGTTCTCAACATTCTCGGATGCCATTTTCAAATCTTGCCACAAAACAAGGGTTAATTAACATATATCACATATTATCCTATACTACGTGAGCCAATTAAATACCAAATAAACTTAGGTAGGTCATACTAGCGAAGAATTCCCGTCTCTCCCCTCTAGTTCTTGTCTCACATCTTAGCGGGGATCGTATCCCTAAGCTTTGATACAATTGTGGCGCCCCAAAATAGGTATACATCACCCATCTTGAGTGCGTGAAACATCGTATGTACATGAATCAATCTAAATACAATCTTTAATATCTGACAAAAGAAATTTGTGAGTTTTAATACAAATATTGTCTTCTAGACAATATCCACTCTCGAAATAAGTCCTCATTACATTTATTGTCACACTATTTACGAGAATAAGAATAGTGAGGACTACTAATATCTATCATCTGGATAGTCACTCAGTTCCCAGAGCTAGTCCATTACGTTCTCATTTCTGAAGAAACGGTGAAAGAAAAAAGGGTGAGCTCAACTAGCCCGATGAAATATTATGACTAAGATAATGCGAGAATAAATTATCATTAGTCTTGATGATATTAAGCGATAAAATCTAATAGACATCAAGTTTAAGCTGCGGTGGAACAAGCGATCCATTAAAAAGTCAGTAGAGAATAAAATCTACTATCTTTTATGATTTAAAAGGTTTTCATCACTTTTATATTTGGGACTCGACAATAAATAATCCACATCATCACCACTTTTCTGACCGAGGATATTCATTTAGTATCACGACCACAAATTATCCATGCACTACGGGCGAGGATATTTGTGTATTCATCGATAAGTCGTGATCATGCCGACAATTTGTCCATCCATCGATACTACTACGGACGATGAGGACTTTTACCACATCATTTGTAACATTACGGTCGTGATTACTTAGAATAATCACAGTCGTAATCATACCAAGTCCATTATATACTACTGGCCACAGATGACTTTCAAAAAAATATAAACATGAGGATGATGATGATGATATAAGAATTGATAAAACAAGTTAATTTAAGGGAATTAATTTATCGAGGGAACTAATAACGTCAATTATCGACATGATACTTCTTTGTAGAAGTAAAATTCAAGAATGCTCGGAAGAATAATAAAGAATGGAATATGAAAGAAATCTTTGGATGAAGCGCGAATATCGAGGATATTCCACTAATTTCATGGAGTATAGGAAGTGAAACTTTAACGGAATAATTTGAGTATAATAAAGAATGGAATAACAAAAGAAATCGAATATGCTCCTTCTTATCAAATTTGAGCAGGAACCTCTTCATACGTTAAATCTTCCGCTATTTAAATCGGGATTCTAACTTCGATAATGTGGTTCGGGTCTTCCGTATATTTCGTAACATGGATATATGAAAAACATTATGAACATGAGACATACTTGGCGGTAAAGTGAGTCTATCATACAGTTCCTACTCGTCGGGGATTAAAAATGGGCGATAGATCGAAGATTGAGCTTTCCTCTCTTTCCAAATCTCGATATCGAATTCCACGTCCTTTCGAAGAAGATCAGCATAACTCTTTTGTCGGTCTTGTGAGGTTTTTATATGTTGTCGGATTATTTAAATCTTTTCCGTAGTCATACGTACCAACTCTGGCCCCAACAACGTTGCTTCACCCACCTCATCCTAGCATACTGGAGAACGTAGCAAGGAAGTCTTCAAGCAAGAGTGGCGATAATTTTATCTCTCTCGATACACTAAATATTTTATCCTCCATTGTTAACCCTTGTGATGCGCCGTCTTGACTCTCACGCTTTGAGTTATCCCAAAGCGATTGAAGCCGTCGAAGCTATTAGTGTTGATCGTGTTTCTATATCGAGGATCGGGGCGTCTTTACGTGATTGGGGCGTGGTAGAAGATCTTGGCGTTAATACTCTTGTTATCGATCCATTAGGATGATTCAAATAAACTCTAGGATTCGAAAACATTTTCCCTCAATCTACGTAAAATGATGGCTTGTTGGGGTGTTTCTGACGATAACATATCCATCTTTCATAAAGTACACCCATTTACTTAGTCGGACCAACAATCCCTACAGCCCGTATAAACATAACCAAAACCCGAATAAAAGTCGTAAAAATACCTTGAATTCTTCGTGTGATGCCCTCCAAAAATAGGTATACATCACCCGTCTTGAGTCGCCAAAATCGTGGTACAAAATCTGAATCTGATCTTTAATATCTGATGAGAGAATTTGTGAGTTTTAATACTGACTATTGTCTTACAGACAATATCCACTCTCGAGAATAAGTTCTCATTACATTTATTGTCACCTTTATTTAACGAGAATAGTGAGGGACTACTAATCTTATCATCTAGGGTAGTCACTCTGGGTTCCCAAGCTAGTCCGGCTACATTCTCATTTCACGAAGAGAGCGGTGAAAGAAAGGGTGAGTTCGACTAGCCCGATGAAATATTATGACTAAGATAATGCGGAATAAATTATCATTAGTCTTCAACGATCATTAAGCGATAAAATCTGATAGACATCAAGTTTAGCTGCGGTGGAACTTATCTGATCCATTAAAAAAGTCGAGTAGAGAATAAAATCTACTATCTTTTATGATTTAAAAGGTTTTCATCACTTTTATCATTGGGACTCGACAATAAATAATCACATCATCATCCTTTTCTGACGAGGATATTCATTAGTATTACAACCACAAATTATCCATTTTCTTCGGGCGAGGATATTCGTGTATTCATCGATATGGTCGTAATCATGGCATGACATTTGTCCATCGATACACTCACGGACGATGAGGATTTTACCACATCATTTGTAACATTACGGTCGTAATTACTTAGAATAATCCACAGTCGTAATCATACCAAGTCCATTTATGCACTACAGGCCACGAGATGACTTTTAAAAAAAATATAAACATGAGGATGATGTGATGATATAAGAATTCAATAAAACAAGTTTATGAATTAATTTATTAGGGAACTAATAACGTCAAATTATCGACATGATACTTCTTTGTAGAGTAAAATTGAGAATGCTCGGAAGAATATTTCCATGAAAGATCTTTGGATGAAGCGCAAATATCGAGGATATTCCACTAATTTCATGGAGTATAGAAAGTGAAAACTTTAACTTATTTGAGTATAATAAAGAATGGAATAACAAAAGAAATCACCGTGCATGCGGTGCCCATTATGAGCGAGGTTATTCAGCGAGCAATAAATAACGGAACGGTCGGGCAAAATTCGCACTTTTCTGAGGATGTTCAATGAGAATAATAAAAAGCGGAACCGGTCGGCGTAAAAGCAGCATGACGAGGATATTCAGCGAGAATAATAAAAAGCGGAACCGGTAAAGGCGTAAAAGCCTTGTGAACAGGATGTTCAGAGAATAATAAAGAATGGAATAACAACGAGAGATCACCAAGTATAGGGTAGAAAAGCGTATCTGAGTTATTCAAGCGAGAATAATAAAGAATGGGATAATGAAGTTCTCTTCATGAATCTGAAAAGAAATAATACCCCTTACCTTAAGAAGAAGAGTATTGGATGTAGGAGTTGTGAAGTATCGAGAATACTTTTCTTTGCTCTCTCTATAATTTCTCTACAGAGTTTGGTGAATTAAGTAAGAGATAATGAAGAATGAACTTCTATTTATTGAAGAATGGATTGAATAGTAACTAATTCATGAGCGGTCGATTTATTTACTTTTAAGCAGACGGTCGTATTGATTCCTTATACGGTATATAAATAAAATATTCTAATAAAATAAAAATTTTAAATAAATATATATATATATATATATATATATATATATAACACATGCTCCTTTCTTAAATTCACAGGATTGATCCGTGATATCATTCTTTACAAACAAATGCTACACTTTATAAATACATTTAATAATGATATAGTGTTCCATCCATTCCACCAATTTCTTTTGATGACAAAGACATCACCTGATGCTAGCTCACTCACGGGTTGTACCCATCATTCCCCACTAGACAAATATTAAAACTTATATATATATATAATAACAAGATAATGCTCATAAGTCTTCTCCCACAAAAAAAATTGATTAAGACATATATAACATATGCTACTATAATTCTCATTCACAGAATGCGACCATGATTCCCCACTTGACGACAAATATTACAACTTATATATATATATATAACAAAATTATCATCGTTATTATAATTCATGATATTAATCGACCAGAATTAGTTCTCCGGGAAGAGGGGCTTTCAATAAGGATTTCTACTATTGGCGCGTGATTAGGTGACCGAACCTCTCCTTGGCGAGAACTTACAAACATCGTTATTATTGCGAATAATAATATTAATAACCGTCGTCTCAATTATTGATTTAATAATATATATAATATCGACAAAAATTAAATCGAATAATGTGAGATCTTATCACGACAATTCTTGTAGAAATAATTGAACAAAAGCTGGTGATTTCTCACATAAGCATCGATAATCAATCTGGTGTGCTCTTATGCGACCATGCGTATTCTTTGTAATTTTACTCTCTAAAGGTAGCTCAGCGGTTTTAATTATAAAACTTCGTAGTTATTTTCGTAAAAATATTTTTTTGTCGTTTTCTCGATCAAATGATAATTTAGTTAATAGGGTCCACTGATGATTGTCTTAGTCGTATGAATATTCCTGTTAAAGCGAATATTCCCTGAGCCAATCGAATATTATATAACAACTTGCGTATTTTGCAAAATTTATAAATATTACCTGACTATAACATTATATCAAATTCATTCTATAATATTTAAAAATGATATTTATAGAAAAATCATCTTTATTAAAAAAAAAATTGGGGTCTTACACTTCACTATGATATGATTATACATCTATATACAGAGCTTGATCTAATTGACATATCAAAAGAACAACCTATAGATTTTAAAAGAAAATAAAAAGAAATTAGAGGAAATAACGAAGATATAATAAATCCATAAATCGAAAGAAAAAGGGCCAACTAATACAAAAAATAGCCGAAATAAATCATATCTATAACATACCTCAACTGATTTATAGAACCAAAAGCGATTTTCACCCGAACTCTATAGAAAAAAGGCTCTTTGCAACAAATACGAGCAGGAATGATAACAAATTGAGCGGAAAAATAACATAAATCCATAAGCAATAAATAAATCGAGGCGATCTTTTCAAATCTGGAGCGAGAATTCAGAAATGAGAAATAACGAAGAAGTGATCTAGAAGAGACTTTAAGAGAGATACTGTGTTATTTACTTAATATTTTATTTTGGCTTAATTTAATTCAAGATAAAAAATAATTTGTCAATTTTATCATTCAAGATACCATGAATTTTTAAAAAATATTTTAAATAACTATTTTTTAATAACACATAAGTTGGAGATGAACCACTCAAGCATCCATGTCATCAATTTATGACATGGCCGCTACAATTGGACGAGTATGAAAAAAATCAATAGTTCAATCATCTAATTGACAAAATTAAAATGTGGATCACTAAAGTGGAATATGACCAATAATTTAAGATATAAATCATATTTAAACGTAAAAAATTAATAAAATAAATACAAATAAAATACAAATCTTTTACCCCTTTCTCTGTCATCCCTACCACCACTCATTTTCTAATCCTTCCTCTCTTCCCCAGCTTGCCACTCCATCTTTTTTGTAAGACACGAATTTTTATGAATAAAGATTTAATTTTCTCTAAATATTATTTTGAATAATATGGTGTGATTTGATATAATGGTATAGTTATGGGTGATATATGCAAAATTTGCAAGTAAGCAAGTTGTCGTAAAATATTACGTTTGGTGGGGAATATTCTTTTTGTCGAGAAGAATATTTGTAGGACAACACGATCATTAGTGGACCCCCTAGCGAAATGGTATCGGATATAGAAATAAGACGAAATAACTTTTTATAAAAATAACGACAAAACTTTTACAGATTAGCTTGTTGAAATACCTTTGATAAAAACGATGATAATGTATGCGTGGTTGCGAGTAGCACGTGGTATTATCTGATATCTACGATTATTGATGCTTACGTAAGAAGTCACTCAATTCATTTAATAATTGTCACAGTAGTTGCTGCAAATATTGTAAGACCCCAACTTTTATGAATAAAGATTAATTTCTCTCGAATTATATTTTTGGATATTATGGTGTGGATATTATTTAATGTTATAGTTGTGGGTAATATTTACAAATTTTGCAAAGTAAGCATGTGGTTATATAATATTCGATTGGTTGGGGAATATTCGTTTTAACATGGAATATTAAATGACGGCGGCACAATCATTAGTGGACCCCTAGCGGAAGTATTATGCGTAGTTAGAAAACAACATAATTATCTTTTTTATAAAATAATGGCGGTAGTATTCTGAATTAAAGCTGTTGAACTACCATTAGTAAAAAATGCGATGTCTGGCGTGGTTGCGTAGTAGTACTGCGGCATTGATTATTGATCTTACGTGAAGTCACTTTCGGTTATACTCGATTATTTACTACGGTGATTGTTGCATCATATCTCTCGTATTATTGATTGAGATTATTGTCGCAGTATCATCTGCGTAATATTTTATATATTATTAAATCGATAATTGAGAAGACAAAGTTATTCGTATTATTAAATTGCAATATTTAAAATATGCAAAAGTTACATCGATGAGAGGTTTGGTCACTAATTGCGCTGATAGGGAGAAATCCTTATTGAAAGCCCCTCTTTCTTAGGAGCGACACGGTTGTTAAATATTGTGAATTATAATATTAATGATGAATAAGTTCATGTTGATTAAAGATAAATTTGATAGTTCCATTGTGTTGGGATTATTTGTGTTAGTAGAAATCGACATTTATTTCGATAATAATTAATGTCTGGAGATTATATTGTTCGATCGGGCATTCGGGGCACTTTTAGGTATGGAGTACTATTCACGATTCTTATTCATGAGTTCTTATTGAGTCACATTCACTTCTTATTAGTGGAGTTAGTGCGAGATTGATGATACTTGCATGACTAAGTTAAAGATGGAGGTATAGATGGAAGTCTTATATTATAATTAATTTTTTTCACATGTTTATAACTATTGAGTCACATGATTTACTATTGAGTCACATGATTTTACTATTGATTCACATGATTTACTATTAGGGGAGTTAGTGCGAGATTGATAATACTTGCGGGACTAAATTAAAATGAAAGAAAAATTGGAGGTATTGTCTTTGTAATATTTGAGCCCCAAAGCGTGCGATTATCGAATCTATATTTTCTATAAATAGAAGCTCATTCTTCCTTCATTTTTCACCAATTCACTAAAGCTTTAGAGCCATTATTATAGAGAGAAATTATAGAGAGAAAGAAGAAGAAGTGCTGCTACATTTACATTCGGTATCGGTCTTCTTTTGAGGTAAAGGGTATTATTCTTTCGTATTCATGAAGAGAATTATTTCTTTCGATACTCGTAAGAGTTGTTATTCCATTCTTCATTATTATGTTGGAATAACTATTTATCGAAATCTTAGTATACATGGTGAAATTCTTCTATTATTCCATTCTTTATTATTTACATTGGAATATCTATTGGTGCTAATTTACTTTGACCTTGTTCCATTATTTATTATTCGCATTTATTATTACGCCGGATTATCACATGCATGCATTTCTGTGGGACTGGTTCCATTATTTATTATTTAGCATTTATTATTACGTGGAATATCCTCTACATGCATTTTCATGGACTGGTTCCATTATTTATTATTCGCATTTATTATTACAGCCGGAATATCACATACATCGTTCTGTGGGACTGATTCTATTATTTATTATTTTGTTGGGAATAACACATGCATGCGGTCTCTATCGCATGCATGGTGAATCATACATTATTCCATTCTTTATTATTACATTGGGATAACACATACATGTGGATTACCACGTGTATGGTGAATGATCCTTTGTATTCATTCCTTATTAAATTGTGAAAATGATCGTATACGTGGATTCTGCATGGCGGGTGAAAATCCATTACGATTTCATATATTCTTTATTATACTTTCGAGTTGGTTAAATTTTTGACTTACATACTCCATGAAATTAGTGGAATATCCTTGATATTTGCGCTTCATCGATATCTTTTCAAGGAAATATTCTTACGAGCATTCTTAAATTTTACTCTAAAAGAAAGTATCGTGTTGACAATTTGGATGTTATTAGTTCTTGGATAAATTAATTTTGAACTTGTTTTATTGAATTATTATGTCATTGTCATCATCCTCGTGCTTATATTGTAATGAAAGTCATCTTTGGCTTACGTGCATAAATGGACTTAGTATGATTATGACGAGGATCATTCGGTATAATCATGACCTATAATGTTATAAATGATATGGTAAAAGTCCTCGGTGGCACATAATGCATTGATGGGCGAGTTTTTGGTATGATTATGACCGAGGATTATTCGGTATAGTCATGGTAGTTGATGATTTAATGAATATCCTTGGGCGTAATGCGAGGATGATTAGAAGATGTGGTTTATTTATTAAGTGAGTCTCGGCGATAAAAGTTGATGAAAACATTTTTAAATCATAGAAGATAGTAGGTTTATTCTCTGCTTGACTCTTTAATGGATTGTTTATTATTTGCTATGATTAAACTTGATGTACATTGTATTTTATCGGTTTAACATTGTTGAAGACTATTGATAATTTATTATGCATTATCTTAATCATAATATTTCTTCTTTGGGCTAGATTGAGCTCACCCTTTCTTTCCTTGTTCTCTTGAGGAAATGAGAATATAGCTAGGGCGAGTTGGGGGAAGGGGTGGCGGTCGAGAAGATAGTATTAGTAGTCCTCCTATTACATTAAATAGTGGAGACGATAAATGTAATGAGGACTCCTTTGAGTGTGGATATTATACAGATGACAATATTCTATTAAAACTCTCGATTTATGTATTTTATTGTATAAGTTTGTATTTGTATTTTTGTACGTGTATATAGCGACTTCGAGATGGGTGATGTATACCTATTTTGTAGGCGTATATATTATGTCTGTGGCGTGAAATGGTAGGTATATATCACCCATCTTTTATGTATTTGGTACAAAATTGCTACAATTATACTGACGATTTGTGAAATCGATAAAAGCATAATCTAAATTTTAATTTGGGAAGGCGATATCTCATGAAGTTCTCATTACATTTATTGTACTATTTAACAGAGAATAGTGAGGTAATCTTATCATGTAGCACTAAAAGTCCGGTACATTCTCATTTTCTGAATAGAAGCAGTGAAAGAAAGGGTGAGCTCGACTAGCCCGATAAGAAATATTATAACTAAGATAATGCGAGAATAAATTATCATTAGTCTTGACAATGTTAAAGCGATAAAATACGATAGACATCAAGTTTAAGCGCAGCGGAATATGATCCATTAGAAGAGTCGAGTAGAGAATGATATCTACTATCTCTTTTATGATTTAAAATGTTTTTCATCAATTTTTTATCATTTGAGACTTCGACAATAAATAAACCACATCATCGAGTCATCCACGCACACACGGACGAGGATATTCATTAAATCATCGATAATGGTGACTATTAGAATAATCACTGGTCATAATCATACAAAAGCGTCATCATCATACACTACAGATCTTGAGGACTTTTACCACATCATTTATAACATTATAGGTCATAATTATCTTAAGAATAATCACGATCATAATCATACCAAGTCCATCATGCACGTAACCCGAAGATGACTTTCATCCTGATATAAGCATGAGGATGATGACAATGACATAATAATTGATAAAACAAGTTCAAGAATAAATTTTAAAGATTTATAAGTTAATTTATCTTGAAATCGATTTTGTAAGACCCCAACTTTTATGAATAAAGATGAATTTTCTATAAATATCATTTTAAATATTAAGGTGTAAATTTGAAATAATGTTATAGTTGTGGGTAATATTTATAAATTTTGCAAATGCACATGAAGTTGTTATATAATATTCGATTGGTGGGGAATATTCGTTTTAACGAGGAATATTAAATGCGATGACACAATCATTGGTGGACCCCCTGCGGAAATTATTGTCGGATTGAGAAAAGCGACAAAAAATATATTTTATGAAAATAACGGAGGAAGTTTTACGATTAAAACTATTGAACTACTCGGTAGTAAAAAATGCGATGTCTGGCGTGGTTGCATAGTAGCAGCACGGTATTGATTATTGATGCTTACGTGAAGTCAAGTTTTTTGATTTTATTTGATAATTATTGTCATAGTAAATTTATATATTATTAAATCGATAATTGAGATATTTTAAGTTATTAAATATTATTATTTGACGAAATATAATAGCGATTTGCAGAATTTACGATAAGGAGAAGTTTGGTCACTAATTGCGCTTGATAAGGAGAAATCCTTATTGGAAAGCCCCTCTTTCACAGGAGCGACACAGTCGATTAATATTGTGAAATTATAATGATAAATGTGATAAATGTTATTAAAATTATTAAAGTGATTTTTTATGAAGTTTTGCTTATTTTATGGACCCCATTTACCTTTTTTTTTTTCAAAGTAATCGGTAGAAAGTTTTTTGGTATATATATATATATATATATATATATATATATATATATATTTAGTTATATTTAGTGGAGGATTTTGGTGGAGGATTTTCAATAGTGAATGGGGTGGAGTGGTGAAGTGTGGGTGTGTGTGAATAATAAGTATTTATATATATTAAATGTGGGTGAGTGGGTTGTGGTGTGTGTAAATAATAGTATTTATATATATTAAATGTGGGTGAGTGGGTTGTGGTGGAGAATAAAGTTTGGCGGGGATATGTGATGTTATTTTCAAAGCTTGCACCTTATTGGTTGAAGCGATCGATAATCTTTATCAAACGTTATGTGTATAAAGCCATTTTCTCGACTTGGCGTGTACTAGTTTTTTCTCTTTCTTCTAATTGGCGGCACCTTGAAAAATGATGTATGCGGGTGGTAGGATTTTTCTAATATAGCATGTTTTATATATATATATATATATATATATATATATATATATATATTTATAAAATTTGGTTTTGAAAATCTAGCGAATGATTTTATTTAGTAAATTTCAAACAACTTTAAATGCAAGTTAGAAAAATCCTTTACGATTGCCTTTCCATTCTCCTATAAATAGAAGCTCGTTTTCCTTCATTTATTTCTTACGAAATTCTTTGAAACTCTGAGAGAGAGAAATTATAGAGAAAGAAGAAAAAAGTATTACTACTACTTCCTTACTCTCTATATCGATTCTGCTCTTTCTTTATTAAGGTAAGGGTATTTATTTCTTTCTTATTCATGAAGAAGAACTTATGTTATTCCATTCTTTATTATTACATTGGAATAACTTTTGTATATCTGGTCTACCATATACTTGGTGAAATTCTTACATTATTCCATTCTTTATTATTATATTGGAATAACTTTTATCATCATCAATCTTGCATACGTGGTGAAATTCTTACATTATTCCATTCTTTATTATTACATTTGGAACATCACATGCGTGCGTTTTGCGTGACTGGTTCCATTATTTATTATTACATTGGAACATCATACATGTGTGTTTCGCGTGACTTGGTTCCATTGTTTATTATTTTGTTGGAACATCATGCATGCATGTTTTCTGGCATGACTTGGTTCCATTATTTTTATTATTACTATTGGAACATCACATGCATGCGTTTTGGCGTGACACAGTTCCATTATTTATTATTACATTGGAATAACACATGCATGCGATGATCTATCGCATGCGTAGTGATTTCTTTTGTTATTCCATTCTTTATTATACTCGGTTGGTTAAAGTTTTGACTTTATACTCCATGAAATTAGTGGAATATCCTTGATATTTGCGCTTTCGTCGATATCTTTTCATGGAAATATTCTTACGAGCATTCTTGAATTTTACTCTACAAAAAAAGTATCATGTTGACAATTTGGGCGTTATTAGTTTCTGGATAAATTAATTCTTGAACTTGTTTTATTGAATTCTTATATCATTGTCATCATCCTCATGTTTATATTATGTTGAAAGTCATACATGGCTATATAGTGCATAGATGGACTTGGTATGATTATGACCGAGGATTATTCGGTATAATCATGGTAGTAATGTTACAAATGATGTGGTAAAAGTCCTCGTTGGCCCGTAGTGCATTGATGGACGAGTTGTTGGCATGATCATGACCATTGATGAATACGAATATCCTTGGCGCGTAGTGCATGGATAATTTGTGGTTGTGATCTTAATGAATATCCTTGGTAGTAGTGCGGGGATGATGTGGATTATTTATTAAAAGTGAGTCGGCGATAAAAGTGATGAAAAACCTTTTAAATCATAAAAGATAGTAGATTTTATTCTCTACTTGACTCTTTTAATGGATTGCTTGTTCATTTGTGAGTTAAACTTGATGTTTATTATATTTTATCGGTTTAACATTGTTGAAGGCTAATGATAATTTATTACGCATTATCTTAGTCGTAATATTTCTTCTTGGGCTAGTTGAGCTCACCCTTTTGCTTTCTTTGTTCTCTTGAGGAAATGAGAGCGTGTGAGGGGACTAGTCGGGGAGTGAGGTGATGGTCGGATGGATAGCATTAGTAGTCCTCACTATTACATGAAATAGTGTGTTAATAAATGTATTGAGGACTTATTTTGAGTTTGAATATTATACAGAAGATAATATTTGTATTAAAACTCATGACTTTCTATGTTGTATATTTAAGATTGTATTTGTATTTTTTGTACCATGTATTTGGCGACTCGAGAATGGGTGATGTATACCTATTTTAGGGGCGTCATGATTAGTATCAAAGCTTAGGGATATGATCCTGGTGAGATGTGAGATAAGAACTAGGAGGGAGGAGGGAGAATTCTTTAGCTAGTATGACCTACTAAGTTTATTTGATATTTAATTGGTCGGTCGAGTATAGGGATAATATGTGATATGTTAATTAACCCTTGTTTTGTGGTAGTATTTGAAAATGACATCAGAGAATGTTGAGAATATCGATGGAGCCACGAGGAGGCAGTTGAGTCTCCACGGATCGATAATCGAGGGATAATGTGCATCGAGGAGGCGACAATCCTCGAGGCAAACAACAACCTTGACAAATGATGAGCGATGGAATGTTTAGGAGGCTTTATCTGATTCATGCGACATCGAGGCGAAGCGGCTCTGTCCAAAATGCGGGTGAAAACACTTGGTGACTCTCGGATGGTCTTGCATTAAGCAGTTTAAGGCTGGGACCACAGGAGTTTTTGAAGCAAAACCACTTAAAGGCGGAGGCGTGGATAAAAGCAGATCTGCAAGATATTTGATGTCTTGGGATGCTCGAGGAAAAAGGTTCCTTTGCCACCTTTATATTGCGTCGTGAGGCGGATTCTTGGTGGGAATCGTAAAGCGTACTCGACACTTGCATCTTGAAGATGACTTGGGAGAAGTTCGAAAATTGTTCAGCGACAAGTACTTTCGAAAGTATTATTCGTCACATGAAAGAGGTAGAGTTCATCAATTTGGAGCAAAACAACATGGCCAGTATCGCGATCTGAAGCCAAGTTCTTAGAGTTGTCGGTTTGCGTCCCATTTGGTTGATAATGAGGAGAGAATGGCGAATGTTTTTAAGAGGTTTGAAACACGAGATCGTCGATATCTTATCTCTCGTAAAGCTGTGTTTGTATTGAGGATGTTGTTAATAGGGCTCGATTATTGGGGCGCGATAATGAGTCAATGACGAAAAGAAGCGGTCGGCAAAATGATAATACCGGTGATAGCGATCATTGAGCGGTGACAACAAGCGTGGAGGAATCAACATGCGAAATGGTAACCACTTGGTGGTAATCATGGCCAAAACAATAAGAATGGACATTCGAAGAGGAGATTCAATGATGATGGAAGGCGTCGGCACTGACACCGTTGTTAAGGAAGGAGAAGCGACCACTATCGTATGCTTCAAATGTGGAGGAGAGGACACATCGGTCAAAGCTGCGCGATCTTAGTCAAAGCGTGTTATAATTGTGGAAGAGAAGGTCACTAGGCCGATTTTGTCGTTCATAGAAAACAAGTTCGGCTAGGATGGAGCACCAAAAGCGTCGAAAAATCAAAAGCCGGTAGTCTGAGGGAGGCGTTTGTTGTGACCTCCCGGAAAGCAAGGAAACGACGAGGTCATCACGGGTAAGCTTATCATAAACTCTAGTGAAGTTTATACCTTATTTGATCTGGGTTCTACCCATTCTTTTTTATTTCTCTACTTGCGCTCAGCGTTTAAATTTGACTCAGGAGAAATTAGACTTTGACTTATCTGTTGAAACTCCGTTGGGAGAAACCTTCATTACATCCCTTTGTTTATAAGTCTTGTTTGGTTCAAATCGGTACCCTCACATTTACTGTCGATCTTATTTCATTGAAAATACTTGCATTTGATGTAATTCTAAGGGATTGATTGGTTAACTACTCATCATACAAAAATTGATTGTTTTCGTAAGGTTGTTAGCTTTCATATTCTAACTTGACCTATTATGCGAATTCAAATGACCAAACCATTAAAATCAATCTTTGTCATCTCAAAGCCATAAAAGCTATTCGTTTATTGAAAAGCGGATGTCGAGCTTTCTTAGCTCGTATCGCGGATCTAAACAAAAATCGTCGGTTTTGAATGATATTTCTATTGTTAATAAATTTCTGGCGTATTCCACGAAGAACTTCTGGCCTACCCCAGGCGTGAAATTGAATTTTGTATCGACCTTGAACGGTACAAAACCCATTTCAAAGCCCATGTCGAATAGCTCTATTGAACTTGAGGAGTTAAAGACCCAATGCGAGGAATTGTTAGACATTGGCTTTATTCGTCTAGTACTTCTCCTTGGGGTGCTCTGTTACTATTCGTGAAGAAGAAAGATGGGAGTATCGACTTTGTATTGATTATTGATTATCGGGAGTTGAATCATGTCACCATCAAAAATAGGTACCCATTACCCGTATTGATGACTGTTTGACCCGATTCAGGCGCAAATTCTTTTCAAAAGATTGATCTTCATTAGGATATCACCGATTGAAGATTAGAGCAGATGACATTCAAAAGGCGACTTTCGAGAACTTCGATGCGGGCATTATGAATTCTAGTCATGTCTTTTGGATTGACTAATGCTCTCTTTGCCTTCATGGATATGATGAGCCAAGTATTGAGGAATATTTGGATCACTTTGTGGTCGTCTTTATTGATGACATCCTTATTTATTCAAAAAGCCGTGAAGATCATGAAAGCGACACTTGGTGATACTCCAAAACCGTGAATATAAGCTTTATGCGAGTTGAAGAAATCACGAGTTACGGCTTGAGAAGTAGCATTCCTTTGGCGCACGTGGTATCAAGTCGTGGAATATCTGTTGACCAACCAAAGATTGAAGCTATTCAAATTTGGGAGCAACCTAAATCGATGCCATAGAAATCGTAGCTTTTTCTCGGTTTATTTGGTTATTATCGGAGATTCGTAGAAGGGTTTTCTCGAATCGCTACTCCATTAACTTTCGGTGACTCGGAAAGATACAAAATTTGGTTGGAGCGAGGAATGTGAGAAGAGTTTTCAAGAACTTCGAGAGGAGACTCATTTATTTTGTTACGACAATACCATCGGCTCGGAGGATTTGTCATCTCTGATGATGCTTGGGAAAAAGGTTAGGATGTGTTCTCATGCTGACATGGGAAAGTCATAGCTTTATGCCTCTCGACAACTCAAAAAGAATATGAGAGGAATTATCCTACTCATGATCTAGAGTTAGCGTTGTTGTTTTCGCACTTAAAATTTGGAGGCATTACTTGTATGGGGAGAAAGTGGAGATCTTTCTGGATCGTAAAAGCCTCAAATATTTCTTCACTCAAAAGGAACTCGACATCGACAACGGCGTTGGCTTGAAGCCTATTGAAAGATTATGATCGTACCATCGATACCATCTGGAAAAAAAGCGAGCGTGGTAGGTGGCGCGCATTGAGTAGAAGATCATATATCGAAGATGCAGTGCGATATTATCGTATGAGCCCATTTTGTGTGACTTGCAAAGGATGGAGATAGAGTTAAAGACTCGAGGGACCCGTGTGATGATGGCGAATATCTGAGTAAGCAGGCTTTAATTGATAAAGTTAAAATTTGCTCGAAGCTTCTGAGACACTGAGGTGATGCGTATGAGGAAGAAAGTGCAAGAAGGTCTATATCTTAGGAAGCAAGAATCGATGAAGAAGGAATACTTGAGTCGACTCCGGACTTTGTGTTCTAACGACCTGATTTAAAGTATAAAATCATGATGGGGCGCCTGACACACCGTTTGCAATCCATCACAGGAGTACCAAAATGTATCGTGATCTTTGTCATACATTTTGGTGGAAGCGATATGAAGAGAGAGATAGCGTTGTTTATCTCGAGGTGTCTAACTTGTCAGCGAGTCGGGAGACATCAGTACAAAAGGTCCATTGCAACCACTTGAAATTCTAGAATGGAAGTGGGAGCACATTACCATGGATTTCGATTCTTGGTCTTCCCAAGGTTTCTCAAGGCGTAGATCTGATTTGGGTCATTGTTGATAGATTGACCAAGTCTGCTCATTTCTTACCAATCTGAGAAACTTATACACTTGAGCGTCTTGCTCGTATGTACATAAGCGAGATTGTAAGATTGCATGGTATGCCGGTATCCATAGTTTACGATCGAGACCGAAGATTCACTTCACGATTTTGGGTTAGTTTGCAAAAAAGCTATGAGCGCGGTTTACGATTTAGTTCGGCATATCATCCTCGAGACGGACGGACGATCAGAGAGGACTATTCAAACTCTTGAAGATTTATTAAGACTTTGTGTCCTTGACTTTGAGGAAGTTGGGACAAGTTCTTACCATTGGTGGAGTTTTCCTCTGACAACGGTTATCAAGCAAGTATTGGCATGGCTCCATTTGAGGCGTTGTATGGAAGAAAGTGTCGTTCTCGGTATCTTTGGGATGAGGTGGGTGAAGCAGCGTTGTTGGGACGGAGTTGATGCGTATATGACTACTGAAAAAGATTGAAGCGATCGACATGCGTATAAAAACCTCACAAGATCGACAAAAGAGTTATCTTGATCTTCATCGAAAGGGCGTGGAATTCGATATTGGAGATCGTGTGTTGTTACGTGTTGCTCCATGGAAAGGAGTTCTGAGATTTGGAAAGAGAGAAAGCTCGATCCTCGATTCATTGGCCCATTTTAATCCTCGATCGAGTAGGGCTGTGGCTATAGACTAACTTTTCTGCTTGAAGTATGTCTCGTGTTCATGCGTTTTTCACATATCCATATTACGTAAATATGTGGAAGACCCGAACCACATTATTGAGTTAGAGCCGGACGAAATAGCGGAAGATTTAACGTATGAAGAGGTTCTGTTCAAATCTTGGATAAGAAGGAACATATTCTACGCTCGAGGTTATACCTCAAGTCGAAGTTTTGTGGAGAAACCACGATGTTGAGGAAATGACACAGGAGTTAG
This sequence comes from Panax quinquefolius, assembly GCA_020205615.1. Lineage (NCBI taxonomy): Eukaryota > Viridiplantae > Streptophyta > Magnoliopsida > Apiales > Araliaceae > Panax > Panax quinquefolius. The sequence goes on from CM035152.1 coordinate 147,219,493, forward strand.
AATGCGAAATGAAATCAAGGTATCCTTACCTCTTGACATACAGTCGTACCCTAATTTTGAGGCGAAATTTCTTAAGAAGGGAGGTTGTAAGACCCTGACTTTTATGAATAAAGATGAATTTTCTATAAATATCATTTTGAATATTATGGAATGAATTTGATATAATGTTATAGTTGTGGGTAATATTTATAAATTTGCAAAAAATCATGAGTTGTTATATAATATTCGATTGGTGGGGAATATTCGTTTTAACGAGGGAATATTAAATGCAATGACACAATCATTAGTGGACCCCTAGCGGAATTATTGTCGGATTGAGAAAGCGACAAAAATATTTTTATGAAAATAACGGCGGAAGTTTTCTGATTAAAATTGTTGAAACACTCGGTGTTAAAAGAAATGCGATGTCTGGCGTGGTTGCATAGTAGCACACGGTATTGATTATTGATCTTACGTGAGAAGTCACTTCGGTTTTGTTCGATTATTATTTACGATAATTTTATAGTATCTCGCGTTATTGATAATTGATTATGTCGATATTTTATATATTATTAAATCGATAATTGAGATGACAAAGTTATTAATATTATTATTTGCAATATTAACGATGTCAGAAGTTACATCGAGGAGAGGTTTGGTCACTAATTTGTGCTTGATAGGGAGAAATCCTTATTGGAAAGCCCCCTCTTTCACAGGAGCGACACAGTCGATTAATATTGTGAATTATAATAATGATGATAAATGTTATTAAAATTATTAAAGTGATTTTTATGAAGTATTTGCTAAATTTTTTATGGACCCCCATTTACCCATTTTTAAAAAATAATCGGTAGAAAGTTTTTTTTTATATATATATATATATATATATATATATATATATATATATATATATATATATATATATATGTTTTTGTGGATTGGTGGAGGATTTTGGTGGTGGATTGGAATTATATGATATGGGGGTATATATTATAGTATATGTATATATATATATATATATGTATGTGATATATATATATATATATATATATATATATATATATATAATGTGGGTATATGGTTGTGTGGAGAATAATGTTTGGCGGGATATGTGATGTTATTTTTCAAAGCTTGCACCTTATTGGTTAAACGATCAATAAATTTATCGAAATGTATGCGTAATATTTTCTCGACTTATATGTATATATTTTTTTTTCTATATTAATTTGACACCTATTAAAAATGATATGCGGGTGGTAGGATTTTTCTAATATAACATGTTATATTATATATATATATATATATATATATATATTATAAATTTTGGTTTTGAAAATCTAGCGAATGATTTGACGATTAAATTTTTAATTATTAAATCAAGTAAGAAAAATCCTTACTGAGTTTTTCCATTTCTCTATAAATAGAGAAGCTCATTTCCTTCATTATTTCTTACGAATTCTTTGAAACTCTAGAGAGAGAAATTATTAGAGAGAGAAAGAAGAAAAGTGATACTAGCTACTTCTTTACTATATATCGATTACTCTTCTTTTTTAAGGTAAGGGGTATTATTTTTTTGTATTCATGAAGAGAACTTACATTATTCCATTCTTTATTATTACATTGGAATAACTTTTATATCTGTGATCTACCTATACTTGGTGAAATTCTTACATTATTCCATTCTTTATTATTATGTTGGAATAACACATCATATAAATCATATCTGCATCGTGGTGAAATTCTTTATTATTCCATTCTTTATTATTACATTGGAATACTTATACATGCATCACAATTACATGTTGACTTTGGTTAGATTATTTATTATTACATTGGAACATCACTGTATGTGCATTTGGTGATGATTGGTTCCATTATTTATTATTACATTGGAATATCATCACATGCATGCGTTTTCGCGTGACTTGGTTAGATTATTTATTATTACATTGGAATAACACATCATGCGATCTATCGCATGCATGGTGATTTCTTTTGTTATTCCATTCTTTATTATACTCGGTTGGTTAAAGTTTTGACTTATACTCCATGAAATTAGTGGAATATCCTTGATATTTGCGCTTCATCGATATCTTTTCATGGAAATATTCTTACGAGCATTCTTGAATTTTACTCTACAAAAAGTATCGTGTTGACAATTTGGGCGTTATTAGTTCTGGATAAATTAATTCTTGAACTTGTTTTATTGAATTCTTATATCATTGTCATCATCCTCATGTTTATATATTGTTGTTGAAAGTAAATGTGCTTTTTTATAGTGCATAGATGGACTTGGTATGATTATGACGAGGATTATTCGGTATAATCATGGTAGTAATATTACAAATGATGTGGTAAAAGTCCTCGTTGGCCGTAGTGCATTGATGGATGAGTTGTTGGCATGATCATGACCATTGATGAATATACGAATATCCTTGGCTTGGCGTAGTGCATGGATAATTTGTGGTTGTGATACTTAATGAATATCCTTGGTAGTAGTAGTGGGGGGGATGATGTGGATTATTTATTAATTTGAGTCTCGGTGATAAAAGTGATGAAAAACCTTTTAAATCATAAAAAAAGATAGTAGATTTTATTCTCTACTTGACTCTTTTAATGGATTGCTTGTTCATTGTGAGTTAAACTTGATGTTTATTATATTTTATCGGTTTAACATTGTTGAAGGCTAATGATAATTTATTACGCATTATCTTAGTCGTAATATTTCTTCTTTTGGGCTAGTTGAGCTCACCCTTTTGCTTTCATTGTTCTCTTGAGGAAATGAGAGCGTGGCGAGGGGACTAGTCGGGGAGCGAGTGGCGGTCGAGATGGATAGCATTAGTAGTCCTCACTATTACATGAAATAGTGTGTTAATAAATGTATTGAGGACTTATTTTGAGTTTGAATGTCAGAAGACAATATTTGTATTAAAACTCACGTGAAAAATGATCAAGAATAGCATTCATTTATTGTATATTTAAGATTGTATTTGTATTTTTGTACCATGTATTTGGCGACATTTCGAATGGGTGATGTATATGTATACTATTTTTTGAATCGATAATATGAGAGATATGATGCAAAGAATTCTTTGTAGCAATAATTGAGTATAACTGAGTGACTTCTCATGTAAGCATCAATAACCAATACCGTGTGCTACTATGCAACCACGCATATCAAATGAATCGAGGATTGAGCTTTCCTCTCTTTCCAAATCTCCAATATCGAATTCCACGTACTTTCGATGAAGATCAGCATAACTCTTTTGTTGGTCTTGTGAGGTTTTTATATGTTGTCAGATTATTTGAATCTTTTTCGTAGTCATACGTACCAACTCCGGTCCCAACAACATTGCTTCACTCACCTCATCCCAGCATACTGGAGAACGACACTTTCTTCCATACAATGCCTCAAATGGAGTCATGTCAATACTTGCTTGATAAGCTGTTGTTGTAGGAAAACTCCACGATGGTAAGAACTTGTCCCAACTTCCTTGAAGTTAAGGACACGAGTCTTAATAAATCTTGAGAGTTTGAATAGTCCTTTCCATTGCCCATCCATTTGAGGATGATATCTGCGAACTAAATCGTAAATCTGTGCCCATAGCTTTTTGCAAACTAACCCAAAATCTTGAAGTGAATCTTGGGTCTCGATCGAAACTATGGATCTTGACATACCATGCGATCTTCTGATCTCGTTTATATCATACTAGCAAAGCGTTCAAGTGTATAAGTTTCTCGTATCGGTAAGAAATGAGCAAACTTGGCCGATCTATCAATAATGACCCAAATCGCATCTATGCCTTGAGAAACCTTGGGAAGACCGATGCTTGAAATCCATGGTAATGTGGTCCCACTTCTATTCAGAATTTCAAGTAGTTCTGATAGACCTTTTGGCACTTGATGCTCGCTTGACTCGTTGACAAGTTAGACACCTTGAGATAAGCCCGCTATCTCTCTCTTCATATTGCTCCACCAAAATGTATGTCGAAGATCACGATACATTTTGGTACTCCAGATGGATTGCAAGCGATTGTGTTGTGCGCCTCGATCATGATTTTATACTTCAAGTCGAAGTCGTTTGGAACCAAAGTGCGGAGTTGACTCGAAGTATTCCTTTTTCATCGATTCTTGCTTCCGGAATAACACCTTCTTGCACTTTCTTCCTCATACACATCAGCTCCAGGTCTGTACCTTAAGCAGCTTTAACTTTATGAATTAAAGTCAGTTCTACTCATATATTCGCCATCATCATATGGGTCCTTGGAGTCTTTAACTATATCTCCATCCTTTGTAAATCATACAAAATGGGCCTTTACATTAACAATATCGCACTCATACCCGCATATGATCTTACTACTCGATCGTCGGCTACACGTTAAGCTTTTCGAGGATGGTATTGGATGGTATGATCATAATCTTTCAATGACTCAAGCCATCGTCGTTTATCGCATGTTGAGTTTCTTTTGAGTGAAGAAATATTTGAGGCTTTTATGTTAGTATAAATCTCCACCTTCTCTCCATGCAGGTAATGCCTCCAAATCTTAAAAGCCTAAAAATGGCTACTTGCTTGACTCTAGATCATGAGTAGGATAATTCCTCTCATATTCTTTGAGTTGTCATGAGGCATAGGCTATGACTTTCCCATGTTGCATGAGAACACATCCTAACCCTTTGCACTGAAGCGTCCTTTGTAGATGACAAATCCTCAAGGCGGATGGTATTGTCGAGCAGGTCTTTGAAATGAGTCTCCTCTTGAGTTCTTGAAAACTCTTTTCACATTCCTTTCTCAAGTGAATTTTGTATCTTTTGAGTCAATTTGAGTTAATGGAGTATCGATTCTAGAAAACCCTTCTACGAATCTCGATAATAACCACTAAGCGAGAAAGCTACATACTTCGATCATTGACAAGTTGCTCCCGACTTTGAATTGCTTCAATATTTGCCGGGTCAACGGATATTCCATGATTTGATATTGCGTGCCCAAGGAATGCAACTTCCTCAAGTCAGAACTCACATTTCTTCAACTTGGCATAAAGTTTGTTTTCACGAAGCTTTTGAAGTATCAGCCTCAAGTGTTGATCATGGTCTTCACAGGTTTTCGAGTATATGAGGATGTCATCAATAAAAACGACCACAAAGTGATCCAAATATTCCTTGAATACTTGGTTCATCATGTCCATGAAGGCAGCATGAGCATTAGTCAATCCAAAAGACATGACTAGGAATTCATAATGCCCGTTGTAAGACCCCAACTTATTATGAATAATATTAAATTTTCTCTATTTATTATCTTGAAATAATTAGGAGTTAATTTGATATAATACTTTGGTTATTGGTGAAATGTGCAAATTTTACAAACTAAGCAAGTGGTTATAAAATATTCATTTTTATCGGGGAATATTTGTTTGGTCGTGGAATATTTTTGCTGTCGGGGAATATTCGTATGACGGCGCAACCATTTGTAATAGAATAACAGTCGGATGAACAAAACGACAAGTTTGAGTTTTTATAAATAACGGCATAGTTATTCTTTGTGAATCTTTGTTGGATTACCGGTGGTTAAAATCTGATGTCTGGCGTGATTGCTTGTGATGCACGCGGTATTGCACGCAGTATTTTGAATTATTGATTCTTACGTGAAGGCACGACTCGATAATTATTCTGATAATTACTTTTCAATATTCTATTTTATTGATTCAATAATTCTTTGCGTTGATATTTTATATTATTGTTGTTTTAGTAATTGTCCTTTGACAATTATTTCCCATTATCGGATCGATAATTCATATTATTTGAATAATATTATTAGATAGCATTATTGGCAATGTCTAGAAAGTTCTATCTAAGGATAGGTTTGGTCACCTAATTGCGCGCCAGTAAGGAGAAATCCTTATCGGAAAGCCCCCACTTTCCTGGAACGGCCTAGTTGTCCTAATTGTGATTCTATAATATTATTTGTGAATAATTAATTATTGATTTATATGATAAGGAAATATTTATTTTATAATTGATGGTTATATTTATTTTATGTGGATATAATTGAAGGAATTAATGTTGAGGTGTTTTTGTCGGAATGGAAGTATTAAAAATTAAATCACTATTCTTGAGATATATTCGTGAGTTATAATTTTTAATCGTAGTTGGATCGTTGTGATTTTTGGATATGTTATACATATATAAGTTGAGTATATGTCCACAAATTTTGAACCATTAAAAATGAACGAATGATTTGTTATGAATTTTAAGAGGTGACTGATTCGGAAATTAGGGTTATAATTGATTTTGGTGAAAAATTCTAGAATTGAGTGGGCCCCACTTGTGGTTAGTGAAAAAATGTGCTGAATTTTATTTCTAATGTGGTAGGTGATAATAGTAGCAGGTAAAGCCATCGGTGGCGAGGTCGAAATGCGCTTGGTGGGCTAACATTTTCCTATAAATAGAGGCTAAGTTAGAATTGAAAATCACACCAAAATCATAAGCTTTCTCTCTTTCTCTCTCTCTATATTATAGGCGTATTTTGTGAGTATTTAGATAATTTGAGAGTTCTTTATTGATTACAAGTTTCATTCAAACATCACTTAGGCCTTTCATTAGAAATCTTGTTTCTTTGAGGTAAGGGATGTTATTTTCTTCTTAAATGATATTATTTTCTTGATATCATTATCTTAGAAATGTTGGTTTGAACTTTTAATCAAATTTGGAACTTTTGTGTCGGGAGTTCTTATTCACGTATCGACTTTATTCACGATATCTGACCTTATTCACAAATCTGGCACTATTAGAAAAATGAAATTTTCTCTTTTTCGTCCCGGATGTCTTTTATGGTTACTATCCTTGATTGTATCCATGTTTTGATCTTTATTCTACTTCACACTTGGTTATTATGGAGATTTATTGAATTTGGATAAGCAGAAATCTGAATCCCTAATATTTGTCCTTACATCTCCTTTGGATTCGTTCTCTTAAATGTTTTCATCATCCTCGGTCCTTAATGGTGATACTTGATGAATATCTTTGGCCTGTAGTGCAAAGATGAATGATTACCTGATGAATATCTTTGGCTCGTAGTGAAAAGATGAACAGGTGTTGAGATGAACATGACCAACTGGTGATACAAATGAATATCTTTGGCCCGTAAGGTAAAGATGAATATTTGATGCAAGATGTATATTTATTGATGTTCTGAGGGGATAAAATATTGATGATGGACTTTTAAATTCATAGATGATAGTAGATTGCATTCTCTACTTAACTCTTCTAATGAATTGTTATTTCATTGCGATTGTTGATCTAAAACTTGTTGTCTATTGTATTCTATCGATTTTTTCCTATTGAAGACTAAGGATAATTTGTTGTATATTATCTTAGTCATAATATTCTTTCTTGGGCTAATTGAGCTCACCCCTTTTTCCTTTTGTTTCATTTTTCTTCTCGAGAAGCGAGAACATAGCGGGAAGTAGTCGAAAGGTGTGGAATGATGGTTCTAGGCAGGTTGTTTAGCGAGTCCTCACTATTTTGTAAAATAGTGTGTCAATAATTGTAATGAGGACTTTATACTGGGTGTGGATATTTATGCAGAAGACAATATTTGTATTTAAACTCATAGTATATGTTGTCGTATTTTGCACGACAATTGTAATAATAAAGTTGTAGTTATTTTCTGTACCATATTTTTGGCGACTCAGAATGGGTGATGTATACCTATTTTGGGGGCGTCACACCGTCTAGAGATTTCGAAAGCGGTCTTTGGAATGTCATCGGTTTTAATCTTTGTTGATGATATCGAGCGAAATCGATCTTTGAAAAAGAATTTAGCTCCTTTACTGTTGGTCAAAAACGGTCATCGATGCGAGGCAATGACAGTACCTTTTTTTTTTATGGTGACATGATTTGACTCCAGATAATCAATACAAAGTCGCATACTTCCATCTTTCTTCTTCACGAATAGAATAGGAGCACCCCGAAGAGGCGTGCGGGGCGAATGAAACAAATGTCTAACAATTCTGTAGTTGGGTTTTAACTCACGAAGTTCAATAGGAGCCATTCGATATGGGGCTTTGGAAATGGGTTTTGTCTGGGATTCAAAGGTCGATACAAAATTGATTTCACGCTCTCTGGGGTAGGCGGGAAGTTCTTGAGGGAATCGTCGGAAATTTATTAACAATAGAAATATCATTCAAATCGGCGTATCTTTATTTAAATCAAGTGACATGGGCTAAGAAATCTTGACATCCGTTTTTGATAAACAAATAACTTTATGACTTGATATGGCGGTGATTGATTTTAGTGGTTTGGTTGCTTGAATTCGCATAATAGGTTGGTTAGGAATATGAAAGCTAATGACCTTATGAAAACAATTGATTTTAGCATGATGAGTAGTTAACCGATCGAGCCCTAAAATCACATCAAATCAAGTATTTTCAAAGAAATAAGATCGACGGGTAACATGCGATTCTGGATTTGAATCAAACAAGACTTATAAATAGTGGATGTAATGAAGGTTTCTCCCAGCGGAGTTTCAACGAGATAAGTCGAAGTCTAATTTCTCAGAGTCAAATTTAAAAGTTGGCGCAAGTAGGAGAAATAAAGGAATGGTAGAAGCGGTATCAAATAAAGTATAAACTTATTTAGAGTTTATGATTAGCTTACCGTGATCACCTCGTTCGGATTCCTCACTTTTTGGGAGGTTTCACGACAAGCTTCTCCCTTGAACTATCGGTTTTGTCTTGTTTGGGATACCCTTTGATGCCTCCATCCCATTTGGACTTGACTTTGGTGTGACGAAAAAAATCGGCTAGGTGACCTTCTTTTCTATAATTATAACACGCTTTGGGTTTGCGTCGATGCGGTTTGGACTTATATGTCCTTCCCTCCACATTTGTAACATATGATCGGTGGTCGTTCTCCTTCCTTAACAACGGTCTTTGGTCTTGGCGTCTTTCCATCCTTATTGAATCTCCTCTTCTTGAAATGTCCACTCTTATTGTCATGGCCATGATTACCACCAGAAGTGATTATCATTTACGGCATGTTGATTCCTCCGTGTTTGTTGTTGTCGGCTTTGCTTGATGATTGCTACCACTGTATTATCGACTTGTCGGTTGCTCTCTCTTGGTTGGGTTGACTCATTATCGGCGCTCGATAAGCTGAGCCCTATTCACAACATCCCGAATACAAACACGGTTTGTGAGAAATTAGGTATTGATGTATCTCGGGTTTGAACCTCTTAGAAACATCCGCGTCATTCTCTCCTCATTATCAACCAAGTGGGGATATGAGCAGAGATAACTTCGGCAAACTTTGTTTCGTCTTTGCCTACGGTCGTATTATTTTTTGCTCGAAGCTTGATGAACTCTACCTCCTTTCATATGCGAATACTTTGAGGAAAGTACTTGTCATTGAAAGCGACTCTTGGAACTTCTCCCGAAGACATTTTGAGTGCGGCGAGGTTGAGTCGCTTTCTGATTCCCACGATGTATGCCTCTGCGCTCACAACATGAAGGTGGCAAAGGGAACCTTTTGCTCCTCGAAGCATCCCAAGATATCAAATATCTTGTTGATCGCTTTATCCACGTCTCGCCTTAAGTGGTTTTGGCTCAAAAAAAACTCCGGTGGTCAGCTCCTTGAAGCTGCTTAGCGGTGGCCGTCAAGAGTTATCGGTGTTTCCACTGCATTTTGGGCGGGGGCCGCTTTCGCTTTGATGTTTCATGAATTGCATAAAGCCTACGAACATCCCATCGTTCACCATTTCGCCGGTGTTATTGTTTACATGAGGATTATTGTCTTCTATTGCACATTATCACAGGCATTAATCTGTGGTGACTCAGCGGTCTCATGTGCTTCATTGTTTATCTCAACATTTTGGATGCCATTTTCAAATCTTGCCACAAAACAAGGGTTAATTAACATATCACATATTATCCTATACTACGTGAGCCAATTAAATACCAAATAAACTTAGGTAGGTAGGTCATCTTAGCGAAGAATTCCTCGTCTCTCCCCTCCTAGTTCTTGTCTCACATCTCGGCCGAGGATCGTATCCTAAGCTTTGATACCAATTGTGGACGCCCCCAAAATAGGTATACATCACCTATCTTGAGTCACCAAATACATGGTACAAAATTCAAATACAACTTAATTATTATCTGACGAGTCGTGTAAAATACGACAAAACATAATCTAAGAGTTTTAATAAGAATATTGTCATCTAGGCAATATCCACACTAAATGGAGTCCTCATTACATTTATTGTCACATTATTTAATAGAATAGTGAGGACTACTAATGCTATCATCTGGGATAGTCACTCTGGTTTCCGACTAGTCCGACTCGTTCTCATTTCTGAGAAGAGAACGGTGAAAGAAAATTGATGAGCTCAACTAGCCCGGTAAGAAATATTATGACTAAGATAATGCGAGAATAAATTATCATTAGTCTTCAACAATATTAAGCGATAAAATCTGATAGACATCAAGTTTAGCTGCGGTGGAATAAATGATCCATTAGAAGAGTCAGTAGAGCGTGATATCTACTATCTTACATGATTTAAAATATTTTCATCAATTTTTATCATTTGAGACTCGAACAATAAATAAACCACATCATCGAGTCATCCCAGCACTACGGGCGAGGATATTCATTAAATCATCGATGATGTAATTAAATGACTATCGAATAATCCTGGTCTAATCATACCAAAAAGCGTCCATCGATTCACTACAGACTCTTGAGGACTTTTACCACATCATTTATAACATTACGAGGTCATGATTATCTAGAATAATCACAGTCGTAATCATACCAAGTCCATCTATCATCTTGCGTAAGCCAAAGATGACTTTCATCACAATATAAGCATGAGGATGATGATGATGACATAATAATTGATAAAACAAGTTCGAGAATAAATTTTAAAGATTTATAAGTTAATTTATCTTGAAATCAATTACGTCAAATTATCGACATGATCTTTGCTTTGTGGAGTAAAATTCAAGAATGCTCGGGAAGAATATTTCCATGAAAAGATCTTGGGATGAAGCGCAAATATCGAGGATATTCTACTAATTTAATGGAGTATAGAAGCGAAACTTTAACAAATGAGTATCATAGAATATATGAAGCGCAAATGGATTTTTTCACCGCCATGCGGTAATCCACGTAAAGCAGATCATTTCCATAATTTAAGAAGGAATGAATATGAAGGATCATTCACCGTGCGTGTGATAATCCACATTGACAAGTTATTCCAGCGAAGAATAATAAAGAATGGAACCGGTCATGCGTAATCCACTTACGTGACGGATATTCGATAGAATAATAAAGAATGGAATAACAGAAGAATTCACCATGTATGCGATAGCGCGCGCAGACGAGTTATTCAGCGAAGAATAATAAAGAATGGAATCGAGTTTAGAGTAATCCACATGCAGACGAGGATATTCAGCGAGAATAATAAAGAATGGAATAACAAAAGAATTCACCATAAATGCGATAGTACTTGCAGACGAGGTTATTCGAAAGAATAATAAAGAATGGAACCCGGAATGCACGCGTAGTCGCAATAATAAAGAATTCAGCAGAATAATAAAGAATGGAATATATTCAAGGCATAATAATAAAGAATGGAATAACGAGAAGAATTTCACCGTGTATGCGGTACTTGAATAGACGGAGTTATTCAACATAATAATAAAGAATGGAATAATAAGCTCTCTTCATGAATCTGAAAGAAATAATACCCTTATATTAAAAAAAAAGCTGGATCTTTGGAGTAGAGAGGTAGCAGAGACTTTCTTCTTCTTTCTCTATAATTTCTCTCTATAATAATTGCTCTATAAGCTTTAGTGAATTGGTGAGAAATGAAGGAAGAATGAGCTTATTTATAGGAAAATATAGTTTCGATAATTGCACGTTTGGGACTCGAAATATTATGATACAATACCTCGACTTTTCTTTCATTTTTAATTTAGTCCTGCAAGTATTATCAAACTTGCACCACCTCCCCTAATAGTAAATAATGTGAATCGATAGTTCGATCATGTGAATCGATAGTTATAATCATGTGAAAATATGAATTACGATTATAGTATCTCCATACATACCTCCATTTTTAACTTAGTCATACAAGTATTATCAATCTTTTGCAACTCCCCTAATAGTACATGAATGTGATTGATAGAACACACATGTGAACAAATAGTTATATAAGCGTGTGAATTAGTAGCAATTAATAGCTCATTTATCAGATTAATTACCCGATTTATCAATATAACCCCCGGACATCAATTATCATCGAATAAATGTCGATTTCCACTAACACTAATAATCCCGACCTGATGGAACTATCAAATTCATCTTTTAATCGACACGAACTTATTCATCATTAATATTATAACTCATAATATTTAACATCCGAGGTCGTTCGAGGAAGAGGGGACTTTTCGATAAGGATTTCTACTTTATTGGCGTATGATTAGATGACCGAACCTCTCCTTTTACAAAACTTCTGAGACATTGTAAATATTCTTGATTTAATAATATAAATAACTTTGTCGTCTCGATTATTGATTTAATAATATAACATATTATACGGATGATCTTGTGACAATAATTGAATCGATAATATGAGAGATATGATCGGCAATTCTTTGTAGGAATAATTGAGTATAAATGGTGACTTCTCACGTAAGCATCGATAATCAATCTGAGTGTCTTCTTATGCGACCACGCGTATTCTTGTACTTTTCTTCTAGGGTGAGTTCGGTAACACTTCCGTAGATTATTTTTATAGAAAGATAATTGTCATTTTCTTATTACGACAATACTTGGTTGTGGGGTGATGATTGTCTTAGTCGTATGAATATTCCCACTGTTAAAGCGAATATTCTCGACCCGATCGAATATTATATAACCACTTTGCTTTTTGCAAAATTTGTAAATATTATCCAACTATAACATTATATTATATCCACACCATAATATTCAAAAATATATTTAGAGAAATTAATCTTTATTCATAAAAGTTGGGGTCTTCTGATTATCTCATATTATTGATTCGATTATTATCACAATATCATACGCACTGATATTTTATATTATTAAATCAATAATTGAGGCGATTTGATTATTCATATTATTATTTGCATTATTGTTAATTTCTAGAAAGTTAAAGTCGAGAAAATGAGTTAGATTATTTAATAATTGCGTTAATAAGGAGAAATTCTTATCGAAAGTTTCCTCTTTCTTGGGAATGATCGCAATAAGTGTGTCGATATTGTGAGTTATAATATTAATGATGAATAATTATTGAAAGATTAAAAATGTGTTGATTAAAGATAAGTAATTTGTGGTATATATTTAATTAATTTTTGATATAAATAAAGGGGTTATCATGAAGTATTTGTGGTAAGTTTGGCTTATTACATGGACCCTCACTTACTCATTTTTCAAAATTGCTGGTAGAAAGTTGTCTCAGTTTTATTTTATTATTATTATAATAGTAATAAAATAGAAAACTTTTTATATTATATATAAAGTTATTTATTTTATTAGATTATAATTAGAATATATTATATTTTATATAAATTTTTTATTTTGTTAGAATATTTTATTGCACAATGATGAATAGTAAAAATTAGAAAATTCGCCGAATTCTTCGCCCATGAATTCCTTTAATGTGCGTCCGTGATTATATTTAAATAGTGTCCTGTCGTTCTCCTATAAATAGGATGTTTAGTTAAGAAATGAAAATCACACCAGAATCAGAGAATTCTTCTTCTATAATATTGTGCATATTTCTTTTGAGTATAAGGATACTTTGAGTGTAGCAAATAGTACAAATTTCCTCAAGAATATATCCGCTATACCAGTCAGATTTAGTCTTCTACTAAGGTAAAGGGTATTATTTCTTTCGTATTCGTAAAGGATGTTATTTTCTTCATACTCACAAAGGTTGTCATTTTATTCTTTATTAATCTGCATGCATGGTGAATAACCCTTCGTATTCGTTCTTTATTAATCTGTGGGAGTAACCTATCTATGCAGATTACCGCATGCATGGTGAATAACCCTTTGTATTTATTCTTTATTAAATTATGGAAATGATCTGTCTACGCAGATTACCGCATGACGGGTGAAAATCCATTTGCATGCAGTTTCGTATATTCTTTCATACTTGTATGGGATATCATTTCTTTTGTACTTGTAAGGGATATTATTTTCATTCAATATTCGTAAGGGATATTATTTTCGTTCAATATTCGTAAGTCACACACTAGTGAAGTATATTACTCGTCTCTCCCTCGAGTTCTAGACTCGTGTCTTCGCCAAATGACCGTATCCTAAGCTCGATACCATTTGTGGCGCCCTAAAATAGGTCCACACGACCCATTCGAGTCGCCAGATATCACTTATAAAATTATTTACAAACTTCATTTATCATTTGTTGAGCTATCGTGGGTAATATTTACAAATTTTGCAAAGTAAGCAGTGGTTATATAATATTCGATTGGTTAGGGAATATTCGTTTTAACATGGAATATTAAATGCGAAGGCACAATCATTAGTGGACCCCACAACGGAAGTATTGTCATGGTTGAAAAGCGGTAATTATCTTTTTATAAAAATAACGGCAATGAAAGTATTTACGTTAAAAGCTGTTGAACTACCCGGTAGTAAAATACAGATTATCTGGCGTGGTTGCGTAGTGCTACTGCGGTATTGATTATTGATGCTTACGTGAGAAGTCACTCGGTTATACTCGATTATTACTACGATAATTCTTTGCATCATATCTCTCGTATTATTGATTGATTATTGTCGTAGTATCATCTGCATAATATGTTATATTATTAAATCAATAATTGAAATGACAAAGTTATTCATATTATTAAATTGCAATATTTCTGATATGTCAGAAGTTACATCGAGGAGAGGTTTGGTCATCTAATTACGCGCCAATAAGGAGAAATCCTTATCGGAAAGCCCCCTCTTTCCTGCGAATGACCTGGTTGTTAAATATTATGAGTTATAATATTAATGATGAATAAGTTCGTATTGATTAAAGATGAAATTGATAGTTCCATTGTGTTGGAATTATTAGTGTTAGTTGAAATCGACATTTATTTCGATATTAATTGATGTCTGGAAGTTTTACTGACCAGTCGGGTAATTAATCGGATAAATGAGCAATTAATTACTATTAATTCACATGATTATAACTATTTGTTCACATGTGTGTACTATTGAATCACATTCTTGTACTATTAGGGGAATTGGTACAAGATTGATAATACTTGCATGACTAAGTTAAAAATGGAGGTATAGATGGAGGTACTATACTGTAATTCGTATTTTCACATGATTATAACTATTGATTCACATGATTGAACTATTGATTCACATTATTTACTATTAGGGGAGGTGGTGCAAGTTTGATAATACTTGCGGGACTAAATTAAAAGCGAAGAAAAAATTGAAGGTATTATCTTGTAATATTTTGAGCCCCAAAAGCGTCTACAATTATCGAAACTATATTTTCCTATAAATAGAAGCTCATTCTTCCTTCATTTCTCACCAATTCACTAAAGTTTTAGAAGCAATTATTATAGAGAGAAATTATAGAGAGAAAGAAGAAGAAAGTGCGCTACCTCACATTTATTCAATATCCAGTTTCTTCTAAGGTAAGGGTTTTATTCTTTCGTATTCATGAAGAGAATTATTTTCTTTCGATACTCGTAAGATTTGTTATTCCATTCTTTATTATTATGTTGGAATAACACATCATGCAATCCGCATATATGGTGAAATTATTTTGTTATTCCATTCTTTATTATTACATTGGAATAACATGCATCTGCGATCATCGCGTGCACGGTGAATTCTGTTGTTATTCCATTCTTTATTATTACATTTGGAATATCCTATGCATGCGGATTACTGGCGTGACACAGTTCCATTCTTTATTATTACATTAGAAATATCTTGTCATGCGGATTACTGTAACCTAGTTCCATTCTTTATTATTACGTTAGAATATCTTATACATCACGATTCTGGCGTGACTGGTTCCATTCTTTATTATTACATTGGAATAACATGCATCTACGGATTACGCATGCGCTTTGGTGAATTCTTACATTATTCCAATCTTTTTATTACATTGGAATAACTTTGTATACATGTGGATTACCGCATGTATGGTGAATGATCCTTCGTATTCATTCCTTATTAAATTGTGGAAATGATGCGTCTACGTGGATTCTTTGCATAATGCGGTAAAAATCAATTTGTAGTTTCATATATTATATTATACTCAGTTGGTTAAAGTTTTGGCTTCTATACTCCATGAAATTAGTAGAATATCCTGGATATATGCACTTCATCCAGTATCTTTTCATGGAAATATTCTTCTGAGCATTCTTGAATTTTACTCCACAAAGAAGTATCATGTTGACAATTTGGACGTTATTGATTTTTGGATAAACTAAAATTTTAAATCTTTAAAATTTATCCTTGAACTTGTTTTATTGAATTATTACGTCATTGTCATCATCCTTATGCTTATATTGTGATGAAAGTCATCTTTGGCTTACGTGCATAGATGGACTTGGTATGATTATGACCAGGAATTATTCGGTATAATCATGACCTGTAATTTTATAAATGATGTGGTAAAAGTTCTCAGTGGCCTGTAGTGCATTGATGGACAGTTTTTGGTATGATGATGACCAGGGATTATTCGGTATAGTCATGACCATTGATGATTTAAAGAATATCTTTATCCCGTAGTGTAGGGATGACTCGATGATGTGGTTTATTTATTAAGCTCAATCTCAGCGATAAAAATTGATGAAAACATTTTAAATCATAGAAGATAGTAGATATCATGCTCTACTTGACTCTTCTAATGGATTTCTTATTCCGCTGCAGTTAAACTTGATGTCTATTGTATTTTATCAGTTTAACATTGTTGAAGGCTAATGATAATTTATCCTGCATTATCTTAGTCATAATATTTCTTCTTTGGGCTAGTTGAGCTCACCCTTTTGCTTTCATTGTTTCTCTTGAAGAAATGAGAGCGTAAGCGGGACTAGTCGGGAAGCGGAGTGATGGTAAGAGATGGTGTATTAATAGTCCTCACTATTCTATAAAATAGTGTTACAATAAATGTAATGAGGACTCTATTTGAGAGTGGATATCGTCTAGAAGACAACATTCCTGTTTAAACTCTCAGCTATGTTTTGTCGTATATTACACGACTGTTGTATAATTAAGTTTGTATTTATATTCTGTACCATGTATTTGGAAACTCAAGATGGGTGATGTATACCTATTTTGGGGGCGTCACAGTTGGTATCAAAGCATAGGGATATGATCCCTAGCTGAGATGTGAGACAAGAACGTGGAGGGGAGAGACGGGGAATTCCTTCACTAGTATGACCTACCTAAGTTTATTTGGTATTTAATTGGTCGGTCAGAGTATAGGGATAATATGTGATATAATAATTAACCCTTGTTTTGTGGCAGTATTTGAAAATGGCAATAATTGAATCAATAATATGGGAGATATGATGCAGCAATTACTGTAGCAATAATTGAGTATAACTGAGTGACTTTTCACGTAAGCATCAATAATCAATCTAGTGAGCTCTTATACTGACCACAGCGTATTCTTGTACTTTTACTACCGGGTAGTTCAACAGTTTTAACGGTAACACTTTTGTCGTTATAAAAAGATAATTCTGTCGTTTTCTTACTACGACAATACATTCGTTGTGGGGTCCACCAATAATTGTGCCGTCATATGAATATTCCCTGACCAATCGAATATTATATAACAACTTGCTTACTTTGAAAAAATTTCACATATCACCCTTAACTTTAACCTTTTATCAATTTAACCATTTACTAAATAGAATAATTATAAGAAAATTGAATACTTTCATTTCATAAAATTCGGGGTCTCACAATCTCCCCTCCTTATGAAATTTTGCCTTCGAAATTTACGTACTTACCTGGTATTCGAAGAGATGAGAATACCTTGCTTTTCTTTTCGGATTGTACCTTCCCGGTTATATCCTCGTATCATGCAGATTTTCCATTTCTCATCTCCGTATTTTGGATATCATTCTAGAATATATCTTCAAAACAAAGGTCGATTGACATATCACAAATTGTCGACTTATCGAGTAAAAATTTTGACTTAGGTAAGTCACACACTAGCTGAAGTATATTACTCGTCTCTCCCTCTTAGTTCTAGACTCATGTCTCCGCCAAATGACCATATCCCTAAGCTCGATACCATTTGTGGCGCCCCAAAAAATAGGTCCACGACCCATTTCGAGTCGCCAGATATCACACTATAAAATCATTTACAAACTTCATTTATCTATTTGTTGAATCGTCGTGCGTAGAATCGACCATAGTTAAGCGTGAATTTTAATACAAATGTATGTTGGTTCCTCGACCACAACCTTACTGATGGTACTTTACATAAAAATGCAGTCAAAAACCGCTTTAGAAATTAGAATCTTTGGGAAGTACTCGAGAAACCTTTGTACATTGGGAGGCCGTGCGTCGAGGTTATGATAGATATCATATGTCCACGAGAATTATCCTTGGTTGATTAATAACCCCAAAGAAAAGCGAGAAGATTACTATCATGTTCTTTCCGATGGTGAGTATTCTCTTGACATATAACTATCTCCATATGCAATTGAAAATTATATTTCAACCAAACTCAAGATCATATAGGTAGTGCTCGTAGATATACTCGGCAAGTGGATGTGCCTGACCTGTCTTATGATAACACGAGGTTGTATGTCATTACACATCTTGTATAATTGTGGCAAAACACCTTCCAAAGTTAGGTTCACCTCACCTATTTGGTTCACCAAAATTAAATATCAAATAGCGTATACAATCGAAGCTACTTATCTAAAGTTCTCGATAAAATTATTTCCATACTATTTAAGGAGAACCTCAATGACTATAGACCACCGTTCTATTCTCCTGTTACCCAGCTTTCAACCAAACTACACTTTTATTACACGAAAGGAATTGTGAATCAAAAAGGGTGAAGCACAACTAGCCCGATAAAAATATCATGACTAAAGATAATTTACATCATCAATAGCCTTCATCGGTAATAAATCGGAGATTTAGAACATATGGTAGATGATAAAACTTTTCAACCATAGTTGTGGCGGGCAAGCGATCCATTAGAAGAGTCGAATAGACCATCGGATCTATTATCTTCTCCATGTTAACGATCCTGATAATGTTTTATCCCTATAACATCAATCAACAATTTCATCCCACAAACATATGAATAACTCATAATCATAATTGTGATTCTAAATTCTCTTGAACCTGGGACGAAGATAATTTTCATCACCTATTTTCACTGAAACATCAAAAATCATGGTTATACCAAATCACAATTCCACGCCATAATCATATTTAATAAATTCAAATCTTTGCACTACGGCCGAAGATATTCATTAACAATTCATCTTTGCACTATGTGCCAAAGCATATCTATCGTGTATTTTAGAAGAGTCAAGTAGCATGATATCTTTTATTTTTACTGAATTAAAAGTGTATAATCAATATTTTATATTTGAGACTCGACTTAATAAATAATCCATATCATCGAATCATCCACGAACTACGGCGAGGATATTCATGTAATCATCGATGGTCGTGATTATATCTAGAATAATCCTTGGTTATAGTCATACCAATAAGCGTCCATCGATGCACTACGGGCGATTAGGACTTTTACCACATCATCTATAACATTACGACGTCGTGATTATACCAAGAATGATCCTGAGTCATAATCATACCGATAAGCAGTTCATCTATGCACATAAGCAAAGATACTCTCGTGATCGATAGTTCATCTTTGCACGTAAGCAAAGATGTCTGTTGTATAAAACGATAATCAACAGTCCATCTTTTCAACGTAAGCCAAAGATATCTGTTGTAAAACTAATAATCAACAGTCCATCTTTATGACATAAGCAAAGATGACTTTCATCATAATATAAGCATGAGGATGATGACAATGATATAAGCATTAATCAAAGCGAAATCAAAGATAAATATTAGAGACTTTAAATTTATCCGAGTTTAAAAATATCTAGATTGTCAAGATGATACTATAAGACCTGACTTTTATAAATAAAGATGATTTTTTATAAATATTATTTTTGAATATTATGGAATAAATTTGATATAATATTATAGTTGTGGGTAATATTTATAAATTTTGCAAAGTAAGAAGTTGTTATAAAATATTCGTTTGGTGGGGAATATTCTTTTTGTCGGGGAATATTCAATGCGACATTTCAATCATTAGTGGACCCCATGATGGAAGTATTGTCGTAGTTAGAAAGCGACAAAATTATTTTCTATAAAAGTAACTTGGCGGAGAGGTGTTCAGTCAAAAGCTGTTGAACTACCCGGTAGTAAAAAATACGATGAATGGCGTAGTTGTATAGTATACACGATATTGATTATTGATGCTTACGTGAGAAGTCACTCATTTATGCTCAATTATTGCTACTGATGAATTGCTACATCATATCTCTTATATTATTGATTCAATTATTATCACGGTATCATACGTATAATATGTTATAGTATTAAATTATTAATTGAGACGACAAGTTATAAATGATTAATAATTGTTGAAAGATTAAATATGTTTTGATTAAAAATAAAATGATTTATGGTAATATTTATTCAATCCTTGATGTATATAAAAGAGTCATTATGAGGCGTTTGTGATAAGTTTGATTATTTTATGGGGGATATATGTCATCATCTAAGAGTCTCTTCGTCGATAGTATTTACCTTTGTGAATAGTAATTACCTTCGTCGATAGTATTTACCTTTGTGAATAGTAATTACCTTTGTGAATAGTAATTACCTTCGTCGATAGTATTTACCTTCGTCGATAGTAATTACCTTTGTGAATAGTAATTACCTTCGTCGATAATAGTAATTACCTTCGTCGATAGTAATTACCCCTTCGCAAATAGTAGTTGTCCCTTTGATATTACCAAGAGTTAGCTTTGCCTCTTGATTGTTCCAAGGGTTAATTACCCTTCATGAAATAGTAGTTGTCTCTTGATATTACGAAAGTCATTTTGACCCTTCGTTAAGACCAAGAGCCACCCTCGCTTTTTCTATAAATAGAAAGCTCATTCCTTCATTATTTCTTACGAATTCATTGAAACTCAAGAGAGAGAAACTATAGAGAAAGAAGAAAAGTATTCGCTACTTCACTTTTCCAATATTTAGTTCTTCTAAGGTAAGGGATATTATTTGTTGTACCGTAAGGGTGTTATTCTTTCTTATTTATGAAGAGAACTTACGTTATTCCATTCTTTATTATTACATTGGAATAACTTTGTATCTGTGGCATACCCTATACTTGGTGAAATCTCTCTGTTATTCCATTCTTTATTATTTACATTGGAATAACACTTATATACGTGACATACCCTATACATAATCTGTATCGTGGTTTACCCTATACTTGGTGACATTCTTCTATTATTACATTGGAACATCACATGCATGTGTTTTACAGGACTGGTTAAAATCTTTATTATTATTACGTTGGAACATCACATCATGTTTTTACAGGACTGGTTAAAATCTTTATCATTACATTGGAATATCCTATCTCGTGTGTTTTACACGGATCCGGTTCCATCTTTATTATTCATTGGAACATCCTCGCTTGTGTGAATTTCACGACACTGGTTACGTTATTATTATTACATTGGAATAACTTTTATACATCGCCAATCACCGCATCATGGTGATTTCCTTTGTTATTCCATTCTTTATTATACCCGGTTGGTTAAAACTTTGACTTTATACTCCATGAAATTAGTAGAATATTCTTGATATTTTTGCGTTTCATCCGGTATCTTTTCATGGAAATATTCTTACGATCATTCTTGAATTTTACTACAAAGCGAGATCATGTTGACAATTTGGACGTTATTAGTTCTGAATAAATTAATTCGTGAACTTGTTTTATTGAATTATTATGTCATTGTCATCATCCTCGTGTTATATTATGTTATCTTTGGCTTACGTGCATAGATGAATTTAGAATGATTATGACCGAGGGATCATTCGGTATAATCGTGGCTTGTTATAAATGATGTGATAAAAGTCCTCGTTGGCTGTGTAATGCGTTGATGGATAGTTTTTGGTATGATTATGACCGGGGTGATTCGGTATAGTCATGACCATTGATAATTTGATGAAAATCCTTGGCCGTGGTACATGGATGATTAGATATTGTGGTTTATTCATTAAACCCGAGTCTTAGTGTGATAAAATTTATGAAAACCTTTTAAAACCTAAAAGATAGTAGACTTTATTTTCTACTTGACTCTTTTAATGGATTGCATATTTCATTATAGATTAAACCGGTTGTCTATTGTATTTTATCAGTTTAACATAGTTGAAGACTACTGATAATTTATTCTGCATTATCTTAGTTATAATATTTCTTACTGGGCTAGTTGAGCTCACCCTTTCTTTCACTGTTCTCTTCAGGAAATAAGAATATAGCTGGGACGAGTCGGGGAACGGAGTAATGGTTCAGAGGATAGCATTAGTAGTCCTCACTATTCTATAAAATAGTGTGATAATAATTGTAATGAGGACTCCTTTTGAGTTTGTATAATATCTAGTAGACAATATTTTTATTCAAACTCACAGTTTATGTCGCATTGTATACGACAGTTATATTAATAAGTTGTATTTAAATTCTGTACCATGTAAGTGGCGACCCAAGATGGGTGACGTATACCTAATTTTGGGGGCGTCACAGATACTGCTTTGTGGAGTAAAATTCAAGAATAATATTCATGTACCAAAAATAATTTGGCCAGAAAAGAAATATATTTTTTGGGTAAATAGTACCCCATGAATAGTACCCTGGGAATAGTACTTCGGGAATAGTAACTCGTAAATAGTACCCCGACATGAAAAGTACCCCAAATACCCGTGTGAATAATATTCAGGTGAATAGTAAGTTGGGTGAATAGTAACCCGTGAATAGTACTCCGACACGAAAAGTACCCCGAATACCAGAGTGAATAATACTAGAGTGAATAAGTAGCAGGAGTGAATAGTAATCGTGAATAGTAACTCGTAAAAAAAATACCAAAGAAAATGATATTCCATGTCGAGTACAAAAGAAATAATATCTCATACGAGTATAATAGAATATATGAAAGCGCTATGATGGATTTTCACCCGCCACGTGTGGTAATCCACGTGAGCGAGATCATTTCCACAATTTAATAAAGAATGAATCTGAAGGATCATTCACCGTGCATGCGGTAGTCCATGACACGGATAGGTTATTCCAACAAAATAATAAAGAATGGAATAACAAAAGAATTCATAGGGCATGCGATAGAATCGCAGCGACAGTTATTACAGCAAGAATAATAAATAATGGAACCGTGTCGTGCGTAATCCGCATGCGAACAAGATATTCAACAGGATATTCCGAATAATAATAAAGAATGGAACCGAGTGTTATGCGTAATCGCACGCAGATGGGATATTCCAACGTAATAATAAAGAATGGAATAACAATGAATTCACCGGCATGCGATAGGCCTTGCAGACGAGTTATTCTAACGAATAATAAAGAATGGAATAACAAAAGAATTTCACCATGTATGCGGTACTTTCTTTATAGACAAAGTTATTCAATATAATAATAAAGAATGGAATAACAACCCTTATGAGTATTGAAAAAAATAACTCTCTTCATGAATACAAAAGAATAATTCCCCTTACTATAATAATAATATCTTTAACCTCGGAAGAAAGGCGGATCTTTGGAATAGTGAGGTAGCGAGACTTCTTCTTCTTCTCTCTATAATTTCTCTCTATAATAATTGCTCTATAGCTTTAGTGAATTGGTGAAAAATAATGAAGGAATGAGCTTCTATTTATAGGAAAATATAGTTTCGATAATTACTGCGTTTTGGGGCTCAAAATATTACAGTATAATACCTTCCTCTTTTTCTTCATTTTTAATTTAGTCCTGCAAGTATTATCAAACTTGCACCACCTCCCCTAATAGTAAATCATGTGAATCACTATTAAATCATGTGACTCAATACTTCTAGACATGTGGAAATACGAATTACAGTATAGTACCTCCATCTATACCTCTATTTTTAACTTAGTCATGCAAGTATTATCAATCTTGCACCAAATCCCCTAATAGTAAATGAATGTGAATCAATAGTACACACATATGAACAAATAGTTATAATCATGTGAATCAATAGCAATTAATTGCTCATTTATCCGGTTAATTACCCGATTGGTTAATATAACCTCCAAACATTAATGATCATCGAAATAAATGTCGATTTCCACTAACACTGATAATCCCAACACAATGGAACTATCAATTTCATCTTTAATCAACACGAACTTATTCATCATTAATATTATAACTCACAATATTTAACAACCAGGTCATTCCCAGGAAAGATGGGGCTTTTCGATAAGGACTTCTCTTTATTGGAGCGCAATTAGGTGACCAAACCTCTCGATGTGAGAACTTCAGACATCATCGATATTGCAAATAATAATATGAATAACTTGCTGCCGTCTCAATTATTGATTTAATAATATAACATATTATGTATGCGGATAATCTTGTGATGATAATTGAATCAATAATATGAGAGATATGATCAAAGCAATTCATTGTAGCAATAATTGAGTATAAGCGAGTGACTTTTCACGTAAGCATCAATAATCAATACTGAGTGTGCTTCTTGCAACTACGCGTATTCTTGTACTTTTCTTCTTAGGGTAGTTCAACAGTTTTAATGGTAACACTTTCGCCGTTATAAAAAGATAACTCTGTCATTTTCTTACTATGATAATACATCCATTGTGGGGTCCACCAATGATTATGCCGTCGTACGAATATTCCCTGACCAATCGAATATTATATAACAACTTGCTTACTTTGAAAAAATTTCGCATATCACTCTTAACTTTAACCTTTTATCAATTTAACCATTTACTAAATAGAATAATTATAAGAAAATTGAATACTTTCATTTCATAAAATTTGGGGTCTCACAATCTCCCCTCCTTATGAAATTTCGCCTTCGAAATTTACGTACGTACTTGGTATTGAAGAGATGAGAATACCTTGCTTTTCTTTTCGGATTGTACCTTCCCGGTTATATCCTCTGTATCATGATTTTTCCATTTCTCATCTCCTGTATTTTAGATATCATTCTAGAATATATCTTCAAAACAAAGGTCAATTGACATATCACAAATTGTCAACTTATCAAGTAAAAATTTTGACTTAGGTAAGTCACACACTAGCGAAGTATATTACTCATCTCTCCCCTCCTAGTTCTAGACTCATGTCTCGCCAAATGACCGTATCCCTAGCTCGATACCATTTCGGCGCCTCCAAAATAGGTCCCACGACCCATTCCCGAAGTCGCATGAGATATCACACTATACAAATCAATTACAAACTTCATTTATCTGTTGTTGTTGAGCGTAAATGCGAGAATCGACCATAGTTAAAGCGTGAATTTTAATACAAATATATATAACTCTCGTGGTTCCTCGACCACAACCTTATAATGGTACTTTACATAAAAAATACGATAAAAAAAACTATTTAGAAATTAAAATCTTTGGGAAGTACTCAAGAAACCTTTTTGTACATGGGAGGCCCGTGCGTCGAGGTTATGATAGATATCATATGTCCACGAATTATCCTTGGTTGACCAATAGACCCCTAAAAAAAACAAGAAGATTACTATATCGTGTTCTTTCCGATGGTGAGTCTTCTCTTGACATATAACTATCTCCACTTGTCTGCGATTGAAAATTATATTTCAACCAAACTCCAAGATCATATAGGTAGTGCTCGTAGATATACTCAAAGAAGTGGATGTGCACAACCTGTCTTATGATAACACGAGGTTGTATGTCATTACACATCTTGTATAATTGTGGCAAAACACCCTTCAAAGTTGGGTTCACCTCACCTATTCCGGTTCACCAAAATTAAATATCAAATGGCGTATACAATACGACACACTTATCTAAAGTTCTCGATAAAATTATTTCCATACTATTTAAGGAGAACCTCAAATGACTATAGACCAACCGATTCTATTCTCCTATTACCCCGCTCGACCCAACTACACTTTTATTACACGAAAGGAATTGTGAATCAAAAAGGGTGAGCCAACTAGCTAATGATAAAAAATATCATGACTAAAGATAATTTACATCATCAATAGCCTTCATCGATAATAAATCGGAGATTTAGAACATATGGTAGATGATAAAACTTTTCAACCATAGTTGTAGTGAACGAAGCGATCCATTAGAAGAGTCGAATAGACCATCGGATCTATTATCTTCTCCATGTTAACGATCCACCAATAATGTTTTATCCACGTAACATCAATCAACAATTTCATCACAAACATATGAATAACTTCATAATCATAATTGTGATTCTAAATTCCTCTTGAACCGGGCGAAGATAATTTTCATCACCTATTTTCACCTAAAACATCAAAAATCATGGTTATACCAAATCACAATTCCGCTTTCATAATCATACTTAATAAATTCATCTTTGCACTACGGACAAAGATATTCATTAACAATTCATCTTTTGCCTACTGGGCGAAAAGCACATGTTGTATTTTAGAAGAGTCGAGTAGAGCATGATATCTTTTATCTTTTACTGAATTAAAAGTGTATAATCAATATTTTATCATTTGAGACTCGACTTAATAAATAATCCATATCATCGAATCATCCCCGCACTACGACCGAGGATATTCATGTAATCATCAATGGTCGTGATTATCTTAGAATAATCCTTGGTTATAATCATACCAATAAGCGTCCATCGATACACTACGGGCCGATTAGGACTTTTACCACATCATCTATAACATTACGGTCATGATTATTATACCGAATGATCCCAAGTCATAATCATACCAATAAGCAGTTTCATCTATGCACATAACCCAAAGATACTCATCAATCGATAGTTCATCTTTGCACGTAAGCCAAAGATATACAATTGTAAAACCAATAATCAATAGTCCATCTGCACGTAAGCGAAGATGACTTTCATCATAATATAAGCATGAGGATGATGACAATGATATAAGCATTAATCAACGAAATCAAGGATAAATATTAAAGACTTTAAATTTATCCGAGTTTAAAAATATCTAAATTATCAACACGATCTTTGCTTTGTGGAGTAAAATTCAAGAATAATATTCATGTACCAAAAATAATTTGAATGAGAAAAGAAATATATTTTTCGGGTAAATAGTACCCGTGAATAGTACCACAGGAATAGTACTTGAGAATAGTAACTCGTGAATAGTACCCCGGCGTGAAAAGTACCCCAAATACCCAGTGAATAATATTCGGGTGAATAGTAATTTGGATGAATAGTAACTTCGTGAATAGTACTCAAACACGAAAAGTTCTCAAGAATACAGAAGTGAATAATACTAGAGTGAATAATGCTTAGGGTGAATAGTAACCCTCATGAATAGTAACTTCGTAAAAAAAATATCAAAGAATATGATATTCCATGGCAAAGTACAAAAGAAATGATATCTCATACTGAGTATAATAGAAATATCTGAAAGCGCAAATGGATTTTCACCGTAAATGTTTGTAATCCACATGAAGACGGATCATTTCCACAATTTAATAAAGAATGAATCTGAAGGATCATTCACCGTGCATCTGATAGTCCACACAGCGAGTTATTCCAATAGAATAATAAAGAATGGAATAACAAAAGAATTCACCAGGCATGCGATAGACCGCACAGAGAGGTTATTCCAACAGAATAATATATAATGAAATCAGGTCATGCGTAATCCGCACAGACAGGATATTCTAACAAAATAATAAATAATGGAACCAGGTCATGTGTAATCCGCACAGACAGGATATTCCAACAGAATAATAAAGAATGGAATAACAATATAATTCACCAGGCATGCGATAAACCGCACAGACAGGTTATTCTAACAGAATAATAAAGAATGGAATAACAAAAGAATTTTACCATGTATGCGGTACTTCGCATAGATAGGTTATTCCAACATAATAATAAAGAATGGAATAAAAACCCTTATGAGTATTGAAAGGAAATAACTCTCTTCATAAATACGAAAGAATAATACCCCTTACTATAATAATAATATCCCTTACCTTAGAAGAAGACTGGATACTGGAATAGTGAGGTAGCGGACTTCTCTTCTTCTTTCTCTCTATAATAATTTTTATAGCTTTAGTGAATTGGCGAAAAATAATGAAGGAATGAGCTTCTATTTATAGAAAAATATAGTTTCAATAATTGCACGTTTTGGGGCTCGAAATATTACAGTATAATACCTTCCTCTTTTTCTTAATTTTTAATTTAGTCCTGCAAGTATTATCAAACTTGCACCACCTCCCCTAATAGTAAATCATGTGAATCAATATTAAATCATGTGACTCAATAGTTCTAGACATGTGAAAATACGAATTACAGTATAGTACCTCCATCTATACCTCCATTTTTAACTTAGTCATACAAGTATTATTAATCTTGCACCAACTCCCCTTAATAGTAAATGAATGTGAATCAATAGTACACACATGTGAATAAATAGTTATAATCATGTGAATTAATAGCAATTAATTTTTTATTTATCCGGTTAATTACCCGATTAGTCAATATAACCTCCAGACATTAATTATCATCGAAATAAATGTCGATTTCCACTAACACTAATAATTCCAACACAATGGAACTATCAATTTTATCTTTAATCAACACGAACTTATTCATCATTAATATTATAACTCATAATATTTAACAACTAGGTCGTTCCCAGGAAAGAGGGGGCTTTCCGATAAGGACTTCTCTTTATTGGCGGCATGATTAGGTGACCAAACCTCTCCTTGTGTAACTTTTAGACATTGTCGATATTGCAAATAATAATATGAATAACTTCTAGTCTCAATTATTGATTTAATAATATAACATATTATGCGAGATGATCTTTGTGACAATAATTGAATCGATAATATGAGAGATATGATGCGGCAATTGATTGTAGCAATAATTGAGTACAACTGAGTGACTTTTCACGTAAGCATCAATAATCAATACTTTGTGCTACTATGCAACCACGCGTATTACTGTACTTTTACTACCGAGTAGTTTAACAGTTTTAATGGTAACACTTTCGCCGTTATAAAAGATAATTTTGTCATTTTCTTACTACGACAATACATCCGTTGTGGGGTCCACCAATGATTGTGCCGTCGTACGAATATTCCCTGACTAATCGAATATTATATAACAACTTGCTTACTTTGAAAAAAATTCACATATCACCCTTAACTTTAACCTTTTATCAATTTAACCATTGACTAAATAGAATAATTATAAGAAAATTGAATACTTTCATTTCATAAAATTTGGGGTCTTACATAAGTGATATTATTTCGTTTCATATTCCTAAATCTACACTTATTTTGATAAGTATTGCTTCTATAATCCCTAAAATTAATAAAATATCCTTGAAATTTGCGCTTCATCTAGTATCGTTTCATTGGAATATTAGTCTGAACTTTCTTATTAAATTTTAATATTTTCATTCGGGGTACTATTCATGGTTACTATATATACGGTACTATTCATGGGTATTATTTATAGGTACTATTTATGGGTATTATTCATAGGTACTATTCATACTAAGATTATTAAATAAGATCTTATTCATTAGTCTTTATTCACAATAGAATTTAATTTTCTTTTCTGTCTAAATTATTTTTGATACATGAATATCATTCTTGAATTTTACTCCACAATTAGTTATCATGTTGATAATTTGGACATTCTTAAACTCTGGATAAATTGAATTATAAATCTCTAATATTTATCCTTGATCTCACTGGATTCATTCTTTATATCATTGTCATCATCCTCATGCTTATATTGTGTTGAAAGTTCTCTTTGGCCCGTAGTGCATTGATGGACAGTTGTTTGGCATGATCATGACCACTGGTGATACAAACGAATATCCTTGGCCCGTAGTGCATGGATAATTTGTTGATTTGAAATATTTATTGATTGGTGTTACAGAGATAAAGTATTGATGATGGCTTTTTAAATCATAGAAGATAGTAGAAAATCATGTTCTACTTGAATCTTGTAATGGATTGCTATTTTCGCTGTAGTTGTTGATCTAAAACTTGTTGTCTATTGTATTCTATTAGATTTTTTCTGTTGAAAACTAAGGATAATTTATTCTGCATTATCTTAGTCATAATATTTTTTACTGGGCTAGTTGAGCTCACTCTTTTCTTTTATTGCTATAGTAATCCTCACTATTCTATAAAATAGTGTGGTAATAATTGTAATAAGGACTTTATTTGAGTTTGGATATTGTCTACGGGATAATATTTGTATTAAAACTCATAGCTTATGTTTTGTCGTATTTTTCACGACAGTTAATAGTTGTATAAATGAAGTTGTATTTGATTTTTATATCATGTATTTGGCGACTCAGAATGGATTGTGTGGACCTATTTTGGGGGCGTCACAGTTGGTATCAGAGCTTAGGGATATGATCTCTGGCGGAGATCTGAGGCTAGAACTATGAGGGGAGAGACAAGTAAATCCTTTGCTAGTGTGTCCTACCTAAGCTTATTTTTTATTTATTTAATTGGTCGAGTCGGAATACAGGGATAATATGTGGCATGTCAATTAACCCTTATTTTGTTTCAGTGTTTAAGAATGATATCTGAAAATCAAGAGATGAACTCATATAGAGTTTTAAGTGATGAATTGAGTAGATTCATTTAAAGAATAAATATTGGAGTATAATATCTTGTTATAAAAAATATTTTATTGGGGAGTACTAATTAAGTTATTAAAATTGATTGTAGGATGTCAAGTGAAGAAAAAAATTAGAGATACCCATTTGGTGAGTGAAGAATTAATAGTTGCACCCGAGCTAGTCACAGAGGTAGCAACTGAGAGTGAGGAAGAAGAAGACCTTGAGGAGTATTTATTAGGAGAATTTTTGATCGAAACATAGAACTAAAAAATCGTATTCGTGAGTTAGAAGAGCAGGGTGAAGAACGGCAGGCGGTCGTGGAGCAAAGGGTTGCAATAATTCAAGATTTTGTTGCCCGATATGCGAAACTTGAACAAAAGCTCTCTTTGGCAGAGTATATTATAATAGAGCTAGAATATGAGAATTCAAATGTCAAGGATCAACTGAAAGAAAAAACAATTAAACGAGTGAAAATGGAGGGTGCATGGGTAAAAGCTGCACAACGCGTTCATATTGTAGAAAGAGACGTCTGATCCAAAAAGGGCAAAATAGATAATATGGATCTCGCTTTTTAGGCAAGAATGAGAGAGAACCTGACATCTTGTTTGGAATTATCCTCTATATAAGCGGTCAACCCTAATCCGATATGGATCGAAGATTAATGATTCGGATCGTGGATCGAGAGTACGATGAAGCAATTAAGGGTGGAATGTATTATAAGCGAAGTTAAGTCCAAGCGAGATGGTGACACCAAATGTTGTCGAGACAAGTCAAAGTCGATGGTTGAGGAAGAGCGTTTTGTC
Source organism: Panax quinquefolius (assembly GCA_020205615.1). NCBI lineage: Eukaryota > Viridiplantae > Streptophyta > Magnoliopsida > Apiales > Araliaceae > Panax > Panax quinquefolius. Next base: position 147,251,216 of record CM035152.1, read on the forward strand.
GTGACTTCTCAAAAAGCGAGGAACCCGAACAAAGTTATCACAGGTAAGCTAATCATAAACTCTTGCGAAATCTATACCTTATTAGATACCGGTTCTACCCATTCTTTTATTTCACTTACTTGTGCTCAACGTTTAAATTTAACTCCAGAGAAATTAGATTTTGAATTATCTATTGAAACTCCGTTGGGAGAAACCTTCATTCTTGTAAGACCAGAAATTTTTTAAATAAAAGGAATTTCCTTTATTTATTATTTTGAAATAGTAAGAAATTTGATTTGATTAATGTGGATAGTTAAGGGTTAAATACGCAAATATTTCAAAATAAGCAAGTGGTTATAAAATATTCATTTTTGTTGGGGAATATTCGTTTTGGTCGTGGAATATTAAATCTTGTCGAGGGAATATTAAATGCACGGTATGACCATGTGTGGGCCCATAACCGGAAAGCGATTGGATGAAGAAAGCGACAAATATAAGTTGGTTAAAAATAACAGCGTAGTTATTCTGAATTAAGACTGTTGGAATACCCTGGAATTGGTTAAAATATCTGATGTCTGGCGTGGTTGCACAAGAATACTACCGGTATTGCCGCGATATTGTTGAATTATTGATCCTTACGTGAAGGCACTACTCGATAATTTTCACGGTGAATTCTTATTCGATATTTTATTTTATTGATTGATAATTCTTTGCGTTGATATTTTATATTATTGTTGTTCAATAATTGTCAACGCACATTATCTCCATTATCGGATCAATAATTCATATTATTTGAATAATATTATTAGATAGCATTATTGGAAATGTCTAGAAAGTTACATCGAGGAGAGGTTTGGTCACCTAATTGCGGCGATAAGGAGAAATCCTTATCGGAAAGCCCCTCTTTCACAGGAGCGGCTTTGGTTGTCATAATTGTGATTACGTAATATTATTTGTGAATAATTAATTATTGATTCATATGATAAAGAAATATTTATTTTATGTGGATATAAATGATGGATTTATTTATGTGGTTATAAATGAAGAAATTAATGTTGAGGTGTTTTATCGGTATTTTATCAGTTGGAGGTATTAAAAATCAAATCGGGGTTTTGAGATATATTCATGGGGTTATAATTTTTAATCCAAATAGTTGGATTGTGGTAATTTTGGGTATGTTATACATACATAAGTTTAGTATATATGTCCACAAATTTTGAACCGCTTAAAATGCACGAATGATTTGTTGTGAATTTTAAGAGGTGTCGGATTCGAAAATTAGGTTTATAATTGATTTTGGTGGAAAATTCTAGAATTGAGTGGGCCCCACTTGTGGTTGGTGAAGAAATGTGCTGAATTTTATTTCAAATGTGGTGGGTGGCAATAGTAGCGAAGTAAAGCCATCGCAAGTGGTCAAGTCTGCTTTGTACGGGCTAACATTTTCTATAAATAGAGGGCTAAGTTAGAATTGAAAATCACACCGTAAACAAAGTTTTCTTTCTTTCTCTCTATATTATTGAGCGTATTTTGTGAGTATTTAGATACTTTGAGAGTTCTTTGTTGAAGACAAGTTTCATTTAGCATCACTTCCGACCTTTCCTTAGAAATCTTGATTCTTTGAGGTAAGGGATATTATTTTTTTTCCGTAATGATATTATTTCTTGATATCATTATCTTTGAAATGTTGATCGAGGTTTTATCAAATTTAGAACTTTTTCATGTGGAGGTTATTATTCATGAGTTACTTATTCACGAGTTACTATTCATGAGTTACTATTCACGAGTTACTATTCACGAAGTACTATTCATGAAGCGTGAAAATGTTTTTTTGTGGAATTTCTATCTTTTGGTGTCGGAGTTACTATTCACGTATCTGGCCTTTATTCACGATATCTGACCTTTATTCACGATATCTGGCACTATTCATCGAAAAATAAAATTTCTTCTTTTCGTCAAAATATCTATTTTGGATACTAGCTTTGATTGTATCCATGTTTTGATCATTCTTGAATTTTACACCACTATGATTATTTTTGAGGTATTGTTGGACATGGATAAAACAAAGTACGAATCATTAATCTTTAATCCTTGTCATTTTGTTTCCTTTGGATTCGTTCTTTAAAAATATTTTCATCATCCTCGGTCTTAAATGATGATATTATTGAATATCTTTGGCTTTTGTAGTGCAAAGATGAATGATTTCGAAGAATATCTTTGGTACGTAGTGCAAAGATGAGCAGTGTTGAGATGAACACGACCGGCGATTAATATCTTTGGCTGTAGTGCAAAAGATGAGCAGTGTTTAAATGAACATGATTAATGATGAATATCTTTGGCACGTAGTGCAAAGATGAATATTTGATTCGGATGTATATTGATTGTTATTCTGGGGATAAAAGAGATGAGCGATGAACTTTTAAATTCATACATAGAAGATAGTAGTTTGCATTCTCTACGTAACTCTTCTATGAATTATTATTTCATTGCGAATATTGATCCGAAACTTGTTGTCTATTGTATTCTATTAAATTTTTCCTGTTGAAGACTAACGATAATTTGTTGTATATTATCTTAGTCATAATATTCTTTTCTTGAGCTAGTTGAGCTCACCCTTTTCCTTTTGTTCCATTCTTCTCGGGGAGGCGAGAATATAGCGAAATGCAGTGAGGGGTATGGAATGAAGGTTTTAGAAAGGATTGTTTAGTAGTCCTCACCATTTTGTAAAATAATGTATCAATAAATGTGATGAGGATTTATGTGAGTATAAATATTGTGCAGAAGATAATATTTGTATTTAAACTCACGATTTCTTTGTTGTAATAATAAAGTTGTAGTTGTTTACGTACCATGTATTGACAACTCGGAATGGGTGATGTATACCTATTTTGGGGGAGTCACGGTTGGTATCGAGCTTAGGGATATGATCTCTGGCGGAGATCGGGGAATAGAACTAGGAGGGGAGGCAGAGTAAATCCTTCGCTAGTGTGTCTACCTAAGCTTATTTGTTAGTTGGTGGGTATATAGGGATATTATGTGATATATTGATTTCCTTAATTAACCCTTGTTTTATGGCGATGATTTGAGAATGTCGTGAGAATATTAACAATGGAAATGAGAGCGTGGAGCGCTGTGTACTCACCAACGAGGGAGAACGTGCAACAGTGGCAATGTTCCTCCTGTGAACAACACCATGGAGCGAGATGATGAGCGAGGGGATGTTTAGAAGTTTTTTGCGATTCGTGCAAAAATCAGACGAGGAGACTCGTGTTCAAAATATGAGGAGAAATGATAGCAATTCACGGGTTGTCACAATGAAAGCGATTCAAAGAGTTGGGACCACGAATTTAAGGAAAACCAGATCCGATCATGGCGGAAACATGGGTCAAGCAAATTACCAAGATATTCGATGTCTTGGGATGCGGAGGAACAGAAGGTTCCATTCGCCACCTTTATGTTAAAGTGGCGAGGCGGATCTCTTGGTGGGAGTGCGTGAAGCGTACTCATCCGGTACTTTTCGGCATGTCTCGGGAGACATTTCAGAGACTATTTAATGACAAATACTTTCACGAAAGTGTTCGTCTATATGAAGGAAGTGGAGTTCATCAGATTAGAGCAAAAACAACACGGCGGTGTCTCGAAGACGAGGCAAAGTTTGCGAGTTATCGGTTTGCACCTCATTTGGTGGAGAATGAGGAGCATTATGGCGCGGATGTTTCTTAGAGGTTTGAAACCCGCGATACGTCAAGTATCTCATTTCTCATAAACTTTCTCTTTATTGAGATGTTGTAAATGAGGCTCAATTATTAGAAGCGAAGATAACGAAGTGCAAGAATCGAGGACCATAACCGAGGATCGTACGGAGATAGCGGTCAGCAGAATAATGATAACTGCGGAGAAAGAAAGCGAGCCGGACGAAATGGTAACCACTCTGGTGGTAATCATGGTCGTGAAAAGCAGAAGAAGCGAGTCGGGAGGAGATTTTAAAAAGAGGAGATTTAACAACGACTATGTGAAGCAGCAGTGTCTTGGTGACAAGAATCGGTTCTAAGGGAGGAGAACGACCACCCGGTTTATATGCTCTAAAATGCGGAAAAGAGGGACATATCGGTCAAAGCGCCCACAACAGATTCAAGGTATGCTATAGTTGTGGAAAGGAAGGACATATCGCTTTCGAGATTATGCAGAAGCGAAACCTAGTTCAATGGGGACGGTGACTCAAAAGATCGTCCCGAGAAAAGTCAAAGTCAGCGATTAGGGAAGGCGTTTGTTGTGGTCGGTCATAATGCGAGGAACCCAAACGAGGTTATCACGGGTAAGCTATTTATAAATTCTTGCGAAGTTTATACCTTACTTGATCATTGGTGCTACCCATTCATTTATCTCTCCTGCATGTGCTCAGCGTTTAAACTTGACTCAGGAGAAATTAGACTTTGACCTATCTGTGGAAACTCTGTTAGGAGAAACTTTCATCACATCCAATCGCTTATAAATCTTGTTTGATTCAAGTTGGCACCATCACCTTACCATTGACCTTATCTCTTTAAAGATACTTGCTTTTGATGTGATTTTAGGAATTGATTGGTTAACTACTCATCATGCCAAAATTGATTGTTTTCGTAAGGTTGTTAGTTTTCATATTCCTAACCAACCTATTATGCAATTCAAGCAACTAAACCATTAAAATCAATCACGTCATATCTAATCATAAAGCTATTCGTTTATTGAAAAAGCGGATGTCAAGCTTTCTTAGCCCATGTTATGGATTTGAATAAAGACACGTCAAATTTGAATAATATTCTGCTGTTATTGACTTTCCGACGTATTTCCGAAGAACTTCCGGTCTACCCGGGCGTGAAGTTGAATTCTTTATTGATCTTGAACTTTGGTACAAAGCCCATTTCTAAAACCCCATATCGAATGGCTCCTATTGAACTTGGGGAGTTAAAGGTCCAACTACGTGAATTGTTGGACATCGGTTTCATTAATCCTAGTACATCTCCTTGGGGTGCTCTGTTTTATTTGTAAAGAAGAAAGAGCGGGAGTATGCGACTTTGTATTGACTATCGGGGAATTGAACCATGTCACCATCAAGAATAGGTATCCTCTACCTCGTATTGATGACTTGTTTGACCCGATTGCAAGAGGCACAATTCTTTTCAAAAATCGATCTTCGATTACGGATATCATCAATTTGAAGATTAGAAGCGGAGGATATTCCAAAGCGCCTTGAGAACTCGGTATGGGCATTATGAATTTTTAGTCGTGTCTTTCGGACTAACTAATGCTCCTATGACTTTCATGGATATGATGAACCGAGTATTCAAGGAATATTTGGATCGGTTCGTTGTTGTCTTTATTGATGACATCCTTATATATTCCAAAAGTCGTGAAGATCATGAGCACCATTTGAAAATTTGGTACTCAAAGCTTCGTGAAAACCAACTATATGCCAAATTGAAGAAATGCGAGTTACGGCGAGGAAGTAGCATTTCTTGGGCATGTGGTGTCAAAACATGGAGTATCTGTTGATCCCGTGAAGATTGAAGCAATCTGAAGTTGGGGAGCAACCAAAGTCGGTGGATCAAGATCGTAGCTTTTGGGCTTAATTTGGTTATTATCGGAGATTCGTGGAAGGGTTTTCTCGAATCGCTACTCCATTAACTTCGGCTAACTTCGGAAGGATACAAAATTCGTTTGGAGTGAAGAATGCGAGAAGAGTTTCCAAGAGCTTAAGAGGAGACTTATTTTAAGACTGTTCTAACAATACCATCTGGTTCGGATGGATTTGTTATCTGATGATGCTTGAGCAAAGGGTTAGGATGTGTTCTCATGCAACGTGGGAAAAGTCATGCTTTATGCCTCATGACAACTTAAAGAGTATGAGAGGAATTATCCTACTCATGATCTAGAGTTAGCGTGATCGTTTTGCGCTTAAAGATATGGAGGCACTATCTATATGGGAGAAAGTGGAGATATATTCGGACCATAAAAAGCCTTAAATATTTCTTCACTCAAAAAGAACTCAACATGCGGCGTGACGTTGGCTCGAGCTATTGAAAGACTACGACCACACTATTGATACCATCTGGTAAAGCGACGTGGTAGGTGGCGCATTGAGTAGGAGATCATATGAGGAGCGAGTGCAATGATGTCAAGTATCGCGTAGAGCCGACTTTAATAGAAAAAGTTAAGGTTGCTTCAAGCCCCCAGGCCGGGAGATGATCGTATGAAGAAGAAATCTGAAGGAGCTATTCAAAGCGAGAATTGATGAAGAAGGAATACTTGAGTCCACTCTAGACTTTGTGTTCCTAACGACTCGATTTGAAGTACAAGATTATGATGGAGGCACACGATACACCATTTGCAATCCATCACGGAAGTACTAAAATGTATCGTGATCTTGACATACATTTTGGTGGAATAATATGAAGAGAGATTGCAAAGTTTATCTCGATGTGTTTAACTTGCTTAACGTGTAAAGGCGAGCATCTAGTACCTAAGGGTCCGTTGCAACCACTTGAGATTAGGAATGGAAGTGGGAACACATTACCATGGATTTCATTCTGAGTCTTCCTACGGTTTCTCAAGGCATCAATCTTTATTTGGGTTATTGTTGATAGATTAACCAAGTCTCGCTCATTTCTTGCCGATCACGGAGACTTATTCCCTTGAGCGTCTTGCTAGTATATGCGTAAATGAGATCGTGAGGTTGCATGGCATACTGTATCCATAGTTTGGATCGTGACCCAAGATTCACTTCAAGATTTTGGGTTAGCTTGCAAAAAGCTATGGGCGCGGATTTGCGATTTAGTTCGGCATACCATCCCCCAAACGGACGAGGACATCGAGAGAGGACTATTCAAACTCTTGAAGATTTATTAAGACTCTGTGTCCTAGACTTCAAGAGGCGGTTGGGATAAGTATTTACCATGGTGGAATTCTCCTACAACAAAGCAGTTATCGAGCAAGTATAGGTATGGCTCCATTGAAGCATTATATGGACGAAAATGTCGTTTCTCGATATGTTGGGATGAGGTGGGTGAAGCAACATTGTTGGGACCCGAGAGTTAATACGTATGACTCTGAAAAGATCCAAATGATTCGACAACGTATACAAAGCGGCACAAGATCGACAAAAGAGTTATGCGGATCTTCATCGAAAGGGCGTGGAATTTAATGTAGGGATCATGTATTGTTGCGAGTTGCTCCGTGGAAGGGAGTTACAAGATTTGGGAAGAGAGGAAAGCTCGATCCATGATTTATTGGTCCATTTCAAATTCTTGACCGAAAGTAGGAAATGTAGCCTATAGACTTGCGTTACCTCAGGTAAAGTATGTCTCGTGTTCATAATGTGTTTCACATATCGTGCTTAAATAAATATGTGAAAGACCCGAACCATGTTATTGAGTTAGAACCAGGATGAGATAGCAAGAAGACTTAACGTATGAGGAGGTTTGTCAAGATCTTGGATAGGAAGGAGCATGTCCTACGCATGAAAGGTCATACCACAAGTTAAAGTTTTGTGGAGGAATCATGCTTATAGAGGAAATGACACAGGAATTGGAAAGCGGAAATGAAAGCGAGGTATCCTCACCTTTTGAAACACAGTACGTCACGTCGATTTCGAGGACGAAATTTCATAAGGAGGGAGGTTGTAAGACCCCAAAATTTTTTAAATAAAAAGGAATTTCCTTTATTTATTATTTTGAAATAGTAAGAGGTGATTTGATTAATGTGGATAGTTAAGGGTTAAATACATAAATATTTCAAAATAAGCAAGTGGTTATAAAATATTCATTTTTGTCGGGAATATTCGTTTGGTCGTGGAATATTAAATCGCTTCGGGAATATTAAATGACGGCAGTGACCATGTGTGGGCCCCATGTGCTAAAAAGCGATTGGATGAAGAAAGCGACAAATATAAGTTGGTTAAAAATAACTTGGCGTAGTTATTCTGAATTAAGATTGTTGGAATACCCGGTGGTTAAAATACGATGAATGGCGTGGTTGCACAAAGAAGACACGGTAGACGCAGATATTGTTGAATTATTGATCCTTACGTGAAGGCACTACTCAATAATTTTCACAGTAGTTCTTTATTCGATATTTTATTTTATTGATTGATAATTCTTTGCGTTGATATTTTATATTATTGTTGTTCGATAATTGTCACGCACATTATCTCCATTATCGGATCAATAATTCATATTATTTGAATAATATTATTAGATAGCATTATTGGCGATGTCTAGAAAGTTACATCGAGGAGAGGTTTGGTCACCTAATCAAGGCGCCCGATGAGGAGAAATCCTTATCGGAAAGCCCTCTTTCACAGGAGCTACTGGTTATCATAATTGTGATTACGTAATATTATTTGTGAATAATTAATTATTGATTCATATGATAAAAAAATATTTATTTTATGTGGATATAAATGATGGATTTATTTATGTGGTTATAAATGAAGAAATTAATGTTGAGGTGTTTTATCGGTATTATTTTATCAGAATGGAGGTATTAAAAATCAAATCGGGGTTTTGAGATATATTCATGGGGTTATAATTTTTAATCCAATAGTTGGATTGTGGTAATTTTTGGGTATGTTATACATACATAAGTTGAGTATATGTCCACAAATTTTGAACCGTTAAAAATGCACGAATGATTTGTTGTGAATTTTAAGAGGTGTCGGATTCGAAAATTAGGTTTATAATTAATTTTGGTGGAAAATTCTAGAATTGAGTGGGCCCCACTTGTGGTTGGTGAAGAAATATGCTGAATTTTATTTCAAATGTGGTGGTGGCAATAGTAAGTAGAGTAAAAGCCATCGGTAGCAGTCAAGTCTGCTTACGGGCTAACATTTTCCTATAAATAGAGGGCTAAGTTAGAATTGAAAATCACACCGGAAACAAAGTTTTCTTTCTTTCTCTCTATATTATCGAAGGCGTATTTTGTGAGTATTTAGATACTTTGAGAGTCATTTATCAAGATCAAGTTTCATTTAGCATCACTTGAGCCTTTCCTTCCAAGAAATCTTGATTCTTTGAGGTAAGGGATATTATTTTTTTCAGTAATGATATTATTTCTTGATATCATTATCTTTGAAATGTTGATCCGAGGTTTTTATCAAATTTGGAACTTTTTCATGTCGGGGTTACTATTCATGAGTTCTTATTCACGAGTTACTATTCATGAGTTCTTATTCACGAGTTCTTATTCACGAGTACTATTCATGAAGCGTGAAAATGTTTTTTTGTGGAATTTCTATCTTTTGGTGTCTGAGTTACTATTCACGATATCTGGCCTTTATTCACGTATCTGAGACTATTCACGATATCTGAGACTATTCATCAAAAAAAATAAAATTTCTTCTTTTCGTCAAAATATCTATTTTGGATACTAGCTTTGATTGTATCCATGTTTTGATCATTCTTGAATTTTAAACCACTATGATTATTTTTGAGGTATTGTTGGACATGGATAAAACAAAGTACGAATCATTAATCTTTAATCCTTGTCATTTTGTTTCCTTTGGATTCGTTCTTTAAAAATATTTTTCATCATCCTCGGTCTTAAATGATGATATTATTGAATATCTTTGGCACTGTAGTAGTGCAAAGATGAATGATTTGAAGAATATCTTTGGTGCGTAGTGCAAAGATGAGCAGTGTTGAGATGAACATATTGGACCGGCGATTAATATCTTTGGCTGTAGTGCAAAGATGAGCAGTGTTTAAATGAACATGACTAATGATGAATATCTTTGGCACTGTAGTGCAAAGATGAATATTTGATTCCGGATGTATATTGATTGTTGTTACAAGGATAAAAGATGAGCGATGAACTTTTAAATTCATACATAGAAGATAGTAGTTTGCATTCTCTACGTAACTCTTCTATGAATTATTATTCATTGCGAATATTGATCCGAAACTTGTTGTCTATTGTATTCTATTAAATTTTCCTGTTGAAGACTAACGATAATTTGTTGTATATTATCTTAGTCATAATATTCTTCTTGAGCTAGTTGAGCTCACCCTTTTCCTTTTGTTCCATTCTTCTCGGGAGGCGAGAATATAAGCGAGCACGAGTCGGGGTATGGAATGAAGGTTTTAGAAAGGATTGTTTAGTAGTCCTCACCATTTTGTAAAATAATGTATCAATAAATGTGATGAGGATTTATGTGAGTATAAATATTGTCTAGAAGATAATATTTGTATTTAAACTCACGCTTTTCTTTGTTGTAATAATAAAGTTGTAGTTGTTTCTGTACCATGTATTGACAACTCAGAATGGGTGATGTATACTTATTTTGGGGGCGTCACAATTACCACCACTATTTATAAATCTTGTTTGATTCAAATCGACACTTTCACATTACCTGTTGATCTCATCTCTTTGAAAATACTTGCATTTGATGTGATTTTAGGGATTGATTGGTTAACTGCTCATCATGCTAAAATTGATTATTTTCGTAAGGTTGTTAGTTTTCATATTCCTAACTAACCTATTATGCGAATTCAAGCAACCAAACCACTAAAGTCAATCATTGTCATATCAAGCCATAAAGCCATTTTATATTATTAAATCAATAATTGAGGTGACACAATTATTCATATTATTATTTGTATTATTGACAATTTTTAGAAAGTTCTGTCGAGGAATGGGGTTAGGTTATTTAATTGCGCGTCAATAAGGAGAAATCCTTATCGGAAAGCCCCTTCTTTTCTGAGAATGATCTGGTTGTCAATATTATGAGTTATAATATTAATGATGAATAATTGTTGAAAGATTAAAAATATATTGATAAAGATAAGTGATTTTTGGTAAATATTTATTCAATTTTTGATATAAATAAGGGGGTTGTCATGAAGTATTTGTTATAAGTTTGGCTTATTACATGGACCCCCACTTATTCATTTTTTAAAATCGCCGGTAAAAAGTTGTCACAGTTTTGTTTTATTATTATTATAATAGTAATAAAACAGAAATTTTTTTATATATACTTTTTATATTATATATAAAGTTATTTATTTTATTATATTATAATTAGAATATATTATATTTTATATAAAATTTTTGTTTTATTAGAATATTTTATTGCATAGTGATGAATAGTAAAATTAGAAAATTAAATTGAATTCTTCAATAGTGAATTCCTTTCTTTGTGCATCCATGATTATATTTAAATAGTGCCCTGCCATTCTCCTATAAATAGGATGCTTAGTTAATAAATAAAAATCACACCAGAATCAGATAATTGTTCTTCTATAATATTATGCGAATTTTTTTTGAGTATTAGGATACTTTGAGTGTAAAAAATAGGTAAATTTTCTCAAGAATATCTCCATTATACCAATCGATTTAGTTTCCTATTAAGGTAAGTGGTATTATTTCTTTCGTTATTGGTAAAGAATGTTATTTTTTCATACTCATAAAGGTTGTCATTCTATTCTTTATTTTTAAAGCTTTTTAATTTTTTTTTTTTTTTAAATTAATCAGCTTTTTTTTATTTATCTTTAATTGTTTTTTGTATTTAATTTCTATTTTTAAAAATTCTAATATTATGAATACATATAAAAATGGTAAAGTCATAAACTTTTTGTTATCTGAAAATAAAGTTTTACATAAAAATGAAAACATATGCTCTCTTTTTTTAAAATAAAGTTTTATTTTCTTATTTAATTTATTTTGAATCAATATTTTTGGAAACTTTTATTATTTTATGAAAAAATAAAAGTTTCTAATATTTTTTCCTGAAAATAATAATAATTTTTTAAAATATTTAAAATAATAATTATTTTTAATATTTTAAAATAAAATATTATTTTAAAAATAATTTTATAACTTTTTAGTTTTTTTTAAAAAAATTAATTGGTGAAATTAGCTTCGGATCAAACTTGTTCGGGTTGAGTCAAAATGGGTTGGGATGGGGTCAAATCGGATAAAAGGAACTGAAACGCCAAAAATTATCATTTAAAGGACCTAATTGACGAAAAATAAACTTTAAAAACAATTTTAAAAATAAGTGACAACTTGGAGGAACAAAAATATTATTCATCATTCAGCCCTTATACTTTAGCAACATATTCAATTACCAAGGATACTTATTACTCTCATAACATGTCATGGATCCTAGCCTTGTTAAAATGAGCATTGGGTATGGAGGGTTAGGATTAGTGTTAAGAATGAATGACTTGGATGTATTTTCATATTATCTTGTATTTTTTTTAAATTTTAAATAGTTGAATGTGTGTCATGAGAAGGTATCAATGAAATTTCAAACTTTCTCTCTCTAAATTTCTAGAGTTAGATCCAAACTCAAATTGAATCACTTAAAGTTCATACCGATACTCAAATATGTTAATTTGTTGCAAGTCTAACTTCTGTAAACTTTTTAATGGAATTGGTATTGAGGTCTCATTTTTAGTACTCATGTAAGTTTAAGGATAAGAATTTTGTTTTAAAGAGCAGGTTCGTAAAAATCATATAAATTAAGGACTCTGTTCTAATTTCAAAAGCTCACGCAGTGTAGTACGCGGTTTCGGCTTTGGGGCCTGAATCTTGATAAACTTATTATCTAAACATCCATCATCAGAGGGGCCACCAACACCGAAGTTGATAAAATTATTGCAAATGTCCTCAAGCTCCTTCTTCCTGCCCTTGAATTCGTGTGCCTCTGCAAGATGATTGCAATCCAGCCACTCAATAGCATCTAAAATCTTGGAATTGATCTTCTCATCCTTGATGGTGTTCCTCATCTTATAGGCGTATTTTTCCAAATCATTCATGGCGTCAACCTTCTTTTTGTACCCTTCATCAGCAGCCTTGTACTTCTCAGCCTCTCGTACCATCTTCTCAATTTCTTCCTTGGACAGTCTTCCCTTGATGAAGTTTAAATTTACCACGTTCATAGGAGTAACATCCAACAGAACCAAGTCCTGAATCTTTTCATTGCTCGCTGGCGCTTCAAGATAGCGACTTACTTGCAATTTGCACCATAGGCAACAGCCTCGTCGGGATTAATGATCTTGCATAGCTCCTTCCCATTAAAAAACGTCTGCAGTAACTGCTGGACTTTTGGAATCCTGGTAGATCCACCGACAAGGACCACATCGTGGATTTCTCCCTTGTCCATTTTGGCATCCTTCAAACACTTGTCCACAAGCTTCACACATTCTTCAAAGAGATCCTTGTTCAACTCCTCAAATATGTCACGAGTGAGTTTTTGCGTAGAAATCAATTCCCTCGTGCAAAGAATCTACATCAATGCGGTCGTTCTTTGTGGCGAGAGAGAGTAAGCTTTGCCTTTTCGCAAGCGGTTCTCAATCTCTTAAGAGATTTAGGGTTTCCAGTCATGTCCTTTTTGTGGTTCTTCTCGAACTCTTTAGCAAAGTGCTTCACCATACGATTGTCAAAGTCCTCTCCTCCAAGTTGAGTGTTACCCGCGGTGGCCTTCACTTCAATTTTGTCCTTGTTGATATTAAGAAGAGAAACATCAATAGTACCACCACCAAGATCAAATATAAGCACATTCTTCTGACTGCCACTTGAAGCACTACTAGGATGCTTCTTATGGAGGTAAATGGCGATGGCGCAAAGTAGTGATCGGCTCGCTTAGGATACACATGACATTGAGGCCAAAGAATGGCTCCGGCATCCTTTTAAATGGCGTTGGGAGTCGTTAAAGTAAGCGAGGGGCGAAGAATAACAAAGATTCTTTATTTTTGATCCAAGATACTCTTCTGCAATCTCCTTCATCTTCACTAGAACCATAGAGGAGATCTCCTCCGCTGAAAATTGCTTCTCCTCACCTTTGTAATTGACAACAATCAATGGTTTCCCTTGACGACCAGGAATGATCTTAAATGGCCAAAATTTCATGTCACTCTGTAATGATGAATTGTTGAATTTCCTACCGATCAATCGTTTTGAATCTGTAAACAAAACCAAATTACGAAAGAAAAAACAAACATAAAGCCCACCAATTATGATGATAAACCCATATTATTGAACTTGCCAATTGAGAGCAAACTCGGACAAATATTTCAGATTGTATTGAACAAAAATCAGTATATAAAATAAGTAATGAGTGGTTTAATTTTAACAATATTAAATTTATTCTCGCGCTTTCATAAAATATAAGAGTGAAACATTAAATTTTGAGTGCCAATAATTATGGGAGTGGTTAGCATGAAGTTAATTTTGGTCAATTGACTAATATAGTGTCGACACGCAGGCGAGAGGTGATCTCTTCCTCTGCGTGTCATCACTATATTGGTCAATTAACCAACTTACCATGAATTTAATTTCATGGTAACCGGATCCCAATATAACAATGCACCCCTAATTATACTTTTATATGACGGATCCGGATCCTCTATGAGGATTTCTCTGTAAGGATCTCTCTGTGAGGATCTTGTGAGGGTTTTGTTGTGAAATTGACAACACATTAAAAAGGAGATCCAATGGCTCACAACTCCTTTCCTTGTATGTGTATCAAAATGACATCGTTTTGACAAAAAAATTTGTTTACAAGTGACTTCGTTTGTTTGCTAATTCTTGTTAGTTATGAGCGGTATGACTTTTTTCATGATTGTAATGGGTTGGGTGTTAATCTAGTTTGGACGTTTTATTAATCATTTTTTTTGTGCTTTGGAATCGATAGTGTTATTAATCTTTGTATCTTTGTCAAAGGCTAATAATATTATTCTTTACTCTTCAAAAAACATAAATCCAACAAACAATTTTTATCCTATTAAAAAAATTGAGTTTCCATTGTGATTCTTTAAGCCAGTTGAAAAAAATTAAAGAAAAAAAATTGGGGTAAACAATCTGGGTAAAATTTGAATAAAGAGAAAAAAAAAACCAATTGAAATTTGGCTAATCCTAAACCTTGGCGTGCTCTGGGAAGAACAAGAAACGAAGCAAAGAAGAAAAGGAGAAGAAAACAAAAAAACGAAACAAACAAACGAAGTAAACGGCGTTTGGTGGCTTCTAATTTTTTGTCAACTTGTAAAAAAAAAATTCCTATAGACAAGGAAAGAAGTTGTGAGTCATTGGATCTTTTTCTTGCTGTGTTGTCAACTCCACAAAAACTCTCACAAGATCCTCACAGAGAAATCCTCATAGAGAATCCGGATCCTTATATGACAGCCTAATCTACAGGCTATAATACCATAGTAGTTAACTCTAGGCGGTGACTCAGGACAGGTAGCATTACCCAAAATTAAATAAATACCATCCGTTTGTTAGTAAACGGCTAGCTTATCTTTTTAGAAGGAAATTGATACATTCATAACTGAAAATGATATTTTTACATAAAAATTGTCGTTATAGATTCTATAACGACGATTTTCACCGTTGCTATACATTTAAAGCGACACTTTTTATATAAAAATATCAAAAAAAAATTATAAAAATATCAATTTCCTTTTTAAATATTCATTACCTGTGGGTGTGG
This sequence comes from Panax quinquefolius, assembly GCA_020205615.1. NCBI lineage: Eukaryota > Viridiplantae > Streptophyta > Magnoliopsida > Apiales > Araliaceae > Panax > Panax quinquefolius. Next base: position 147,266,658 of record CM035152.1, read on the forward strand.
AGTAATGAATATTTAGCTTAATTTTTTGAAGCTAAGATATTTTACGTGAGTCTCTACCTCATTACTTATATGAGACTAATCATTTGAAAATATCATATTCCCTTTGTTTTAAATTATAAAATCAATATATACTTTTTTAAAAATTAGTTTCAAATATTTTTAAACTCAAAATTAACATTATTTTATTTAATTTGTATCAATATAATTATGGTAGAGATAATCGTCAAGATTAAAATCATTTAAAGGGGTGAAATTTCGGATGAATTGAATAAGGGATGAAAGCAAGATCCAGGATTCTATATATATATATATATATATATATATATATATATATATAACACTTTTGTAATTGTTCTAATAATAATATTTAATATTTTAAGCGAAAGTTATTATTCTAATAATACTTATCATTTTTACTTTACTCTTATAAAGCTAAATGACCCAAATTTATAATTGGCAAAGAATAATGAATAAACATGGAAAATAGGGCTCTTTCTCCTCGGCGGAGGTAATACTGATTAGCGCGAGGAAGAAAAGGAATTGCATGTATTACTTACCAAAGACGGTGTTGGTCGGATTTATAGCAGCTTGGTTCTTAGCTTCTTCGCCTATAAATCGCCCGGTTTCCGTGAAAGCGACACAAGACGGCGTCGTTCTTTTACCCTGACTGTCGGCGATGATTTCAACGCGGCCATGTTGCCAAACAGCCACACAAGAGTACGTTGTTCCGAGATCGATTCCAATTGCAGGTCCGTCTCCTTGTCTGGCCATTTCCATTTTTGCAGGTATTAATTTCAATAAATATTTTAAACTAGAAGGTGGAATCTAAAGGTTATTGAGAGAGAAAACAAAAAGATATTTGAGAGATTATTTTTTAAAAAAAATTTAATGTGCAGCAATGAGCAAGAAACAGCTCTGGTTAATTGGGGACCAAGTCGCCAAGTAGAGGCAGAAGGGAGACTTCGGAAGTCGTCTCTTCCTTGAAGGGTTAATAACACTTTAGACCCCCAAGTTCCACCGATTTTATAATTGGACCCTTAAATATAAATCCTCCCGATATATAGACTCTAAACTATGTTTAAGCAACCGATATAGACTATTTTCTATATTTCAGCCAGATTTTAGCTGGAAACGGTCATGCACGCCAGGAAGACCGCTTAAAAATATTCCGGCCAGATTTTAAATGGGCCCCTAAATATAAATCCTCCCCATATGGACTCTAAATTAGTTTAAGTAGATCCTTTTCGATATTCCGGCCAGATTTTAGCCGGAAACAATCATGTGCGCCAAGAAGACCACCTAAAAATACGTTTTGACCGTCTAAAATATGATTTGACCTTATTAATTGGCATGTAAATAAATTATATAAAAAAAAGTTAAAAGCAAAATAAAAATAAAATACAAATCTTTTATCCCTTTCTCTTTCCTCACTTTCCCTACGCATTTTCTAATCCATTTCTTTCTCCTCCCCACCGCCGCTTCATCTTTTTAACATGATGTGTATTAAAAAAAATCTTTTGAACATTATTTTTTTTATTACTAAAAAATATTAAATCAATAAATTATATACATATAAAAATTTAACAATATTATTCTGTCATTAATTGAAAATAAAATATTCAAAATTAAAAATTATGTAAAATAAAAAAAATTATAAAAAAAAATTGAAAAAAATATTTTTGAAAATATCCCCCTACTACAACAAAAACTTATCAGCAATAACTTTTTAGCGGCCAAAATTTGATAGCGCCGTCACTAATATCTGAGGCAGCTAATCAGGTCGGTAAAGCAATTTCGCAACGACTTTTAGCGACAGACTTAACTGCGGCCAATAATAGCAACTGGAATCCGTTACTAATCCACGTCATCGGCTTGCTTACGTGGATCCATGCGCCAGCGACCGGCATTAGCGATCACAATCCGTTGTAGAATTGTTTTTTTTTTAAAAAAAACCATTGCTAAAATATTATTAGCTATTGTAGTCTGTCACTAATGGGTAATTTTTTTTTAAAAAAATCTTCGCTGAATGTCAGTAGCTACCACCCGACGGTCGCAATTGGATTTTTTTAAAATAAAATTTCGTCACTAAATACCACATTCTGTCACTAATTCTATTTTTTTAAATATTTTGTTTATTTTTATGAATTTCCCAAAAAAAATAAAATTATACATGTATTCTTGTCCCAACACACAACAATAAATATCTAACAATCTAAACTCAATCACATCAAATAGGAAAACTGAAACCGAAGTTGGTACATGTATATAATCAAATCCAACGAAACCTAAATACATATACAATTAAAGTACCAAACTAAAGTTAAAATATAATAGAATCCGATAAATATCTAAATGTATGTGGTACAAAAGAAATGAAAAATAACAAATACAATATATGTTGACTAGCTGATCATAATATTAATTTAATAAGAGTCAGGATCTTGTTTCACTTCCTTATCTAGCTCATGACAGCTCACCCTCTTTAGCATGACGGACGCGGTGACGGTTTGATATATAAACAATTGTAAATCATACTTTTAACAACGGATAACATATAGCGTCGCTTAAAAGTATAGCGACGATTGTATATAATCAAACAAATCACGGTCCGTCGCTATAAACTAAGGTGAGCTCGTGAGTAATTGAATAAAGTGAGCTTAAGATCCGGACCGTCTAACAAATAACTTATATATAGTAAATGCTAAAATTACCTCGCCGTGCTCGGGTTCCTCTCCCTCCTGTCGTCGGTTTGCTATTATATGGTCAAAAAAATGTGCCAAGTAACGTAGGGTCCCTACATATGACGACAACACAACAATTAGCATTATGTGTAGTCGACTGGAATGATGTTAGTAAAACTGAAACCTAAGAAGGAACTTATCTCAAATGAACCAAGATGCAACAAATAGAATTGTCAAGGCTAGTACTTTGTACTATGTCCTTAAGACAATTATACCCTCTTTCTTGGTGCTTAGAGTCAATGACACTTATCTTCCAAGATACAATAACACCGTGTGTTATAGAAGCACTACAAATAACACACACAATGAACCAAAAGAATGCTCTAAATTTCTCTCTAAAAGACTTATGAAATGAAGACTTTATTATGCTTGAATGCATTGAATTGAAATAATCAAATGGTCACCCTACCTACTCTATTTATAAGTGTTTTTGACAGCCCTTCAGATGGGGTACAAACCCCTGAAAAGGTTTGGGATGTCATTGAAAAGGTATGGGATATCAATGAATGGTTTTAGCTGAAAAGTCACATCCATTCGTGCAAAAATGCCGACAGAGCCGCGGCTTTGTGTGCCAACATCATTCTTGGTTATTAAGCATCGCCGGTCAAGTAACTGCTATTTATGTTTCCTAATATTTCTTGCATACAATGAACCTTCTGCAAAAATCTGCAAAATGTGTAGCGTTGCGGCTCTGTTCCTTAGTGTTGCGGCATTGCTCCTTAGCGTTGCAGCACTGGAACTCAAAACGACGCAGTTTTGAATTTTGATAATAATAAATAAAATTAAAACTAAACAAAGCAAGATTTTAAATAAATTTTATCCAAAAAGATATATACTGTGACGCCCCCAAAATTAGGTATACGTCACCCATCTTGGGTCGCCACTTACATGGTACATAAATTCAAATACAAACTTAATTATACATCTATCGTGTAACATACGACAATATATAAACTGAGAGTTTGAATACAAATATTGTCTACTAGATATTATACAAACTCAAAAGGAGTCCTCATTACAACTATTATCACACTATTTCACAGAATAGTGAGGACTACTAATCTTATCCTCGGACCATTACTCCGTTCCCGACTCGTCCCAATTTATGTTCTCATTTCGAAGAGAACAAAGTGAAAGAAAAAAGGTGAGCTCAACTAGCCCAAGAAGAAATATTATGACTAAGATAATGCGAATAAATTATCAATAGTCTTCAACAATGTTAAAGCGATAAAATCTGATAGACAACCGGTTTAAGCTGCAATTTGAATATTGATCCATTAAAAGAGTCAAGTAGAAAATAAAGTCTACTATCTTTTAGGTTTTAAAAGTTTTCATAAATTTTTATCACTAAGACTGGAGTTTAATGAATAAACCACAATATCTAATCATCCTCGTACCACGGTCAAGAATTTTCATTAAATCATCAATGGTCATGACTATACCGAATCACCCACGTCATAATCATATACAAAAACTATCCATCATCGTATTACAGTGCCACCGAGGACTTTTATCACATCATTTATATCAAGTCATGATTATTAAGAATGATCCGTGGTCATAATCATACTAAGTTCATCTATGCACGTAAGCCAAAGATAACATAATATATCATGAGGATGATGACAATGACATAATAATTCAATAAAACAAGTTCAAGAATTATTTAATCCAGAATTATTAACGTCAAATTGTCAACATGATATTGTTTTGTAGAGTAAAATTCAAGAATAATCGGAAGAATATTTCCATGAAAGATATCTTTGGATGAAACGCAAATATCAATAGAAGATATTTTACTAATTTCATGGAGTATAGAAGTCAAAGTTTTAACCAATTGGGTATAATAAAGAATGGAATAACAAAAGAAATCACCGTGCATGCGGTACTTGGCGATAGATGAGTTATTCGATAGAATAATAATAACGGAACCAGTCGGTGAAATTCTGCAAGCGAGGATGATCCAATGTAGAATAATAAATCTTTGAATAATAAACAATGGAACTGGTAGGTGTAAAACACACGAACGAGGATATTCCAGCGAGAATAATAAATGCGAAATAATAAGCAATGGAACCGGTCCAAGGTGTAAAACACACGAGCATGGATATTCCAGCGAGAATAATAAAGAATGGAATAATGAAGAAGATCACCAAGTATATAGGGGATTAGCGTACAAGAGTTATTCCAATGAGAATAAATAAGAATGGAATAATATAAGGATTTCACCAAGTATAGGGTATCTTGCGTATCTGAGGTTATGTATATAGGGTATACCACTTTTACGAGTTATTCCATGAGAATAAATAAGAATGGAATAATATAAGGATTTCACCAAGTATAGGGTATCGCAGCGTATACGAGGTTATGTATAGGGTATACCACTTTTACTGAGTTATTCAATGAATAATAATGAATGGAATAATGAAGTTCTCTTCATGAATAAGAAAGAATAACACCCCTTACGGGTACAACAAATAATACCCCTTAGTAAAAGACCTTTGGATATCAAAGTAGTGAAGTACCGAATACTCTTCTTCTTTCTCTCTATAGATTTTCTCTCTATAATTTCTCTCTATAATCTCTCTCAGAGTTTCGGTGAATTAAGTAAGAAAATAATGAAGGAATGAGCTTCTATTTATAGGAAAATAGAATGCATAGTAATTAATCCATGAAGCGGTCCAGATTGATTTACTTTTAATCGATCATCCATATTTAAAGCAAAATCTTTTAAATAAAATATCATATATTCTATTTATATAAAAACATTTTACTATGCAAAACTTTATGCAACACTTATGCAAAACACTATACAAAATACTACGCAACACTATGCATAATAAAATATAATATATTCTATTTATAGAATAACTTTAATAAAGTATTACATTTTATATAAAAGATGTTTCGTTTTATTACGTTAATAATCTGAATAAAACAAAACGTCATTATCATTATAATAATTCATATTATTAATCGTGATAATGGAATCAAACCGAGTGACTTTCACATAAGCATCAATAATCAATACCGCAGTACTACTATGCAACCACACGTACATTGTACTTTTACTACTGAAAGTAGTTCAACAAGATCAACGGTAAAACTTCTTCCGCCGTTATTTCAATAAAAAATATTTTGTCGTTTTCTCAATCAAATGATAATTACATTTTAGGGTCCACCAATGATTGGTAGTTGTGCGAATATTCCCCGCTAAAACCGAATATTCCCTGACCAATCGAATATAATATAACCACTTGCATACTTTGCAAAATTTATAAATACTACCCACAACTATAATATTATCTCAAATTCACACCATAATATTAAAATTATTTCGACCAAATTTAAATCTTTATTGATAAAATCGGGGTCTCACAATCTCCCTCCTTATGGAATTTAAGCCCTCGAAATTAGAGTGCGATACTGGTATGATAAAGAGGTGAGGATACCTTGAATACCTTTATCGTTAAAAATATTAAATTCATCTTCGTAATCCGCCAAAGATATTCATTAACAATTCATCTTTGCACTACTACAAAGCTAAAGATATACTGGCTGAAAACCAATAATCTTTGAGGCTTGACTTAATAGTATCACGACCACAAATTATCCCACGTACCTTCTTGGCCAAGGATATTCGTGTTTTAATTACGGTCATGATTATCTTAGAATACTCGTGGTCATAATCATACCAAGTCTATCAATGCACTACTGACTAAGATGACTTTTACCACATCCATGAATTAATATTTCATTCTTTGAGACTCATTTCGATAATTAATCCATATCATCGAATCATCCCCGCACTACTGGGCCGAGGATATTCATTAGTATCACGACCACGAATTATCCATGCACTACTACCAAAGATAATCGTGTATTCATTAGTATCACGACCACAAATTATCCATGCACTACTACCAAAGATAATCGTGTATTCATTAGTATCACGACCACAAATTATCCATGCACTACTACCAAAGATAATCGTGTATTCATTAGTATCACGACCACAAATTATCCATGCACTATGGCCAAAGATAATCGTGTATTCATTAATATCACGACCACAAATTATCCATGACTACTACCAAAGATAATCGTGTATTCATTAGTATCAACGACCACAAATTATCCATGCGCTACTACCAAAGATAATCGTGTTTTCAATTACGGTTATGATTATCTTAAACAATCACATTCATAATCATACCAAGTCCATCTATGCACTACTGCCACGAGATGACTTTCAACATAATATAAACATGAGGATAATGATATAAAGAATTAATCAAATGAGATAAAGGATAAATATTAAACATTTATAATATAATTTATCCGAGATTCAAGAATATCCCATGTTATCAATCACTTAATAATCTCATAATCTAATATCATTAATATTATAACAATATTTTAATCACTTCCTAAATTTATAAACAATTTATCTCAATTGTTTACGTTTTACCATATAATGCATTTAATCATTCAAAATGCCATACTCATAAGATATCATCACCAATTATCAAATTCCTCATAAAAAATATGCATATACTCTATATAGGATTCTCTAGCCATAAAATCCTATTTTTAACTTTGTTACTTCACATAACATATTTAACTCATATATTCAGTAACTAAACTATTTTCATGAAAATACCAAATTAGTCCCAAAAATATTTTTTTTTCGGGATTTAGCATAATATAGTCCCATAATGAAAATATATTTTTCTAGGAATTTTTAAAATTCATTTACTATTTTTCAAAAATCAATTTCTAATTAATTCCTTAAGAAATTAGCTACCTCAAGGTTAACTCCAAAAATTCCCAAATCTTGACGGGACCTTACACATGTTAACGTGAGCTTCGGTTTAAATTTCATGGTCATCGGAGTTATAGAACTCGGTTATAGCGTTTTTCGTCGAAAAAACCTAAATATTGAAATAGTCATAACTTGCTCATTTTAAGTCGAGAATGAGCTCATTTTTGGACAGGAGGTACTTTATACCATATACCTTCATGTCCCAAAAGGCCAGAATTTTTCTCATAATTTAAGTGTCAAAACAGCCCCTCTAAAATCATGGCAAAGCAACTTTTTTGGTTTTTGCGACTTTGCACTCCTTTGCTAAAATCGGTCAACACAAAAATCTACAACACCTTTTCCAGTAATTCCACTTGGATTAGTTAGGTAACTCATAGATCTAACTCTAGGACTTGACCACACTAAAAATTCAAAATATAATAGGAGATATGGTCGATTGAATTTCATATTACGTTTTCACCAAAATCGATTTTCAACTCTTTGTGATTTCTAAGAAACTTTCATGTTTTCACATACTAACCAACATAACTCATTATAAAACTTACTAATACTTCATATACCCATGATTTTTATTAGTTCTATACTTTTATTATGACTTTCATCATAATCCACGTAAATGAGATCCTTTTAGTTGAAGAAATATTTGAGGTTTAAGAAATGGGTTTTTTATCTTTGGGGAATTGATACAAAATTCGATTTCACGTTCTAGGGTAGGCTAGGAAGTCTTCAAGAATCGTCAAGAAATTTATTAATGATAGAAATATCATTCAAAAGCTATTACTCTCGTCCAAGACTTGGATAAGACGTCACATTAATACCACTAATGTGACTTCTATCCCTTAACACAGATAGCACCTCACAATAATACCTATCAACTTGCCATCTTGATCACGACGTCGCTTCTGAGAAAGTGCGGGCGGTGCATTCCACACGAGGAAGTCAACAACGAAAGGATCGGGGCTTTTTACTTATGGCTTGATATGATGATGATTGACTTTAGTGGTTTGGTTACATTGAATTAGCATAACAGGATGGTTATGAATATAAAAGCTAACAACCTTACGAAAAACATGATGAGTAGTTAACCAATTGATTCCTAAAATCACATCAAAGGCAAGTATTTTCAAAAGATAAGATCGGAAGTAACGTGAAAGTGTTTATTTGAGTCAAACAAGATTTAAAAATAGTAGCGTGAATATGAAGAAGGCTCCTACTTAACGAAGTTTCAACCAATAAGTCAAAGTCTAACTTCTCCGAGTCAAATTTAAGCGTTGAGCAAAGCAAAAGAGATAAAATAATGGGTAGAAAAGGTATCTTATAAGGTATAGACTTCATAATTTATAATTAACTAACCCGTGCTAACTTCGTTCGGTTTACTCGCTTTTTGAGAAGTCATGAAAAATGCACTTCCTAAAACCAACGACTTTGTTTTGTCCATATCCACCTTTGGTGCCACCGTCCCAGCTAGACTTGACTTTGGTGCACAACAAAATTGGGCTAAAAGACCTTCTCTTCTTGCAATTTCCACTTCTATTATCTTTGCCGTGATTACCACCTCAAGTGGTTACCATTCTTAGCATGATAATTTCCCCACGATGGTTATCATTGTTACGATGGCCGTTGCCACCGATATGATTATTATCGTGTTGTTGGTCGTTACCTTTTGTTTGAAATTTGAATCAACACTCTCATGTGCTTCATTGCTTATCTCGGCATTTTAGGATGTCATTCTCAAACACTTTGTCACAAAATAAGGGTTAATTAACATATCACATATTATCCCTATATACGATGAGACCAATTAAATACCAAATAAATTTAGGTAGGTCATACTAGCGAAGGAATTCCTATCTCTCCCTCCTAGTTCTAGTCTCACATCTTAGCGGGGATCATATCCCTAAGCTCGATACTGTTTGTGACGCCCCAAAATTAGGTATCGTCACCCATCTTGGGTCGCCACTTACATGGTACATAAATTCAAATACAAACTTAATTATACATACGTGGTGTAACATACGACAATACATAAACCGAGAGTTTGAATACAAATATTGTCTACTAGATATTATACAAACTCAAAAGGAGTCCTCATTACAACTATTATCACACTATTTTACGGAATAGTGAGGACTACTAATGCTATCCTGCGGACCATTACTCCGTTCCCAGGCTTCGTCCCAAATATATGTTCTCATTTCACGGAGAGAATAGTGAAAGAAAGGGTGAGCTCAACTAGCCGAAGAAGAAATATTATGACTAAGATAATGCGAGAATAAATTATCAATAGTCTTCAACAATGTTAAAGCGATAAAATCTGATAGACAACCGGTTTAAGCTGCGGTGAATATTGATCCATTAAAAGAGACAAGTAGAAAATAAAGTCTACTATCTTTTAGGTTTTAAAAAGTTTTCATAAATTTTATCACTAAGACTCGGTTTAATGAATAAACCACAATATCTAATCATCCACATACACACGGTCAAGAATTTTCATTAAATCATCAATGGTATGACTATTATACCGAATCACCCACAGTCATAATCATACCAAAAACTATCCATCAATTTGCATTACAGTGCCATTTGAGGACTTTTATCACATCATTTATATCAAGTCAAGTCATGATTATGATCCCTGGTCATAATCATACTAAGTTCATCTATGCACGTAAGCTAAAGATAACATAATATATCATGAAGATGATGACAATGACATAATAATTCAATAAAACAAGTTCAAGAATTATTTAATCCAGGGAATTATTAACGTCCAAATTGTCAACATGATCTTTGTTTTGTAGAGTAAAATTCAAGAATAATCGGAAGAATATTTTCATGAAAGAGATCTTTGGATGAAGCGCAAATATCAAAGATATTCTACTAATTTCATGGAGTATAGAAGTCAAAGTTTTAACTAATTTGGGTATAATAAAGAATGGAATAACAAAAGAAATCACCGTGCATGCGGTACTTGCATGAATGAGTTATTCGATAGAATAATAATAACGGAACCAAAGTCGGGGTGAAATTCACTGCAAGCGAGGATGATCAAATGAATAATAAATCTTTGAATAATAAACAATGGAACTGTGGGTGTAAAACACACGAGCGAGGATATTCAATGAGAATAATAAATGAGAATAATAAGCAATGGAACCGGTCAGGTGTAAAACACACGCATGAGGATATTCCAGCGAGAATAATAAAGAATGGAATAATGAAGAAGATCACCAAGTATAGGGGATTCAGCGTATACAAAAGTTATTCCAATGAGAATAAATAAGAATGGAATAATATAAGATTTCACCAAGTATAGGGTGTCTGGCGTATCGAGGTTATGTATAGGGTATACCACTTTTACAAAAGTTATTCAATGAGAATAATAATGAATGGAATAATGAAGTTCTCTTCATGAATAAGAAAGAATAACAACCCTTACGGTACAACAAATAATACCCCTTACAAGTAAAAGACCTTTGGATATCAAAGTAGTGAAGTACCGAGAATACTCTTCTTCTTTTCTCTATAGATTTTCTCTCTATAAGCTTCTCTCTATAATTTCTCTCTACAGAGTTTCGGTGAATTAAGTAAGAAAATAATGAAGGAATGAGCTTCTATTTATAGGAAAATAGAATGCATAGTAATTAATCCATGAGCGGTCAGATTGATTTACTTTAATCTGACGGTCCATATTTAAAAGCAAAATCTTTTAAATAAAATATCATATATTCTATTTATATAAAAATATTTTACTATGCAAACACTTTATGCAACACTATGCAAAAACACTTATGCAAATACTATGCAACACTATGCATAATAAAATATAATATATTCTATTTATAGAATAACTTTAATAAAGTATTACATTTTATATAAAAGATGTTTACGTTTTATTACGTTAATAATACTGAATAAAACAAAAGCGTCATTATTCTTATAATAATTCATATTATTAATCGTGATAATGGAATCAATGAGTGACTTCTCACATAAGCATCGATAATCAATCAGTATCTTCTTATCGACCCCACGTATTCTTGTACTTTTACTACCTGAGAGTAGTTCAGCGATATCAGCGGTAAAACTTCATAGTTATTTCAATAAAAATATTTTTTCGTTTTCTAATCAAATGATAATTACATTTTTTAGGGTCCACTGATGATTGAGTCGTTATGCGAATATTCCCCGCTAAACCGAATATTCCCGACCAATTGAATATAATATAACCACTTGCATACTTTGCAAAATTTATAAATACTACCCACAACTATAATATTATCTCAAATTCACACCATAATATTAAAAATTATTTCGATCAAATTTAAATCTTTATCGATAAAATCTGGGGTCTCACATATACAATGACTAAGACCCACGAGCCTTGAGCCACGAGCCTGAGCCCGGTCGGTCTGCGGCGACGCGCGCGTGTGGGTTCAAACCAAGCATTGACTAGGTTCTCTCTCTTCCACAAAAGTGGGGTGCCCCTTGGGGCCCAAACCCAAGAGCAAGGTAATTGTATATATACTAACTCAATGTTTAGTTTTTAGATTATGTGGGACTTTTGTTCCTCACAACCATTATTATCATGTTCAAGTGGTGACTTTAGGAGTTAATTTCTCATTCATTACTCCATAAATTTGAGCTTCCAAATACTTAATTTAATTTACTCATGGAGTAGAACACATTGATGTATGGAATTATTATAAATAATTAATGACACTCACATTAATTTAGGCTTAATTTCTAACAACCCCCACATGAATGAAATTGACTGTCAGCCTTATGCAAATGTTATGTAGACTCTGAGAGAGACATAATTGGAAATTACTTGTATAGAGATAGGTAGTTTTTTGCTTTGAACCTTTCCTTGTGAAAATTTATCGGGTTTACTGGTTGTCCAGTGAACATGATGTCTTGAATTATCTAACCGTTTGTTTAAGACCCCAACTTTTATGAATAAAGATGAATTTTCTATAAATATCATTTTTGAATATTATGGAGTGAATTTGATATAATGATATAGTTGTGGGTAATATTTATAAATTTTACAAAGTACGCAAGTTGTTATATTATATTCGATTGGTCAGGAAATATTCGTTTTTAACAGGAATATTCATGACGACTAAGACAATCATTGGTGGACCCCACAACGGAATTATCATTTGATTAAGAAAACGATAAAAATATCTTTTATGAAAATAACGACGGAAGTTTTATCGTTAATTGTTGAAACACCCGGTGTTAAAAAAATGCGAATCTGGCGTGGTCGCATAATAGTATACTCAGATTGATTATTGATGCTTACGTGAGAAGTCACTCAGTTTTGTTCAATTATTGCTATAGTAATTGTTGAATAGTATCTCACGTTATTTGATTCTATTATTGTCGATATTTTATATATTATTAAATCAATAATTGAGACAACAAAATTATTAATATTATTATTTGCAATATTAACAATGTCTAGAAGTTCTGTCAAAGAGAGGTTTTGTCACCTAATTGTGCGCCAATAGGGAGAAATCCTTATTGGAAAACCCCCTCTTTCTTGGGAACGACCTAATTGTTAAATATTGCGAATAATAATAATAATGAATAAATATTATTAAAAATATTGAAAGGATTTTTATGAAATATTTGATGTAAATTGTGTTATTTTATGGACCCCCATTTACCCATTTTTCAAAATAATCGATAGAAAATTATTTAATATAATAAAAGTGGGGGCCACATGTGGGGCCCACGAGTGTGACAAAAGAATGTGGGAGGGAGAAATATTGCAAGTTCACGGGTGGTGAACAATTTTTGTTTTTATATATATATTATATATATATATATTATAATAAGTTTTGTTTTTTATGAAAAATAGAATATATTATATTTTATTATGCATAGTATTTGCATAGTGCCCGCATAGTGTCTGCATAATAAGATTATACAAAATTAAAATTTTCAGGCGTCCGTGATTTTCAATTCCCTGTGCAGTCCGTGATTATTTTTCCTAAATAGTACCTTCCATTCTCCTATAAATAGGATGCTTAGTTAGAATTGAAAATAACACCAGAATTAGAGAATTCTTCTTCTATAATATTGAGCGTATTTCTTTAGAGTTTTAGAAAGTTTTGAGCGTAGAAAATAGTGAAAGTTTTCTTCAAGAATATCCTCGTTATACCAGTTGGAATACTCTTTTTTTCAAGATAAAGGATGTTATTTTTGTTCAATATTCGCTTGAAATAATATTTTCTTCCATACTCTGTAGTATGTAAGTAATATTATTTCGTTTCAGATTTCGAATTCTATACTCGTTTTGTTAAAGTTTTGGCTTCTAAACTCCATGAAATTAGTAGAATATCCTTGATATTTGCGCTTCATCCAGTATCTTTTCATGGAAATATTATTTTGAGCATTCTTGATAAGTTTTAACTTTTTTCATCTTGGGAGTACTATTCACTTGGATTACTATTCTCAAGTACTATTCACGGGTACTATTCACTCGAGTACTATTCACCCTAGGGAACTATTCATGATAAAAATTGATTCGTTTTCGGTCCAAATTATTTTTGGTACAATATTATTCTTGAATTTTACTCCACAAAGCAGTATCATGTTGACAATTTGGACGTTATTGATTTCTGGATAAATTAAATTAATTTTTTTTTAAAATTTATCCTTGAACTTGTTTTATTGAATTCTTATATTATTGTCATCATCATCATCATGTTTATAAAATGTTGAAAGTCATCTGTGGCCTGTAGTGCATAGACGGACTTGGTATGATTATGACCAGTGATTATTCGGTATAATCATGACCGTAATGTTACAAATGATGTGGTAAAAGTCCACATTGGTCCGTAGTGCATTGATGAACAGTTGTTGGCATGATCATGACCATTGATGAAAACACGAATATCCTTGACCTGTAGTGCATGGATAATTTGTGGTCGTGATACTAATGAATATCCTTGGCCGTAGTGCAGGGATGATGTGGATTATTTATTAAGTTGAGTCTCAGTGATAAAAGTGATGAAAGATCTTTTAAATCATAGAAGATAGTAGATTTTATTCTCTACTTGAATCTTCTAATGGATTGCTTGTTCCGCTGCAGTTAAACTTGATGTTTGTTATATTTTATCAGTTTAACATTGTTGAAGGCTAATGATAATTTATTCTGCATTATCTTAGTCATAATATTTCTTACTAGGCTAGTTGAGCTCACCCTTTCTTTCACTGTTCTCTTCAGGAAATGAAAATATAGCTGGGACGAGTCGGGGAGTGGAGTGACGGTCCAGATGTTTGCATTAGTAGTCCTCACTATTCTATGAAATAGTGTGATAATAAATGTACCGATGACTTCCTTTGAGTATGAATATTGTCTAGAAGACAATATTGGTATTAAAACTCTCAGTTTATGTTTTGTCGTATTATACACGACAATTGTATTATTAAGTTGTATTTGAATTTTGTACCATGTATTTGGCGACTCAAGATGGGTGATGTATACTTATTTTGGGGGCGTCACAGTTGGTATCAAAGCTTAGGGATATGATCCCTGGCTAAGATGTGAGACAAGAACTAGGAGGGGATAGACGGGGAATTCCTTCGCTAGTATGACCTACCTAAGTTTAATTAGTATTTAATTGATCGGTCAGAGTATAGGGATAATATATGGCATGTCAATTAACCCTTGTTTTTGTGGCAGTATTTGAAAATGACATCCGAGAATGTTGAGAATAGCAATGGAGCACAAGAGACCGTTGAGTCTCCACAGATCAATAATCAGGATAATGTGCATCAAGAAGGCGCCAATCCTCATACAAACAACAACACTAACCAAATAATGAACGATGGAATGTTCAGAGGCTTTATGCAATTCATGTAACATCAGGCGAGAGCGGCTCCTGTCTAAAATGCAGGTGGAAATACTTGCAACTCTTGGACGGTCACCGCTAAACAGTTCAAGGAACTAGGACCACTAGAGTTTTTTGGAGAGCCAAAACCACTTAAGGCAGAGACGTGGATAAAACAGATCAACAAGATATTTGATGTCTTGGGATGCACCGAGGAGCAAAAGGTTCCCTTTGCCACCTTCATATTTCATGACGTGATTCATTGGTGGGAATCTGTAAAGCGTACTCAACCTGCCGCACTGAAGATGTCTTTGGAGAAGTTCCAAAAACTGTTCAACGACAAGTACTTTCTCGAAAGTATTCATTGTAAGACCCCAACTTATTATTAATGAAATTTAATTGTCTCTATTTATTATTTTGAAATAGTAAGGGTTGATTTGATTAATGTGGATAGTTAAGAGTAAAATCATAAATACTCCAAAATAAGCAAGTGGTTATAAAATATTCATTGTTGTCGGGGAATATTCGTTTGGTAAAGTGGAATATTAAATCTTTGTCGGGGAATATTAAATGCGGCCTATGACCGTGTGTGCCCCCCATGTAAAGCGATTGGATGAAGAAAGCGACAAATATAAGTTGGTTAAAAATAACGGCGTAGTTATTCACAGATTATCTTGTTAAAATACTCGGTGGTTAAAACACACGGTAGCACTGCGGTATTGCACAATTATTGATTCTTTACGTAAGAAGGCACTACTCGATAATATTTACGATAATTCTTATTATTCAATATTTTATTGAGTTAATAATTCTTTGCGTTGATATTTTATATTCTTTGTTGTTTGATAATTGTCATTTACTGATATTTTCATTATCGAAGTAATAATTCATATTATACGAATAATATTATTAGATAACATTATTGGCGATGTCTAGAAAGTTACATCTAAGGAGAGGTTTGGTCACACTAATTGCGCTTGATGATGGAGAAATTCTAATTGAAAGCCCTTCTTTCACTGAGAAGCGCACGGTTGTCGATATTGTGATTACGTAATATTATTTGTGAATAATTAATTATTGATTCATATGATGAGAAAAATATTAATTTTATATGGATATAGATGGAGAAAATTTTTAATGTGACAATTGTTGAAAATTGAAATTTTATCTTTTTACGATAAAATAATTCATTTAAATATATTATTATATTTTAATAATATAATAATGGTGATATTTTTACAACGAATGTGGGATATATGAGTATCTGAGGAGGAAGAGTATTTTTGTTGCAATAAATGTTTAAAACATGTTAAACATGTAAATTGGACCCCATTTATTGGTGAAATTTGATTATAGCTTTTGTAAAATCGCTTGGTTTGTGGATTTCGGTTAATTTCTATTTGGAATTTGGAAAAACTTTCTTCTGCAAAGTTGTAGAGAATTGAAATTCCTATAAAAACTCATGAGATTTGAATTTTACGATGAAAGGGCTATTTATTATGAATTATTGAAGTTAGAAGCTCAAAATAATTGATTTTGGAAGTTTAAAATATTTAAAATTAGAAAAACGTTTTTTTCTTACTTTTTCTAGAAGGTGGCATGTGTTTGATGGCTGAAATCAGATTCTAGGCATGTGTAAGAAATTTATATAATTATATTATTAATTTATTAAATTTTTTACGCTTTAATTGTTAAGCGATTTCTATAAATAGGGTCTTGGGTTAGAATTGAAAATCACACTTTAAGCTGAAGTTTTTCTCTCTATATTATCGAGCGTATTCTTGTGAGTATTTTGAGTATACTTTGAGTATTGTTAGGCGGTGCAAGTTCCTTGATGACTATATCAGGTATTATTCAATTAGAAGTCTTAATTTTTTGAAGTAAGGGATGTTATTTTCTTCTCGAATGATATTATTTCTTCAATATCATTATCTTTGAAATATTGGTTGGAACTTTTATCAAATTTGGAACTTTTTCATATGGGGTTACTATTCATGAGTTCTTATTCACGAGTCTTATTCATGAGTTACTATTCACGAGTTCTTATTCACGAGTACTATTTAAGTAAGCGTGAAGATGTTTTTGTGGAATTTCTATCTTTTGGTGTGAGGAGTTACTATTCACGTGTACGCATATTATCGTATCTGCACTATTCTTAGAAAAATAAAATTTCTTCTTTTTGTCCAAAATATCTATTACGGATACTAGCTTTGATTATATCCATGTTTTGATCATTCTTGAATTTTACACCACTTGTGATTATTTTTGAGGTATTTTTGGACGTGGATAAAACAAATCTGAATCCTTAATCCTTAATCCTTGTCATTTTGTTTCACTTTGGATTCGTTTCTTTAAAAATATTTTCATCATCCTCGGTCTTAAATGATGATATTATTGAATATCTTTGGCTTTGTAGTGCAAAGATGAATGATTTCTGAAGAATATCTTTGGCACGTGTAGTGCAAAGATGAGCAGTGTTGAGATGAACATGACCGAGATTAATATCTTTGGCGTAGTGCAAAAAGATGAGCAGTGTTTAAATGAACATGACCCGGTGATGAATATCTTTGGCACGTAGTGCAAAGATGAATATTTGATTCGGATGTATATTGATTGATGTTACGGGGATAAAAGATGAGCGATGAACTTTTAAATTCATACATAGAAGATAGTAGTTTGCATTCTCTACTTAACTCTTCTAATGAATTATTATTTCATTGCTTGAATATTGATTTAAAATTTGTTGTCTATTGTATTCTATTAGATTTTTCCTGTTGAAGACTAACGATAATTTGTTGTATATTATCTTAGTCATAATATTCTTTTCTTGAGCTAGTTGAGCTCACCCTTTTTCCTTTTGTTCCATTTTTTCTCGGGAGGTGAGAATATAATAGTCTGCAGTAGTCGGGGTATGGAATGAAGGTTCTAGAGAGAGTTGTTTAGTAGTCCTCACCATTTTTGTAAAATAATGTATCAATAAATGTGATGAGGATTTATTTGAGTATAAATATTATCAGAAGATAATATTTGTATTTAAACTCACAGATTTCTTGTTGTAATAATAAAGTTGTAGTTGTTTACGTACCATGTATTGACATTTCGAGAATGGGTGATGTATACCTATTTTGGGGGCGTCGCGGTTGGTATCGAGCTTAGGGATATGATCTCTGGCGGAGATCGGGGAATAGAACTAGGAGGGAGGCGAGTAAATCCTTCGCTAGCTAGTGTGTCCTACTAAGCTTATTTGTTAGTTGGTCGATTATATAGGGATATTATGTGATATATTGATTTCCTTAATTAACCCTTGTTTTATGCATGTATTTGAGAATGTCATTGAGAATATTAACAATGGAAATGAGGACCAGTGGAGACGCTTTGTACTCACCTGACGAGGAGAAGCGTCTGACAGTGGCAATGTTCCTCCTGTGAACAACACCATTGAAAGCGAGATGATGAGCGAGGGGATGTTTAGAAGTTTTTGCGGATCAAATGCAAAATCGACGAGGAGACTCGTGTTCAAAATCTGAGGAGGAAATGATAGCGATTCACGGGTTGTCACACAAGCAAGCGATTCAAAAGTTGGGACCACGAATTTAAGGGAAAGCGGATCCGATCATGCCGGCGGAAACATGGGTCAAGCAAATTACCAAGATATTCGATGTCTTGGGATGCGGCGGAAGAACGAAGGTTCCATTCGCCACATTTATGTTTAAAGTGGCGGCGGACTCTTGGTGGGAGTCGTGAAGCGTACCCATCACCGCTTTTCGGCATGTCTTGGGAGAGCGTTTGAAGCTATTTAATGATAAATACTTTCACGAAAGTGTTCGTCGTATGAAGGAAGTGGAGTTCATCAGATTGGAACAAAACAACATGGCAGCGGTGTCTCGATGCGAGGCAAAGTTTGCGAGTTATCGAGTTTGCACCTCATTTGGTGGAGAATGAGGAGCGTATGCCGCGGATGTTTCTTAGAGGTTTGAAACCGGCGATACGTCGATATCTCATTTCTCATAAATTTTCTCTTTATTCGGATGTTGTAAGCAGGGCTCAATTATTAGAAGCGAGATAACGAGATGCAGTCGGTTGAGGACCCACAACCGAGGATCGTACCGAGAGATAGCGATCAGCAGAATAATGATAACCGGCGGAGAAAGAAAGCAGACGGACAAAAAGTGGTAACCACTACGGTGGTAATCATAGCCGTGAAAATAGAAAAGCGAGTCGGGAGGAGATTTTAAAAAGAGGAGATTTAACAACGACCGTATGTGAAGGCAGCGGTCTGCGTGACAATCGGTTCTAAAGGAGGAGAACGACCACCGGTCGTATGCTATAAATGCGGAAAGAGGACATATCGGTCAAAAGCATCCCTAGCAGATTCAAGGTATGCTATAATTGTGGAAAGGAAGGACATATCGCTCGAGATTATACGATAGCGAAACCTAGTTCGTGGTGAGGCGGTGACTCAAAAATCTGTCCGAGAAAAGTCAAAGTCAGCGATTAGGGAAGGCGTTTTTGTTTGGTCATAATCACGAGGAACCAAACGAGGTTATCACGGGTAAGCTATTTATAAATTCTTGCGAAGTTTATACCTTACTTGATATCCGGTGCTACCCATTCATTTATCTCTCTGCGTGTGCTCAGCGTTTAAACTTGACTCAGGAGAAATTAGACTTTGACTATCTGTGGAAACTCAGTTAGGAAAAACTTTCATCACATCCTTTTTGTTTATAAATCTTGTTTGATTCAAGTTGGCACCATTACCTTACTGTTGACCTTATCTCTTTAAATATACTTGCTTTTGATGTGATTTTAGGGATTGATTGGTTAACTACTCATCATTGCCAAAATTGATTGTTTTCGTAAGGGTTGTTAGTTTTCATATTCTAAACTTGACTGTTATGCAATTCAAGCAACTAAACCATTAAAATCAATCCTTTGTCATATCTAATCATAAAGCTATTCGTTTATTGAAAAGCGGATGTCAAGCTTTCTTAGCCCATGTTATGAATTTGAATAAAAGACGCGTCAAATTTGAATAATATTCTGTTGTTATTGACTTTCGGCGTATTTCAGAAGAACTTCCGATTCTACCCCGAGCGTGAAGTTGAATTCTTTATTGATCTTGAACACGAGTAAAGCCCATTTCTAAAACCCATATCGAATGGCTCTATTGAACCCGGGGAGTTAAAGGTCCAACTACTGAGAATTGTTGGACATCGGTTTCATTCATCTAGTACATCTCCTTGGGGTGCTCTGTTTTATTTGTAAAGAAGAAAGGCGGGAGTATGCGACTTTGTATTGACTATCGGGGAATTGAACCATGTCACCATCAAGAATAGGTATCCCTCTACCTCGTATTGATGACTTGTTTGACCCGATTACAAGGGCACAATTCTTTTCAAAAATCGATCTTAGATTACGGATATCATCAATTTGAAGATTAGAGGCGAGGATATTCAAAAGCGCCTTGAGAACTTCGGTATGGGCATTATGAATTCTTAGTCATGTCTTTCGGACTAACTAATGCTCTGCGGCTTTCATGGATATGATAAGCCAAGTATTGAGGAATATTTGGATCGATTTGTTGTTGTCTTTATTGATGACATCCTTATATATTCCAAAAGTCGTGAAGATCATGAGCACCATTTGAAAATTTGGTACTCGAAGGCCGTGAAAACAAACTATATGCCAAATTGAAGAAATCGAGTTACGGCTTGAGGAAGTAGCATTCCTTGGGCGCGTGGTGTCGAAACATGGAGTATCTGTTGATCCGCGAAGATTGAAGCAATCTGAAGTTAGGAGCAGCCAAAGTCGGTGGCAAAGCACGTAGCTTTTTGGGCTTAATTTGGTTATTATCGGAGATTCGTGGAAGGGTTTTCTCGAATCGCTACTCCATTAACTCACTAACTTTCGAAGGATCTGAAATTCGTTTGGAGCGAAGAATGCGAGAAGAGTTTCCAAGAGCTTAAGAGGAGACTTATTTTAAGACTGTTTCTAACAATACCATCTGGTTCGGATGGATTTGTTATCTATAAGCGATGCTTGAGCAAAGGGTTAGGATGTGTTCTCATGCTGGCGTGGGAAAGTCATAGCTTTATGCCTCGCGACAACAAAAGAGTATGAGAGGAATTATCCTACTCGTGATCTAGAGAGTAGCGGCGTGATCGTTTTGTATTAAAGATATGGAGGCACTATCTATATGGGAGAAAGTGGAGATATATTCGGACCATAAAAGCCTTAAATATTTCTTCACTCAAAAAAAGAACTCGACATGCGGCGGCGACGTTGGCTCGAGCTATTGAAAGACTACGACCACACTATTGATACCATCACGGGTAAAGCGAGCGTGGTGGTGACGCGTTGAGTAGAAGATCATATCACGAGGAGCGAGTGCGATGATGTCAAGTATCGCGTAGAGCCGACTTTAATAGAAAAAGTTAAGGTTGCTCGAGCCACAGGCCGGAGGCGATGCGTATGAAGAAGAAAGTACTGAAGGAGCTATTAGGAGCGAGAATTGATGAAGAAGGAATACTTGAGTCCACTCTAGACTTTGTGTTCTAACGACTACGATTTGAAGTACAAGATTATGATGGAAGCACACACTGATACACCATTTGCAATCCATCACGGAAGTACTAAAATGTATCGTGATCTTGACATACATTTTGGTGGAACAATATGAAGAGAGAGATTGCAAAGTTTATCTCGATGTGTTTAACTTGTCGGCGTGTAAAGGCGGAGCATCTAGTACCTAAGGGTCCGTTGCAACCACTTGAGATTCCGAAATGGAAGTGGGAACACATTACCATGGATTTAGATTACGGGTCTTCCCTACGGTTTCTCAAGGCATCAATCTATTTGGGTTATTGTTGATAGATTAACCAAGTCGCTTTCATTTTTCTTGCCGTCGGAGACTTATTCCTTGAGCGTCTTGCTAGTATATACGTGAATGAGATTGTGAGGTTGCATGGCATACTGTATCCATAGTTTGGATCGTGACCCAAGATTCACTTCAAGATTTTGGGTTACCTTGCAAAAAGCTATGGAGCGCGATTTGCGATTTAGTTGGCATACCATCCCCAAGCAGACGAGACAATCGAGAGGACTATTCAAACTCTTGAAGATTTATTAAGACTACGTGTCCTAGACTTCAAGGCGGTTAGGATAAGTATTTACCATTGGTGGAATTCTCCTACAACACGAGTTATCGAGCAAGTATAGGTGTGGCTCCATTGAAGCATTATATGGGCCGAAAATGTAGTTCTCTCGATATGTTGGGATGAGGTGGGTGAAAGCAACATTGTTGGGACCGAGTTAATACGTATGACTACCGAAAAGATTCAAATGATTCGACAAGCGATATACAAGCGGCACAAGATCGACAAAAGAGTTATGCGGATCTTCATCGAAAGGGCGTGGAATTTAGTGTGGGGATCATGTATTGTTGCGAGTTGCTCCGTGGAAGGGAGTTACAAGATTTGGGGAGAGGAAAGCTCGATCCACGATTTATTGGTCCATTTCAAATTCTTATTAGGAGTAGGAAATGTAGCCTATAGACTCGCGTTACCTCCGAGTATGTCTCGTGTTCATAATGTGTTTCACATATCGTACTTCAGTAAATATGTGAAAAACCCGAACCACGTTATAGAGTTAGAAGCAGGACGAGATAGTAGAAGACTTAACGTATGAGGAGGTACTGTCAAGATCTTGGATAGGAAGGAGGATGTCCTACTGCATGAAAAGGTCATACCACAAGTTAAAGTTTTGTGGAGGAATAATCTTTATAGAGGAAATACTTTTGGGAATTGGAAAGCGGAAATGAAAGCGAGGTATCCTCACCTTTTGAAACACGAGTACGTCGTCGATTTCGAGGATGAAATTTCATAAGGAGGGAGGTTGTAAGACCCCAACTTATTATTAATGAAATTTAATTTTCTCTATTTATTATTTTGAAATAGTAAGGGTTGATTTGATTAATGTGGATAGTTAAGGGTAAAATCATAAATACTCCAAAATAAGCAAGTGGTTATAAAATATTCATCATTGTTGTCGGGGAATATTCGTTTGGTCGTGGAATATTAAATCTTTGTCGGGGAATATTAAATGCGGACGGTAGCGACCGTATGTGGGCCCATGTGAAAGCGATTGGATGAAGAAAGCGACAAATATAAGTTGGTTAAAAATAGCGGCGTAGTTATTTACAGATTATCTTGTTAAAATACTCGGTGGTTAAAACACGATGTTTGCGGTATTGCACAATTATTGATTCTTACGTAAGAAGGCTTTACTCGATAATGGTTACATTAATTCTTTATTCAATATTTTATTGAGTTAATAATTCTTGCTGCGTTGATATTTTATATTCTTTGTTGTTTGATAATTGTCATTACTACAATATTTTTCATTATCGAAGCAATAATTCATATTATCTGAATAATATTATTAGATAACATTATTGGCAATGTCTAGAAAGTTACATCTAAGGAGAGGTTTGGTCACCTAATTGCTTGCGCATGATGGAGAAATTCTTATTGGAAAGCCCCTCTTTCTCAGGAGGCGCTTTGGTTGTCGATATTGTGATTACGTAATATTATTTGTGAATAATTAATTATTGATTCATATGATGAGAAAATATTAATTTTATGTGGATATAGATGGAGAAAAATTTTAATGTGACAATTGTTGAAAATTGAAATTTTATCTTTTTACGATAAAATAATTCATTTAAATATATTATTATATTTTAATAATATAATAATGGTGATATTTTTACAACGAATGTGGGATATATGAGTATCTGAGGAGGAAGAGTATTTTTGTTGCAATAAATGTTTAAAACATGTTAAACATAAATTGGACCCCATTTATTGGTGAAATTTGATTATAGCTTTGTAAAATCGCTTGGTTTGTGGATTTGGTTAATTTCTATTTGGAATTTGGAAAAACTTTCTTCGCAAAGTTGTAGAGAATTGAAATTCCTTTAAAAACTCGCAAGATTTGAATTTTACGATGAAAGGGCTATTTATTATGAATTATTGAAGTTAGAAGCTCAAAATAATTGATTTTTGGAAGTTTAAAATATTTAAAATTAGAAAAACGTTTTTTTCTTACTTTTTCTAGAAAGTGGCATGTGTTTGATGGCTGAAATCAGATTCTAGGCATGTGTAAGAAATTTATATAATTATATTATTAATTTATTAAATTTTACGCTTTGGTGTATTAAGCAATTTCTATAAATAGGGTCTTGGGTTAGAATTGAAAATCACACGAAGCTGAAGTTTTCTCTCTCTATATTATCGGCGTATTCTTGTGAGTATTTTGAGTATACTTTGAGTATTGTTTAGGCGAGTAAGTTCCCTTGACTATATCTCATTATTCATTAGAAAGTACTTAATTTTTCGAGGTAAGGGATGTTATTTTCTTCTCAAATGATATTATTTCTTCAATATCATTATCTTTGAAATATTGGTTGGAACTTTTTATCAAATTTGGAACTTTTTCATGTATGGGGTTACTATTCTTATTGAGTTCTTATTCATGAGTTTATTCACGAGTTACTATTCACGAGTACTATTACGTGAAAGCGTGAAGATGTTTTTTGTGGAATTTATATCTTTTGGTGTCGGAGTTACTATTCACGTATATCGCAGACTATTCAAGAAAAAATAAAATTTCTTCTTTTTGTCCAAAATATCTATTACGGATACTAGCTTTGATTGTATCCATGTTTTGATCATTCTTGAATTTTACACCACTATGATTATTTTTGAGGTATTTTTGGGCGTGGATAAAACAAAAGTACGAATCCTTAATCCTTAATCTTTGTCATTTTGTTTCCTTTGGATTAGTTTTTCTTTAAAAATATTTTTCATCATCCTCGGTCTTAAATGATGATATTATTGAATATCTTTGGCACATAGTGCAAAGATGAATGATTTCTGAAGAATATCTTTGGCTGTAGTGCAAAGATGAGCAGTGTTGAGATGAACATGATCGATCGATTAATATCTTTGGCCGTAGTGCAAAGATGAGCAGTGTTTAAATGAACATGACTAAGTGATGAATATCTTTGGCACTGTAGTGCAAAGATGAATATTTGATTCAGATGTATATTGATTGATGTTACGAGGATAAAAGATGAGCGATGAACTTTTAAATTCATCATGTAGAAGATAGTAGTTTGCATTCTCTACTTAACTCTTCTAATGAATTATTATTTCAGCTGCGAATATTGATTTAAAATTTGTTGTCTATTGTATTCTATTAGATTTTTCCTGTTGAAGACTAACGATAATTTGTTGTATATTATCTTAGTCATAATATTCTTTCTTGAGCTAGTTGAGCTCACCCTTTTCCTTTTTGTTCCATTTTTTTCTCGGGAGGCGAGAATATAGCGAGTGCAGTCGGGGTATGGAATGAAGGTTCTAGAGAGAGTTGTTTAGTAGTCCTCACCATTTTTGTAAAATAATGTATCAATAAATGTGATGAGGATTTATTTGAGTATAAATATTATGCAGAAGATAATATTTGTATTTAAACTCACAGATTTCTTGTTGTAATAATAAAGTTGTAGTTGTTTCTGTACCATGTATTGACAACTCAGAATGGGTGATGTATACCTATTTTGGGGGCGTCACATTCGTCACATGAAAGAGGCGGAGTTCATTAAACTAGAGCAAAATAACATGACCGTGTCGCAGTACGAAGCCATATTTGCCGAGTTGTCCTGGTTTGCGTCCCACTTAGTTGATAATGAGGAGAGAATGACGCGGATGTTTCTAATAGGTTAGAAACCAGATATACGTCAATATCTCACAAACTTTGCTTGTATTCAGATGTTGTTAATAGGGCTCAGTTATTGGAGAGCGATAATGAGTCAACCCAACCAAGAGAGAGCAACTGGCAAAATGATAATACTAATGGTAGCAGTCATCGAAGCGGTGACAACAAACGTGGAGGGAATCAACATGCTAGAAATGGTAACCACTTCGGTGGTAATCATGGACAAGACAATAAGAATGGACATTTCAAGTAGAGGAGATTCAACAATGATAGAAAGACGTCAGCACCAGCACTTGTTGTTAAGGAAGGAGAAAGACCACCTATCATATGCTTCAAATGCGGAGGGGAAGGATACATCAGTCCAAACTGCGTGATGCAGTCCAAAGCGTGTTACAATTGTGGAAGAGAAGGTCACCTAACCCGATTTTTTCGTGCACTGAAGACAAGTCCAGCTGGGATGGAGGCACCAAAGGTCATCCCAGAAAAGTCAAAGCCGATAGTTCAAGGGAGAGCGTTTGTTGTGACCTCCCAGAAAGCAAGGAACCCGAACGAGGTCATCACGGGTAAGCTTATCATAAACTCTAACGAAGTCTATACCTTATTTGATACCGGTTCTACCCATTCTTTTATTCCTCTTACTTGCGCTCAACGTTTAAATTTGACTCCGGAGAAATTAAACTTTGACTTATCTGTTGAAACTTTGTTGGGAGAAACCTTCATTACATCCACTATTTATAAGTCTTGTTTGGTTCAAATCGGTACCCTCACATTACCTGTCGATCTTATTTCATTGAAAATACTTGCATTTGACGTAATTCTAGGGATTGATTGGTTAACTACTCATCATGCAAAAATTGATTATTTTCGTAAGGTTGTTAGCTTTCATATTCCTAACCAACCTATTATACGAATCAAGCAACCAAACCATTAAATCAATCACTGTCATCTCAAGCCATAAAGCTATTCGTTTATTGAAAAACGGATGTCTAGCTTTCTTAACTCATGTCATGGATTTAAACAAAAATACGTCAGTTTTAAATGATATTTTTATTGTTAATAAATTTTCTGACGTATTCCCTGAAGAACTTCCTGGCCTAACCCTAGAGCGTGAAATTGAATTTTGTATCAACCTTGAACCCGGTACAAAACCCATTTCCAAAGCCCCATATCGAATGACTCCTATTGAACTTCAGGAGTTAAAGACCCAACTGCAGGAATTATTAGACATCGGTTTTATTCGTCCTAGTACTTCTCCTTGGGGTGCTCCTATTTTATTCGTGAAGAAGAAAAATGGGAGTATACGACTTTGTATTGATTATCGGGAGTTGAACCATGTCACTGTCAAAAATAGATATCCATTGCCTCGCATTGATGACCTGTTTGACCAGTTGCAAGGCGCTAAATTCTTTTTAAAGATCGATCTTCATTCCAGATATCATCAGTTAAAGATTAAAATCGATGACATTCCAAAGATGGCTTTCAGAACTCGGTACGAGCATTATGAATTCCTAGTCATGTCTTTTGGATTGACTAATGCTCATGGTGCCTTCATGGATAAGATGAACCGAGTATTCAAAGAATATTTGGATCACTTTGTGGTCGTCTTTATTGTTGACATCCTCATATATTCCAAAAGCCGTGAAGATCATGAGCAACACTTGAGGATGATACTCCAAAAGCTTCGTGAAAACAAGCTTTATGTCAAGTTGAAGAAATGCGAGTTCTGGCTTGAGGAAGTAGCATTCATTGGGCACGTAGTATCAAGTCATGGAATATTTGTTGACCCGACAAAGATTGAAGCTATTCAAAGTGGGAGCAACCTAAATCGTCGATGGATAGAAAGTCGTAACTTTCTTGGCTTAAATTTGGTTATTATCGGAGATTCGTAGAAGGTTTTCTCGAATCGCTACTCCATTAACTCGGTGACTCGAAAAGATACAAAATTCGGTTGGAGCGAGGAATGTGAGAAGAGTTTTCAAGAACTCAAGAGGAGACTCATTTTTAGCACATGTTCGGACAATACCATCTGGCTCGGAGGGATTTGTCATCTACAGTGATGCTTCGGGCAAAGGGTTAGGATGTGTTCTCATGCAACATGGGAAAGTCATAGCCTATGCCTCTCGACTACTTAAAGAATATGAGAGGAATTATCCTACTCATGATTTAGAGTTGGCAGCTGTTGTCTTCGCACTTAAAATTTGAAGGCATTACCTATATGGAGAGAAGGTGGAGATCTATACAGATCATAAAAGCCTCAAATATTTCTTCACTCAAAGGGAGCTCAACATGCGGTAACGACGTTGGCTTGAGCTTTTGAAAGATTATGATCATACCATCCAATACCATCTTGGAAAAGCGAACGTAGTAGCTGACGCATTGAGTAGAAGATCATATGCGGGTACGAGTGCAATATTGTCAATGCAAAGGCCCATTCTATATGACTTGCAAAGGATGGAGATAGAGATAAAGACTCCAGGGACCCATGTGATGATGGCAAATATACGAGTAGAACCGACTTTAATCGATAAAGTTAAAGCTGCTCAAGCTAAAGACCTGGAGCTGATGCGTATGAAGAAAAAAGTGCAAGAAGGTGCAATTCCAGAAGTAAGAATCAATGAAGAAGGAATACTTCGAGTCAACTCCAGACTTTGTGTTCCTAACAATTCTGACTTGAAGTATAAAATCATGATGGAGGCGCACAACACACCGTTTGAAATCCATCCTGGGAGTACGAAAATGTATCATGATCTTCGACATACATTTTGGTGGAGCAATATGAAGAGAGAGATAGCGCAGTTTATCTCAAGGTGTCTAACTTGTCAACGAAGTGTGGAAAGCATCAAGTACCAAAAGGTCCATCAGCAACCACTTAAAATTCCAGAATGGAAGTGGGAGCACATTACCATGGATTTCGTTACTGGTCTTCCCAAGGTTTCTCAAGGCATTGATGCAATTTGGGTCATTGTTGATAGATTGACCAAGTCTGCTCATTTCTTATCGATACGAGAAACTTATACACTTGAAAGTCTTGCTCGTATATACATAAACGAGATTGTAAGATTGCATGGTATACCAGTATCCATAGTTTCTGATCGAGACCCAAGATTTACTTCAACATTTTGGGTTAGTTTGCAAAAAGCTATTGACACGAATTTAGGATTTAGTTCGGCATATCATCCTCAAACGGACGGGCAGTTGGAGAGGACTATTCAAACTCTTGAAGATTTATTAAGACTCTGTGTCCTTGACTTCAAGGGAAGTTGGGACAAGTTCTTACCATTGGTGGAGTTTTCCTATAACAACAGTTATCAAGCAAGTATTGGCATGGCTCCATTTGAGGCGTTGTATGGAAGAAAGTGTGACGCCCCCAAAATAAGTATACATCACCCATCTTGAGTCGCCAAATACATGGTACAAAAATTCAAATATAACTTAATAATACAACTATCGTGTTAAATACGACAAAACATAAACTGGGAGTTTTAATAAGAATATTGTCATCTAGACAATATACACACTCAAAAGAAGTCCTCGGTACATTTATTATCACACTATTTAACGGAATAGTGAGGACTACTAATGCTATCATCTGGACTGTCACTCCGTTCCCCGACTCGTCCCAAATTATATTCTCATTTCTGAAGAAAACAATGAAAGAAAGAAAGGGTGAGCTCAACTATCCCAAAGAAGAAATATTATGACTAAGATAATGCAGAATAAATTATCATTAGCCTTCAACAATGTTAAACTGATAAAATACAATAGACATCAAGTTTAACTACAGCGGAACAAGCAATCCATTAAAAGAGTTAAGTAGAGAATAAAATCTACTATATTTTATGATTTAAAAGGTTTTTCATCACTTTTATCATTTGGGACTCGATTTTAATAAATAATCCACATCATCCCACGCACTACGACCAAGGATATTCATTAGTATCACAACCATAAATTATCCATGCACTATGGGCGAGGATATTCGTGTATTCATCAATGGTCATGATCATGCCAACAATCATCCATCAATGCACTACACGGACGATGAGGACTTTTACCACATCATTTGTAACATTACGGTCATGATTATACCGACTAATTCCTGGTCATAATCATACCAAGTCCATAAATATAAACATGAGGATGATGACAATGATATAAGAATCCAATAAAACAAGTTCAAGAATTAATTTATCCAGAATTCAATAACGTCCAAATTGTCAACATGATACTGCTTTGTAGAGTAAAATTCAAGAACGCTCAGAAGAATATTTTCATGAAAAGATACTGGATGAAGCACAAATATCAAGGATATTCCACTAATTTCATGGAGTATAGAAGTCAAAACTTTAACCAACTGAGTATAATAGAATATATGAAACTACAAATGGATTTTCGTCCGCCATGCAGTAATCCACGTATACTTATCATTTCCACAATTTAATAAGGAATGAATACAAAGGATCATTCACCATGCATGTGGTAATCCACATGTACAAAGTTATTCCAATGAGAATAATAAAGAATGGAATAATGAAGGATTCACCGCGTGCATGCGATAGATCGCAGACAAACATATTATTCTACACGAATAATAAAGAATGGAACAGTCGTGCGTAGACGCTTACAGATAGGATATTAAACGCGAATAATAAAGAAGCGGAACCATGTCAAAGTAAATTACATGACCGAGCAGATGATATTCCAACAGAATAATAAAGAATGGAATAACAACATAAATCACCGTGCATGCGATAGATCGCATGCAGAAAAGTTATTCCAATGTAATAATAATTAATGGAATCGAGTCAAGGCGTAATACTGCACCGAGCGGGATAATCCAATGAATAATAAAGAATGGAATAACAAAAGAATTTCACCATGTATGCGGTACTTCTCATAGACAGGTTATTCCAACATAATAATAAAGAATGGAATAACAGAAGAATTTCACCAAGTATAGGGTAGCCCGCGTATACAAGTTATTCCAATAGAATAATAAAGAATGGAATAACAGAAGCTCTCTTCAGGAATACGAAAGAAATAATACCCCTTACGAGTACAACAAATAATATCCCCTACCTTAGAAGAAATTGAATATAGGAGTAGTGAAGTAGCAAAATACTTTTCTTCTTTCTCTTTCTCTATAATTTCTCTCTCTAGAGTTTCAGTGAATTCGTCAGAAAAAATGAAGGAATGAGCTTCTATTTATAGGAGAATGAACTAAATAGTAACTAATTCATGAACGGTCCATATTGATTTACTTTTGAACGGACGGTCCATATTAATTTACTATGCAGTATAAATAAAATATTCTAATAAAACAAAATCTTTTAAATAAAATATAATATATTCTATTTATAATCTAATAAAATGAATAACTTTATAAAAGTATTACATTTTATATAAAAGATTTTACTATCGCAAACCTTATACGATAATAAAATATATTATATTCTAATTATTATACAATAAAACAAATAACTTTATAAAAGTATTACATTTTATATAAAAAGATTTTACTATGCAAAACACTATGTCATAATAAAATATAATATATTTTTTATTATCTTGTCTAATAAAACAAATAACTTTATAAAAGTATTACATTTTATCACATTAATAATACTAATAAAACAAAATTTATATATATATATATATAAACTTTCGTGACTTCATAAAAAAGACACCTCAATATATTTAACAACATTTATCATCATTATTATAATTCACAATATTAATTGACCTATGTCGTTTCGAGGTGAAGAGAGGGCTTTCAATAAGGATTTCTCCCTATGGTGCGCGCAATTAGGTGACCAAACCTCTCATTGACAGAACTTCTAGACATCGTTAATATTGTAAATAATATATAAAATATCGACAATAATTGAATCAAATAACGTGAGATACTATTCAACAATTATCGTAAAGCAATAATTGAACAAAATTGAGTGACTTCTCACGTAAGCATCAATAATCAATCTGGTGTGCTACTATGCAACCACGCCAGTATTCTTGTACTTTTAACCTAGGGTGTTTCAAACGGTTAATGGTAAAACTTCCGTCGTTATTTTTATAAAAATATTTTGTCGTTTTCTCAATCCGACAATAATCCCATCATGGGGGTCCACCAATGATTGTCTTGTCGCATTTAATATTCCCTATTAAAACGATTATTTCTCACCAATCGAATATTATATAACAACTTGCATATATTTCAAATTTTATAAATATTACCCACAACTATAATATTATATCAAATTCATTCCATAATATTCAAAAAATATTTGAGAAATTTAAATCTTTATTCATAAAACTGGGTCTCACAATCTCCCTCCTTATGAAATTTCGCCCTCGAAAATTTACGTACGATACTGGTATCTTTGATGCAGATGAGGATACCTTGACTTCATTTCAGATTCTAACTCTTGAGGTATAACCTTTGAGTGTTGAATACGATCCTTCTTATTCAAGATTTTAACACGTATTTTCTCATACGTTAAATCTTCCGTTATCTCGTTAGTTCTAAATTAATAATGTGGTTCGGGTCGTCCACATATTTACGTAACATCGATACATGAAAAACGTTATGAACACGCGACATACTTGGCGGTAAAACGAGTCTATAGGCCATAGTTCTTACTCGATCGAGGATTTTAAATGGGCCAATAAAATCGAGGGTTGAGATTTCCTCTCTTCATCGATTCTTGCTTCTAGAATAACGCCCTCTTGAACCTTCTTCTTCACATTCATCAGCTTTGAGTATGTAGCTTGAGCGACTTTAACTTTATCGATTAAAGTCGATTCTAATCGTATATTTGTTATCTTCACATGGGTCCCTAGAGTCTTTAACTCTATCTTCATCATTTGTAAGTTATACGAAATGAGTTTTTGTGTTAACAACATTGCACTCGTAAACACATACAATCTTCTACTCAACGCGTCAGCTACCACGTTCGCTCTTCCACGATGATATTGAATGGTATGATCGTAATCTTCAACATCTCGAGCCAACGTCTTTGGCGCATTATAAGTTTGTTTTGGTTGAAGAAATATTTAAAGGTTTTAGAAATGGGTTTTGTACTGGGGTCAATACAAAATTCGATTTCACGCTCTTGGGTAGGTCAAGAAGTCTTCAAGAATACTTCAGAAAATTTATTAACGATAGAAATATCATTCAAAACTGTGACTCTCATCCAAGACTTGGATATCACGTCACATTGATACCTATCAACTTGTCATCGTCATTCACAACGTCGCCTACAGAAAGTCTGGCTTCGGTGCATTCCACACAAGGAAATCATCAGCGAAAGGCTCAGGGCTCTTTACTTATGGCTTAATATAACAGTGATTGACTTTAGGGTTTGGTTTCTTGAATTAGCATAACCGGTTGGTTAGAAATATGAAAGCTAACAACCTTACGAAAAACATGATGAGTAGTTAACCAATCGATTCCTTAAATCACATCAAAGGCAAGTATTTTCAAATAGATAAGATCGACAGGTAATGTGAAAGTGTCGATTTGAATCAACAAGATTTATAAACAGTGGAGGTATCGAAGGTTTCTACTAATGAAGTTTTAACCAATAAGTCAAAGTCTAATTTCTCTAGGGTCAAATTTAAACGTTGAGCCAAGCAAGAGAGATAAAAGAATGGGTAGAACCGGTATCTAATAAGGTATAGACTTCGCAAGAATTTATAATTAACTAACCCGTGCTAACTTCGTTCGGGTTACTCGTTTTTTGAGAAGTCACGAAAAATGCTCTCCCTGAAACCACCAACTTTGTTTTGTCCGTATCCGCCTTTGGTGCCACCGTCCCAGCTGGATTTGACTTTGATGCACGACAAAATCGGGCTAGGTGACCTTCTCTTACACAATTGTAACATGTTTTGGACTGTTGCGCACAGTTTGGACTGATATGTCCATCCCCTCCGCATTTGAAGCATATGATAGGTGGTCGTTCTCCTTCCTTAACAACGGGTACTGATGCTGACGTCTTTCCATCATTGTTGAATATCCTCTTCTTGAAATGTCCATTCTTATTGTTTTGGGCATGATTACCACCGAAGTGGTTACTATTTCTGGCATGTTGATTCCTCTACGCTTATTGTCACCGCTTTGATGGTCGTTATCCATCGGTATTATCATTTAAATTTACCGCTTCTCTTTTGGTTGGGTTGATTCATTATCGCGCTCCAATAATCGAGCCCTATTAACAAAATCTGATTACAAACACAGTTTATGAGAGATAAGATATTGACGTATCTCGGGTTTCAAACCTCTTAGAAACATTTGCGTCATTCTCTCCTCATTATCAACCAAATGGGACGCAAACCGGGATAACTCAGCAAACTTAGCCTCGTACTGCGACACGATCATATTGTTTTGCTCCATTGCTTATCTCAACATTTTCTGATGCTATTCTCAAACACTATCACAAAACAAGGGTTAATTAACATATCACATATTTTCCTTATACTCTGACCGACCAATTAAATACCAAATAAATTTAGGTAGGTCATACTAGCGAAGGAATTCCCCGTCTCTCCCCTCCTAGTTCTTGCCTCACATCTCACCGAGGATCATATCCCTAAGCTTTGATACCTGTTGTGACGCCCCAAAATAGGTATACATCACCCATCTTGAGTGCTTGAATACATGGTACAAAAAATTCAAATACAACTTAATAATACAACTATCGTGTAAAATACGACAAAACATAAACTGGGAGTTTTAATAAGAATATTGTCATCTAGACAATATACACACTCAAAGGAGTCCTCATTACATTTATTGTCACACTATTTAATAGAATAGTGAGGACTACTAATGCTATCATCTGAGCATCACTCCGTTCCCGACTCGTCGTCCGGCCTATATTCTCATTTCACGAAGAGAACGGTGAAAGAAAGGGTGAGCTCAACTAGCCCAAAGAAGAAATATTATGACTAAGATAATGCAGAATAAATTATCATTAGCCTTCAATAATGTTAAACTGATAAAATACAATTGACATCAAGTTTAACTACAGCGGAACAAGCAATCCATTAAAAGAGTCAAATAGAGAATAAAATCTACTATCTTTTATGATTTAAAAGGTTTTTCATCACTTTTATCATTTGGGACTCGACAATAAATAACCCACATCATCCCCGCACTACTGCCGAGGATATTCTTCAGTATCCTGACCACAAATTATCCATGCACTACTACGGTCAAAGATATTGATGTATTCATCAATGGTCATGATCATGCCAACAATTTGTCCATCAATGCACTACGGGCCGATGAGGACTTTTATCACATCATTTGTAACATTACGATTCATGATTATCTGGAATTAATCCTGGTCATAATCATACCAAGTCCATCTATGCACTATAGGCCACAGATGACTTTCAACATAATATAAACATGAGGATGATGACAATGATATAAGAATCCAATAAAACAAGTTCAAGAATTAATTTATCCAGAATTCAATAACGTCCAAATTGTCAACATGATACTGCTTTGTAGAGTAAAATTCAAGAATGCTCAAAAGAATATTTCCATGAAAAAATACTGGATGAAGCGCAAATATCAAGGATATTCCACTAATTTCATGGAGTATAGAAATCAAAACTTTAACCAACTGAGTATAATAGAATATATGAAACTGCAAATAGATTTTTGTCCGCCATGCGGTAATCCACGTATACAGATCATTTTCACAATTTAATAAGGAATGAATACAAAGGATCATTCACCACTTATGTGGTAATCCACATAGAAAAAGTTATTCCAATAGAATAATAAAGAATGGAATAATGAAGGATTCACCATGCGATGCGATAGATCGCATGCATGTGTTATTCCCAATGTAATAATAAAGAATGGAACGGTCGTGCGTGAAGCCTTGCACAAAATATTATTCGGCTGTAATAATAAAGAAGCGGAACCGAGTCAAAGAAATTCGCGACCGACAGGATATTCCAAATGAATAATAAAGAATGGAATAATAATGAAATCACCGTGCATGCGATACCACACGTAAAAGTTATTCCAACAGAATAATAATTAATGGAACGGTGTCAGCGTAATAATTGCCAATGAGGATATTCAATGTAATAATAAAGAATGGAATAATGTAAGAATTTCACCATGTATGCGTGCTTCAGATATATAAAAGTTATTCAACATAATAATAAAGAATGGAATAATGTAAGAATTTCACCAAGTATAGGGTAGTTCACGTATATCTGAGTTATTCCAATGTAATAATAAAGAATGGAATAATGTGAAGTTCTCTTCATGAATACTGAAAGAAATAATACCCCTTACGAGTACAATAAATAATATCCCTTACCTTAGAAAGCTGAATATAGGAGTAGTGAAGTAAGAGAATACTTTTCTTCTTTTCTCTTTCTCTATAATTTTCTCTCAAGAGTTTTTTGATTTAATTTAAATAATGAAGAATGAGCTTCTATTTATAGAGAATGGGTGAATAATAACTAATTCATGAACGGTCAGATTGATTTACTTTTGAACAGACGGTCCATATTGATTTACTATGCATAATTATAAATAAAATATTCTAATAAAACAAAATCTTTTAAATAAAATATAATATATTATATTTATAATCTAATAAAATGAATAATTTTATAAAAGATTTTGTTTTATATAAAAAAGATTTTACTATGCAAACACTATGCTGTATACCTTATGCATAATAAAATATATTATATTCTAATTATTATCTAATAAAACAAATAACTTTATAAAAGTATTCATTTTATATAAAAAGATTTTACTATGCAAAACACTATGCATAATAAAATATAATATATTCTAATTATTGTCTAATAAAACAAATAACTTTATAAAAGTATTCTATTTTATATAAAAAGCTTTTCTGTTTTATTACATTAATAATACTAATAAAATAAAATTTATATATATATATATAAACTTCTATAACTTCATAAAAAGACACCTCAATATATTTAACAACATTTATCATCATTATTATAATTCACAATATTAATCGACCAGGTCGTTCCCAAGAAAAAAGGGGGCTTTCCAATAAGGATTTCTCCCTATTGGCGCGCAATTAGGTGACCAACCTCTCTCCTGGCGTAACTTTAGAACATCGTTAATATTGAAAATAATAATATTAATAACTCTGTCATCTCAATTATTGATTTAATAATATATAAAATATCGACAATAATTGAATCAAATAACGTGAGATACTATGTAACAATTACTGTAGAAATAATTGAACAAAACTAAGTGACTTCTCACATAAGCATCAATAATCAATACCGTATGCTACTATGCAACCATGCGTATTACTGTACTTTTAACACCGGGTGTTTCAACAGTTAATGGTAAAACTTCTGTCGTTATTTTCATAAAAAATATTTTTGTCGTTTTCTCAATCCGACAATAATTCCATTGTGGGGTCCACCAATGATTGTGTCGTCGTACGAATATTCCCTGTTAAAACGATTATTTCCCGACCAATCGAATATTATATAACAACTTGCATACTTTGAAAAATTTATAAATATTACCCACAACTATAACATTATCTCAAATCCACACCATAATTTTGAAAAAAATATTTTGAAAAATTTAAATCTTTATTCATAAAATTTGGGGTCTCACAATCTCCCCTCCTTATAAAATTTCGCCTCTAAATTTTATATACGCATGATTGGTATCGCCGAATGAGATGAGGATACCTTGACTTCATTTCAGATTCTAACTCTTGAGGTATAACCTTTGAGTGTTGAATACGATCCTTCTTATTCAAGATTTTAACACGTATTTCCTCGTATGTTAAATCTTCCGCTATCTCGTTCGGTTCTAAATCAATAATGTGGCTTGGGTCATCCACATATTTATGTAACATTGATACGTGAAAAACGTTATGAACACGCGACATACTTGGCGGTAAAACGAGTCTATAGGCCATAGTTCTTACTCGATCGAGGATTTTAAATGGGCCAATAAAATCGAGGGTTGAGATTTTCTCTCTCCAACGATTCTTGCTTCTAGAATAACGCCTTCTTGAACCTTCTTCTTCACATTCATCAGCTCTGAGTATATAGCTTGAGCGGCTTTAACTTTATCGATTAAAGTCGATTCTAATCGTATATTTGTTATCTTCACGTGGGTCCCTAGAGTCTTTAACTCTATCTTCATCATTTGTAAGTTATACAAAATGGGTTTTTGTGTTAACAACATCGCACTCATAAACGCATACGATCTTCTACTCAACGCGTCAGCTACCCCGTTTCTTCCATGATGATATTGAATGGTATGATCGTAATCTTCAACAGCTCGAGCCAACGTCTTTGGTGCATTATAAGTTCATTTTTGTTGAAGAAATATTTAAGGGTTTTAGAAATGGGTTTTGTACTGGGGTCAAT
Source organism: Panax quinquefolius (assembly GCA_020205615.1). NCBI lineage: Eukaryota > Viridiplantae > Streptophyta > Magnoliopsida > Apiales > Araliaceae > Panax > Panax quinquefolius. The sequence goes on from CM035152.1 coordinate 147,305,270, forward strand.
ACAAAATTCGATTTCACGCTCTTGGGTAGGTCAAGAAGTCTTCAAGAATACGTCAGGAAATTTATTAACGATAGAAATATCATTCAAAACTGTGACTCTCATCCAAGACTTGGATAGCACATCACATTGATACCTATCAACTTGCCATCGTCATTCACGGCGTCGCCTATAGAAAGTCTGGCTTCGGTGCATTCCACACAAGGAAATCATCAGCGAAATGTTCATGACTCTTTACTTATGGCTTAATATAACAGTGATTGACTTTAGGGTTTGGTTGCTTGAATTCACATAACCGGTTGGTTAGGAATATGAAAGCTAACAACCTTACGAAAAGCATGATGAGTAGTTAACCAATCGATTCCTCAAATCACATCAAAGGCAAGTATTTTCAAATAGATAAGATCAACAGGTAACGTGAAAGTATCGATTTGAATCAACAAGATTTATAAACAGTGGAGGTAACGAAGGTTTCTACTAATGAAGTTTTAACCAATAAGTCAAAGTCTAACTTCTCTGGGGTCAAATTTAAATGTTGAGCGCAAGCAAGAGAGATAAACGAATGGGTAGAACCGGTATCTAATAAGGTATAGACTTCACAAGAATTTATAATTAACTAACCCGTACTAACTTCGTTCAGGTTACTCGCTTTTTGAGAAGTCAAGAAAAACGCTCTCCCTGAAACCACCAACTTTGTTTTGTTCGTATCCGCCTTTGGTGCCACCGTCCCAGCTGGACTTGACTTTGATGCACGATAAAATCGGGCTAGATGACCTTCTCTTCCATAATTGTAACATGTTTTGGACTGCTGCTCAAAGTTTGGACTGATATGTCCTTCCCCTCCGCATTTGAAGCATATGATAAGTTGTCGTTCTCCTTCCTTAACAACGGGTACTGATGCTGACGTCTTTCTATCATTGTTGAATCTCCTCTTCTTGAAATGTCCATTTTTATTGTTTTGGCCATGATTACCACCGAAGTGGTTACCATTTCTGGCATGTTGATTCCCTCCACGATTATTGTCACCGCTTTGATGACTGCTATCACTGGTATTATCATTTTGCCAGCTGCTCTTTTTTGGTTGGGTTGACTCATTATCACGCTCCAATAACTGAGCCCTATTAACAACATCTGAATACAAACACAGTTTATGAGAGATAAGATATTGACGTATCTCGGGTTTCAAACCTCTTAGAAACATTCGCGTTATTTTCTCCGCATTATCAACCAAATGGGATGCAAACCGGGATAACTCAGCAAACTTAGCAGTATCATGTTGACAATTTGGACGTTATTGATTTCTGGATAAATTAAATTATAATTTTTTAAAAATTTATCCTTGAACTTATTTTATTGAATTCTTATATCATTGTCATCATCATCATGTTTATATTATGTTGAAAGTCATCTGTGGCCTGTAGTGCATAGATGGACTTGGTATGATTATACCACCGGATTATTCTAAGTATAATCATGACCGTAATGTTACAAATGATGTGGTAAAAGTCCTCATTGGCCTGTAGTGCATTGATGGATAGTTGTTGGCATGATCATGACCATTAATAAAAATACGAATATCCTTGGCCTGTAGTGCATGGATAATTTGTGGTCATGATACTAATAAATATCCTTGGCCGTAGTGCAGGGATGATGTGGATTATTTATTAAGCTGAGTCTCAACGATAAAAGTGATGAAAAATCTTTTAAATCATAAAAGATAGTAGATTTTATTCTCTACTTGATTCTTCTAATGGATTGCTTGTTCCGATGCAGTTAAACTTGATGTTTGTTATATTTTATCAGTTTAACACTGTTGAAGGCTAACGATAAATTATTCTACATTATCTTAGTCGTAATATTTCTTACTGGGCTAGTTGAGCTCACCCTTTTGTTTTCATTGTTCTCTTCAGGAAATGAGAACGTAGCAGGGACTAGTCGGGGAACGAAGTGACGGTCCAGATGTTTGCATTAGTTGTCCTCATTATTTTATGAAATAGTGTGATAATAAATGTACTGAAGACTTCCTTTGAGTTCGAATACTGTCTAGAAGACAATATTCATATTAAAGCTCTCAGTTTATGTTTTGTCGTATTATACACGACAGTTGTATTATTAAGTTGTATTTGAATTTTGTACCATGTATTTGGCGACTCAAGATGGGTGATGTATACCTATTTTGGGGGCGTTACAGTTTGTGTAAATTGAAACAATAAAAGTTCACATATAATCTTTCTAGACATTATTTGGTTCTCATGATTTTGTTCATTCTGGCCCCGAACAGTTCCTGATTTATGAGTGCTTTAGAGAAGTATAGCCTTATCCTTCTCATAGAATTGACCCAGTTCACACTCACATAGGTGATTCTTAATAAGAGTATCCTATCATACTCTACTTGTTTATTAAGATTTAAGAATCATTATAAACATAGCTTATCCTGAAATCGCTACAAGTATTACTATCTCGTATCATAGGAATGAGTAGAAGAAATTAATTTCTTCATAGTGATTTGGTTGAAGCGTTCACAATTTAGCTGTCCCTTTGAACCTGGATCTTGAGATCTCTAGTCAACTAGGTTAAGTTTCCATCATGACAATCCTTATTTATAGGCTTTAAACCCATTCCCCTCGAAGTTATTTTTACTTGTTCTCTAGTCAAACCTTTAGTCAACGGATCCATTATATTTTCTTTCGACTTTATGTACTCAATAGACGACTTTATGTACTCAATAGACATAATGCCATTAAAGAGAAAATATATTATGGTATTGTGTCTACGACGAATATGTCCAGTGTAAGACCCCAACTTTTATGAATAAAGAATAATTTTCTCGAAATATATTTTTAAATATTATGGTGTGGATTTTATATAATGTTATAGTTGTGGGTAATATTTACAAATTTTGCAAAGTAAGCAAGTGGTTATATAATATTCGATTGGTCGGGGAATATTCGTTTTAACATGGAATATTAAAGACGATGGCGAGAATCATTAGTGGACCCCTAACCAAGTATGTATCGTAGTTAAAACGACATAATTATCTTTTAAAAATAAGCGTGGAAGTTTTACCGTTAAACCGTTGAACTACCCGGTAGTAAAAAGTACGATGTCTACGCGTGGTTCGCATAGTAGCACACGGTATTGATTATTGATGTTTACGTGAGAAGTCACTCAGTTATACTCAATTATTGCTACAGTAATTGCTACATCATATCTCTCATAATATTGATTCGATTATTGTCGCAGTATCATCTGCATAATATGATATATTATTAAATTAATAATTGAGACAACAAGGTTATTCATATTATTAAATTACAATATTTACAATGTCTAGAAGTTCTGTCAAGGAGAGGTTTGGTCATCTAATCATGGCATGATAAGGAGAAATCCTTATCTAAAGCCCCCTCTTTCCTAGGAACGACCTGATTGTTAAATATTGTGAGTTATAATATTAATGATGAATAAGTTCGTGTTGATTAAAGATTAAATTGATGGTTCCATTGTGTTGGAATTATTAGTGTTAGTGAAAATCTACATTAATTTCGATATTAATTGATGTCTGGAAGTTTTACTAACCAGTCTGGTAATTAATCAGATAAAAGAGCAATTTATTACTATTAATTCACATGATTATAACTATTTGTTCACATGTGTGTACTATTGATTCACATTCTTGTACTATTAGGGGAGTTGGTGCAGGATTGATAATACTTGCATGACTAAGTTAAAAATAGAGGTATAGATGGAGTCTATATCTTGTAATTCATATTTTTACATGATTATAACTATTGATTCACATGATTAAACTATTGATTCACATTATTTACTATTAGGGGAGGTGGTGCAAGTTTGATAATACTTGAAGGACTAAATTAAAAATAAAAGAAAAGTTAAAGGTATTGTACTGTAATATTTCGAGCCCCAAAACGTGCAATTATCAAAACTATATTTTTCTATAAATAGAAGCTCATTCTTCCTTCATTTCTCACCAATTCACTAAAGCTATAGAGCAATTATTATAGTATAGAGAGAAATTATAGAGAGAAAGAAGAAGAGAAATTTGCTACCTCTCTACTCCAGTATCCAGTTTCTTTCTAAGGTAATGGGTATTATTTCTTTCGTATTCATGAAGAGAGCTTCTATTATTCCATTCCTTATTATTATGTTGGAATAACCTGTCTATGCGAAGTACCGCATACATGGTGAAATTCTTCTGTTATTCCATTCTTTATTATTCATTTGAATATCACATGCATGCGGATTACGCTTTAGACACTGGTTCCATTCTTTATTATTCATTGGAATAACATGTATGCGTGCGATCTATCACACGTGCATGGTGAATTCTTTGTTATTCCATTCTTTATTATTACATTGGAATATTACATGCATGCGGATTACGCTAGACTGGTTCCATTCTTTTTATTATTTGCTGAATAACTCGTATGCATGGATTCATCGCATGTATGGTGAATTCTTTGTTATTCCATTCTTTATTATTTTGTTGGAATATTCATGCATGCGGATTACGCTAGACTGGTTCCATTCTTTATTTATTCATTGGAATAACACATGCATGCGCGATCTATCGCATGCATGGTGAATTCTTACATTATTCCATTCCTTATTATTTTGTTGGAATATCCATGCGTGTGGATTACGCATAATCTGGTTCCATTCTTTATTTTTACATTGTTGGAATAACACATACATGTGGATTATCACATGTACATGGTGAATGATCCTTCATATTCATTCCTTATTAAATTGTGGAAATGATTCGCTCACGTGGATTATCACATGCGGCGGGTGAAAATCCATTTGCGATTTCATATATTCTATGATACTCATTTGGTTAAAGTTTTGGCTTCTATACTCCATGAAATAAGTAGAATATCCTGGATATTTGCGCTTCATCCAGTATCTTTTCATGGAAATATTCTTCTGAGCAATCTTGAATTTTACTCCATAAAGCAGTATCATGTTGACAATTTGGACGTAATTAATTTCAAGATAAATTAACTTATAAATCTTTAAAATTTATTCTTGAACTTGTTTTATTGAATTATTATGTCATTGTCTTCATCCTCATGCTTATATTGTGATGAAAGTCATCTTTGGCTTACGTGCATAGATGGACTTGGTATGATTAAACCAGGGATTATCTGTATAATCATGACCTGTAATGTTATAAATGATGTGGTAAAAGTCCTCAGTAGCCTGTAGTGCATTGATGGACATTTTTTGGTATGATTATGACCAGGGATTATTCAGTATAGTCATGACCATTGATGATTTAATGAATATCCTTGGCCCGTAGTGCAGGGATGACTCGATGATGTGGTTTATTTATTAAGCTATGTCTCAACGATAAAAATTGATGAAAATATTTTAAATCATAGAAGATAGTAGATATCATGTTCTACTTGACTCTTCTAATGGATTGCTTATTCCGCTGCAGTTAAACTTGATGTCTATTGTATTTTATCAGTTTAACATTGTTGAAGACTAAAGATAATTTATTCTGCATTATCTTAGTCATAATATTGCTTACTGGGCTAGTTGAGCTCACCCTTTCTTTCATTGTTCTCTTCAGAAAATTACAACGTAGCCGGGACTAGTCGGGGAACGGAGTAACGGTCCAGATAATAACATTAGTAGTCCTCACTATTCTGTTAAATAGTGTGATAATAAATATAATGAGGACTCCACTGAGTGTGGATATTATCTAGATGACAATATTCTTATTAAAACTCTTAGATTATGTTTTGTCGTATTTTACACGACTGTTGTATAATTAGGTTGTATTTGAATTTGTACCATGTATTTGGCGACTTAAGATGGGTGATGTATACCTATTTTGGGGGCGTCACAGTTAGTATCAAAGTTTAAGGATATGATCCCTAGCTGAGATGTGAGACAAGAACTAGGAGGGGAGAGACGGGGAATTCCTTCGCTAATATGACTTACCTAAGTTTATTTGGTATTTAATTGGCCGGTCAGTGTAAGACCCCGAATTTTATAAAATGAAAGTATTCAATTTTTTTATAATTTTTATTTTATTTCGTAAATGGTTAAATTGATAAAGGGTTAAAGTTAAGGGTGATATGTGAAAATTTTTGCAAAGTATGCAAGTTGTTATAAAATATTTGTTTGGTCGGGGAATATTATTTTTGTCGGAGAATATCCAAAATGATTTGCAGTACAATCATTGGTGGACCCCACAATGTAATTATTGTCGATTGAGAAAACGATAAAAATATTTTATGAAAATAACGGTCGGAAGTTTTACAGATTAAGCTGTTGAAACACACGGTGTTAAAAGTACGATGAATGGCGTGGTTGCATAGTAGTACACGGTTTTGATTATTGATGCTTACGTGAGAAGTCACTCAGTTTTATTCAATTATTGCTATAGTAATTGTTGCATAGTATCTCACGTTTTTTTATTCAATTATTGTCGATATTTTGTGATGCCCCCAAAATAGGAATACAACACCCATTCTGAGTCGCCAAATAGATGGTACAGAAACAACTACAACTTTATTAATACAATTGTCGTGTAAAATACGACAACACATAAATTGTGAGTTTAAAAAAACAAATATTGTCTTCTAGACAATATCAACACTCAAATAAGTCCTCATTACAATTATTGATATACTATTTTACAAAATAGTGAGGACTACTAAAACAACTTTCTAGAACCTTCATTCTATACCCCGACTAGTACTCGCTACATTCTCGCCTCCTGAGAAGAAAAATGGAACTAAAAGAAAAAAAGGGTGAGCTCAACTAGCCCAGTAAAGAATATTATGACTAAGATAATATAGAACAAATTATCGTTAGTCTTCAACAGGGAAAAATATGATAGAATATAATAGTCAACAAGTTTCAGATCAATATTCGCATCGAAAATAATAATTCATAGAACAGTTACGTAGAGAATGAAATCTACTATTATCTATGAATTTAAAAGTTCGTCATCAATATTTTATCCCTGTAACATCAATCAATATATATCTTGAATCAAATATGCATATTTACACTTCAGGCCAAAGATATTCATCAGTTGGTCATGTTCATCTCAACACTTGTACATCTCTGCACTACGGGCCAAAGATATTCATAAGAAAATCAACCATCTTTGCACTACATGCCAAAGATATTTAGTAATATCATCATTTAGGACTGAGGATGATGAAAAATATTTTAAAGAAAACGAATCCAGTGAAACAAAAGAACAAATATAAACAGTCCAAGTTCAAAAATACTTCATAAATAACCATAGTGGAGTAAAATTCAAGAATGATCAAAACATGGATACAATCAAAGCTAATATGCATAATAGATATTTTGGACAAAAAATGAAAATTTAATTTTTCTGTGAATAGTGCCGTATTCGTGAATAGTGTCGTATATGTAAATAGTGCCGTATACGTGAATAGTAACCCCGACACTAAAAGACAATAATTTCACAAGAAAAATCTTACCAATATTCCGGCATAATGATATTGAAAGAAATAAAATCATTTTAAAAAAGATAACATCCCTTACCTCGAAAGAATAGTACTTCTGGCTGGAATATCAGATATAACGCTGAAAGAACTTGCACCGTATAGCAACACTCAAAGTATCAAAATACTCACAAGAATACGCTCGATAATATAGAGAGAAATCTTTAGTTTCTGGTGTGATTTTTAATTCTAACCTAAGCACCCTATTTATAGAAAAATGCTTAGAACACCAAAGCAGAAAATTTAATAAATTAATAATATTTTCAAAACATATTCTTACGCACTCCACCAGCCCACAACATCAGCCACCCACCCCTCAATAAAAGTAAGAAAAACGTTTTTCTTAAATAAAACAATTAAAACTTCCAAAAATCAATTATTTCAAAACTTCGGAGCTTCAATAATTCATAATAAATAGCCCTTTTATTAGAAAAATTCAAATCTTATGTCCTTTTCATAGGAAATTCCATTCTCTACAACTTTGTAGTTTTAAGTTTTTCCAAATTCCAAGCAGAACTTGACCGAAATCAACATACGGACGATTTTACAGGCTATAATCAAATTTCAGTCAAGAAATGGGATCCACAAACATGAAAAACATATTTTAAATATTTTTAGTAACAAAAATACTCTTCCTCCTCATTTTTTCATATATCCCACATTCATTGTAAAGATATCACCATTATTATATTATTATAATATAATAATATATTTAAATGAATTATTTTATCAGAAAAAGATAAAATATTTATTTTCAACAATTGTCACCTTAAAAATTTTCTCCATCTGTATCCACATAAAATGAATATTTTTCTCATCATATACATTAATAATGAATTATTCACAAATAATATTACGAGAATCACAATATCGATAAACCATAGCTTTCCGAAAGAGGGACTTTCCAATAAGAATTTCTCCTTACTGGCGCACAATTATGTGACCAAACCTCTCCTTGGACAGAACTTTCTAGACATTGCCAATAATGTTATCTAATAATATTATTCAAATAATATGAATTATTGCTCCGATAATGGAAAATACTGTGTAGTGACAATTATTGAAATAACAATAATATAAAATATCAACGTAGCAATTATTGAATCAATAAAATAAAATATTGAACAATAATTACTGTAACCATTATTGAGTAGTGCCTTCTTACGTAAGAATCAATAATTGGTGCAATAACGTGTGCTACTGTGTTTTAACCACCGAGTATTTCAACAGTATTAACGGTAACAACTACGCCGTTATTTATAAACAACTTATACTTGTCGTTTTCTTCATCCAATCGCTTTTCATTATGGAGCCCACACAAGGCTGTGTCGTCGTACGAATATTCCCTGACAGTAAGATTATTCCACAACCAAACGAATATTCCCCGACAACAATGCATATTTTATAACTACTTGTTTATTTAAAATATTTGCGTATTTTACCCATAACTAACCACATTAATCAAATCAACCCTTACTATTTCAAAATAATAAATAGAGGAAATTCAATTTCATTTATAATAAGTTGGGGTCTTACAACCTTCCCTCCTTATGAAATTTTGTCCTCGAAATTGACGTACGTACCTGGTGTTTCAAAAAGGTGAGGATACCTCGCTTTCATTTTCGTTTCCAACTCCCAGGTCATTTCCTCTATAGCATGGTTCCTCCACAAAACTTTGACCTGTGGTATAACCTTTGTGCGTAGGACATGCTCCTTCCTATCCAAGATCTTGACAGGTACCTCTTCGTACATTAAGTCTTCGGCTATCTAGTCTGGTTCTAACTCAATAACGTGGTTCGGGTCTTTCACATATTTACATAGCACAGATATATGAAAAACATTATGAACACGAGACATACTTGGAGGTAATGCGAGTCTATAGGCCGCATTTCGTACTCGGTCAAGAATTTGAAATGGACCAATAAATAGTGGATTGAGCTTTCCTCTTTTCCCAAATCTTGTAACTCCCTTCCATGGAGCCACACGCAACAATACATGATCCCCAATACTAAATTTCACGTCCTTTCGATGAAGATCCGCATAACTCTTTTGTAGATCCTGTGCCATTTGTATACGTTGTCGAATCATTTGGATCTTTTCCGTAGTCATACTACCAACTCGGGTCCCAACAATGTTGCTTCACCCACCTCATCCCAACATATTGGAGAGCGACACTTTCGTCCATACAATGCTTCGAATGGAGCCACACCTATACTTGCTTGATAACTGTTGTTGTAGGAGAATTCCACCAATGATAAATACTTATCCCAACTCCCTTTGAAGTCTAGGACACAGAGTCTTAATAGATCTTCAAGAGTTTGAATAGTCCTCTCTGATTGTCCGTCTGTTTGAGGATGGTATGCCGAACTAAATCGTAAATCTGTCCCTATAGCTTTTTGTAAGCTAACCCAAAATCGTGAAGTGAATCTTGGGTCACGATCCAAAACTATGGATATTGGCATGCCATTCAATCTCACAATTTCATTTACATACATACGAAAAAGACGTTCAAGGGAATAAGTCTCCCGTATTAGCAAGAAATGAGCAGACTTGGTTAATCTATCAACAATAACTCAAATAGCATTTATGCCTTGAGAAACCGTGGGAAAACTCATAACGAAATCCATGGTAATGTGTTCTCACTTCCATTTCAGAATCTCAAGTGGTTGCAATGGACCTCGAGATAAACTTTGCAAGCTCTCTCTTCATATTATTCCACCAAAATGTATGTCGAAGATCACGATATATTTTGGTACTTCAAGGATGGATTGCAAACGGTGTATTGTGTGCCTCCATCATGATCTTGTATTTTAAATCAGAGTCGTTAGGAACACAAAGTCTGGAGCGGACTCGAAGTATTCCCTCTTCATCGATTCTTGCTTCTGGAATAGCACCTTCTTATACTTTCTTCTTCATACGCATCAGCTCTGGGTCTATGGCTTGAGCAACTTTAACTTTTTCGATTAAAGTCGGTTCTATGCGTATACTTGAAATCATTGCATGGGTCCCCGGAGTCTTGAATTCTATCTTCATCTTTTGTAAATCACACAAAATGGGCCTTTGTGTTGACAACATCGCACTCGTTCCCGCGTATGATCTTCTACTCAACGCGTCAGCTATCACGTTCTCTTTTCCAAGATGGTATTGAATGGCGTGGTCGTAATCTTTCAACAGCTCGAACCAACGTCGTTGCCGCATGTTGAGTTCCTTTTGGGCGAAGAAATACTTGAGGCTTTTATGGTCTGAATATATCTCCACTTTCTCCCCATATAGATAGTGCCTCCAGATCTTTAGCGCAAAAACGACTGCTGCCAACTCTAGATCATGAGTAGGATAATTCCTCTCATATTCTTTAAGTTATCGCGAGGCATAGGCTATGACCTTCTCATGTTGCATGAGAACACACCCTAACCCTTTGCTCGAAGCATCGCTGTAGATAACAAATCCATCCGAACCAGATGGTATTGTCAGAACAGGTGCCGAAATGAGTCTCCTCTTGAACTCTTGAAAACTCTTTTCGCATTCCTTGCTCCATACGAATTTTGTGTCTTTCCGAGTCAGCTGAGTTAACGGAGTAGCGATTCGAGAAAACCCTTCCACGAATCTCCGATAATAACTAGCTAAGCCCAGAAAGCTACATACTTCGGTCACCGACTTTGGTTGCTCCCAACTTTATATTGCTTCAATCTTCGTCGGGTCAACAGATACTCCATGTTTTGACACCACGTGCCCAAGGAATGCTACTTTCTCAAGCCATAACTCGCATTTCTTCAACTTCGCATAAAGCTTGTTTTCACGAAGCCTTTGGAGTACCAGCTTCAAATGGTGCTCATGATCTTCACGGCTTTTGGAATTTATGAGTATGTCATCAATAAAGACAACAACGAACTGATCCAAATATTCCTTGAATACTCGGTTCATCATATCCATGAAAGCCGCAGGAGCATTAGTCAATCCAAAAGACATGACTAAGAATTCATAATGCCCGTCTTCGAAGTTCGAAGGCGGGTCTTTGGAATATCCTCGATTCTAATCTTCAACTGATGATATCTAGAATGAAGATCGATCTTTGAAAAGAATTGTGCTCCTTGTAACTGGTCAAACAGGTCATCAATGCGAGGTAGCGGATACCTATTCTTGATGGTGACATGGTTCAATTCCCGGTAGTCAATACAAAGTAGCATACTCCTGTCTTTCTTCTTTACAAATAAAATAGGAGAACCCCAAGAAGATGTACTAGGACGAATGAAACCGATGTCCAACAACTCCTTTAGTTGGACCTTTAACTCCTAAAGTTCAATAGGAGCCATTCGATATGGGGTTTTTGAAATGGAATTTGTACCAGGTTTAAGATCAATAAAGAATTCAACTTCACGTTCTGGGGGTAGACCGGGAAGTTCTTCAGGAAATACGTCAGGAAATTTACTAACAACAGAAATATTATTCAAATCTGTCGTGTCTTTATTCAAATCCATAACATGGGCTAAGAAAGCTTGACATCCGTTTTTCAATAAACGAATAGCTTTATGACTTGATATGACAGTGATTGATTTTAGTGGTTTAGTTGCTTGAATTGCATACAACAACGGGTTGGTTAGGAATATGAAAACTAACAACCTTACGAAAATAATCAATTTTGGCATGATGAGTAGTTAACCAATCAATCCCTAAAATCACATCAAAAGCAAGTATCTTTAAAGAGATAAGGTCAACAGGTAATGTGATGGTGCCAACTTGGATCAAACAAGATTTATAAATAGTGGATGTGATGAAAGTTTCTCCTAACGGAGTCTCCACAGATAAGTCAAAGTCTAATTTCTCCGGAGTCAAGTTTAAACGTTGAGCACAAGTAGGAGAGATAAATGAATGGGTAGCAATGGTATCTAGTAATGTATAAACTTTACAAGAATTTATGATTAGCTTACCCATGATCACCTCGTTTGGGTTCCTTGCATTTTGACCAGTCACAACAAACGCTCTTCCAGGAACGACTTTGACTTTTCTGGGACAGCCTTTTGAGTCACCATCCCCCCTGGACTTGGTTTCGCTACAATACAATCTCGAGCGATATGTCCTTCCTTTCAATAATTATAACATACCTTGAACTGTTGTGGGCAGTTTGGATTGATATGTCCCTCTTTTTCACATTTATAGCATACGACCGGTGGTCGTTCTCCTCCCTAGAACCGATTCTTCTTTGGTCTTTGACGTCTTCATATTGTCATTATTGAATCTCCTCTTTTTAAAATCTCCCCCCGACTCGCTTCTTCTATTTTCATGGCCATGATTACCACCAGAGTGGTTGCCGCTTTTGTCCGTATTTTTCTTTCTCCGCTGGTTATCGTTGTTACGATGATCTATCGCATGGCCGGTATGACCACTCGTTGTGGTCTCTCGGCTGAACGTACTCGTTATCTCGCTCTAATAATTGAACCCTGATGACAACATCTGAATAGAGAAAAAATTTATGAGAAATGAGATATTGACGTATGTCGGATTTCAAACCTCTTAGAAACATCCGCATCATACGTTCCTCATTCTCCACCAAATGAGGTGCAAACGTGGATAACTCCGCGAACTTCGCCTCGTATTGGGACACCGTCATGTTATTCTGTTCCAATCTAATAAACTCCACCTCCTTCATATGACGAATACTTTCAGGAAAGTACTTGTCATTAAACAGTTTCTGAAATGTCTGCCAAGACATGCTAAGTGCAGCTGGATGGGTATGCTTCACAGATTCCCACCAGTAATCTACCTCATTACGGAACATAAAGGTAGCGAATGGAACCTTCTGTTCCTCCGTCCATCCCAAGACATCGAATATCTTGGTAATTTGCTTGACCCACGTCTCCACCTTAATCGGATCCGGCTTTCCCCAGAATTCTGGTGGTCCAAACTCTTTCCACGTCTCCTCAAATGCGATTTTGTATGAATGTTCCACGCAAAAAGCTTCTAAACATTAAAGTCGCTCATCATCCGATCGGTTGGTGTTGTTTACAGGAGGAACATTGCCGGCCTGTTGCACGTTCTCCTCATTGATGAGTAAAGGTGTCTCCACGGTTTCAGTTACTGCACTATTAACATTCTCGGTTGACATTCTCAAATACTTCCATAAAACAAGGGTTAATTAAAGAAATCGACATATCACATAATATCCCTATATTTTGACCAACAAACAAATAAGCTTAGGTAGGACACACTAGTGAAGGATTTACTCGTCTCTCCCCTCCTAGTTCTATTCCCCGATCTTCGCTAGAGATCATATCCCTAAGCTCTGATATCAACTGTGACGCCCCCAAAATAGGTATACAACACCCATTCTCGCCAAATATTATCTTCTAGACAATATCAACACTCAAATAAGTCCTCATTACAATTATTGATACACTATTTTACAAAATAATGAGGACTACTAAAACGACTTTCTAGAACCTTCATTCTATACCCCGACTAGTACTCGCTACATTCTCGCCTCCTGAGAAGAAAAATGGAACAAAAAGAAAAAAAGGGTGAGCTCAACTAGCCCAGTAAAGAATATTATGACTAAGATAATATAGAACAAATTATCGTTAGTCTTCAACAGAGAAAAATCTGATAGAATATAATAGTCAACAAGTTTCAGATCAATATTCGCATCGAAAATAATAATTCATAGAACAGTTACGTAGAGAATGAAATCTACTATTATCTATGAATTTAAAAGTCCATCATCAATATTTTATCCCTGTAATATCAATCAATATATATCTTGAATCAAATATTCATCTCTTTGCACTTGTGCCAAAGATATTCATCATTAGTCATGTTCATCTCAACACTGTACATCTTTGAACTACGGGCCAAAGATATTCATAAGAAAATCAACCATCTTTGCACTCTAAAGCCAAAGATATTTAGTAATATCATCATTTAGGACCGAGGATGATGAAAAATATTTTAAAGAAAAGCGAATCCAAAGTGAAACAAAAGAACAAAGATTAAGGATTCGTACTTTAAACAGTCCAAGTTCAAAAATACTTCATAAATAACCATAGTGGAGTAAAATTCAAGAATGATCAAAACATGGATACAATCAAAGCTAATATGCATAATAGATATTTTGGACAAAAAATAAAAATTTAATTTTTCTGTGAATAGTGCTGTATTCGTGAATAGTGTCGTATACGTAAATAGTACCATATATGTGAATAGTAACCCCGACACTAAAAGACAAGAGTTTCACAAGAAAAATCTTACCAATATTCCGGCATAATGATATTGAAAGAAATAATATCATTTTAAAAAAGATAACATTCATTACCTCGAAAGAATAGTACTTCTGGCTGGAATATCAGATATAACGCTGAAAGAACTTGCATCGTATAGCAAAACTCAAAGTATCAAAATACTCACAAGAATACGCTCGATAATATAGAGAGAAATCTTTAGTTTCTGGTGTGATTTTCAATTCTAACCTAAGCACCCTATTTATAGGAAAATGCTTAGAACACCAAAGTAGAAAATTTAATAAATTAATAATATTTTCAAAACATATTCTTATGCACACCACCAGCCCACAACATCAGCCACCCACCCCTCAATAAAAGTAAGAAAAACGTTTTTCTTAAATAAAACAATTAAAACTTCCAAAAATCAATTATTTCAAAACTTCGGAGCTTCAATAATTCATAATAAATAGCCCTTTTATCAGAAAAATTCAAATCTTATGTCCTTTCCATAGGAAATTCCATTCTCTACAACTTTGTAGTTTTAAGTTTTTCCAAATTCCAAGCAGAACTTGACTGAAATCAATATACGGACGATTTTACAAGCTATAATCAAATTTCAGTCAAGAAATGGGGTCCACAAAAATGAAAAACATGTTTTAAATATTTTTAGTAACAAAAATACTCTTCCTCCTCATTTTTTCATATATCCCACATTCATTGTAAAGATATCACCATTATTATATTATTATAATATAATAATATATTTAAATGAATTATTTTATCAGAAAAGATAAAATATTTATTTTCAACAATTGTCACCTTAAAAATTTTCTCCATCTATATCCACATAGAATGAATATTTTCCTCATCATATACATCAATAATTAATTATTCATAAATAATATTACAAAAATCAATATCGATATTGTGACTAGGCGGTTCGGAAAGAGGGACTTTTCAATAAAAATTTCTCCTTACTGGCGCACAATTAGGTGACCAAACCTTTCCTTGGACAGAACTTTCTAGACATTGCCAATAATGCTATCTAATAATATTATTCAAATAATATGAATTATTGCTCCGATAATGGAAAATACTGTGTAATGACAATTATTGAAACAACAATAATATAAAATATCAACGTAGCAATGATTGAATCAATAAAATAAAATATTGAAAAGTAATTATCGTAACCATTATTGAGTAGTGCCTTCACGTAAGAATCAATAATTGGTTCAATACCGGTGTCTACTCGTGTTTTAACCATTTAGTATTTTAACAATATTAATTGATGAATAACCATTACTGTTATTTATAAACAACTTATACTTTTCGCTTTCTTCATCCAATCGCTTTCACGTTATGGGGCCCTCACAAGGTCGCTACAGGTCATTGCATTTAATATTCCCGACAAGAAGAATATTCCACCACCAAACGAATATTCCCCGACAACAATGCATATTTTATAACCACTTGCTTATTTAAAATATTTACGCATTTTACCCATAACTAACCACATTAATCAAATCAACCCTTACTATTTCAAAATATTAAATAGAGGAAATTCAATTTTATTTATAATAAGTTGGGGTCTTACTTATTTTATATATTATTAAATCAATAATTGAGTTAACAAAGTTATTAATATTATTATTTGCAATATTAACGATGTCTAGAAGTTCTGCCAAGGAGAGGTTTGGTCACTTAATTGCGCGCCAATAGGGAGAAATTCTTATTGGAAAGTCCCCTCTTTCCTAGGAACAACCTGGTCGATTAATATTGTGAATTATAATAAAGGTGATAAGTTTTGTTTTATTATTATTATAAATGTAATAAAACAGAAAACTTTTTATATAAAACAGAATACTTTTATAAAGTTATTCGTTTTATTAGACTATAAATATAATATATAATATTCTATTATGCATAGTGTTTGCATAAATTTCTGATAGTGTTTGTATAGTAAAATCTTTTTATATAAAATATAATACTTTTATAATGTTATTTGTTTTATTAGATTATAAATAGAATATATTATATTTTATTTAAAATATTTTGTTTTATTAGAATATTTTATTAATACTGCATAGTAAATTAATATGGACCGTTCGTTTAAAAGTAAATCAATCTGGACCGTTCATGAATTAGTTAATATTCAGTCCATTCTCCTATAAATAGAAGTTCATTCCTTCATTATTTCTTACGAATTCACTGAAACTCTAGAGAGAGAAACTATAGAGAGAAAGAAGAAAAGTATTCTACTACTTCACTACTCCTATATCCAGTTTCTTCTAAGGTAAGGGGTATTATTTCTTTTGTATTCATGAAGAGAACTTCTGTTATTCCATTCTTTATTGTTTATCTCAACATTTTTGGATGCCATTTTCAAATACTGCCACAAAACAAGGGTTAATTAACATATCACATATTATCCCTATATTTTCGATCATGTGGCGCCCCCAAAATAGGTATACATCACCTATTCCGAAGTCGCCAAATACATGGTATGTAATACAAATACAATCTTAAATATACAACATGAAATGTGAGTTTTAATACAAATATTGTCTTCTAGACAAGATTCAAACTCAAAATAAGTCCTCAATACATTTATTATCACACTATTTCATAGAATAGTGAGGACTACTAATGCTATCATCTGGAGCGTCACTCCGTTCCCCGACTAGTCCCTGCTACGTTCTCATTTCCTGAAGAGAACAATGAAAGCAAAAAGGTGAGCTCAACTAGCCTAGTAAGAAATATTATGACTAAGATAATACAGAATAAATTATCGTTAGCCTTCAACAGTGTTAAATTGATACAATATAACAAGCATCAAGTTTAACTGCAGCGAAATAAGCAATCCAATAAAAGAGTCAAGTAGAGAATAAAATCTACTATCTTCTATGATTTAAAAGGTTTTTCACCACTTTTATTGTTGAGACTCAGCTTAATAAATAAACCACATCATCCCTGCACTATGACCAAGGATATTCATTAGTATCACAACCATAAATTATCCATGCACTACGGACCAAGGATATTTGTGTATTCATCAATGGTCATGATCATGCCAATAATTGTCCATCAATGCACTACGGGCTAATGAGGACTTTTACCACATCATTTGTAACATTACTATTAATGATTATACCGAATAATCCTCGGTCATAATCATACCAAGTCCATCTATGCACTACAGGCCACAGATGACTTTCAACATAATATAAACATGAGGATGATGACAATGATATAAGAATTCAATAAAACAAGTTCAAGAATTAATTTATCCAGGAACCAATAACTTCCAAATTGTGAATATGATACTGCTTTGTGGGGTAAAATTTAAGAATGCTCAGAAGAATATTTTCATAAAAAGATACTGGATGAAGCGCAAATATCCAGGATATTCTACTAATTTCATGGAGTATAGAAGCCAAAACTTTAACCCATTGAGTATAATATAATATATGAAACTGCAAATGGATTTTTGACCGCCATGCGGTAATCCACCTAAACAGATCATTTCCATAATTTAATAAGGAATGAATACGAAGAATCATTCACCATGCATGCGGTAATCCACATAGATAGGTTATTCCAACAGAATAATAAAGAATGGAATAACAGAAGAATTCACCAGGCATGCGATAGACCACAAAGACAGGTTATTCCTAATAGAATAATAAAGAATGGAACCAGGTCATGCGTAATCCGCACAGACAGGATATTCCAACATAATAATAAAGAATGGAATAACAATAGTGTTATTTCCCGGAGGCACAATAGATATCTAGAAAGGGGGGTTGAATAGATATTTAAAAACTTTTCTTTTAAATGGTTTAGAATGATTGTGATTAATGCACAGCGGAATGAGTATATAGTAAACCTTCTTTTAGATATCTTGAGTTAATGAGAGTAAGATAATTATGACAGTTATAGCCGTTATAGCAGTTATAGAAGACACATAGCTATTTTAAGTGGTTCAGAGCACTTAAAGCTCCTAATCCACTCTTCTACTCCTTGAGTAGGGAATCCACTAAGGATGATGTTACACACTTGAATCTCATGATTCCTTCTGCAGACCAAGCAAGCTTCAGCAGCACTTCTTAGTTCACTCTTGAATTCTTCAAGTCCAGCAGACTTGGTTCTTTACAGTTCACTTAGAACTCTTCAAGTCCTTCAGACTTGGAACTTCTCACTTCAGTTGATGGGTTGTTGTTGAGATCGTGATTGGTGCTACTCAGTTGCTATTAAGCACTTGTTCGAAAGAACTGAGTAGCTGAGCAAGCTTTCTATCTTTCTCGGATCGTAGAGTTGAGCGTTGAGTGTTCTTTCACGTTTTTGTTTTAATACTTGCTTGTCTTTCTCATCTGTCTATGTTCTGTATATATGTGATCTTGAAATCTATCCATTGAAGCCTTTTGAAGAAGCATTAAATGCGTTTGACCTTTCTGAACTTTGATGGACACTTTTTTGCACATCTTCTGAATTTCACTCTGGCCCACTGACACATCAAACTGCTTTCTCACCTAACATCTGAAAAGGTGTTTTTCTCTACCCAATGGTCCTTTTCTTAGCATCTTGAATACGTTCCTTTTGATCAATACTAAGGATATCTTTTGTATCGTTGGGACTGGTGAGTGTTTTAACGTT
Organism: Panax quinquefolius; assembly: GCA_020205615.1. Taxonomy (NCBI): domain Eukaryota; kingdom Viridiplantae; phylum Streptophyta; class Magnoliopsida; order Apiales; family Araliaceae; genus Panax; species Panax quinquefolius. The sequence continues at coordinate 147,324,651 of CM035152.1, forward strand.
CAAAACCTATTCCTCATTTATTGGAATTTGTCTTCAAACAAAAGTTAGGGCTCGATGCTTCTGACACAAGGCAGATGAAACTCTACTATCCATATCATAGTGTCTTGTCATATTGATGCTTGCTCTTAAGAGAACACTACGATTTCTCGCAAGGATTTGCACACTACGATCTTTTCACATGATGATCATCACTTGCTTGTCTTGCAGACTCAACGTTTTCGAGAGCACGCTACGATCTCTGAGTTAGCTTCGGAAAATGTCTGGACCACTCTATAATTTCTAAAGAGGTCCTTCAAGGCAAATACACTACGATCTTCTAAGCTCTACGATCTTGCCTTGGCTTTTGCAATCTGTTGATCAATTTTGATAGACTACGATTCTGTTGAAAGCTTTATCTATACGTTTCACGATAGATCAACCTAACATTTTTGATCTCTCTATTTATACATTTGTTTATATAATGATGAACACTTAAAAGATAAGATCAACCTAACAAATATGATCTATCACTAAGTCCTTGTACATATATTCTTTTAAGGACTTTACATATAATCATGATCATTTACTTTAAACATCAAATCAAGATATGCATTCTTCCAACAATCTCCCCCTATTTGATGTTGACATAACCAAGGAGATTTGTTGTCATGATTATCAATATCTAGATGCATTTTCATTAAAGTAAACATGACTTAATATTTCAGTGAGCAGCTGAAATTTCTAGAGAATAAGCATGAATTTATTGATGTCTAAAGAGTAGATATTATAGATAAGCTTTACATCAATAAGAGTTTAAGTTTCAACTTATCTCTATTTCTTCGGCCTTTTGCTTCTTGGAGAATTTGCATATTCCTCAGCTCTCCTCTTTCTGCTTGCTTCTTCTCTTCTGGACAAATCTTCCAGCTCCCTTGGGCTTAGTCTAGGATTATGATCATGCCTATTCATGAATGCAGGATCTCCAATTGGCATTCTTAGGCTTGTTGTTGTCACCTCATGAGAGCTGGTAGTTGGCCCTTGACTCCTTAATGGTTGAGTCATTAAAACTTCCCGCTGATCAGATCGTTGAGTCTGATGGCTGGATCGTGGAGTCTGCTGAGTGATTTGCCTTGCAGGTGGGTTCCTTGAGGCTTGAGTTTGGAATTGTCCTTTGCCTTTGCCCTTGCCTCCCTGACCTCCCTGATCTCCTTTGCCTTTATTCTCCCCCTTTATGTCAACATCAAGGGTTCGAATGTCTTCGGAGAGCCGAGTGACTCCTTAGACAAGCTCGTTGAGTTGACTCTGAGTTTGAGCAATGTCCTCATGATTTTCTTGGATCAAGACATCAGAACGAGTTTCACGTCGTTGAAGAATGTTGAGAACAGTTTTTGTCTGCTGCATTTGACCCATAGAGAAGTCTTGAAACTCTTTGACTGTAGTTTGAAGACTTTTGATGCTCTGTATCATTAGATTGTTCTGAGATTCTTTAGTTTTTTGTAAGATCAAGACAGTATCCCGATGCCTTTTAGCTGCAAGAAAGTGAATATCGTCCCTGTCTTTTATGCTTTGAAGCATTTCTTTGATGATTTCTTTGAGCGTTTTAGAGTGCTTAGAGCTTAGGGAGCTTGGAAGATTGTTTGCAACATTGATCATTGATGTTAATCTCAGCTGGATAAGTGCAGTATGATATTCAAGACTCTCGTCGAGTTCCTTGATCACTTTCTCAAACATTGCTAACAAATCAGCCTTTGTGGATAGTTTTGACAGGAGTTCATTTAGTTGAGGAATTTGTGAGGGAGGTGGCGTGCTCTTGGATTGCTCTTGCAAGGAGTAGAGGGCAAGATAAAGATTGAAGTATTCGTTGCTGGATGATGAAGGAATATCTGATGGAGGGGCCTGGGTTTGGATGTTTAAGGTTAATGACTCTACGAGTTGAGGTGAAGACTCTATAATGGGTCTAGAGTCAGTGATCATAGAGTTGATAGGCTGTGGGAGCATTAGGGAGTTGATCTTATTTGGTTCCTCAGTTACAAAATTTTGGGATTCTGCAACTAGAAATTGATTCAGTGGATGAAGAATCACTTCCAACCATCGTGGGAATTCATAAAATTGATTAAATGAGGTTGATGGCAAGTGATTAACTCTAAAAAGAGTTGGGATAGATAGTACCTCAAGTTTGTTCTTTGAGGAAGAACTGTTGGTGAGAAGCTTCTTGGCAAAATTGAATCTCCCTGGGAATCCATTGGCTAGAACTGAGATGGCCGGATACTCTTTGAAACTCCAGAACATGTGATCCCAAGAGTTTAGAATTTAAGCTTGGTGGAAAGGCATCATAGGTAGATATGCAAACAGTTGTTCATAGTTGGCTTTTCTGTGCCCATCAATGCCCACAGCTATAATCTCTACCTCTTCACCTTCATCCACTTTTCTGCTTTCGTTGGAGGATTCCGTTATCTCAATGGCCTCATGATGTTCTTGCACAGGTTCTTCTTCATTTCTTCCCGGAACCTCTTCTTCTATCATAGAGATGTCATGAGCCTCCCCCAAGCATGATCATCTTCTTCAGATTATCAATAACTCCCCTCAACTGGGGCACTTTCTATAATGGGAGTTTTCACCATCTCCTCCTCAATAGAGTATCCTCTATCATCGATCTTCGTGTGTCTCCCCCTCGGTTTGAGCTTTGACTATTTCGCTTTCATTTGTTGGTTCTTTTCAAAGCAAGTCAATTCTTTGTCTTCCCTCTTTACTGCTTTCTCATTGACAAGAATATATTTCTTGACCAGTTTCCTTCTTAGCTTTTTAGGCTGAGCCACAGCCTTAGGACTTTCTTCAGTTTTATCCTTCTTATCAGCCAAAATGTTTGTTGCAGCCTACTTCCTTTGTTTTGTCGGTCTCTACGATCGGCAGAGACTCTACGATCAAGAGATTGTGGCCTTTTTGGTTTTGTGTTGATTTTTATCTTTTTCGCAATCGAGATATGGTTGCTCTATCTTCTTCTCGCCAAACTTCCGTTGTTTCCTTCTTAGGATCCTTAGAGTCTCAATGTCCGAGGACTCTACGGGCTTATTCCAGTAGTGGATCCTCGAGGTTCTTCTCCGTAGTTCGCTTTCACTTTTTTTTCCCTTTGCTTTTTTCGATTAAAGCAATGGGTTCTTCTCGTTAGCTTCTTCTTCTTCTTCTTCTTCTTCTTCTTCTTCGCTTTGATAACCGACATGTTCCCCGGCACTTCGATTCCTTTATTTCACCAGGTTCTTCCATCGGATTTAGACATCATCTTCACATTTTTAGTTGGATTCCTTTTAGCTTTTCAAATAATCATTCGTCAATTTGGATTGATGGCTTCTTCTTCATCATCCTCAATTAGGTCACCAAGAGCAGCCTGTAGGATAATGCTTATAAATCGTCCATAGAGCATCTTCTGTGAGCTCTTTGTTTTCTTTGAGCTGATTAACCACTTCCCAATCCATTCAAGTAATAGAGCCCCATAGTTAAGTTGTATTTTATAACATATGGCAATCATGAGTTTGAGTTGTACCTCATTCACAGAGAGTCATTTAACCGAGCTCTTACAACATATACATTTTCCAACAATATCGCCTAGAAACTCATACTCGTGGAATCTCCTTCTTCTTATATCCTTTCGACAGAGGGTGATTTCTTGTGATGCATCTTCTTGAGACCCTTATGGAAGTCTATGCCATCTAAGGACTGGATACCTTCAGATTTGAGGCCTAGGGCTAGATTGATGTCCCTCCCTTTTAGTCCGATTTGGACGCTCCTCGACTTTCGCAGATGATGGTGTTGTTTTCAAATACCCCGTTATTGTAGAATTCTTTTACCAACTTTGGGTAGATCAATGTGTCCGTACCCAAGTCTTCTTCGAGACCTGCCTTCTTCAGTAGCAACAATGTCTTGTGAAATTGAGGTTCAACTGAATTAAACTCGTCAAAATAGAGTCTGTAGCCGGAGATAACACTGGAAGCTACCATTAATTTCTTTGCAGGAAGTGAGACTGACTGAGCTTGCTACTGATTTAGGGTTTCTGCTTGAGAGAGGAAGAGAGAGATGATCTTTTGAACTTTAGATTTTAAAAAGACGATTTTAATTTATACTTGTAACTTCCCTCTCTCTATTTTTCTTAGTGGGACAAGTGTCGAATTTTGCTTGGCTCTACGAATCTGACAGAGAAGGATTGTACTGAATTGCCCTTAACCCCTTCTGAGCTAATGTATTCTTCAGTAGGACTACGATCGTTGAGATGGTCCTTGGAATCGTCGAGTTTGTTCTACCATCATTGAGTCTGTATAGCAGTCGTCGTGTCTCAGCTGCAATCGTAGAGTCTGAACTGCAATCGTTGAGTCTGACTGGCAATCATAGAGTCTGATCAAGTTCTCGTGATGAACCTTTTTGACTTAGTATTCTTCTTAGCTTAAGGTAGCTCAGGAAGGGCCAACCTCTTTGAATGAATCAAGGGTTAGGTTTGTTCATGAGGTACTTATTAGAGAGATTGCCTTGTTTGATACTTGATCACCATAGGGTGTTCCTTTGGTTTTGATGTAATTCTGCTATCGTTGAGTCTGCACCGCGATTGTGGAGTCTTCACTGCGATCGTTGTCATTGTATGACACTTTGGTTCTACGATCGTGGTCTTCCTTTGATCATGTCTATGATTTCAAACATAGCCTTTAAACCTGTATGGTTAGCACATACTAGAGCATATTTTTCATGGTTGTAAGTTAAGTATGCCTAGCTCACTTATTAACTTGTTAAATCTGGATTCATCTAGAGGCTTTGTAAAGACATCAACAAGTTGATTTTCAGTATGGATATATTGTAAAGATATAGTTCCATTTTTCACATGATCCCTAATGAAGTGATACCTTATTTTTATATGCTTAGTTCTAGAATGCATGATGTGATTATAAGTTATAGCAATCAGACTTGTGTTATCACGTTGAATAGGAATGGATTTAAATTCAAACCCATAATCGCTAGTTGATTTTTCATCCATAAGATCTCGAGCACAAAGAATCGCTCGCGCAAGAATGTATTCAAATTTTTACAGGTTGAAGTAGACATCGAATTTTGCTTTTTGCTAAACCAGACACAAGTCTGCTTCTAGCAATCGACAAAAGCATCGGTACTTTTTCTATCAATTTTGTACCTGCAAAATCAAAGATCTGGTATCCTGTTTGCTCAAATGAGGACTCCTTAGATACCAAAGCCCCAAGTGGGTGTACTTTTGAGATACCGAAAATCCTTTACAAGTTAGCTTAAATGAGATTCTTTAGACTAGCTCGAAATCTAGCACAAATGCATGTTGCAAAAAACATTATATCTAGTTCATCGCGCTAGATATAAAAGAGAGCCTATCATACCTCTCAGATTGAAGTTATATTAATACTTTTACCTTTTTCATCTTTTGCTGCTTTAGTCATAGGAGCAATTGGGTTTTTTCATGGGAGAGGTCGATTCCATGCCATACTTCTTAAATAAGTCTTTAATGTACTTGTCTTAGTTGATAAAGATTCCTTCATCACCGCTTTTACTTACAAATCCAAGGAAAAAGTTCAACTTCACCCATCACGCTCATTTCAAACTTGTTTCGCATAAGCTTGGAGAATCTCTCAGATAACTTTTCATCAAGAGAATCCAAAGATAATATCATCAACATATATTTGAACTAATAGGACTTTATCTTTATGCTTTCTACTTAAATAGTGTGGTATCTACTCTACCTCTAGTGAATCTATTTTCAATAAGAAAGTTAGTCGTTGTTTCATACCATGCTATAAGGTGCTTGTTTAAGACCATATAAGGCTTTCATTTAATCTAAAGACATAATTAGAAAGAGATGTATTGATGAAACCGAGAGGTCGCTTTCTACATAAACTTCTTCTTGAAGTTCTCCATTCAAAATGCACTCTTAACATCCATCCGAAAGACCTGAACTTCATATGAGCAAAGAAAGGCAAGAAATATTCGATGGCTTCCAATCCCGTAACAGTAAATGTCTCATCGTAGTCAATGCCTTCTTCGAGAGTAATTTCTTAGCCACTAGTCTTGCCTTATTTCCGGTGATGACTCCATCTTCATCCATCTTGTTTCTGTAAACCCACTTGGTTCCAATTACATGATGGTTCTTTGGTCTTGGAACCAATCTCCATACTTTGCTTCTCTCGAACCGATTAAGTTCTTCTTGCATGGCCTCTATCCAGCTGGAGTCTTCCATAACATCCTCTATCTTCTTTGGTTCTATTTGAGATAGGAAGCTTAAATAGAAGCATTCATTTTGAGTAGAAGCTCTTGTTTTGACTTTTACATTTGGATCTCCAATGATTAGATCTTGAGTGTGATCTCTTGCCCATTTGCTTCCTGTTGGGACATCAGTTCTTATGCCTTCTTGTCTTAGATCTTCAAGATCTATTTCTTCTTCTTGATGTGGAGGTTCGTTGTCTGGCATAGGCCTCTCTACGATCTCATTCCCTTGTTCAACGATTTCCCTGTCTGGTACTACAATCGTAGTGTTGAGCTTGACGCCCTCATTCGTAGTGTCTGAACTGTTAGTCGTAGTATCTTGAGGCATTGTTTTGTCTAAGTCTGTTTCATCAAAGATGATGTGAATCGAGACTTTAACACTCAGTGTCTTTTTGTTGAACACTCTGTAGGCCTTGCTGTCTGTGGCATATCCAAGAAAGATTCTTTCGTCTGATTTTGGTTGAAACTTTGTCAAGTACTGCTTTCCATTGTTGAGTATGTAGCATGTACAGCCAAACACATGAAAGTAGCTGACACTTGGCTTTCTTCCTTTCCAAAGTTCATAAGGAGTCTTCTTAATCGTAGAGTGTATGAGTGATCTGTTCTGAGCATAACATGCAGTGTTGACCGCTTCTGCCGAGAAGTACTCAGGTAGATGAGTTGTTACTAGTAGAGTCCTTCCAGCCTCTATTAATGTCCTATTCTTTCTCTCAGCAACTCCATTTTGTTGAGGAGTTCGTGGAGCTGAGAAGTTGTGACTAATGCCATTTTCTGTGCAGAATTGGTCCATTTCTGAGAAATCGAATTCTCTACCATGATCACTCCTTATAGCCTTGATTTTCTCTCCTTTCTCGTTCATCACAAACTTAAACATTTTGATCAGCTGGGAACTTGTCTCATCTTTTGAGGTTAAGAAAGAACACCCATGTAAATCTGGTGAAGTCATCGACTACGACCAGAGAGTATCTCTTTCCTCCAAGGCTCATAGTTGGAATTGGCCCAAAAAGATCCAAAGTTGACAGCTGCAAAGGCTTGTCAATTGAATTGACAGTTTTGCTTTTGAAAGTGCTTCTGGTCTATTTTCCAAGTTGACAGGCATTGCACGACCTTTCTTTAATGAAGTTGAACTTGGGTAGGCCTTCAACTAGATCTTTTGAAGCTAATTTGGACATACTTTTGAAGTTGAGATGAGACAGTCTTTGATGCAATAGCTAGCTCATTTCTTCAGATGCTTTAGCCAGAAAGTATATTATCTCGTCTGAGCTCAGTTTTCCAAGATTTACTATGTAGACATTTCCTTCTCTTATTCCTAAGTAGCTTTATCGCAGATATCTTCGTGTCTCGTGGACATTGACATCGATTGTTGAGAAATGTTACTTGATGACCCTTATCGCAGAGTTGGCTAATGCTTAGAAGATTGTGTTGTAGTCCTTCCACACATGGCCACTTCTTTCAAGGATACCGTACCATTTCCAGCTGAGCCATAGCGTCTTGTCTTGCCAGAGCCATTATCTCCAAAGATGACCGAGGGACCCTCCTTCTCTATGTAGTTAGATAGAAGGGCTTTGTTCCCAGTCATGTGTCTTGAACATCCACTATCCCGATATCAGGTTGAATTCGTGGAGCTCTTTTCCTGAGGTAACATTAAACCTTCATTTTGGTACCCATACTTGCATGGGTCCTACTATGTTAGTACTTTTGGGGACCCAAATCTGCTTGATTTTGGGTCTCACATGCATGGAATTATAATAACACTTTGCAGCCTTGTGGCCAACTCTGTAGCACACAAAACATTTGATATGAAGCATGTTTGTGTATAATAGAATATATGAAACTGCAAATGGATTTTCGCCCGCTATGCGGTAATCCACGTAAACAGATAATTTCCACAATTTAATAAGGAATGAATATGAAAGACCATTCACCATGCATGCGGTAATCCACATAGACTGGTTATTCCAACAGAATAATAAAGAATAGAATAACAAAAGAATTCATCGTGCATGCGATAGATCGCATGCATGTGTTATTCCCAATGTAATAATAAAGAATGGAACCAGTGTCATGCGTAATCCGCATGCATGTGATATTCCAAATGTAATAATAAAGAATGGAATAACAACAGAATTCACCATGTATGCAGATCAGATGTATGCGAGTTATTCCAATGAGAATAATAAATAATGGAACCGAAGTAAATGCATAATACGCACGCACAAGATATTCCAATAGAATAATAAAGAATGGAATAACAATGTAATTCACCATGTATGCGGTAATCAGATAGATACAAGTTATTCCAATGAATAATAAATAATGGAATCCGTAAATGCGTAATACGCATGCACAAGATATTCCAAGAGAATAATAAAGAATGGAATAATGAAGAATTTCACCGTGTATGCAGATCAGATGTACAGAAAAGTTATTCCAATGTAATAATAAAGAATGGAATAACAGAAGAATTTCACCATATATGCGGTACTTCCATATAGAGGTTATTCCAACATAATAATAAAGAATGGAATAACAGAAGCTCTCTTCATGAATACGAAAGAAATAATACCCCTTGCGAGTACAACAAATAATATCCCTTACCTTAGAAGAATTTGGATCTATTGTAACAATAATTGAACAAAACTGAGTGACTTCTCACGTAAGCATCAATAATCAATACCGTGTGCTACTATGCAACCACGCCAGACATCATCATTTCTTTAACACCGGGTGCTTCAACAGCTTAATGGTAAAACTTCCGCCGTTATTTTCATAAAATATTTTTGTCATTTTTTCAATCTGATAATAATTCCGTTGCGGGTCCACCAATGATTGTACCATTGTACGAATATTCCTTGTTAAAATGAATATTCTCCGACCAATCGAATATTATATAACAACTTGCGTACTTTGCAAAATTTATAAATATTACCCACAACTATAACATTATATCAAATCCATACCATAATATTCAAAAAAAATATTTTGAGAAATTTAAATCTTTATTCATAAAATTTGGGGTCTCATAAGAGCTTTTGTCATAAACTCCCAAAAAGGGAGGAATCTGAACGAGGTGATCACAGGTAAGCTAATCATAAACTCTAGCGAAGTTTATACTTTATTTGATTCCGATTCTACCCATTCCTTTATTTCTCCTACTTGCGCTCAACGTTTAAATTTGACTCCGGAGAAATTAGACTTTGACTTATCTGTTGAAACTCCGTTTGGAGAAACCTTCATTACATCCATAGTTTATAAGTCTTATTTGATTTAAATCGGTAACCGCACGTTACCTGTCGATCTTATTTCTTTGAAAATACTTGCATTTGATGTGATTTTAGGGGTTCATTGGTTAACTACTCATCATGCTAAAATCGATTGTTTTCGTAAGGTTGTTAGCTTTCATCATCCTAACCAACCTATTATGCGAATTCAAGCAACCAAACCACTAAAATCAATCACTGTCATATCAAGTCATAAAGCTATTCGTTTATTAAAAAATGGATGTCAAGCTTTCTTAGCCCATGTCATGGATTTAAATAAAGATACGCCGATTTGAATGATATTTCTATTGTTAATAAATTTCCGACGATTTCTCAAGAACTTCGCCTACCCCGAGAGCGTGAAATTAAATTTTGTATCGACCTTGAATCCGAAAGATAAAACCCATTTCCAAAGCCCCATATCGAATGGCTCTTATTGAACTTCGTGGAGTTAAAACCCAACTACAGGAATTGTTAGACATCGATTTCATTCATCCTAAGACGTCTCCTCTAGGGTGCTCTTGCTCTATTCAGAAGAAGAAAGATGGAAGTATGCGACTTTGTATTGATTATCAGGAGTTGAATCATATCACCATCAAAAATAGGTACCCGTTGCCTCGCATTGATGACTTGTTTGACCAGTTGCAAGGAGCCAAATTCTTTCAAAGATTGATCTTCGTTCTGGATATCATCAGTTGAAGATAAAAATTGATGACATTCCAAAGACTACATTCAGAACTCGGTACGGGCATTATGAATTCCTAGTTATGTCTTTTGGATTGACTAATGCTCCTACTGCCTTCATGGATATGATGAACCGAGTATTCAAGGAATATTAGGATCACTTTGTGGTCGTCTTTATTGATGACATCCTCATATACTCCAAAACCCACGAAGACCATGAGTAACACTTGAGGCTGATACTCCAAAAGCTTCGTGAAAACAAGCTTTATGCCAAGTTAAAGAAATGCGAGTTCTGGCTTGACGAAGTTGCATTCCTTGGGCACGTGATATCAAATCATGGAATATCTGTTGACCCGGCAAAGATTGAAGAAATTCAAAGCTGGGAGCAACCTAAGTCAGTGACCGAAGTACGTAGCTTTCTCAGCTTAGATGGTTATTATCAGAGATTCGTAGAAGTGTTTTCTCGAATCGCTACTCCATTAACTCAGCTGACTCGAAAAGATACAAAATTCAGTTGGAGCGAGGAATGTGAAAAGAGTTTTCAAGAACTCAAGAGGAGACTCATTTTAGTACATGTTCTGACAATACCATCTGGCTCGGAGGGATTTGTCATCTACAGTGATGCTTCAGGCAAAGGGTTAGGATGTGTTCTCATGCAACATGGAAAAGTCATAGCCTATGCCTCTCAACAACTCAAAGAATATGAGAGGAATTATCCTACTCATGATCTAGAGTTGGCAGCAGTCGTTTTTGCGCTTAAGATTTGGAGGCATTATTGTATGGAGAGAAGGTGGAGATCTATAGGGATCATAAAAGCCTCAAATATTTCTTCACTCAAAAGGAACTCAACATGCGACAACGACGATGGCTTGAGTTGTTGAAAGATTATGATCATACCATCCAATACCATACTGAAAAAGCTTAACGTAGAGTCGAAGCATCGAGTAGTAAGATCATACGCGGCACGAAAGTGCAATATTGTCAACGCAAAGACCTATTTTGTATGACTTGAAAATGATGAAAACAGAGTTAAAGACTCCAAGGACCCATGTGATGATGGCGAATATATGAGTGGAACCGACTTTAATCGATAAAGTTAAAGCTGCTCAAACAACAGGCCTGGAGCTGATGCGTATGAAGAAGAAAGTGCAATAAGGTGCTATCCCGGAAGCAAGAATCGATGAAGAAGGAATACTTCGAGTCAACTCCAAACTTTGTGTTCCTAACGATTCTGACTTGAAGTATAAAATCATGATGGAGGCGCACAACACACTGTTTGCAATCCATCCTGGGAGTACCAAAATGTATCGTGATCTTTGACATACATTTTGGTGAAGCAATATGAAGAGAGAGATAGCGGGGTTTATCTCAAGGTGTCTAACTTTTCAACGAGTCAAGTGAGCATCAAGTGCCAAAAGGTCCATCAGAACCACTTGAAATTCAAGAATGGAAGTGGGAGCACATTACCATGGATTTTGTTACTGGTCTTCCCAAGGTTTCTCAAGGCATAGATGCGATTTGGGTCATTATTGATAGATTGACCAAGTCTGCTCATTTTTTATCGATACGAGAAACTTTTACACTTGAACGTCTTGTTAGTATGTACATAAACGAGATCATAAGATTTCATGGTATGCCAGTATCCATAGTTTCTGATCGAGACCCAAGATTCACTTCAAGATTTTGGGTTAGTTTGCAAAAAGCTATGGGCACGGATTTATGATTTAGTTCGGCATATCATCCTCAAATAGATGGGCAGTCGAAAAGGACTATTCACACTCTTGAAGAATTATTAAGACTCTGTGTCCTTGACTTCAAGGGAAGTTGGGACAAGTTCTTACCATGGTGGAGTTTTCCTACAACAATAGTTATCAAGCAAGTATTGGCATGGCTCCATTTGAGGCGCCAGACGGAAGAAAGTGTCGTTTCAAAGATATCTTTGGGATGAGGTGGGTGAAGAAACGTTGTTGGGATTGGATTTGGTACGTATGACTACGGAAAAGATTCAAACGATCCGACAACGTATAAAAACCTCACAAGATCGATAAAAGAGTTATGCCGATCTTCATCGAAAGGACGTGGAATTCAATATCGAGATCATGTGTTGTTACGTGTTGCTTCCATGGAAAGGAGTTACAAGATTTGGAAAGAGAGGAAAGCTCAATCCTCGATTCATCGCCCATTTTTAATCCTCAATCGAGTAGGAATCGTGGCCTATAGACTCGCTTTACCGCTTAAGTATGTCTCGTGTTCATAACGCTTTTTCACATATCTATGTTACGTAAATATGTGAAAAACCGTAAACACATTATCAATTAGAACCAGACGAGAGTAGAGGAAGATTTAACATATGAATAGGTACCGTTAAAATCTTGGATAAGAAGGATCATATTCTACGCCTAAAGTTATACCTCAAGTCAAAGTTTTTTGTGGAGAAATCACGATGTTGAGGAAATGACTTGGGAGTTAGAATGAAATGAAATCAAGGTATCCTCACCTCTTCCACATACCACGACGCATTCTAATTTCGAGGGGACTAAATTTTATAAGAAGGGAGGTTGTAAGACCCCAACTTTTATGAATAAAGAATAATTTTCTCAAAATATATTTTTTGAATATTATGTGTGGATTTTATATAATGTTATAGTTGTAGGTAATATTTATAAATTTTGCAAAGTAAAGCAAGTGGTTATATAATATTCGATTGGCTCGGGAATATTCGTTTTAATAGAAAATATTCAGACGACATAAGACAATCATTAGTGGACCCCACAACTAAAGTATTGTCGTAGTTAGAAAATGACATAATTATGTTTTTAAAAATAATGATGTAAGTTTTACCATTAAACCGTTGAACTACATTAGTAGTAAAAGTACAAGAATACGCATGGTCAGATAAGAGCACATGGTATCGATTATCGATGCTTACGTGAGAAGTCACTCGCTTATACTCAATTATTGCTACAAGAATTCACGATCATATCTCTCATATTATTGATTCGATTATTGTCACAAAGATCATCTACATAATATGATATATTATTAAAACAATAATTGAGACGACAAAGTTATTCATATTATTAAATTGCAATATTTACAATGTCTAGAAGTTCTGTCAAGGAGAGGTTTGGTCATCTAATTATGCGCCAATAATGAGAAATCTTTATCGGAAAGCCTCCTCTTTCCTGGAAACGACCTGGTTGTTAAATATTGTGAGTTATAATATTAATGATGAATAAGTTCATGTTGATTAAAGATGAAATTGATAGTTCCATTGTGTTGGAATTATTAGTGTTAGTGGAAATCTACATTTATTTCGATATTAATTGATGTCTGGAAGTTTTATTGACCAGTCGGGTAATTAATCGGATAAATGAGCAATTAATTGCTATTAATTCACATGATTATAACTATTTGTTCACATGTGTGTACTATTGATTCACATTCTTGTACTATTAGGGGAGTTGGTGCAAGATTAATAATACTTGTATGACTAAGTTAAAAATAGAGGTATAGATGGAGGTACTATACTGTAATTCATATTTTCACATGATTATAACTATTGATTCACATGATTGAACTATTGATTCATTATTATTTACTATTAGGGGAGGTGGTGCAAGTTTGATAATACTTGCAGGACTAAATTAAAATGAAAGAAAAGTCAAGGTATCAGATTGTAATATTTTGAGCCCCAAAACGTGTAATTATCAAAACTATATTTTCCTATAAATAGAAGCTCATTCTTCCTTCATTTCTCACTAATTTACTAAAGCTATAGAGCAATTATTATAGAGAGAAAGAATAAGAGAAGTCTGCTACCTCTCTACTCCAGTATCCAGTTTCTTTCTAAGGTAAGGGGTATTATTTCTTTCGTATTCATGAAGAGAGCTTCTATTATTCCATTCTTTATTTATTATGTTGGAATAACATGTCTATGCAAAGTACCGCATACATGGTGAAATTCTTCTGTTATTTCATTCTTTATTATTCTGTTGGAATATCCTATTTGTACGGATTATGCTAGACCTGGTTCCATTCTTTATTATTCATTGTTGAATAACTTGAAATCATCGTCTTTATTAAGCCTATCACATTTACGGTGAATTCTTTGTTATTCCATTCTTTATTATTCATTGAATATCCCGTCTGCATGCGGATTACGCTAGACTGGTTCTATTCTTTATTATTCATTTGAATAACCTCGTCTGCATGGATCTATCGCATGCATGGTGAATTCTTCTATTATTCCATTCCTTATTATTTTATTGGAATATCCTATCTCTACGGATTACGTATGACCTGGTTCCATTCTTTATTATTCTATTGGAATAACCTGTCTATGTGGATTATCACATGCATGGTGAATGATCCTTCGTATTCATTCCTTATTAAATTATTGAAATGATCTGTCTATGTGGATTACTGCATAGCGGGTGAAAATCTATTTGCAGTTTCATATATTCTATGATACTCAGAATATCTTAAATATTTGCGCTTCATCCGGTATCTTTTCATAGAAATATTCTTCTGAGCATTCTTGAATTTTTCTTCACAAAGCAGTATCATGTTGATAATTTGGACGTAATTGATTTCAAGATAAATTAACTTATAAATCTTTAAAATTTATTCTTGAACTTGTTTTATTGAATTATTATGTCATTGTCATCATCCTCATGCTTATATTGTGATGAAAGTCATCTTTGGCTTACGTGCATAGATGGACTTGGTATGATTATGACCGAGGATTATTCGGTATAATCATGATCTCGTAATGTTATAAATGATATGGTAAAAGTCCTCAAGAGTTTGTAGTGCATCGATGGACGAGTTTTTGGTATGATTATGACCAGGATTATTCGGTATAGTCATGACCATTGATGATTTAATGAATATCCTCGGCCAGAAAACAGTGGATGACTCGATGATGTGGTTTATTTATTGTCGAGTCTCAAGAATAAAAATTGATGAAAACATTTTAAAATAGAAGATAGTGGGTATCATGCTCTACTTGACTCTTCTAATGGATTGCTTATTCACCGCAGATTAAACTTGATGTCTATTGTATTTTATCGCGGTTTAACATTGTTGAAGACTAATGATAATTTATTCGCATTATCTTAGTCATAATATTTTTACTAGGCTAGTTGAGCTCACCCTTTCTTTCACCGTTTCTCTTCGAAAATGAGAACGAGTTTGGACTAGTTGGGGAACGAGTGACGGCCTAGATGATAGCATTAGTAGTCCTCACTATTCTCGTTAAATAGTGTGACAATAAATGTAATGAGGACTCCATTGAGTGTGGATATTGTCTAGATGACAATATTCTTATTAAAACTCTTAGATTATGTTTTGTCGTATTTTACACGACTGTTGTATAATTAAGTTATATTTGAATTTTGTACCATGTATTTGGCGACTCAAGATGGGTGATGTATACCTATTTTGGGGACGTCACATCTAGACTTACCATTATACACCCACCTAGTGTAAACACAAAACCACTTGTGGATTTAGAGTCTTTTGTATTTGATATCTAGTTCGCATCACAGTATCCTTCGAGTACTGCTAGAAATCTTGATTAGTGCAATCCAAAGTTTTGAGTGTGGGTTTAAATCAAGCCCTGGCTAGGTCCTCTCCCTTCCACAAAAGTGGGATGCCCCTTAGGGCCCAAACCCAAGAGCAATGTAATTGCATATATATATTAACTCAATATATATTTAGTTTTTAGATGATGTAGGACTTTTGTTCCTCACAACCATTATTATCATGTTCAAGTTGTAAGACCCCAACTTTTTATGAATAAATATTGAATTTTCTCTAAATATTATTTTGAATAATAAGATGTTAATTTGATATAATGCTATAGTTATGGGTGATATGTGCAAATTTTTGCAAAGTAAGCAAGTTGTCATAAAATATTTTTGTGGTCGGGGAATATTCTTTTTATCGGGGAATATCCGTACGACGGAACAATCATTGGTGGACCCCACAATGGAATAACTGTCAGATATAGAAAGCGACAAAAATAACATTTTCATAGAATAACGGCAAAACTTTTATCGCTAAACTATTGAAATACCCGAAAATAAAAAGCAGTAATACACGTTGTTGCACAGTAGCACACGGTATTGCATAATGTCTCTGATTATTGATCCTTATGTAAGAAGTCACTCAATTTTATTCAATTATTACAACAGTAGTTGTTGCATAGTATCTCATATTAATTAATTCAATTATTGTCATAGTATCACCTGCATAATATTTTATATTATTAAATTAATAATTGAGACGATAAAGTTATTCATTTTAATATTTGCATTATTGACAATGTCTAGAAAGTTCTGTCGAGGAAAGAGGTTTGGTCACCTAATTTCGCGCCAATAAGGAGAAGTCCTTATCGGAAAGCCCCCTTTTTTCTTGGGAATGATCTGGTGGTCAATATTATGAGTTATAATATTAATTATGAATAATTGTTGAAATATTAAAAATGATCTGGTGGTCAATATTATGAGTTATAATACTATACAGCAATTATTGTAACAATAATTAAAAAAACTGAGTAACTTCTCACGTAAGCATCAATAATCAAAACTGTGTGCTACTATGCAACCACGCGTATTACTGTACTTTTAACACCGGGTGTTTTAACAGTTAACGGTAAAACTTCCGCCGTTATTTTCATAAAATATTTTTTTCATTTTCTCAATCCGACAATAATTCCGTTGTGGGTCCACCAATGATTGTGCTATCGTACGAATATTCCCTGTTAAAATGAATATTTTCCAACCAATCGAATATAATATAACAACTTGCGTACTTTGTAAAATTTATAAATATTACCCACAACTATAACATTATATCAAATCCACAACATAATATTAAAAAAATATTTTGAGAAATTTAAATCTTTATTCATAAAATTTGGGGTCTCACAATCTCCCCTCCTTATGAAATTTTGACCTCGAAATTTACGTACGTATCTGGTATACCGAAGAGGTGAGGATACCTCGTTAGATTCTAATTCTTGAGGTATAACCTTTGAGTGTTGAATACGATCCTTCTTATCCAAGATTTTAACATGTATCTCCTCATACGTTAAATCTTTTGCTATCTCATCTAGTTCTAATTTAATAACGTGGTTCGGGTCATCCACAAATTTACGTAACATCGATACGTGAAAAACGTTATGAACATGCGACATACTTGGCGGTAAAACGAGTCTATAGGCCACAGTTCATACTCGATTAAGGATTTCAAATGGACCAATTAAATCGAGGGTTGAGAATTCCTCTCTTCATCGATTCTTGCTTCTAGAATAACGCCCTCTTGAACCTTCTTACGCACATTCATATTTCTCGAGTATGTAGCTTGAAGCGGCTTTAACTTTATCGATTAAAGTCGATTCTACTCAGATATTCATTATCTTCACGTGGGTCTCTACGGTCTTTAACTCTATCTTCATCATTTGTAAGTTATATGAAATGGGTTTTGTGTTAACAACATCGCACTCGAACGCATATGATCTTCTACTCAATGCGTCAACTACCACGTCATTTTCTTCTATAATGATATTGAATGGTATAGTCGTAATCTTCAACATGGCTCGAGCCAATGTCTTTTGGCGATTATATCGTTCATTTTGGTTGAAGAAATATTTAAGGGTTTTAGAAATGGGTTTTCAGATCGTGGTCAATACAAAATTCGATTTCACGCTCTGGGGTAGGCTAAGAAGTCTTCAGAAATATGTCAAGAAATTTATTAACGATAGAAATATCATTCAAAACTATGAACCTCATCCAAGACTTGGATAGCACGTCACATTGATACCTATCAACTTGCCACCGTCATTCACAGCGTCCCCTATGGAAAGTTCGGCTTCGGTGCATTCCACACAAAGAAGTTACCAGCGAAAGGCTCGGGGCTCTTTACTTATGGCTTGATATAACAGTGATTAACTTTAGTGGTTTGGTTACTTGAATTCGCATAACAGGTTGGTTAGGAATATAAAAGCTAACAACCTTACGAAAAGCATGATGAGTAGTTAACCAATCGATTCTTAAAATCACATCAAAGGTAAGTATTTTCAAAGAGATAAGATCGACAAGTAATGTGAAAGTGTCAATTTGAATCAAACAAGATTTATAAACAGTGGAGGTAACGAAGGTTTCTCTTAACGGAGTTTCAACCGATAAGTCAAAGTCTAATTTCTCCGGAGTCAAATTTAAACGTTGAGCGCAAGCAAGAGAGATAAAAAAATGGGTAGAATCCGGTATCTAACAAGGTATAGACTTTGCAAAAATTTATAATTAACTAATCCGTGCTAACTTCGTTCGGGTTACTCGTTTTTTGAGAAGTCACGAAAAACGCTCTTCCTGAAACCACCGACTTTGTTTTGTCCGTATCCGCCTTTGGTGCCACCGTCCTAGCTGGACTTGACTTTGGTGCATGACAAAATCGAGCTAGGTGACCTTCTTTTCCACAATTGTAATATACTTTGAACTACATCGTGCAGTTTGGACTTATGTGTCCTTCCCCTCCACATTTGTAACATACGACCGGTGGTCGTTCTCCTTCCCTAACAACAGGTGCTGATGCTAACGTCTTTCCATCATTGTTGAATCTCCTCTTCTTGAAATGTCCATTCTTATTATTTTGGCCATGATTTCCACCGAAGTGGTTCCCACTTCTGGCATGTTGATTCCCTCCACGCTTATTGTCACCGCTTCGATGACTATTATCACTGGTATTATCATTTTGTCGGCTGCTCTCTTTTGGTTGGGTTGACTCATTATCGCGCTCCAATAACTGAGCCCTATTAACAACATCTGAATACAAACATAGTTTATGAGAGATAAGATATTGACGTATCTCAGGTTTCAAACCTCTTAGAAACGTTCGCGTCATTCTCTCCTCATTATCAACCAAATGGGACGCAAACCGGGACAACTCTAAAAACTTGGCTTCGTATTGCGACACGGTCATGTTGTTTTGCTCCACCTTGATGAACTCTACCTCTTTCATGTGACGAATACTGTCGGGAAAGTACTTGTTGTTGAAATTTTTTTGGAACTTCTCCCAAGTCATCTTCGGTCTGGCGGAGTTGAGTACGCTTTTCTGATTCCCACCGAAGACTCTCGCCGTCATAACATGAAGGTGGCAAAGGGAACCTTTTTCTCCTCGGAGCATCCCAAGACATCAAATATCTTGCAGATCTACTTTATCCACGTCTCCGCCTTAAGTGATTTTGGCTCTCCAAAAAACTCCGGTGGTCCCTACTCCTTGAACTGCTTAGCGGTGACCGTCCGAGAGTTGCCAGTGTTTTCACCTGTATTTTGGACATGAGCCGCTCTTTTCTGATGTTGCATGAATTGCATAAAGCCTCTGAACATTCCATCATTCATCATTTGGTCAGTGTTGTTGTTTGCATGAGGATTGTCGCCTTCCTGATGCACATTATCCTGATTATTGATTTGTGGAGACTCAACGGTCTCCTGTGCTCCATTGCTTATCTCAACATTTTCGGATGCCATTTTCAAATACCGCCACAAAATAAGGGTTAATTATAATATCACAAATTATCCCTATACTCTGACTGGCCAATTAAATACCAAATAAACTTAGGTAGGTCATACTAGCGAAGAAATTCCTCGTCTCTCCCTCCTAGTTCTTGCTCACATCTCTCGGCCGGGGATCATATCCCTAAGCTTTGATATTAATTGTGGCGCCCCCAAAATAGGTATACATCACCCATCTTGAGTCGCCAAATACATGGTACAGAATACAAATACAAACTTAATTATACAACCTTCGTTTAATATACGACAAAACATAGCTGAGAGTTTAAACAGGAATGTTGCCTTCTAGACAATATCCACTCTCAAATAGAGTCCTCATTAAATTTATTATCACACTATTTTATAGAATAGTGAGGACTACTAATACACCATCTCGGACCATCACTCCGTTCCCCGACTAGTCCCGGCTACGTTCTCATTTCCCGAAGAGAACAATGAAAGCAAAAGGGTGAGCTCAACTAGCCCAGTAAGAAATATTATGACTAAGATAATGAAGGATAAATTATCATTAGCCTTCAACAATGTTAACCTGATAAAATACAATAGACATCAAGTTTAACAGCAGCGGAAAAAGCAATCCATTAGAAGAGTCAAGTAGAGCATAATATCTACTATCTTCTATGATTTAAAATGTTTTCATCAATTTTTATCGTTGAGACTCAGCTTAATAAATAAACCACATCATCGAGTCATCCCTGCACTACAGGCCAAGGATATTCATTAAATCATCAATGGTCATGACTATACTGAATATTCTCTGATCATAATCATACCAAAAACTGTCCATCAATGCACTACAGGCCACTGAGAACTTTTACCACATCATTTATAACATTACAGGTCATGATTATACCGAATGATCCCTGGACATAATCATACCAAGTCCATCTATGCACGTAAGCCAACGATGACTTTCATCACAATATAAGCATGAGGATGATGACAATGACATAATAATTCAATAAAACAAGTTCAAGAATAAATTTTAAAGATTTATAAGTTAATTTATCCTGAAATCAATTACGTCCAAATTGTCAACATGATACTGCTTTGTGGAGTAAAATTCAAGAATGCTCAGAAGAATATTTCTATGAAAAGATACTGGATGAAGCGCAAATATCCAGGATATTCTACTAATTTCATAGAGTATAGAAGCCAAAACTTTAACCTACTAAGTATAATAGAATATATGAAACTACAAATGGATTTTCGCCCACCATGCGGTAATCCACGTAAACAGATCATTTCCATAATTTAATAAGAAATGAATACAAAGGATCATTTACCATGCATGCGATAATCCACATGGCAAGGTTATTCCAGCGAATAATAAAGAATGGAATAATGAGAAGAATTCACCGGTGCATGTGATGTAATCGCATGCAGACGAGTTATTCCCAATGTAATAATAAAGAATAGAAAGCAAGTCAAATGCGTAATCCGCACAGCATGGATATTCAAAATGAATAATAAAGAATGGAATAACAACGAGAATTCACCATGTATGCGGTATTGGCATGTAACGAGTTATTCCAACAGAATAATAAATAATGGAACTGTGTCATGCGTAATACGCACAGACAGGATATTCCAACAGAATAATAAAAAAAGAAATAATAGAATAATTTCACCATGTATGCGGTACTTCGCATAGACAGGTTATTCCAACATAATAATAAAGAATAGAAAAACAGAAGCTCTCTTCATGAATACAAAAGAAATAATACCCTTTACCTTAGAAAGAAGAGTATTCCGACTAGTAGGGCGAGGATATTCTTGAAGAAAACTTATACTATTTTCTACGCTCAAATCTTTCTTAAATTCTAAAGAAATACGTTCAAGATTATAGAAGAAGAATTCTCTAAATTTCTGGTGTGATTTTCCATTCTAACTAAGCATCCTATTTATAAGAGAATGGAAAGGATACTATGCAATAAAATATAATATATATATATATATATATTATTTAAAATCTAATAAAACAAATAACTTTATAAAAGTATTCTATTTTATATAAAAAGATTTTACTATGCAAACACTATATCAGCACTATGCAAATATTATGCATAATAAAATATAATATATTCTATTTATAATCTAATAAAATAAATAACTTTATAAAAGTATTACATTTTATATAAAAAGATTTTACTATGCCAACATATACGCAGCACTATGCAAACACTATGCATAATAAAATATATTATATTCTATTTATAATCAAATAAAATAAAACTTTATAAAAGTAGTATTCATTTTTATATAAAAAGTTTTCGCATTTTTATAACATTTATAATAATACTAAAATAAAAATCATCATCATTATTATAATTCACACTATTAATCGACCAAGTCATTCCTGTGAAAGGGGCTTTCAATAAGGATTTTTCCTATTAGCAAGCAATTAGGTGACCAAACCTCTCTCTTGCGGAACTTTCTGAGACATCGTCGATATTGCAAATAATAATATGAATAACTTTGTCGTCTCAAGTATTGATTTAATAATATATAAAATATTGACAATAATTGAATCAAATAACGTGAGATACTTATGGAAGCAATTCATCAGAATAATAATTGAACAAAAACCGAGTGACTTCACGTAAGCATCAATAATCAATACCAGGTATGCTCTTATGCAACTACAGCATTCATTGTATTTTTTAACAAGGGTGTTTCAACGAGTTAACAGTAAAACTTTCGTCATTATTTTCAAAAAATATTTTTGTCATTTTCTCAATCCGATAATAATTCTGTTGTGGGGTCCACCAATGATTGTGTCGTCGTACGAATATTCCCTGTTAAAACGAATATTCCCCGACCAATCGAATATAATATAACAACTTGCGTACTTTGCAAAATTTATAAATATTATCCACAACAATAACATTATATCAAATCCACATCATAATATTAAAAAAAATATTTTGAGAAATTTAATTCTTTATTCATAAAATTTGGGGTCTCACAAGTAATATTATTTCGTTTCGTATTTTTAATTTTACACTCATGTTGATAAGTATTGCTTCTATTCTCATTGAAATTAGTAGAATATCCTTGAAATTTGCGCTTCATCTAATATCGTTTCACAAGGATATTTTTCTGAACATTCTTGTTAAATTTTAATCTTTTCATGTCGGGGTATTATTCACAGGGTACTATTCATGAAATACTATTCACTCAGGTACTATTCACCTGGGGTACTATTCATGACAAAAATTGATTTCTTTTCTGTCCAAATTATTTTTTTACATTAATATTATTTTTGAATTTTACTCCACAAAGCAGTTATCATGTTAACAATTTGGACATTCTTAAACTCTAGATAAATTGAATTATAAATTTTTAATATTTATCCTTGATCTCGCTTAATTGAATTCTTATATCATTGTCATCATCCTCATGCTTATATTGTGATGAAAGTCATCTTTGGCCCTTAGTGCATAGATGGACTGTTGATTGGTATGATTATGACCAGGAATTATGTATCGGTATAATCATGACCTGAAATATTACAAATGATGTGATAAAAATCCTCATTGGCCCGTAGTGCATTAATGAACAATTGTTTGGCATGATCATGACTACTGGTGATAATAACGAATATCCTTGGTCCGTAGTGCATGGATAATTCGTGGATGTGATACTAACGAATATTCTTGGCCCGTAGTGCATGGATAATTCAGTAATGTGGATTATTTATTGAAATGTGTTACAAAGATAAAATATTGATGATAAACTTTTAAATCATAGAAGATAGTAGATATCATGCTCTACTTGACTCTTCTAAAGGATTACTTGTTCCGTTGCAGTTAAACTTGTTGTCTATTGTATTTTATCAGTTTTACACTGTTGAAGGCTAAGGATAATTTATTCTGCATTATTTTAGTCATAATATTTTTTACTGGGCTAGTTTAGCTCACCCATTTCTTTCATTGTTCTATTGAGGAAATGAGAATATAGCTGGGACTAATCGGGGAATGAAGTGATGGTCCAAGATGGTGGCTATAGTAGTCCTCACTATTCTATAAAATAGTGTGATAATAATTGTAATGAGGACTCCATTTGAGTTTGGATATTGTCTATGAGATAATATTCGTGTTAAAACTCTCAGCTACGTTTTGTCGTATTGTATAAATGAAGTATGTATTTAAATTTTGTACCATGTATTTGGGGACTCAGAATGAGTTGTGTATACCTATTTTGGAGGCGTCACATTTGTGTTCCTAACCGCTTTAAATTATTTGTCTTCTTTACTTTCAACATTTACATCTCTGCAAAATCTTTCATATTTATTTGTGACTTAATTCTACTTATGTGCTAATTAAATTCAAAACTACCACTCTTTTAAATCTTAGAAGGGAATTTTCAAATTATCATTTCGATGTACATAGTTAAATAAATCTGTTTAATTTATAAGTTGATAATAATTTCTTAAAAGAAACTTTTAAAGGATCTACTCATTTAATTAGGTAATATGAACTCTAATTTGTATATTTAATTTAATTAGGTGATGTGAACCCTAATTTGCATTTCGGCACATTATATAAGGAAGACCATTTTAATTTTTTTTTACTTATTATATAATATTTAATATATATATATATATATATATAAGTTATTTGAATACGAATTCCGGATACGGATCCAAATCCGGATATTCGTTATTTGCCTAATATATTTACAGTCGGATGTTAAACGAATACGAATACACCTATATCCGTATTCGTATTCGCCTATTTGTGGATACCTTTAAACCGAATAAGAATTTATCCATTTTTTTCAAATACAAATAATATCTTTTTCGAATACGGATTCAGACGAATACGAATTTTTCAGTTACCATTTACAGCTCTAATATCAAGTACAAAAAGGTGCATACTTCGGGGTCCGATGACGGACCGACTATGACGATAGTTTTCTGAGCTATAGCGATGATATCCATAGTCAATCCATGCTATAGCGACAGTATGAACCATCGCTATAGTTCAGAAAACCGTTGTCATAGCCGATCCGCTGGAAATCTCTCTATATATATATATGGAGAATGATACATAATAAGTCTTACTATTAATCATAACATATAGGGTAAGCACCACCATTCGCATCCATTGTAACAATCAATGGATGAGATTAAAATGAAAAAATCGTTATCCGCTACCATTAGTAGTGGATGGAGATTAGTAGTTTACCCAGCGAAAAAATAACTTTAATCCGTGACTAATAGGTGGAAGAAGATCAAAACCCAAACACAACCAATTCCAACCAAATCCGATTCGAAGAAGGAGAAATATAATGGGCCTTTATATAACAAAACTAAGCACTTAAATAAATAAAAAAATCATGATATACAAAGCAATCAATTAATCGGTAACAATGAATTGAAGTGGATGCAAAAAAACATCTGATATATATAATAATTTCTCAAGGTTCTTGTACATGTCAATACCCATCCACAAGGAGGCAGAGTGAGATGCATATACATTACTTACGAATTAATTTGTGCCAATTTAGTGGATGGATAATAACAATCTCCATCCCAAGCTTTAGAAACATTGATTTTGGGGCCGATATATGGATTTGAAGGAGATGGAACAAGCTATTAGCGGTAGAGGACTGAAGTAATATGTGGAATAGAGAGATTTTTTTTACTCCATCCGCTACAAGGAATGTTGTGAAGGCACAAGGAAGGAATGTTGTTGACTTTGTTTGAATTTTAGGGATATTTCAGTAAAATGGTCATCTACTACTAATAGTAACAGGTGACGATTTTTTCATTTTAATCTGATCATCTGTCGATTGCTACAATGGGCACGAATGGTGGTGTTTGCCCTATTATAGTCCATGAAGGATTGCTCAGTGTTTTTTCTCTAAAGTATAGTTATACAAACACCCACACATTACACTATTTATAACTCTTTCTTTAGAAGATTCTTCCTTTAGAAGACTCTTCCTTTAGAAAATTTATTTTGAAAAGTTTCATCTAGAAGATTGTTTTGAAATATTATTTTATTCTTTTAAAAAAATTATTTTGAAAGTTTATTCAACACCATTTTGTACACTATACAAATACTATCAATAAATTTTTGAAAATTTTACAAGATACAAGTTAGTGTACACCATAGAACTTAATTATATAAGGTAATTACTAATTAAATCATAAATATACATTTAAGTTGATCTCCTACACAGGAAGCAGAAACTAGTCACGTCTTTAATATCTTCCCCGACTGGACCTTTTTGTTGAATTCTAAGCTGACGCGCCCCAAAATTAGGTATACATCACCCATCTTGGGTAGTCGGATACATGGTATGTAATTTAAATACAACTTATTAATATAAGCTGCCGTGTACAATACGACATAAAGCGTGAGTTTGAATACAAATATTGTCTACTAGATATTATACAAACTCAAAAGGAGTCCTCATTACAATTATTATCACACTATTTCACGAATAGTGAGGACAACTAATGCTATCCTCCGGACCATTACTCCGTTCCCCGACTCGTCTCGGCTATGTTCTCATTTCAAGAAGAGAACGGTGAAAGAAAGGGTGAGCTCAACTAGCCAAAGAAGAAATATTATGACTAAGATAATGCGTAATAAATTATCAATAGCCTTCAAATGTTGTTAAACCGATAAAATATAATAAACATCAAGTTTAATCTGCGGTGAACAAGCAATCCATTAAAAGAGTCAAGTAGAAAATAAAATCTACTATCTTTTATGATTTAAAAGGTTTTCATCTTGTTATAGCCGAGACTCATTTAATAAATATTCCACATCATCGAATCACCTTACACTACTACCAATGATATTCTTTAGTATCACGACCACAATTATTCATGCACTACTGGCCAAGAATAGTTGTGTATTCATTAATGGTCATGATCATGCCAACAATCATCCATCAATGCACTACGACCATCGAGGATTTTTATCATATCATTTGTAACATTACGATCATGATTACAAGAATAGTCTCGGTCGTAATCATACCAAGTCCATCTATGCACCTTACGAATACAGATGACTTTCAACATAATATAAACATGAGGATGATGACAATGATATAAGAATTCAATAAAACAAGTTCAAGAATTATTTTATCCGGGAATTATTAACGTCCAAATTATCAACATGATATTGTTTTGTAGAGTAAAATTCAAGAATGATCGGAAGAATATTTCCATGAAAGATCTTTGGATGAAACGCAAATATCAAGGATATTCCACTAATTTCATGGAGTATAGAAGTCAAAGTTTTAGCCATTTGGGTATAATAAAGAATGGAATAACAAAAGAAATCACCGTGCATGCGATAGATCCGCATAGGCGAGTTATTCAATGAGAATAATAAATAACGGAATCCGGTCCCACAGAAAAGCGCGCAGATGAGGATGTTCCAACAGAATAATAATAAAGAGCGGAACCAGTGGGTGTAAAACACATGCAGACAGGATGTTCCAATGAGAATAATAATAAAAGCGGAACCAGTGGGTGTAAAACACACGCATGTGATGTTCCAATGAGAATAATAGAAGAATGTCACCAAGTATAGGGTGGCCAGCGTATACAAAAGTTATTCCAAAGAATAATAAACAATGGAATAACAACAGTTCTCTTCATGAATAAGAAAGAATAACACCCCTTACTTTTGGTAGGAGATTGAATACTGTAGTAGTGTAGTAACAAAATACTCTTCTTCTTTCTCTTTTATTCTCTCTATACTTTCTCTCTCTAAAGCTTGAATGAATTCGTGAAAAATAATGAAGCACTAGGCCTCTATTTATAGAAGATTTCTAGCTTAGCACCTACCATGTGAAAAGGCAAGTGGCTTGACGACTGGTGATGTGAAAAGAAAAGTGGTTCGACGCATGTAATGTGAAACGACAAGTGGTTTGACGCCTGTAATGTGAAACGGCAAGTGGTTTGACGTCTGGTAAAGGTAATTACTATTGACGAAGGTAATAATTATTCACAAGGGTAATTACTATTGACGAAGGTAATTACTATTAACGAAGGTAAATACTATTGACGAAGGTAAATACTATTGACGAAGGTAATTACTATTCACAAAGGTAATTACTATTGACGAAGAGACTCTTAGATGATGACATATGGGCCCCCCCCATAAAATAATCAAAATTACCACAAACGTCTCATAACAGACTCTTTATCTACATTAAGGATTGAATAAATATTACCACAAATCATTTTATTTTTAATCAACACATTTTTAATCTTTCAACAATTATTAATCATTTATAACATGTCGTCTCAATTAATAATATAACATATTATCTGAGATGATCTTTGTGACAATAATTGAATCAATAATATAAGAGATATGATGCGGCAATTACTATAGCGAATAATTGAGCATAGGTGAGTGACTTCTCACGTAAGCATCAATAATCAATCTGAGTGTGCTACTACTAACCACGAACCAGCGTACATTGTACTTTACCACAAGGGTAGTTCAACAGTTTTAACGGTAACACCTCCGCAGAGTTATTTTTATAAAATATTTTTTGTCGTTTTCTCAATCCGACAATAATTACATTGTGGGGTCCACCAATGATGAGTAGTTGTACTAATATTCCCTAACAAAAGAATATTCCCAGACCAAACGAATATTTTATAACAACTTGCATACTTTGCAAAATTTATAAATATTACCCACAACTATAACATTATATCAAATTTATTCCATAATATTCAAAAATAATATTTATAGAAAATTCATCTTTATTTATAATAATTTGGGTCTTACAACCTCCCCTTCTTATGAAATTTTAGCCCTCGAAATCGTGGTACGTGCACGGTATGTCGAAGAGGTAAGGATACCTTGATTTCATTTTGATTCTAACTCCCAAGTCATTTCCTCAACATCGTGGTTCCTCCACAAAACTTTGACTTGAGGTATAACCTTGGGCGTAGAATATGTTCCTTCTTATCCAAAATTTGAACAGAACCTCTTCATACGCCAAATCTTCCGCTATTTCGTCGGTTCTAACTCAATAATATGGTTCGTGTCTTTCACATATTTACGTAACATGGATATGTGAAAAACGTTATGAACACGAGACATATTTGGCAGCAGAAGCGAGTCTATAGGCCACGCAGTTCCTACTCGATCGAGGATTAAAAAGGACCAATGAATCGAGGATTAAGTTTTTCTCTCTTTCCAAATCTTGTAACTCCTTTCCATGGAGCAACTCTTAACAACACATGATCTCCTATATCGAATTCCACGTCCTTTCGATGAGGATCAAGATAACTCTTTTATCGATTTTGTGAGGTTTTATACGTTGTCGGATCGTTTGAATCTTTTCCATAGTCATACGTACCAACTCCCGGTCCCAACAACGTTGCTTCACCCACCTCATCCCAAAGATCTTTGGAGAACGACACTTTCTTCCATACAACGCTTGAATGGAGCCATGCCAATACTTGTTTGATAACTGTTGTTGTTGTAGGAAAACTCCACCAATGGTAAGAACTTGTCCCAACTCCCTTGAAATCAAGGACACGAGTCTTAATAGATCTTCAAGAGTTTGAATAGTCCTCTCCATCGTCCGTCTCAAAATCGAGGATGATATGCCGAGCTAAATCGTAAGTCTATGCCCATAGCTTTTTGCAAACTAACCCAAAATCGTGAAGTGAATCTTGGGTCTCGATCGGAAACTATGGATACTAAGATACCATGCGATCTTACAATCTCGTTTATGTGCATCTGAGCAAGACGTTCAAGTGTATAAGTTTCTCGATATCGGTAAGAAATGAGCGGACTTGGTCAATCTATCAACAATGACCCAAATCACATCAATGCCTTGAGAAACCTTAGGAAGGCCCAGAACGAAATCCATGGTAATGTGCTCCCACTTCCATTCCGGAATTTCAAGTGGTTCTGATGGACCTTTTGGTACTTGATGTTTCGCTTTAACTTCGTTGACAAGTTAGACACCTTAAGATAAGCAGCGCTATCTATCTCTCTCTTCATATTGCTCCACTAAAATGTATAACGAATATCATGATACATTTTGGTACTCCTGAGATGGATTGCAAATGGTGTGTTCAGCGCCTCCATCATGATATTATACTTTAAATCGTGGTCGTTAGGAACACAAAGTCCGGAGTTGACTCAAGTATTCCTTCTTCATCGATTCTTGCTTCCTAAGATAGCATCTTCTTGCACTTTCTTCCTCATACGCATCACCTCCGTGTGCGTAGCTTGAGCGGCTTTAACTTTATCGATTAAAGTCGGTTCTACTCGATACTCGCTTATCATCACACGCGTCCCTAGAGTCTTTAACTCTATCTCCATCCTTTGCAAGTCACACAAAATGGGCCTTTGTGTTGACAATAACGCACTCAATACTTGCATACGATCTTTCGCTTCAATGCGCTACCTACCACGTTCGCTTTTTCGAGGATGGTATTGGATGGTATGATCATAATCTTTCAAGCAGATTCAAGCCAACGTCGTTGTCGCATGTTGAGTTCCTTTTGAGTGAAGAAATATTTGAGGCTTTTATGATCCGTAAAGATCTCCACTTTCTCCCCATACAAGTAATGCCTCCAAATTTTAAGTGTGAAGACAACGGTACCGCCAACTCTAGATCATGAGTAGGATAATTCCTCTCATATTCTTTGAGTTGTCGCGAGGCATAAAGCTATAACTTTTCCATGTTGCATGAGAACACATCCCAACCCTTTTGCCCAAAGCATCATCAGTAGATGACAAATCCTCCGTGCGGATGGTATTATCGTAGCAGTGTCTTGAAATAAGTCTCCTCTTGAGTTCTTGAAAACTCCTCTCACATTCTTCGCTCCAACCCGAACTTTGTATCTTTCCGAATCAAATTTGAGTCGATGGAGTAGCGATTCGAGAAAATCCTTCCACGAATCTCCGATAATAACCATTCTAAACCGAGAAAGCTACGTACTTGGTCATCGATTTAGGTTGTTCCCACTTTGAATAGCTTCAATCTTTCTTCGGGTCGACAGATATTCCATGACTTGATACCACGTGCCCAAGGAATGCTACTTCTTCAAGCCAGAACTCATATTTCTTCAACTTGGAATAAAGCTTATATTCACGAAGCTTTTGGAGTGTCAGCCTCAAGTGTTACTCATGATCTTCACGGCTTTTGGAAAAAATAAGGATGTCATCAATAAAGACGACCACAAAGTGATCTAAATATTCCTTGAATACTCGGTTCATCATATCCATGAAGGAAGCAGGAGCATTAGTCAATCCAAAGGACATGACTATGAATTCATAATGCCCGTACTGAGTTCTGAAAGCCGTCTTTGGAATGTCAGCGGTTCTAATCTTCAATTAGTGATATCAAGGAACGAAGATCAATCTTTGAAAAGAATTTGGCTCCTGCTGTCGGGTCAAACAGTCATCAATACGTGGCAATGGATACCTATTTTGATGGTGACATGATTCAACTCCCGATAATCAATACAAAGTCGCATACTCCCATCTTTCTTCTTCACAAATAGAACAGGGAGCACCCCAAGGAGAAGTCTTGGGGACGAATAAAGCCGATGTCTAACAATTCTGCAGTTGGGTCTTTAACTCACGAAGTTTAATAGAGCCATTCGATATGGGGCTTTGGAAATAGGTTTTTATCCGGGTTCAAGGTCGATACAAAATTCAATTTCACGCCGGGGTAGGCGGGAAGTTCTTGAGAATACGTCGGAAATTTATTAACAATAGAAATATCGTTCAAAAGCGGCGTATTTTGTTTAAATCGTGACATGAGCTAAGAAAGCTTGACATCCGTTTTTCAATAAGCGAATAGCTTTATGGCTTGAGATGACCGTGATTGATTTTAATGGTTTTGGTCGTTTGAATTCGCATAATAGGTTGATTAGGAATATGAAAGCTAACAACCTTACGAAAACAATCAATTTTTGCATGATAAGTAGTTAACCAATCAATCCCCTAGAATCACGTCAAATGCAAGTATTTTTAATGAAATAAGATCGACGAGGTAATGTGAGGGTACCGATTTGAACCAAACAAGACTTATAAGCGATTGGATGTAATGAAGGTTTCTCCCAACTGAATTTCCACAGATAAGTCAAAGTCTAATTTCTCCGAGTCAAATTTAATCGATGAGCGCAAGTAGGAGAAATAAAAGAATGGGTAGAACCGGTATCAAATAAAGTATAGACTTCATTAGAGTTTATGATAAGCTTACCCGTGATGACCTCATTCGGATTCCTTGCTCTTTGGGAGGTCACAACAAACTTCTCCTTGCACTCACGGTTTTGACTTTTTGGGACGACCTTTGGTGCCTCCATCCTAGCTGAATTTGTCTTGATGGCACAAAATCAAGCTAAGTGACCTTCTCTTCCACAATTATAACATGCTTTGGATGGCATGGCGTGATTTGGATGATGTGTCTCTCTCCTCGCATTTGAAAGCATATGATAGGTGGTCTTTCTCCTTCCTTTAACTCTGGTCTTTGGTGGCCGGCGTCTTCCCATCATCATGAATCTCCTTTTCTTGAAATGTCCATTCTTATTTTTTGGCCCGATTACCATAGAAGTGGTTACCATATCGGCCCGTTGATTCCCTCCACGCTTGTTGTCCAAACCCGATGATGACTACTACCATTTGGTATTATAATTTTCTTTGTTTGCTCTCTTTTAGTTGCGTTGACTCATTATCGCGCTCCACTAATCGAGCCCTATTTACAACATCCGAATACAAACACGGTTTATGAGAAATAAGATGTTGGACGTATCTCGACTTCAAACCTCTTAAAAACATTCGCGCCATTTCTCTTCATTATCCACCAAGTGGGGCGATGGAATAGTGATAACTCGCAAATTTTGCCTCGTATTGCGACACGGTCATATTGTTTTGTTCCAACTTGATAAACTCCACCTCCTTCATGTGGCGAATACTTTCGGGAAAGTATTTGTCGTTGAACGACTCTGGAACTTCTCCCAAGATATCTTGAAGACCCGAGGTTGAGTACGTTTCTACCGACTCCCACCGATGTCTGCCTCCCGCAACATAAAGGCGTGAAGGAACCTTTTGCTCCTCGGAGCATCCCAAAACATCAAATATCTTGGTAATCTGTTTTATCCATGCTTCCGCCAGAAGTGGTTTTGGCTCTCCCTTAAACTCCGGTGGTCCCAGCTCCTTGAATTGTTTAGCGGTGACCGACCGAGAGTTTTCCGTGTTTCCACCTACGTTTTGGACAGGAGTCGCTCTACTTTCTTTGTTGATAAATTGCATAAAGCCTCCGAACATTTGATCATTCATCATTTGGTCGGTGTTGTTGTTGTTTGCATGAGGATTGTCGCCTTCGATGCACATTATCCCGATTATTGATATGTGGTGAATCAACGATCGCCACGCTCCATTGCTATTCTCAACATTCTCCGATGTCATTTTCGAGATCATCGCCACAAAACAAAAGGTTAATTGACATGTAACAAATTATCCCTATCTTCTGACCAACCAATAAAATAGCACATAAACTTAGGTAGGTCATACTAGCGAAGGTATTCCCCGTCTCTCCCCTCCTAGTACTATTCTCACATCTTAGCCATGGATCATATCCCTAAGCTCTGATACCAAGTGTGACGCCCCCAAAATTAGGTATACATCACCCATCTTGGGTAGTCAGATACATGGTACAGAATTTAAATACAACTTACTAATATAAGCTGTAGGTATGCAATACGATATAAATCGTGAGTTTGAATAAAAATATTGTCTACTAGATATTATACAAACTCAAAAGGAGTCCTCATTACAATTATTATCACACTATTTCACGTAATAGTGAGGATTACTAATGCTATCCTCGGACCATTACTCCGTTCCCCGACTCGTCGTCCAAACTATGTTCTCATTTCGAAGAGAACGTTGAAAGAAAGGGTGAGCTCAACTAGCCCGAAGAAATATTATGACTAAGATAATGCAGAATAAATTATCAATAGCCTTCAATGATGTTAAAGCGATAAAATATAATAAACATCAAGTTTAAGCTGCAATGAACAAGCAATCCATTAAAAGAGTCAAGTAGAAAATAAAATCTACTATCTTTTATGATTTAAAAGGTTTTTCATCATCGTTATTATAGGCGAGACTCAAACTTTAATAAATATTCCACATCATCGAATCACACCCCGCACTACGACGAGGATATTCTTTAGTATCACGACCACAATTATTCATGACTACTACGCCGAGAATAGTTGTGTATTCATTAATGGTCATGATCATGCCAACAATCGTCCATCAATGCACTACTACCATCGAGGATTTTTATCATATCATTTGTAACATTACGGCCATGATTACACCGAATAGTCTCTCGGTCGTAATCATACCAAGTCCATCTATGCTTTTCTGTGCCACAGATGACTTTCAACATAATATAAACATGAGGATGATGACAATGATATAAGAATTCAATAAAACAAGTTCAAGAATTATTTTATCCAGAATTATTAACGTCCAATTATCAACATGAATCTTTGTTTTGTAGAGTAAAATTCAAGAATGATCGGAAGAATATTTTCATGAAAGATCTTTGGATGAAATGCAAATATCAAGGATATTCCACTAATTTCATGGAGTATAGAAGTCAAAGTTTTAACCAACTGGGTATAATAAAGAATGGAATAACAAAAGAAATCACCGTGCATGCGATAGGCCATACAGCAGTGAGTTATTCCAAACAGAATAATAAATAACGGAACCAGTCCGCCAGTAAAACGCATGCAGACGGGATGTTCCAACAGAATAATAATAAAGGCGGAACCGAAGTGGGTGTAAAACACATGATGAGGATGTTCCAAATGAATAATAATAAAAGGCGAAACCAGTCCGGTGTAAAACACACGCATGAGACAGGATGTTCCAACAGAATAATAGAAGAATGTCACCAAGTATAGGGTAAAGCCAGCGTATCTGAGTTATTCCAATGAATAATAAACAATGGAATAACAATGATTCTCTTCATGAATAAGAAAGAATAACACCCTTACTTTTGGTAGGAGATTGAATATTGTAGTAGTGTAGTAACAAAATACTCTTCTTCTTCTCTCTTATTCTCTCTATACTTTCTCTCTCTAAAGCTTGAATGAATTCGTGAAAATAATGAAGCACTAGGCCTCTATTTATAGAAGATTTCTAGCTTAGCACTTACCATGTGAAAAGGCAAGTGGCTTGTATTTGGTGATGTAAAAAGAAAAGTGGTTCGACGTGTAATGTGAAACGACAAGTGGTTTGGCCTTTGTAATGTGAAGCGGCAAGTGGTTTGACGTCGGTAAAGGTAATTACTATTGACGAAGGTAATTACTATTCACAAGGGTAATTACTATCGACGAAGGTAATTACTTATTAACGAAGGTAAATACTATATCGACGAAGGTAAATACTATCGACGAAGGTAATTACTATTCACAAAGGTAATTACTATTGACGAAGAGACTCTTAGATGATGACATATGGGCCCCCATAAAATAATCAAACTTACCACAAACGCCTCATAATGTAATTTTTATCTACATTAAGGATTGAATAAATATTACCACAAATCATTTTATTTTTAATCAACACATTTTAATCTTTCAACAATTATTAATCATTTATAACTTGTCGTCTCAATTAATAATATAACATATTATATGATGATAATCTGTGATAATAATTGAATCAATAATATAAGAGATATGATGCAAAGAAATCATCGTAGAAGAATAATTGAGCATAGTGAGTGACTTCTCACGTAAGCATCAATAATCAATCTAGTGTGCTACTACGCAAACCACGCATATTACTATACTTTTACCACTAGGGTAGTTCAACAGTTTTAATTCAGTAACACCTCCGTAGTTATTTTTATAAAATATTTTTTGTCGTTTTCTCAATCCGACAATAATTACATTTATGGGGTCCACCAATGATTGGTAGTTATACGAATATTCCCTAACAAAAAGAATATTCCTCAATAAACGTAATATTTTATAACAACTTGCATACTTTACAAAATTTATAAATATTACCCACAACTATAACATTATATCAAATTTATTCCATAATATTCAAAAATAATATTTATAGAAAATTTATCTTTATTTATAATAGCTGGGGTCTTACACTAACTGTTTTATTTGAACTGTGAACTTTTTGACTGTGAACATTTTGGACTTCGAACTTTACATATGGACTATGAACATTTTGACTCGAACTTTCTATTTGAACTGTGAACATTTTAACCTGTTAAATAGTACTCCGCAAACCTTATCGTTGAAGCTATCTATGAATCATGCACAATATACTCTACGGCTTGAAATCATTCCGATATTCTGGACATCGTGTTGACAATTTGAACATTATTGGACTGAACAAATTAATTTATTCTTTAAACATAAATAAATTGTAGATCTCTAATATTCATTCATTGTTTTATTATTCTACAATTTTTGTTTATTCTTTGTTGTTTGTATTAACCATTATTACTCAATTAGTTGTAAATGTCTTTAGCTTGGATGCAGAGATAATATGGTTGTTTAGTGTTTTTAGTCTGTGTGGCAAAAACACGTAGTGAAAGTTATCTTTAAAATATTTTTTGAATTTTAAATTAATTTACTATTACTATTAGAATGACTACAAACGTTGAGTCATTGATCAAACAAATAAATATCAAAAACTTGCAATAGAGTGTTAGTAAAGTATTTTTTTGTTATTATTTTAATTTAATATTCAATTTTATTAAGTTTTTAAATTTAATATTTAATTTTTATTTTCAATCTTTCGAATTTATATATAGTTTATTATAGTTTAAAATGAGTAGAATCTAAGAGCCTAAACTTAATGTATAAAGAATTACATTGTTGTTGATTAATAAGTTACCATCATAGTTTTTAGTCTTAAAAGGTAACTGAATTTAATAACTAATATCTAAGTGAGGAATTTTTTAACATTAATTAACTAATGATCTCCTATCTAAAATAAAATTAATAAGTAAATAAAATATTTTTAATATATGTTACTCTTTTTAATATTAATTGTTACTCTCTCATAGTATTTTTTTTAATCATAATATTTTTCCTATATTTTGTAATATTTAGTTATTTAGAGTCCAAAGTTGAGTAAAGTAAAATTTTAGACACTTTTTTAATATAAAAATTTATTGTATGACTACTTAAATGACTCTTTGATAGACTAATTTTTTTATGAAATAATAAGTTAACATTAAAGTTTTCATGACCATAAAAAGAATTTGGTTCTGCAACACTGACTATTAATTGTTTTTAATAATTAATAAGTCACAAAATAACTTAACTAATAATTTATTTTGATTTTATTGTTTCATAATTTAATTTTATGGTGTTACATCATCATATTCAGTTGGTGCAACGAGGACACATTAACAGGCGTGCTTTGGAGGATAATGGATCAATGTTTTGGTAAAGTGAGGTCGAAGGTGCAGGATTCCAGGAAATACCTTAGCAATTTTGGCCAACATCGACCCCATTTTTGACAAAAATTATGGCAACCCCGGTGAACATTTTATGAATGTCTAAATTTAAGACAATGAAGAGTTTGCAACAAAAAAAAATTATTATTCAATTTTTGAACTACCGAGACATTAAAATTAGATAGTCTTGTTATATTTTGGTATAGATAGATAGATTGGTATGTATTATAACTCTTAATTAATTACGGCTGATTTTGCCAAAAACTGCCATATAATTATGACAGTCATACCAATTGCCAAATTTTATTTTTGTAACGTAACAAGTAATCTTGTACAAATATATCCTTTTTGTGATTGCAGTTAATCCATGACTAATAATTTAAGAAAAAATAATTAAAACGAAAAAATTAATAAACTAATTTTTTGTTAAATACATATATTAATTTAATTGCACTTACTTGTATGGCATCTCACTAATATATGAAGATAAGTTATTGCATTCCAATATCAAAAAATCACTAATAGGCGAAAAAATAAACACAAAGCCAATCTTTTACCCAAAACTCATGCTCCATTGTCCATGCAACAACAATATAGTAGATATTGGGCCATAATCCTTTTTTTTATTGGGCCAAATTTAATGGGCTCTCCTTTTAGATCACGTTTTCTCTTGTCTGGTTGGTCCAGAATGATTTGGTAGGTTATTTGATCATTTCATTGGGTCCTTTCGCTTGGATCCGGTCGTTTGGGTCATTTCTATTATTTGGGCTTAGTCATTGAACTGGCCCATTACACAAATTGTCACTTAATCCAACTTTGACCGGTAATCATTATGCCAAATGATAGTTGACTACTATGTCCGCCACCTTTCTCGTGGCATTAATGAGGATGGGACTCGGATAATGGCGGTGGCAAATAGTTGAAGAAAGTGAGGAAGTAGGCTACATACTTTCAATTTGAAATGACCGGGAGTGGGGAAAAGGTGTCAGGAGATGATGAGTGGCACGGTAAACCGGGATTGGAGTATGTATGGGGCTAAGATCACATAAGAGGGTAAGTAACAAAACATTATATACATTCATATTATTATTCTCTCTCGGACATTAGACATTATTTTCTCTCCATTGTTGACCTTGTGATCGCTGACATCGACTCTCTTGGAGCTATCCTCACGGTCGGTCTTCAAGCTTTTGGTGTTGACTTGTTGAACTATCATGGGGATATCGGATGCGTCTTGGTGATTGGGACGTGGAGAAAGATCTTGGCGTTAACATTATTAGCTAGAAGGAGGGGTGAGTTCTAGTGTCCTCGAGTATTTTTCAATCATGGATCGTGTTTGTTCTGCATCGTATGACGCCCCCAAAATAGGTATACATCACCTATTCCGAGTTGTCAATACATGGTATGTAAACAACTACAACTTTATTATTACAACAAGAAATCGTGAGTTTGAATACAAATATTATCTTCTAGACAATATCTATACTCAAATAAATCCTCATCACATTTATCGATACATTATTTTTTAAAAAATGGTGAGGACTACTAAACAATCCTTTCTAAAACCTTCATTCCATACCCCGACTGCATTTCGCTATATTCTCGCCTCCGAGAAAAAATGGAACAAAAGGAAAAGGGTGAGCTCAACTAGCTCAAGAAGAATATTACGACTAAGATAATATACAACAAATTATCGTTAGTCTTCAACAGAAAAATATAATGTAATACAATAGACAACAAATTTTAAATCAATATTCGCAATGAAATAATAATTCATTAGAAGAGTTAAGTAGAGAATGCAAACTACTATCTTCTATGTATGAATTTAAAAGTTCATCGCTCATCTTTTATCCCCGTAACATCAATCAATATACATCCGAATCAAATATTCATCTTTGCACACACAGCCAAAGATATTCATCACTGGTCATGTTCATTTAAACACTGCTCATCTTTGCACTACGCCAAAGATATTCTTCAAAAATCATTCATCTTTGCACTATGTGCCAAAGATATTCTTAAGAAATCATTCATCTTTGCACTACAAAGCCAAAGATATTCCATAATATCATCATTTAAGACCGAGGATGATGAAAAATATTTTTTTAAAGAAACGAATCCAAAGGAAACAAAATGACAAGGATTAAGGATTAAGGATTCAGACTTTTGGTTTTATCCACGCCCAAAAATACCTCAAAATAATCATAGTGGTGTAAAATTCAAGAATGATCAAAACATGGATACAATCAAAGTTAGTATCCGAATAGATGTTTTGGACGAAAAGAAGAAATTTTATTTTTCTATGAATAGACCGATATACGTGAATAGTGTCAGATACGTGAATAAAGGCCGATACGTGAATAGTAATCCGACACCAAAAGATAGAAATTCCACAAAACATCTTCACGCTTCGCTTAATAAGACTCGTGAATAAGAACTCGTGAATAAGAACTCATGAATAAGAACTCGTGAATAGTAACTCATGAATAGTAACCCATGAATAGTAATCCATACATGAAAAAGTTCCAAATTTGATAAAAACTTCAGATCAATATTTCAAAGATAATGATATCAAGAAATAATATCATTACGAAAAAAAAAATATCCCTTACCTCGAAAAGATCAAGATTTCTAATTTAAATACCTGATATAGGTCAATGAACTGACTTGCACCTAGCAATACTCAAAGTATACTCAAAATACTCACAAGAATACGCCGATAATATAGAGAGAGAAACTTCAGCTTCTGGTGTGATTTTCAATTCTAACCCAAGACCTTATTTATAGTGAAAACGCTTAGAACACCAAAGCGTAAAATTTAATAAAATAATAATATTATTAATAAAAATTCAAGCCCACCTGGAGATCAATCCCAAATTTCATGCCACATTTCTATCACAAATGATAAAAAACGTTTTTCTTAAAATAAATAATTAAAACTTCCAAAATTAATTATTTTTGAACTTCGTAACTTCAATAATTCATAATAAATAGCCCTTTCATCAAAAATTGAATCTCATGAGTTTTTATAGGAAATTCAATTTCTACAACTTTGCAGTAAGAAGAAAGTTTTTCCAAATTCCAAATAGAAATTGACCAAATCCATAAACGGCGATTTTACAAAGCTATAATCAAATTTCAACCAATAAATGGGGTCCACCGACATGTTTAACATGTTTTAAACATTTATTGCAACAAAAATACTCTTCCTCCTCAGATACTCATATATCCCACATTCGTTGTAAAATATCACCATTAATATATTATTAAAATAATATATTTAAACGAATTATTTTATCGTAAAAAGATAAAATATTAATTTTCAACAATTGTCATTTTAAAAATTTTCTCCATCTATATCCACATAAAATCAATATTTTTCTCATCATATAAATCAATAATTAATTATTCACAAATAATATTACGTAATCACAATATCGACAACCGTGCAGCTCCTGTGAAAAAGAGGGGCTTCCAATAAGAATTTCTTCATCGGCGCCGCAATTAGGTGACCAAACTCTCCTTAGATGTAACTTTCTAGACATTGCCAATAATGTTATCTAATAATATTATTCAGATAATATGAATTATTGCTTCGATAATGAAAAAATAATCGTAATGACAATTATCAAACAACAAAGAATATAAAATATCAACGCAAAGAATTATTAACTCAATAAAATAATCGAATAAAGAATTATCGAACCATTATCGAGTAAGTGCTTCTTCACGTAAGAATCAATAATTGGTGCAATACCGCAGTAATCTACTGTTCAACAACGCTGCAGATTAGTGTGTTTTAACCACCGGTATTCCAACAAAGATAATCAGAATAACTACGCCGTTATTTAAAAACAACTTATATTTGTCATTTTCTTCATCCAATCGCTTC
Organism: Panax quinquefolius; assembly: GCA_020205615.1. NCBI lineage: Eukaryota > Viridiplantae > Streptophyta > Magnoliopsida > Apiales > Araliaceae > Panax > Panax quinquefolius. The sequence continues at coordinate 147,365,774 of CM035152.1, forward strand.
ACATGGGCCCACACACGGTCGCTAGGCCTGTCAGCATTTAATATTCCCCGACAAAGCATTTAATATTCCACGACCAAACTAATATTCCCCGACAATAATGAATATTTTATAACCACTGCTTATTTTGAAATATTTCATGATTTAACCCTTTAACTATCCACATTAATCAAATCAACCTTACTATTTCAAAATAATAAATAAAGGAAATTCCTTTTATTTAAAAAAAATTGGGGTCTTACAACCTCCCTCCTTATGAAATTTCGTCCCCTAAATCGACGACGACGACGGTGTGTTTCAAAAGGTGAGGATACCTCGCTTTCATTTCCGCTTCCAATTCCCTGTGTCATTTCTCTATAGCATGATTCCTCCACAAAACTTTAACTTGTGGTATGACCTTTCATGCAGTAGGACATGCTCCTTCCTATCCAAGATCTCGACAGTACCTCCTCATACGCTAAGTCTTCACTATCTCGTCCGGTTTCTAACTCAATAACGTGGTTCGGGTCTTTCACATATTTATTTAAGTATGATATGTGAAACACATTATGAACACGAGACATATACTTGAGGTAACGCAAGTCTATAGCTACATTTTCTACTCTCGGCCAAGAATTTGAAATGGACCAATAAATCGTGGATCGAGCTTTCCTCTCTTCCCAAATCTTGTAACTCCTTCCATGGAGCAACTCGCAACAATACATGATCCCCTACATTAAATTCCACGCCCTTTCGATGAAGATCCGCGATAACTCTTTTGTCGATCTTGTGCCGCTTGTATACGCTGTCAATCATTTCGATCTTTTCTAGTAGTCATACGCATTAACTCCTAGTCCCAACAATGTTGCTTCACCCACCTCATCCCAATATATCGAGAACGACATTTTCGGCCCATATAATGCTTTCAATGGAGCCACACCTATACTTTGCTCGATAATCGTTGTTGTAGGAGAATTCCACCAATGGTAAATACTTATCCCAACTACCCTTGAAGTCTAGGACACGTAGTCTTAATAGATCTTCAAGAGTTTGAATAGTCCTCCGATTGTCTCGTCTGCTTGGGGATGGTATGCCAACTAAATCGCAAACTGCGCTCCATAGCTTTTTGCAAGCTAACCCAAAATCTTGAAGTGAATCTTGGGTCACGATCCCAAACTATGGATACAGCATGCCATGCAACCTCACAATCTCATTCACGCATATACCAAAGCAAGACGCTCAAGGAATAAGTCTCCCAGACGGCAAGAAATGAGCAGATTTGGTTAATCTATCAACAATAACCCAAATAAGATTGATGCCTTGAGAAACCGTAGGAAGACCCAGAACTAAATCCATGGTAATGTGTTCCCACTTCCATTTCGGAATCTCAAGTGGTTGCAACGGACCCTTAGGTACAAGATGCCCGCCTTTACACGCTGACAAGTTAAACACATCGAGATAAACTTTGCAATCTCTCTCTTCATATTGTTCCACCAAATGTATGTCAAGATCACGATACATTTTAGTACTTCCGTGATGGATTGCAAATGGCGATTGTGTGCCTCCATCATAATCTTGTACTTCAAATCGTAGTCGTTAGAACACAAAGTCTAGAGTGGACTCAAGTATTCCTTCTTCATCAATTCTCGCCCTAATAGCTCCTTCTTGTACTTTCTTCTTCATACGATCGCCTCCGGCCTGGCTGGGCTCGAGTAACCTTAACTTTTTCTATTAAAGTTGGCTCTACGCTTATACTTGACATCATCGCACTCGCTCCTCTCAAGATATGATCTTCTACTCAACGCGCCGCCTACCACGCTCGCTTTACCAGATGGTATCAATAGTGTGGTCGTAGTCTTTCAATAGCTCGAGCCAACGTCACCGCCGCAGATGTCGAGTTCTTTTTGAGTGAAGAAATATTTAAGGCTTTTTATGGTCCGAATATATCTCCACTTTCTCCCCATATAGATAAGGCTCTCCATATTTTTAGCGCGAAAACGATCGGCCGCTAACTCTAGATCACGAGTAGGATAATTCCTCTCATACTTTTAAGTTGTCGCGAGGCATAGGCTATGACTTTCCCACGCTGCATGAGAACACATCCTAACCCTTTGCCTCAAGCATCGTCAGAGATAACAAATCCATCCGAACCAGATGGTATTGTTGTAACAAAAGCCAAATAAGTCTCCTCTTAAGCTCTTGGAAACTTTTCTCGCATTCTTCGCTTCCAAACGAATTTTGTATCCTTCCGAAGTTAGCCGAAGTTAATGGAGTAGCGATTCGAGAAAAACCTTCCACGAATCTCCGATAATAACCAAACTAAGCCCAAAAGCTACGTGATTTCACCACCGACTTCTGCTGTTCCTAACTTCAGATTGCTTCAATCTTCACGGATCAACAGATACTCCATGTTTCGACACCACGCGCCCAAGGAATGCTACTTCCTCAAGCCGTAACTCTCGATTTCTTCAATTTGGCATATAGTTGGTTTTCACGAAGCTTTTCGAGTACCAAATTTTCAAATGGTGCTCATGATCTTCACGGCTTTTGGAATATACGAGGATGTCATCAATAAAGACAACAACTAATCGATCCAAATATTCCTTGAATACTTTTGGCTCATCATATCCATGAAAGTCGCAGGAGCATTAGTTAGTCCGAAAGACACGACTAAGAATTCATAATGCCCATACCGAAGTTCAAGGCGCCTTTGAATATCCTCGCCTAATCTTCAAATTGATGATATCCGTAATCTAAGATCGATTTTTGAAAAGAATTGTGCCCTCAGAATCGGTCAAACAAGTCATCAATACGAGGTAGAGGATACCTATTCTCGATGGTGACATGGTTCAATTCCCGATAGTCAATATAAAGTCGCATACTCCCGCTCTTTCTTCTTTACAAATAAAACAGAGCACCCCAAGGAGATGTACTAGATTTAATGAAACCGATGTCCAACAATTCTCAGTAGTTGGACCTTTAACTCAAGTTCAATAGAGCCATTCGATATGGGGTTTTAGAAATGGGCTTTGTATCAGTTCAAGATCAATAAAGAATTCAACTTCACGCTCGGGGTAGTAATCGGAAGTTCTTCAGAAATACGCCAGAAAGTCAATAACAACAGAATATTATTCAAATTTGACGTGTCTTTATTCAAATCCATAACATGGGCTAAGAAAGCTTCGACATCCGCTTTTTCAATAAACGAATAGCTTTATGATTAGATATGACAAAGTGATTGATTTTAATGGTTTAGTTGTTGAATTGCATAACAGTCAGTTGGTTAGAATATGAAAACTAACAACCTTACATTTAAAACAATCAATTTTGGCAATGATGAGTAGTTAACCAATCAATCCCTAAAATCACATCAAAAGCAAGTATCTTTAAAGAGATAAGGTCAATGTGTAAGGTAATGGTGCCAACTTGAATCAAACAAGATTTATAAAAAGTGGATGTGATGAAAGTTTCTCCTAACTGAGTTTCCACAGAGACAGTCAAAGTCTAATTTCTCCTGAGTCAAGTTTAAACGCTGAAATACACATGCAGAGAGATAAATGAATGGGTAGCACCCAGATCAAGTAAGGTATAAACTTCGCAAGAATTTATAAATAGCTTACCCGTGATCACCTCGCTTGGGTCCTCGATTATGACCAACCACAACAAACGCCTTCCCTAATCGCTGACTTTGACTTTTCGGGATGATGTTTTTTCGAGTCACCGTCCTCACTGAACTAGGTTTCGCCATCGCATAATCTCGAGCGATATGTCCTTCCTTTCCACAATTATAGCATACCTGAATCTGCTAGGGCGCTTGACCGATATGTCCTCTTTTCCAAGATTTGTAAGATATACGACCGGTGGTCGTTTCTCTCCCTTAGAACCCGCTGTCACCAAGACGCATCTTCATATGGTCGTTGTTAAATCTCCTTTTTAAAATCTCCTCCCGACTCGCTTCTTCTATTTTCACGGCTATGATTACCACCGAGTGGTTACCATTTTTGTCCGTCTGCTGCTTTTCTCCGCCGGGTTATCATTATTCGCTGATCGCTATCTCGTACGATCCTCGTTGTGGTCTCTCAACCGACCGTACTCGTTATCTCGCCTAATAATCGAGCCTCGCTTACAACATCCGAATAAAGAGAAAATTTACGAGAAATGAGATATCGACGACGCCGGGTTTCAAACCTCTAAGAAACATCCGCCATAACGCTCCTCATTCTCCACCAAATGAGGTGCAAACCGATAACTCGCAAACTTTGCCTCAGATCGAGACACCGCCACGTTGTTTTGTTCCAACTGATGAACTCCACTTCCTTCATACGATTTAACACTTTCGTGAAAGTATTTGTCATTAAATAGCTTCAAACGCTCCCAAGACATACGCCGAAAAGTACTGGATGGGTACGCGCTCACGCATCTCCCACCAAGAATCCGCCTCGCCACTAACATAAGGTGGCGAATGGAACCTTCGTTCTCCGCATCCCAAGACATCGAATATCTTGGTAATTTGTTTGACCCATGTTTCCGCCATGATCGGATCCGCTTTCCCTTAAATTCGTGGTCCCAACTCTTTGAATCGCTCAATGTGACAACCCGTGAATTGCTATCATTTCTCCTCAGATTTTGAACACGAAGTCTCCTCGTTCGATTTTGCATGAATCGCAAAAACTTCTAAACATCCCCTCGCTCATCATCCGCTTCAATGGTGTTGTTCACAGAGGAACATTGCCACCACAGACGCTTCTCCTCGTTGGTGAGTACACAGCATCTCCACTGGCCTCATTTCCATTGTTAATATTCTCAACGACATTCTCAAACACCGCTATAAAACAAGGGTTAATTAAGGAAATCAATATATCACATAATATCCCTATATATCGACCAACTAACAAATAAGCTTTTAGTAGACACACTAAGCCAAGGATTTACTCGCTCTCCCTCCTAGTTCTATTCCCGATCTCCGCCAGAGATCATATCCTAAGCTCGATACTAATCGCGACGCCCCCAAAATAGGTATACATCACCTATTCGAAGTTGTCAATACATGGTACGTAAACAACTACAACTTTATTATTACAACAAGAAACTGTGAGTTTGAATACAAATATTATCTTCTAGATAATATCTATACTCAAATAAATCCTCATCACATTTATCGATACATTATTTTACAAAAATGGTGAGGACTACTAAACAATCCTTTCTAAAACCTTCATTCCATACCCCGACTGCAGACTTCGCTTATATTCTCGCCTCCCGAGAAAAATGGAACAAAAAGGAAAAGGGTGAGCTCAACTAGCTCAAGAAGAATATTACGACTAAGATAATATACAACAAATTATCGTTAGTCTTCAATGTGGAAAAATATAATAGAATACAATAGACAACAAATTTTAAATCAATATTCGCAATGAAATAATAATTCATTAAGAGTTAAGTAGAGAATGCAAACTACTATCTTCTATGTATGAATTTAAAAGTTCATCGCTCATCTTTATCCCCGTCAGAACATCAATCAATATACATCCGAATCAAATATTCATCTTTGCACCATGTGCCAAAGATATTCATCACCGGGTCATGTTCATTTAAACACTGCTCATCTTTGCACTACGGCCAAAGATATTCTTCAGAAATCATTCATCTTTGCACTACAAAGCCAAAGATATTCTTAAGAAATCATTCATCTTTGCACTACGTGCCAAAGATATTCCATAATATCATCATTTAAGACCGAGGATGATGAAAAATATTTTTTAAAGAAACGAATCCAAAGGAAACAAAATGACAAGGATTAAGGATTAAGGATTCAGATTTGGTTTTATCCACGCCCAAAAATACCTCAAAAAAAATAATCATAGTGGTGTAAAATTCAAGAATGATCAAAAACATGGATACACAATCAAAGTTAGTATCCGTAATAGATGTTTTGGATTTAAAAGAAGAAATTTTATTTTCTATGAATAGTATCAGATATGCGAATGAATAGTCAGATAACGTGAATAAAGGCCAGATACGTGAATAAAAATCCGACACCAAAAGATAGAAATTCCACAAAAACATCTTCACGCTTACATTTAATAATAGACTCGTGAATAAGAACTCGTGAATAAGAACTCGCTTAATAAGAAACTCGTGAATAAGAACTCATGAATAGTAACCCATGAATAAGTAACCCCGATATGAAAAAGTTCCAAATTTGATAAAAACTTCAGATCAATATTTCAAAGATAATGATATCAAGAAATAATATCATTACGAAAAAATAATATCCCTTACCTCGAAAGATCAAGATTTCTAAATTAAACACCTGGATATAGGCTATGACTTTGACTTGCACCGATAGCAATACTCAAAGTATACTCAAAATACTCACAAGAATACGCCGATAATATAGAGAGAAAACTTCATTTCCGGTGTGATTTTCAATTCTAACCCAAGACCCTATTTATAAGAAAACGCTAGAACACCAAAGTTAGTAAAATTTAATAAAATATATATTATTATTAAACAAATTTCAAGCCCACCTTAAATCAGACTGAATTCAGCACATTTGTATCACTAGAAGGAAATTAAAAAACGTTTTTCATAAAATAAATAATTAAAACTTCCAAAAATCAATTATTTCGTAACTTTAGAACTTCAATAATTCATAATAAATAGCCCTTTCATCAGAAAAATTTGAATCTCGCGAGTTTTTATAGGAAATTTAATTTCTACAACTTTGCGTAAGAAAGTTTTTCCAAATTCCAAACAGAAATTGACCAAATCCACAAACCAGCGATTTTTTAAAGTTATAATCAAATTTTCACCAATAAATGGGGTCCACCGACATGTTTAACATGTTTTAAAACATTTATTGCAACAAAAATACTCTTCCTCCTCAGATACTCATATATCCCACATTCATTGTAAAATATCACCGTTAATATATTATTAAAATAATATATTTAAACGAATTATTTTATCGTAAAAAGATAAAATATTAATTTTCAACAATTGTCATTTTAAAATTTTCTCCATCTATATCCACATAAAATCAATATTTTTCTCATCATATAAATCAATAATTAATTATTCACAAATAATATTATGTAATCACAATATCGACAACTGTGCGCTCCTCAGAAAGCAGGGCTTTCTAATAAGAATTTCTTCATCGGGCGCCGCAATTAGGTGACCAAACCTCCTCCTAGATGTAACTTTCTAGACATTGCCAATAATGTTATCTAATAATATTATTCAGATAATATGAATTATTGCTTTCGATAATGAAAAATAATCGTAATGACAATTATCAAACAACAAAGAATATAAAATATCAACGCAAAGAATTATTAACTCAATAAAATATCGAATAAAGAATTATCGTAACCATTATCGAGTAGTGCCTTCTTCACGTAAGAATCAATAATTGGTGCAATACCGCAGCCACCGCTCAACAACGCCAGACAAGGTGTGTTTTAACCACCCAAGTATTCCAACAAAGATAATCTGCAGAATAACTACGCCTGCTATTTAAAAACAACTTATATTTGTCGCTTTTTTCATCCAATCGCTTCAACATGGGCCCCCACACATGGTCATACTGTCCGCATTTAATATTCCCCGACAAAGATTTAATATTCCACGACCAAACTAATATTCCCCTTACAATAATGAATATTTTATAACCACTTGCTTATTTTGAAATATTTCATGATTTAACCCTTAACTATCCACATTAATCAAATCAACCCTTACTATTTCAAAATAATAAATAAAGGAAATTCCTTTTTATTTAAAAAATTTTGGTCTTACGAGATAACTAAGACAAAAAGCTTCACGACCGGCTAAGATGGCGGATGAAGCGGACAGAGAGCTATGGAAGTACTCGTGAAACAAATGACGAGATATATATTGAAAGCGAGATGGCTCGGATGGCGAGTTGAGGGATGAAGAGTCCGTTATGATCAATCCAAGAGCGAGGGCAGAAGTGGGAAAGAACCTGTTCATTCGTGACGAGAATCTCGGGTCAAATCGAGAAAGAAGAAGATCCCAAGCCCTACCCTCAAAGATCGAAGAGGGTACATCACCCCGTCGATTCTAAGGAGTGTGGTCTGAAAGAACGAAGAGGTCGATCCGCAGATCACACTCCCGAGACCACAAAGAAAGCACTTGTTGTTGCACATTCTCGCCATAGTGCTCGAGTTCGAGACGAAGTATATCGGGGATCGTACTCCAGAGAGTCTACCTCGAGGGTACACCACCCGTGGACACTCGCCATCGTAAAGTCCTTCTAGAGTTCAAGGCTCTATTGAAGATACCGGTCCACTCGTAAGAAGAGGAGTCAAGGAAAAAGATGCATCATCTCAACCGAAGGTGTGGAGTATCTGGTTAAAGAGTTAAAAGAACTTTAAGCAGCCAATAAGTACAAAAATGAAGGATACGAAGGAAAGAAGGCATCCCTTTTCCGCCGCTAAAATTCTTAAAGAAAAGTCGACCCCACCAAGAAGTTGCCCCGTATCGAGAGTTATGATGGATTCGGGGATCCCTATGACCACGGTCAAAGTGCTCAATCGATCGATGGATTATTATGACTTTAGCGATGTCGCTAAGTGTCATACTTTTGTCACAACGCCGTAAAGGATGCCGGCGGTGGATGGGGACTTTGCACTGGATTCAATTTCATCTTGGGCGACATATGCGAAGAAATTTCATGCTTTCGCCGGGAGCAACAAAAGAAGGGAAAACCAACTGGTTCGTTGGCTCAGTTCGATAGTTTTCAAATGAGTCTTTGGGCCAATATGTGAAGCGGTTCCGTGAAGCAGTCGGCCAAGTGACATACACCGAACGATCTATAAGTCGTTGGACTATTTCGGAATGGGTTAGATCCGTCAAATCGGAGAAGTTGGTGAAGAAGTTAATGTTTCATCACCAAGAGTCTCGCTGAAGCCTTTGACAAAGTCAAGGCTATATCGTGGTGGAGGAAGCTATGGATGACCTCAAACGTCCTTCTTCGACCGCTTAAGGAGACAGACGGATAGAACCGATAGAGACCAAAAAAGAATGAAGGAATAAAGACCGCTACAAGGCGGGGTCGAAAAAATATAACAATTGGAGACAAGGTGGAGGACGCTTCCGCCCAAATTTCCAGAGAGTGAATATACGACGACACAAAGACTCAACACGCATAAATCGTTATCTTGGATCAGATTAAGGATCAACCTATCTTCGAGCCACCTCGAGATAACATTAAGCCCGAAAAAGGAATTCTCGTAAGTATTGTGATTACCATCAAGCTTCGTGTCACGATATTTATCTACCGTGCTAGTTTGAAGGACTTTATTGAAAGAAAGGTACAAGGTGGGGCTTTAATTGGGTATGTGGTCGCTGTAACTAATCAACACCAGACGTAGGGTCTGCTCCAGCAGCTCATTTCAACCAGCTTCAAAGCGTTGCTAACTCCTAATGTACTGCAAGGCATGTGATAGATGTCATCATTTGGGGTACTTCTAGCAAACTCGTTGGAAAGAAGGGACGAAGTTACTTGATTCGGCCATGTCGATTGCATGGTACCCTCCCAAGACTAATGCAGACATTATTCGAGTACGATAATCTCCTTATCGATGAAGATTACCTTCTAAGTCATCGAACCGCACGAGGATCATTGTGTCTTGACGCGCAAGTGGGTTCTGGTGGATATGGGCGAATGATGGTAGATAATGGGTCTTCATGTAGATATCCTGTATGCCCACGCTTATCGGAGGATGCACCTAGATGGGCGAAAGATGGAGATAGGACGGGAGGCTCCTTTATAAGACCCCAACTTATTATTAATGAAATTTAATTTTCTATTTATTATTTTGAAATAGTAAGGGTTGATTTGATTAATGTGGATAGTTAGGGTTAAATACGCAAATATTTCAAAATAAGCAAGTGGTTATAAAATATTCATTGTTGTTTGGGAATATTCGTTTGGTCGTGGAATATTCGCATCGCTTTGGGAATATTCGCATTTATTTGCCAAGCAGCCCATGTGTGGGCCCCATAACGAAAAAGCTTATGGATGAAGAAAACGACAAATATAAGTTGGTTAAAAATAACTACAGTAGTTGTTACCGTTAAGATCGTTGAATACCCTATGGTTAAAATACAAGAATACGCTGTGGTCGCATAAAGAGAAGACACCAGATTTGCAAAGATTGTTGAATTATTGATCCTTACGTAAGAAGGCACTACTCAATAATTTTCACAAGAGTTATCGCTCAATATTTTATTTTATCGATTCAATAATTGTCATATTGATATTTTATATTATTGTTGTTCAATAATTGTCAACGCACATTATCTCCATTATCGATCAATAATTCATATTATTTAAATAATATTATTAGATAGCATTATTGGCAATGTCTAGAAAGTTCTCACAAGGAGAGGTTTGGTCACCTAATTGCGCGCCAAGAAGGAGAAATCCTTATCTGAAAGCCCCTCTTTCCCGAAACTACCGTCATTATAATTGTGATTCTCAGAATATTATTTGTGAATAATTAATTATTGATTGATATGATAAGAAAATATTTATAAATGATGGATTTATTTGTTTTATGTGGTTATAATTGAATGATTTAATGTTGAGGTGTTTTATCAAGAATTTTGTTTCTGAATGGAGGTATTAAAAATCAAATCAAGATTTTTACGATATATCATGTGAGTTATAATTTTTAATCCGACCGCTGGATCGTTGTAATTTTTGGATATGTTATACATACATAAGTTGAGTATATGTCCACAAATTTTGAACCGTTAAAATGAACTAATGATTTGTTATGAATTTTAAGAGGTGACTGATTCTAAATTAGGTTTATAATTGATTTTGGTGGAAAATTCTAGAATTGAGTGGGCCCCACTTGTGGTTGGTGAAGAAATGTGCTGAATTTTATTTCAAATGTGGTGGGTGGCAATAGTAGTAGGTAAAGCCATCGTGTAAAGAACAGTCAAGTCTCGCTTTTTACGGCTAACATTTTCCTATAAATAGAGGGCTAAGTTAGAATTGAAAATCACACCGTAAACAAAGATTTTTCTCTTTCTCTCTATATTATCGAGCGATTTTGTGAGTATTTAGATACTTTGAGAGTTGTTGCTCAAGATAAGTTTCATTCAAAGATCACTTCCGACCTTTTCATTCCAAGTACTCGATTTTTTCGAGGTAGTGGATGTTATTTTTTTCAAATGATATTATTTCTTCAATATCATTACGTCAAATATCGATCGAACTTTTTATCAAATTTGGAACTTTTTCATGTCTGGGGTTACTATTCATGAGTTACTATTCACGAAGTTACTATTCATGAGTTACTATTCACGAAGTTACTATTCATTTAGTACTATTCATGAAGCGTGAAGATGTTTTTTGTGGAATTTCTATCTTTTGGTGTCTGAGTTACTATTCACGACATGATACTCACGATATTCATACGATATTTAAGACTATTCACCAAAAATAAAATTTCTTCTTTTTGTCCAAAACATCTATTCGGATACTAGCTCTGATCAGATCCATGTTTTGATCATTCTGAATTTTACACCACTACGATTATTTTGAGGTATTTTTGAACATGGATAAAACAAAGTACTAATCCTTAATCCTTAATCCTTGTCATTTTGTTTCACCGATTCGCTTTTTTAAAAATATTTTTCATCATCCTCGCCTTAAATGATGATATTATTGAATATCTTTGGCCCAGAAGCAAAAGATGAATGATTTCAAGAATATCTTTGGGCCTCAGAGCAAAGATGAACAAAGTGTCAGAATTAATACGACCGATGTTTGGCCCAGAGTGCAAAAAGATGAACAGTGTTTAAATGAATACGAATTAATCGATGAATATCTTCGGCCAGAGAGCAAAAGATGAATATTTGATTCCAGATGTATATGGATTGATGTTGTTACAGGATAAAAGATAGACGATGAACTTTTAAATTCATACATATAAGATAGTAGTTTGCAGATTCTCTACTTAACTCTTCTAATGAATTATTATTTCACCATAATATTGATTTAAAATTTGTTGTCTATCAGATTCTATTAAATTTTTCCCCGTTGAAGACTAACGATAATTTGTCAGATATTATCTTAGTCATAATATTCTTTTATCGAGCTAGTTGAGCTCACCCTTTTCCTTTTTGTTCCATTTTCTCGTGAGGCTAGAATATAAATAGTATTTAGCCTGGGTATGGAATGAAGGTTTTAGAAAGGATTGTTTAGTAGTCCTCACCATTTTGTAAAATAATGTATCAATAAATGTGATGAGGATTTATTTGAGTATAGATATTGTCTGTAAGATAATATTTGTATTTAAACTCACGCTTTTATCGTTGTAATAATAAAGTTGTAGTTGTTTTCGCATCACGTATCGACAACTCGTAATGGGTGATGTATACCTATTTTTTGGGGGGACGCATTGGTATCGTAGCTTAGGATACGATCTCCAAGTGAGATCGGGGAATAGAACTAGAGGGAGAGACGAGTAAATCCTTCGCTAAAGTGTGTCCTACCTAAGCTTATTTGTTAGTTGGTCAAGATATAGGATATTATGTGATATATTGATTTCTTAATTAACCCTTGTTTTATGACAAGATTTGAGAATGTCGATCGAGAATATTAACAATGGAAATGAGAACGTGGAGACGCTCAGACTCACCAACGAGGAGAACGCAACAGTCGGGCAATGTTCCTCCCGTGAACAACACCATCGAAAGCGATGATGAACGAGGGATGTTTAGAAGTTTTTTGCAGCTCATGCAAAATCGCATTTAGGAGACTCGTGTTCAAAAAATACAGAGGAAATGATAGCAATTCACGGGTTGTCACAAACCAAGCAGCTTCAAAGAGTCGGGACCACCGTAATTTAAGGGAAAGCCGATCCGATCACCAAGGAAACACGGGTCAAACAAATTACCAAGATATTCGATGTCTTGGGATGCACGGAGGAACAGAAGGTTCCATTCGCCACCTTTATGTTCCGTGGGGCGAGGCAGATCATCGGTGGGAGTCTGTGAAGTTGCACTCCATCCAACCGCACTCAAAGATGTCTGGGAGACGCTTTCAGAGACTATTTAATGACAAATACTTTCCGAAAGTGTTCGGCTATATGAAGGAAGTGGAGTTTATTAGATTGGAGCAAAACAACACGATTTGTCTCAAAGACGAGGCAAAGTTTGCAGAGTTATCCGTGTTTCAGACTCATTTGGTGGAGAATGAGGAACGATGACGCGGATGTTTCTTAGAGGTTTGAAACCCCAAGATACGCCAAGATCTCATTTTCATAAATTTTCTTTATTCAGATGTTGTAAACAGGCTCAATTATTAGAGCGAGATAACGAGTACGGCCAACCGAGGGACCACAACTGTGGATCGTACGTAGATATAAAGTCAATGTAATAATGATAACCAAATGAGAAAGAAACAGACGGACAAAATGGTTACCACTCCGTGGTAATCATGGTCATGAAAATGTAAGAAGCGAGTCGAGGAGATTTTTAAAAGAGGAGATTTAACAACGACTATGTGAAGACGACAAAGGCAAGCAAAGAATCGGTTCTAAGGGAGGAGAACGACCACCGGCCATATGTGCTATAAATGCGAAAAAGAGGGACATATCACCAAACCGCCCACAACAGCTCAAGGTATGCTATAATTGTGGAAAGGAAGGACATATCGCCGAGATTGTAGACAGAAGAATAAACCTAGTTCAATGGGGACGGTGACTCAAAAGATCGCTCCCGTAAAAGTCAAAGTCAACGATTCCGGAAGAGCGCTTTTGTTGTGATCGGTCATAATGCGAGGAACCCAAACGAGGTGATCACGGTAAGCTATTTATAAATTCTCGCTAAGTTTATACCTTACTTGATACCGGCATACCCATTCATTTATCTCTCCCGCATGTGCTCAACGCTTAAACTGACCGAGAAATTAGACTTTGACCTATCTCGTGGAAACTCCGTTAGAGAAACTTTCATCACATCCATCGCTTATAAATCTTGTTTGATTCAAGTTGGCACCATTACCTTACCCGTTGATTTTATCTCTTTAAAGATACTTGCTTTTGATGTGATTTTAGGATTGATCGTTAACTACTCATCATGCCAAAATTGATTGTTTTCGTAAGGTGTTAGTTTTCATATTCCTAACCAACCCGTTGTATTTAATTCAAGCAACTAAACCATTAAAATCAATCACTATCATATCTAATCATAAAGCTATTCGCTTATTGAAAAACGGATGTCAAGCTTTCTTAGCCCATGTTATGGATTTGAATAAAGACACGCCAAATTTGAATAATATTCCCGTTGTTATCGATTTTCCCGACGATTTTTCAAGAACTTCCCTGGCCCACCCCGTAACGTGAAGTCAATTTTTATTGATCTTGAACCCGCACAAAGCCCATTTCTAAAACCCCATATCGAATGGCTCCTATTGAACTTCAGAGTTAAAGGTCCAACTACGTGAATTGTTGGACATCGGTTTCATTGGCCCTAAGTACATCTCCTCGGGGTGCTCCTGCTTTTATTTGTAAAGAAGAAAGACGGGAGTATGCGATTTCAGATCGACTATCTGGAATCGAACCATGTCACCATCAAGAATAGGTATCCTCTCACCTCGTATTGATGACTTGTTTGACCAAATGTAAGGGGCACAATTCTTTTCAAAAATCGATCTTCGCTCGATATCATCACCAAGATTAGAATCGAGGATATTCCAAAGACCGCCTTCGTAACTCCCCAGATGGGCATTATGAATTCTTAGTCATGTCTTTCGGACTAACTAATGCTCCCCGCGGCTTTCATGGATATGATGAACCGAGTATTCAAGGAATATTTCGATCGCTTTTTGTTGTTGTTTTTATTGATGACATCCTTATATATTCCAAAAGTCGAAGATCATGAGCACCATTTGAAGTCGGTACTCCAAAGGCTTCGTGAAAACAAACTATATGCCAAATTGAAGAAATGCGAAGTTCGCTTGAGGAAGTAGCATTTCTTGGGCACGTGGTGTCAAAACATGGAGTATCCGCTGATCCGCCAAGATTGAAGCAATACAAAGTTGGGAGCAAACCAAGCTCATGGATCAAGTACGTAGTTTTTGGGCTTAGCCGGTTATTATCTGAGATTCGTGGAAGGGTTTTCTAATCGCTACTCCATTAACTCGCCTAACCCTAAGGATACAAAATTCGCTTTGGAGTGAAGAATGCGAGAAGAGTTTCCAAGAGCTTAAGAGGAGACTTATTTTAAGACACTGTTTCTAACAATACCATCCGTTCGGATGGATTTGTTATCTATGACGATGCTTCGTGCAAAGGGTTAGGATGTGTTCTCATGCAACGTGGAAAGTCATATAGCTATGCCTCATGACAACTTAAAGAGTATGAGAGGAATTATCCTACTCATGATCTAGAGTCATAAAGCAAAGCTTTTGCCGCTTAAAGATATGGAGGCACTATCTATATGGGGAGAAAGTGGAGATATATTCGCACCATAAAAGCCTTAAATATTTCTTCACTCAAAAGAACTCAACACGCTAAGCAAATGACGCTGGCTCGAACTATTGAAAGACTACGACCACACTATTCAATACCATCCCGAAAAGTTTAACGTGGTAGCCGACGCTATTGAAAGTAGAAGATCATGCGCGGAACGAAAAGCGATGATGTCAAGTATACGACAGAGCCAACTTTAATAGAAAAGTTAAGGTCGCTTTCAAGCCACCCAATCTTGAGTTGATGCGTATGAAGAAGAAAGTACAAGAAGGAGCTATTCCTAAGCTTAGAATTGATGAAGAAGGAATACTTGAGTCCACTCTAGACTTCAGGTTCCTAACGACTCGATTTGAAGTACAAGATTATGATGGAGGCACACAATACACCATTTGCAATCCATCCTCGAAGTACTAAATGTATCGTGATCTTCACATACATTTTGGTGGAACAATATGAAGAGAGAGATTGCAAAGTTTATCTCAATGTGTTTAACTTGTCAACGGTAAAGGTGAGCATCTAGTACCTAAGGGTCCGCAGAACCACTGAGATTCCTGAATGGAAGTGGGAACACATTACCATGGATTTCAAGTTACGGGTCTTCCTACTACGCTTTCAAGGCATCAATGCTATTTGGGTTATTGTTGATAGATTAACCAAGTTCGCTTCATTTCTTGCCGATACGGAGACTTATTCCCTTGAACGCCTTGCTAGTATATGACGTAAATGAGATTGTGAGGTTGTATGGCATGCCTCGTATCCATAGTTTTCGGATCGTGACCCAAGATTCACTTCAAGATTTTGGGTTAGCTTGCAAAAAGCTATGGGCACGGATTTGCGATTTAGTTCGCATACCATCCCCCAAACGGACGGACAATCGAGAGGACTATTCAAACTCTTCAAGATTTATTAAGACTCGTGGTCCTAGACTTCAAGGGCGCTTGGGATAAGTATTTACCATTGGTGGAATTCTCCTACAACAAAAGCTTATCGTGCAAGTATAGTGTGGCTCCATTCAAGCATTATATGGATTTAAAATGTCGTTCTCCAATATGTTGGGATGAGGTGGGTGAAGCAACATTGTTGGGACCCGAAAGTTAAGACGTATGACTCACCGAAAAGATCCAAATGATTCGACAACGATATACAAAACGGCACAAGATCGACAAAAGAGTTATGCGGATCTTCATCGAAAGGACGTGGAATTTAGTGTGGGGATCATGATTATCACGAAGTTGCTTCCATGGAAGGGAGTTACAAGATTTGGGAAGAGAGGAAAGCTCAATCCACCATTTATCGGGTCCATTTCAAATTCTTGACCGAGTAGGAAATGTAGCCTATAGACTTCATAGCATTCTCCAAGTATGTCTCGTGTTCATAATGTGTTTCACATATCTCGCATTTCAGAATATGTGAAAGACCCAACCACATTATAGAAGTTAGAACCGGACGAGATAGCCAAGACCTAACGTATGAGGAGGTACTGCCAAGATTTTGGATAGAAGGAGCATGTCCTACGCCAAGAAAGGTCATACCACAAGTTAAAGTTTTGTGGAGGAATCATGCTATAGAGGAAATGACCCGGAATTGGAAACGGAAATGAAAGCGAGGTATCCTCATCTTTTCAAACACTGTGTACGTGACGCCAATTTCGAGGACTAAATTTCATAAGGAGGGAGGTCAGAAGACCCCAACTTATTATTAATGAAATTTAATTTTTCTATTTATTATTTTGAAATAGTAAGGGTTGATTTGATTAATGTGGATAGTTAGGGTTAAATACGCAAATATTTCAAAATAAGCAAGTGGTTATAAAATATTCATTGTTGTTTGGGAATATTCGCTTCGTCGTGGAATATTCAGATCGCTTTGGGAATATTCGCACGACGGCAGTAGCTAAAATGCCCATGTGTGGGCCCCATAACTAAAAAGCGATTGGATGAAGAAAACGACAAATATAAGTTGGTTAAAATAACTACAGTAGTTGTTACCAAGTAAGATCGTTGAATACCCGTGGTTAAAATACAAAGAATACGCGCTGGTCGCATAAAGAAGACACCAGATTGCACAAGATTGTTGAATTATTGATCCTTACGTAAGAAGGCACTACTCAATAATTTTCACAAGAGTTATCGCTCAATATTTTATTTTATCGATTCAATAATTGTCGCTATTGATATTTTATATTATTGTTGTTCAATAATTGTCACCGCACATTATCTCCATTATCGATCAATAATTCATATTATTTAAATAATATTATTAGATAGCATTATTGGCAATGTCTAGAAAGTTCACAAGGAGAGGTTTGGTCACCTAATTGCGCGCCAAGAAGAGAGAAATCCTTATCTGAAAGCCCCCCTTTCCCGAACGGAACTACCGTCATTCATAATTGTGATTCTCGTAATATTATTTGTGAATAATTAATTATTGATATGATAAGAAAATATTTATAAATGATGGATTTATTTATTTTATGTGGTTATAATTGAATGATTTAATGTTGAGGTGTTTTATCAAGAATTTTGTTTGAATGGAGGTATTAAAAATCAAATCAAGATTTTTACGATATATCATGTGAGTTATAATTTTTAATCCGACCGTTGGATCGTTGTAATTTTTGGATATGTTATACATACATAAGTTGAGTATATGTCCACAAATTTTTGAACCGTTAAAAATGAACTAATGATTTGTTATGAATTTTAAGAGGTGACCGATTCGAAATTAGGTTTATAATTGATTTTGGTGGAAAATTCTAGAATTGAGTGGGCCCCACTTGTGGTTGGTGAAGAAATGTGCTGAATTTTATTTCAAATGTGGTGGGTGGCAATAGTAAGTGTAAAGCCATCGTGTAAAGAGTCAAGTCCGCTTCTACGGGCTAACATTTTCCTATAAATAGAGGACTAAGTTAGAATTGAAAATCACACCGTAAACAAAGATTTCTCTTCTCTCTCTATATTATCGAGTTTATTTTGTGAGTATTTAGATACTTTGAGAGTTCATTGCTCAAGACAAGTTTCATTCAAAGATCACTTCCGACCTTTCATTCCAAGTATCGATTTTCGAGGTAAGTGGATGTTATTTTTTTTCAAATGATATTATTTCTTCAATATCATTACGTCAAATATTGATTGAAGTTTTTATCAAATTTGGAACTTTTTTCATGCTCAGGTTATTATTCATGAGTTACTATTCACGAAGTTACTATTCATGAGTTACTATTCACGAAGTTACTATTCACGAAAGTACTATTCATGAAGCGTGTGAGATGATGTTTTTTGTGGAATTTCTATCTTTTGGTGTCTGAGTTACTATTCACGATACTAAGACTATTCACGATACCAAGACTATTCACGATACTAAGACGACTAGACTATTCACCTAAAAATAAAATTTCTTCTTTTTGTCCAAAACATCTATTCGGATACTAGCTCTGATCAGATCCATGTTTTGATCATTCTTGAATTTTACACCACTACGATTATTTTGAGGTATTTTTGAACATGGATAAAACAAAGTACTAATCCTTAATCCTTAATCCTTGTCATTTTGTTTCACCGGATCGCTTTTTTAAAAATATTTTCATCATCCTCGCCTTAAATGATGATATTATTGAATATCTTTGGCCCAGTAGCAAAAGATGAATGATTTTCAAGAATATCTTTGGTCAGAAAGTAAAGAAAAGATGACGAATCGATTAATGTTTGAACAGTGTTTAAATGAATACGACTAATCGATGAATATCTTCGCTCAGAGTGCAAAAGATGAATATTTGATTCCGTATGTTTATGGATTGATGTTACAGGATAAAAGATAGACGATGAACTTTTAAATTCATACATAGAAGATAGTAGTTTGCATTCTCTACTTAACTCTTCTAATGAATTATTATTTCACATGTAATATTGATTTAAAATTTGTTGTCTATCAGATTCTATTAAATTTTTCCCCGTGAAGACTAACGATAATTTGTCAGATATTATCTTAGTCATAATATTCTTTATCGAGCTAGTTGAGCTCACCCTTTTCCTTTTTGTTCCATTTTTCTCGTGGAGGCTAGAATATAAAGTTTTAGAAAGTATTTAGCCTGGGTAATGGAATGAAGGTTTTAGAAAGGATTGTTTAGTAGTCCTCACCATTTTTGTAAAATAATGTATCAATAAATGTGATGAGGATTTATTTGAGTATAGATATTGCTGTAAGATAATATTTGTATTCAAACTCACGCTTTGAGCATCGTTGTAATAATAAAGTTGTAGTTGTTTCGCACTCATGTATCGACAACTCGTAATGGGTGATGTATACCTATTTTGGGGCAAATTTCTATGTGTAAAGAGGATATAGAAGAAGGCGAGGCGTTCATTACGCATCGTTCGGTATATGCCTATAAGAAAATGACTTTCGGCCTCATCAATCGACCAGAGCCACATACCGTCCAGAGGATGATGAACCGTGTCTTGAGGATCGATAAGCGCGAAATGTGGAGGTGTGACGTGGATGACATAATTGTCAAAAGCATGTTGGTGCATAAACATCTGGATGATTTAGAAGAATACTTTCGGATAATTCATCATCCTGATTTGAGATTGAACCCCACTAAGTGCACCTTGATTACAGGAGTAGCAAGTTTACGGGTTATCTTGTCATCATCGGAGAGAAATTGAAGCCAATCGGAGAAGATTCAAGCGATCCTAAACATGAAGACTCCTCAGTCATTTAAAGATGTTCAACGTCTGACTGGAAGGATTGCAGCTTTAAGGAGGTTCATGTCCAAGTCGGCAGAAAGATGTTTACCGTTCTTTGATACATTGAAAGGGCCGAAGAATACAAAAATGTTTCAATGGACTTCGGAGTGTGAGGTAACCTTTCAGAGCATCAAGTCCTACTTATCTTTGGCGCCTTTGTTGGTGAAGCCCGCTCCTGCTGAGCCTCTATATTTATACTTAGCAGCTAGTTCGTTGGCAGTAGGAGCAGTTTTAGTGCGTGAAGTTGGGGGTAAGCAAGACCCGGTTTATTATGTAAGCCGTATGTCCTTGGGATCTTTGAAACAAGGTACCCGAACATTGAAAAGTTTACTTTTGCTTTAATAACTGCTAGTCGAAAGCTTAGGCAATACTTCCAGGGTAGATTGGTAATAGTATACACAGATCAGCCTTTGAAGAAGATTATGGGCAAACCCGAGGTATCGGGAGATTAGGCTGCATGGACGATGGAGTTGTCCCAATTTTTCATTGAATATCATCCCCGAACCGCCATCAAAAGGCAAGCCTTGGCTGATTTTGTGGTTGAATGCTCATTTTCGGTCGATGAAGTTGTGGCGGTGAAGGATCTGGACGGAAGCGATTGCAGATTCTTGCCAGAAGAAAAGTTCGTGGACGCCAGATGCAGATGGGTCTTCTACCACAGACGTCGATGGAGCGTAGATTATTTCGAGCGAGTGGGAGGGATTCAAGGTGCTGTGAGCCATCGATTTCGGTTCAAAGCGACAAACAACGAAGTCGAGTATGAGGTGGTACTTGTAGGGTTACGATTGGCAAAGAGTCTTGAAAGTGCAAAGAATAATCATCTTGATGATTCTCGTTAGTCGTTAAGCAACTTTCTAGGGAATCTGAAGCTCGAGGCCCAAAAATGATCAAATATCTAGCGAATTGAAGAACAACTTCAATATTTCCAATCCTACGAGTTTGTGAGTCGAAGCGTAATAACAATTCAATTCTCGATGCACTCTCCAAATTAGCCACTACGGATGTTAACGCGTCTTTGATGGGTCGGTTTACTTAGAAATTTTGCAACATCCTAGTGTCCATCATGAATCGGTGATGTGCATTCGAAGAACCAAGCTATTTGGTTGACTCCATATATAGAGTATCTGGCGGATGGCGTCTTACCTTCCCGGATCGGATGCTCGCCAAGAAAATCAAGTATAAGAATGCTAATTTTGTTATGATTGATGGGGATCTGTTCAGAAGGGCTTTCTCATCTCCACTACTGAAATGCCTGACTCCATCTCAAGCTGAATATGCTCTCCGAGATGTACATGAAGGCATCTGTGGCGACCATATGGCGGCTAAGTCATTAGCTTTATATAAAGTACTTGACAAGGCGGATGGTCGGAGGAGCTACTTAGCGTGTTATGGGCTTATCGAACTACTCGAGGACTACTGATGGGGATTCACCTTTCAGATTGGCCTATGGTGCGATGCTTTAGTCCTAGTTGAAATTGGATCTCAAAGTCTTGGTTGGTCTAATTCGAGAGAGATCTCTGATGAGGAAGGGCTTAAGGCCAATCTTGATTTACTTGAGGAAGTAAGAAAGCGATTTAATCAAATTGGCGACTATCGGTGAAAGAGTGGCCAAGCATTATAACAAGGGGGTAAAGTTTCGAAGGTTCGAAGTAGGAGATTTTGTCCTCAGAGAAGCCGAAGCATCTACACCTCAGAATCTGGGAAAGCGATGTCAAAGCGGGAAGGAATAGTATGAAATCATCTGAAGTCAAAGCAGGAGACTTATCGGTTGAAGGCATTGAAATAGTCGACAATTAAGAATACTTGCATTAACAAGGAGCTTAGGAAGTACTTTCAGTAAAAATGATGTCAGTACATTGGAAGTCTGTAAATATTTATGTCATCATCAATAAAAGTTCCCTTTTTTCTCGAACAAATCTTGTCTTCGTTGCTGATCAGTTCAATGGTGTTAGGAGGTTCGGGTGGACTCGCTGACCATTCGATGGTAGCCTTTTCAGGTGGTCCTTATGAGTTTGTCAGGCCCTTCGTGGTAGGCAAACGTCATTGGTGTTAGGAGGTTCGGGTGGACTCGCTGACCATTCGATGGTAGCCTTCCGCGAAGTGGTCCTTATGAATTTGTCGAAGCCCTTCGTGGTAAAGGCAAACGTCATTGGTGTTAGGAGGTTCGGGTGGACTCGCTGACCATTCGATGGTAGCCTTTTCGGCAGGTGGTCCTTAAGACCTTGTCAGGCCCTTCGTGGTAGGCAAGTGTCATCCTTAAGACGTTGTCGAAGCCCTGCGTGGTAGGCAATTGTCGACACATTAGACCTTGTCGAAGCCCTTTCGTGGTAGGCAAGTGTCATCCTTTGAGACTTTGTCGGGCCCTTCATGGTAGGCAAATGTCATCTCTTGGTTCTGTTAGACCTTTCGGGGTAAACAAATTCCTAATGAAGCAGATCTATCTCACACTTCGGTAACTAATAAGTATCCCTTTACTTTATTACCTAAAATTTTTCTAAGTGTCAAGTTCGGAATGCCTCATTCTTTAACTTCATCTTATTTGTTATATGACATGTTTAGTTGTTAATTAACAGTTCGAGTTCA
This sequence comes from Panax quinquefolius, assembly GCA_020205615.1. NCBI lineage: Eukaryota > Viridiplantae > Streptophyta > Magnoliopsida > Apiales > Araliaceae > Panax > Panax quinquefolius. The sequence continues at coordinate 147,388,599 of CM035152.1, forward strand.
GTCCATGAAAGAGTTTGTGCATCTTTCTAGTTAAATTAATATTGGAGTATTGGCAGAAGGTAAATGCACCGAAGTTATAAGCGATGAAACCACCTTTCATTGATATTCAATCTAATTACAATATTAGATAATTTTTTACAAGTCCTATAAATTAAAGAAAGAAAAATAACAGAAATCTTCATAAATATTCTCTAATAAAATCAAGGAAAAACAAGAGCATCAGCTTCAGGCGCCATCTTCGTCATCTGAAGAGTCGAGCAAGGATGGATCCGCGTTGGGTCGTAATCGACTTCTCTCGCCTTGCGACTCCGTGAGAGCTCGTAACTCTCGTAATATATCTTCATTATCTCCCCATTGATCTCATCCGAAGTTCGATACTCTTCATAGATTTGTTTGCGAAGGTCATCGATTAGAGGAGGCCCAAGGTCCCGAAGAGCCTTGAGTTCTCGAATTTCTTCTTCAAGCTTTTGCCGTTTATTCAGATGACGAGTCTCTGCCAGCTCTAATTTTTGGATGGTCTTGGTCAGGAGCTTAGCATCAGCCTTTAATTCCTTGATCTTCTCCATCCTTATCTCGCTCCTCTGAACCAAGTCAACATTCATTTTGATGATTTCCTCATGCTGTGCTTTGGTTGACTTTAGTTCTTCATTGGAGGCCTTCACATCTCCCTTGGCTTGGGCTAACTCTTTTTGAAGACCTTCATTTGTATGAAGAATGCATTCGCGTTGAGTCTTTTCCCTAGCCAAGGCAGACTTTAGAAGGGCATTCTCCTTCCTCAGAGCCCCTTCCTCAGATTCAGCCTCGAGAGACCTCGGACGCAGACGCCCGAACACAGCATTTGCCTATGCATGTACACTATTATTTAATCAGTTCTCAGATGTATAAGTATGAAGATAAATTTGGAAATAAAGGAGAAAACCGTTTATATTCGCCAAGTAGTTCATGCCTTCGCTAAGTAAATCTCCGTTCGAACTATTTCCGAATCGATGATCATCGGTTTCACGAACGAAAGCATTGAACAGTTGAAAGGGAAAATGGGCATTAAATCGGGGCCACATGGTCGGAGAGGCCATAGCGTCCTATTTGAAATTCTAATAATCGTTTGTCTTGGAGGAGAAGCGGGGTTGATTGCAAATTGGCGAGAGTCCACATGTATGGTTTCAGAGAGGAGGAGAGAAGCGGGGAGTGGGTTCGGGGTTGGTGAAGGTGCGAAGAAGATGAAGCAAGGGTGTCATTGTCTCGATAGATGTTTCCTTTTTCGGGATGGAGTGGGGACGAGATCCGGTCGGTTCATCATCGTGCACTTGGATTTTGTGGGGATTATCGGAGGATGACGGTAGAAGACGAGGGAACTTGGAGCTCTTGGCGATCGGGGGTTATCTTAAATCCTTATTTTCTTTACACGAAGAACCTTGGCCCGATCGTGCAAAAGAATGTCGAAAGAGCACTCCTCACCGGTAGGTTCGGAAGGTGCGAGGATTGGGGTTGGTTGATGGGGTTGTTTGTGGGGTTGCTTTGGGAAGTGTTTTAGGATCACTTTCGGGTTTGTTTAGGTTGGGTGGATTTGGATTTTTTGGCGGATCTTTTTTTTGGCGAGGTCCGAGGATTCTTGGGTATGTTGGGCTCATCGATTGCAGGGTTCATCATTTTGAAGAAAGGTGGTTGGTGGATCGGTGGCAGAGGAATCAACTCGGGAAGATTCTTCAGTCAGGTGCTCTTCGCTCGCATTCATATTCTCCCCTGCCAAAAAATCTTCCAGGTCTTTCACTTCCAAAGAAGTTGGTTTGATCAGAGACACTGCAAAAAATCATGTATCAGAACTCGTATTACTTATATATCTCAAAAATTATGTTACAAAGTTATTCGAAACTTACATTTGTGGTCATATAGCCAGGCTTGTTTGGTCAAAAATGTAAAACTCCATTCTTTTGAAGGAATCTTCTTCAAAAAGTCGCCATCTCCCTCACACGCTCTTGGAGATGTCTCCAAAGTCGGCAGAGACCCGATCGAGGTAGTCAATCTGAAGAGAAGAGATCTCGGGTCCGTGATGAAAACCAATTCTCGTGTCAACCCTTGTTCTTTGGAAGGGGTATCCATCGAGGTCTCCTCTCGAATCTACGGTGTTGGGTCTGGGGAGGCGCTTTACTCAACATTTGAAGCCTCGTTCTCGAGACCTTCCGCAGAGAAGAGGGTGAAGAAGATGTCAACAGAGGAGAAATCCCTAATTCGTGATGTAAGGCAATGAATGCGGGATATGGATGTAAGAATTGGGCACTAATCGAGCAAAGCCCACTCCTATGAACCCTGGGAGGGTAATGACAAAAGCATGGAGAGGTAGCGCGAACCCCTTTTCCGGAAAGGTGGTGGCATGGCGACCCAACCGTCTCGTCGTCCGATCATACGCTCTTGGGAGCGGGAGCCCTTATGGCATACATGTGTCGGGAATCGATAACGAGTCCGGATGATCGTATCTCGATTCCATGGCGGGGAAGGATGTTGGCATGGGAAGCTGTTCTCGATCCTTGAAAAAGTCGAGGAAAGTCGATGCGGAGGGATCAGAGGTGGATTTCCCCCCATGGTTGTTGAAGATTGGGGGTTGGAACTCGAACCCTCTTGGTTAGGGTTTGGGTTGGGAGAGACGGTACTAACAGGAGTCACGCGAAGGGGAGAGTTTTGGCTAGAGTTCACAGTCACCATTGTTGGAAATTCAGAAAAGCAGGAGGAAGAAGTTGCAGAGAGAGAAAAAGCTCAAAGGTTCAAATTTCAAATTAGCAGGTAAAACCGTCAGAATTGGTAAAGTTTACCTTTTATACTGATGGTTACACGGTAATCGAGGACGACACATTTAATTCACAACAATGATGATGAATGGGAAGAGGTTTCGTCCGTTTTTGGGTCTAAATATCTTCACCTGAGTGGGCTTACGTCTATTGGGCCTCCCATTTCTATTTCTGATATCAATTTAGACCGGTTTTGTTGGACTTTGGTGAGTTTCACTTTGGACCTCTTGTGATTTATCATAACTCGTTATGTCATGGGCCTATACTGTTTATAGTCTTTCATTAAACATCCTGTTTAATAAAAGACTAGGGGGCAATGTTGGGCCATAATCCTTTTCTTATTAGGGCCAAACTTAATGGGCTCCTCCTCGATCATATTACTCTTGTCTAGTTGGTCAAGAATGATTTGGGGTCCGATTATTTGATCATTTCATTGGGTCCTTTTCGCTTGGATCCGGTCGTTTTGGTCATTTCTATTATTTGGGCTTAATCATTGAATGGCCCATTACACAAGTGTCACTTAATCCAACTTTGACCGAGTAATCATTATGCCAAATGATAGTTGACTACTATGTTCACGCCACCTTTCTGCATGGCATTAATGAGGATGGGACTCGGAGGATGACCGTGCGGTGGCAAATAGTGATAAGTGAGTGAGAAGTGAGGCTACATACATGAAATGGGGAGTGGGGAAAAGGTGTCGAGGAGATGATGAGTGGCACGGTAAACCGGAATTGGAGTATGTATGAGGCTAAGATCACATAAGAGGGTAAGTAACAAAACATTATATACATTCATATTATTATTCTCTCTCGGACATTAGACATTATTTTCTCTCCATTGTTGACCTTGTAATCGTCAATACTGACTCTCACGCCGGAGCTACCCTCCGACGGTCAGGTCGTCAAGCTTTTAGTGTTGACTTGTTGAACTGTGCAGGATATCGGACGCGTCTTGATGATTGGGACGTGGAGAAAGATCTTGGCGTTAACAGTAGACAAAACAAAAATTAGAAAGCAAACATAATTGTTAAACGACTAGATTGCAAGCTGTCCGTTACTTCCTTAATTTGATAGGTACCGCCATAAGTAGACAAATTAATTTTTATTTTTAAAGCTTCTTTTGTAGAAGGGTTTGAATTCTAAGAGACTCTACCAGCACCATCCATTTTGGCGATGATGGGGTTGCAAACGCCCTTAAGCTCCTCCATCTTGTTCTCAAATTCTTCCACCTCGGCTAGCCGGTTGCCATCCAGCCACTCCATTGCTTGCTTGATAGCTTTCTCCATCTTCTTCTTGTCAGCAGGCCGAAGCTTGGACCTCGTCTTATCTCCTCTGATGGAATCCCTCAAGTTATATGCGTAATCCTCGAAAGCATTCATGGACTTAATCTTCTTCTTGTGCTCCTCATCTTCAGCCTTGAACTTCTCGGCATCGAGTATCATCTTCTCAATCTCTCTTTTGGACAGTCATCCACCATCGTTGGTGATTGTTATCTTGTTCTTCAGCCCAGTAGTCATACACTCTGCGGAAACATTCAGCACCCCATCTGCATCAATGTCCAAGCAGACAATCACCTTAGACACACCTCTTAGACAATCATCTGCATCTGCAATAACAATGAGTGTTGTTATCCGTTGATCTCGATCTCTCACCCTCAAAAACTGGGAAAGCGACAATTGTTTGATTATCAACGCTGGTTTTAAATATTTTATTCTTTGTTGTGGGAATAGTTGTGTTCCGTGGAATAACAACACTCATTACATCAAAACAAGTTTCAATCCCAAGGGACAGAGGAGTAACATCCAGCAACACCAAGTCCTGAATCTTTTCATTGCCACAACCGTTCAATATAGCAGCTTGCACGGCTGCACCATAGGCAACAGCCTCATCAGGATTAATGCTCTTGCAGAGCTCCTTCCCATTGAAAAACTCTTGCAATAGCTGCTGCACTTTTGGAATTCTAGTAGATCCACAGACTAAAACATCATCATGGATGCTGCTCTTGTCCATATTGGCATCCCTCAAGCACTTCTCCACAGGCTCCATACAATCTCTAAAGAGATCCATGTTTAACTCCTCGAATCTGGCACGAGTGATTTTCCCACTGAAATCAATTCCCTCAAACAAAGAATCTACATCAATTGTGGTCACTGCATTTGAAGAGAGAATCCTCTTTGCCCTTTCGCAAGCAGTTCTCAATCTCCGTAGAGATTTAGCGTTGCAAGCGAGGTCTTTTTTGTGCTTCCTCTTGAACTCACAAACAAAATGGTTTAGCAAACAATTGTCGAAATCCTCTCCTCCAAGGTGACTGTCACCGGCTGTAGCCTTCACTTTAAAAATATCCTTTCTGATAGTGAGAAGAGAAACATCAAAAGTACCACCACCAAGGTCAAAAATTAGGACATTTTTCTCCACTCCCGAACTACCACTTGCTAGCTTCTTGTCAAGACCGTAAGCGATGGCAGCAGCAGTCGGCTCAACAAGGATAAGCATGACATTGAGTCCAGCAATGGCACCAGCATCCTTTGTAGCCTGGCGCTGAGAGTCGTTAAAGTGTGCGGGACAGTAACAACAGCATTCTTTATTATTGATCCAAGATAATCCTCTGCAATCTGCTTCATCTTTCTGAGAACCATTGATGAAATCTCCTCAGCTGCAAATTGTTTCTCATCACCTTTGTAACGGACGACAATCATAGGTTTCTCATCACGACCAAGAATGAGCTTAAACGGCCAAAGCTTCATGTCACTCTGTACTCATGAATCATAGAATCTCCTACCAATCAATCGTTTAGCATCTTCAGAAAAAACCAACTTGACAACATAATTTTCGTACAATTTTTAACTAAATAATTCATTAACTTGGTAATAAGGTTTCTCTACATAGCAGATAGTACACGACACTTGAGATAAACAAACACATTATTAAAATGCGCATAAAAAAATTAAGTATACAAAACAAAATTAGCAAAATACAAGTATACAAATTTTCAAGTAAATAATTGATTTACTTGAAATGCAGTTCGCATTTAAGATAATAAACAGTGAGATGAAAAATTATTGTATGTCAAGGAAGATTCAAAGACAGAGAGTGAGAAGAAGTAGAGGTAATACAAGTAAAGCAACTAAGAAAATATTCTCTAAGTTACCATTGTCAAGGAATAAACTTGAGAAAAGAAATAAAAAGGATTTTCAAATTAAACTTGCATAAAACACAGAAAATTGATTGCAAGACGAGAGAAAGTAGGTATTATTATTAACAATCTAGTCTTAACATAACATAGTAAGAGACAAAACCCTAAAGAGATGGCAAGGATTACTACTTACCAAAGACGGTGTTGACAGGGTTTAAAGCGACCTGGTTCTTGGCTGCATCCCCAATGAGACGCTCCTCATCAGTAAAAGCAACGTAAGACGGCGTCGTTCGGTTACCCTGATCGTTTGCTATTATTTCGACGCGTTCGTGTTGCCATACTCCGACACACGAGTACGTGGTGCCGAGATCAATTCCGATGGCATGTTCACCTTCTCCGGCCATTTTATTTGGACTCCAATTATTTTAACACAAATTTGACAGTTAAATAAAAAGGATGATCAGAAATTAATAGGCGCTACCAATATGTTTTTGTTAGAAATCTCAAACCCTCTTATTAAATTGGTATTGGATGAATTGGAATGGTGAGTTGGTGACTATCTTAATATATATACTCCTAAGAAAAGAATTATCATGGGAACTCTGCAGACGGCTGAAATAAAAAATACATAGAAACTCTAAAATACACTTTAATTACATAGAAACTCTAAAATACACTTTAACTACAAATTAAAGAATTAACAAACTCATTGAGCATGTCAACTTAATTAATATGAAAGTGAATTATTTCAAACAGGAGACGGAGGGAATTAAGTTATTTCAAATAACTCAACACTTGCGCAAGGTAATTATTGAAATCACTTTGGTGGGGTTTGGTTCGCGGAATAGAAACTTGATGTAATGCAATAGTTTACATAAGAAAATAGGAGTATTCTTACCTCTTTGAAATGGCAGATACGAAATGGCAGATACGTCAAATTTTGGGGATAAAATTTTATTAGGATGGGAGGTTATAAGACTCTAATTTTTAATTAATAAAATTTAATTTTATTATGTGTTTCTAAAATAATAAGGTGTTAAATTGATAAAAAATTAAAGTTAAGGATGATATGTTCAAATTATAATAAACAAAAAAAATGTCAACGGAGACGCCAGAGAATATTTGGTACCATACGACAGCGCCGTAACAACCAATTATTGGTGGACCACACAACAAAATAATTGTCGGATATAGAAAAAAAATCATCATTAATATAAGTTGTCGGCGAAACTATTACATTTAACGATCAAAATATCCGACAATGAAGGAACAATAACGCACAATGTCACTATAGTATTCTACAATATTGAAGTAATAATTGTCACAGTAGTAAGGATAATAATAGAAAGTTAAGTATTTAAAATTCGTAGGTACTGAAAAGTTTGCTAGACAGACTCATTAATACGTTAGGTAAATAATACTATTGTATACATAAATATCGTGATATTAATACATTAAGTAAATAATACGAGAAGATAGACAAATATAATAATAATTATGAATAGTAAAGAAAATGTAATCTTAAAATGTGAAAATTGTGTCAAAATTATGTGGTAGATTGAAAGTAATCTTGAAATGTAAAAGTTTTGCAAAAATTTATGTGTAGTAGATTAAAGATAATCTTGAAATGTGAAAAATATGTTAAAGTTGATGTGTGGTGGATGTTGATTAAGATTTGGCTATAAGAGGGGGGGTACATAATCTTCTTACTTGCCCCCCCCCCCCCCCTCCCCCTCCCCCACTTTCTAAATATTTCTTAATGTGAGTGATTCTTTGAGTGTGCTAAGAATATCTCAGTTGACTCTTTTCTCTAAAGTATAGTTACACAAACACTCACACACATTACACAATATTTACAATTCTTCCTTTAGGAGACTCTTCCTTGAAGATTCATTTTGAAAAACTTCCCCCAGAAACTTATTTTGAAATGTTATTTTATTCATTCAAAAAAATTATTTTGAAAGTTTATTTTACTTCATGCTGTACACTACACAAATTATTTTACAAATACTATCAATTAATAAAATTGTGACAATTTTACAAGATACAAGTTAGTGTACACAGTAGAACTTATATAAGGTAATTACTAATTAAATCATAAATATACATTTAAGTTGATCTCCTACGTAAGAAGTAGAATCTAATCACGTGCTAAGGTAAAAGATATCATTTCCTTCATACTCCTAAATTTAAATCTACTATGGTAAAAAAATTACTATTAGTTTCTACAATTGTTGGGTCTCCAACTTTTAGAAATATTTTGATGATAACGATAATTAGAAAATTAGTTAATTAAAAGGGTAGAATCCTCTCCATAGGATTTATATATTATAATTGCTTTCAATTATTTTATTTACTTGACCAAAAATATTTTTCAATCTTATTGGATTAATATTTTCTTGACCCTTATAATTTAATATCAAGTGTTAAAGAAATTGATTTATAAAATAATATTTTCCTAAAGTAAAGAGAACTCATATTTCTAAATGATTTTATTCACTGAAGTGTTTCAAAAATCTATATTATATATTATTTATTTTACAAAAGAACAAAAAGGAAAATACAAAAAGTTTTTACCATTTTCCTTCATCCGAAAATAAAATAGAACTTGGAGATTAAGATAAAATTGGGTAAAATGCAAATATGGTCACTAAATCAAGCATCATTCTTCCCAAGATTCGAACCCAAAATCTATAGTTTAAAATTTTAACCATGAGACCACTTGAGCACTACAAGCCTTTTTTAAAATAATCCCTAGAATTAAGTTTTGTATTAAATCAATTCATTTTCCCCAAGAGAATATTAAAAGACAAATGTACCTATCAGTACATACTCAAAGAATATGTAGTATTATATACCAAATTAATTTATAAAATTATTGTTATAATATAAATTTTAATAAAAAATAAGATATAAATTTTCAAATATATAATATATATTATTAAAATACAAAATCAAAATAATATTTAATAAAATAATTCAAATTTTAAAATACAAAAAAGTTTTGGACACTAATTATTATTTTAAAATTTGAAAACTAATTCTTATTTTTAATTTTGAAAACAAATTATTATGTTTGAACTACACATTTACAAGCACACCCCAATCAGCTAATTAACCCACAACCTAATCAAACCAAAATCCATTTTCAGTCTTTGTTTAGCTCGCCTGTCACTTATTTTTCCCCAATAAGAACATCTTGTAGTCTATTTCTCTTTAAGCAACAAAATAGTGATTAATTGATGCCATTAAAAGAAGAGCAAATAATTAAAAACTCTGTAGACTAGAACCCCATGGTTTCTTATCTAAAGAATGAATTAACGCAGGGGAGAAAACAATCGATACTAGCGGCGTGGTGGTTAGTCGGCATAGGATCTTCCTTCGATACACCAAAGCATGTCGTTGCCTTCTCTTTTCTGCCGATCTACTTTTTTATTTCAAAATTTTCTCCCTTTTTCTCCAGATCTGTATTTGTAGTGTTGTTTAATGTTTGAATTTTTAATTGCGGACGAAGGGTGATTTGTGGTGGTGGTGCACGACGGTTGCTTTGATTGTGAAGGGATGATTGGATGTGATTAGTGTTGGGTGGTGGTGGTGGTGGGATGAGTGATAGTGATGAGGTTATCGGGATCGAAGTCCACGAGAAGTGGATCGAAGGAGGAATTGGCGTCCGTGGAATGGCGGAGAGGGTTGGAGGTGCAGTAGGAGGTGAGGCAGCTTTGGAGGAGAGAGACAGAAAGGAGGAGGGTGGTGATCAAGGCGCAGAGGAAAAGGGGAGAGGGGAACAGAGGACGGAGAAGGGGAAGGGGAAGGGGAAGAGAGAGAGCACCTGGGTTTTTTTTCTTGCTCTTTTAAGACAATGATCATTTCTTAGATTTAATTAAATTAATTTGTAAAATTTAAATTTTATTACAAATTTATATCTAATTTTAAAATAAAAAAATTAATTGATAAAATTAAAATTACATTAAATAAAATTAATTAATTTTAAGATTTTGTAATTGGATTTGGATAGGAATTAATTTAGTATATAATTTAGTTTTTGGTAATTTATGTAGCTAGGTTTGTAATGCTCGGTTGGTCTGATAGCTAAAATTTCAAACTTGAGATTTTGGGTTTGAATCTTGTGAAAAATTGTGTTTTTGGCAAATAATTTGACAAAAGTACATGTTAGCGATGTCAACTGGACTCGATTTGCACCAAAAAAAAAAAGGGTTCAATATCCAAAATATCCAAAAATACATAAAATTCAACGACCACATTTGCATTTTAGCCAGATAAAATTAAGTCGTGTGAGTAAATGAAGAAGGCTTATAGCCTTGATGCCTTTGACCGAAACATGCAGGAGAATTTGAAAGTTAGAAATTAAATGAACATATGTGCCTTGACCAAATTAATGCTGAGTTTGAATATTTGAAAAAGACTTGTGTTAAATTAATGTAAAAAGAGAACAAACTTTTTCAATGGGCTGAAAGTTTAAAAAATTTGAAAGTTATGTTGGCAATCCGTGTGCTCCATTAATTCATTCGAGCCATTCATTTTAAATCAAACAATCCAAGCCTTCAGTTTTCAAAAACAAATAAAAAAAATTACCATTTTACTCCAAGCTTCAAAAATCTATAAATATGAGATTTTTCCTTTCAATTCAACTTGCCAATTTACAAGGGAAAAAAAAGCTCATTCTTCATGGCCTACATACTCTCTCTAAAAAGCTTTATCTTTCTTCTTATCAAAGTTCTAATCATTTAAGAAGATGAAATTGGTCTAAGTATTTGAGATAAATTTTTTGATTTGATTTATTTGAATTATCTATTGCTTATTTAGATTTATAAATACACGAATAAAAATTATTATACACAACTATATATATATATATATCTATATGTCATTTACTTATCATATAAAAAGTCAGTACTTAAACATCGAGACTATAACTGAGATATTCCTCTTAAGTGAGGGAATTAAACGAACGAGTTCTCAAAGTCCTAAGTGACATTTTATAAGATACAAGTTATTTATATAAATATCGTACAGTAGATCGAATAATGGGGTACGAATACACTTTCAGAAAGAGTGTGGATTATCTTAAAGGTATTTAAAATCATAAGTGATCTATCGAAAATATTTATATAAATACGGATTGTGAAACTATAAATTTGGTCGGTACTTAGATACCGATATAATTTAAATTTTATATTCACTCGTGAGCGAATGATAGTGTAAATTATTCAAACGGTCTTTAAAATCCTATGTGGCCTTATTTATAATAATTCACATAATAGATAAAATATATTATTATATATTCTTTGAGTTAAACAAATAAATATCAAGAAATCTTTGCTTAATTAATTGATTCATTTATACTTTATATATGTTATCACAAGTAGTGAGTATAAATTCATTTATTCATAGAATATTTGTTGCATAACATACGAAATTATATTTATATCTTTTAACCCATTGAAACACATTCTTTATTATAAAAATAAATAATTCTTTATAAATATGCATTAAACTATATATCTGCTTATCTTTGAAGCATTTTATTTATCTAAGTTTAAATTGATTTATCTACTTAATCAAGAAGCATATTTACAAAAATATACAAGTTATATAAACTTTTATAATCAAGCATAAATCTATATCTGCTTACACAGAAGCACATTCACATATATAAATGTCATTGAGCTTTTACATAATTACTTGATCTTTAATTGTTATTTGCTTAATTCAGGCATCAAATATAAAAGTTATTTAAACTTTTATTTGTACTGAATTCTATCTGCTATATTAGAAGCATTTTTCTGTCAAAATTTTTGTAAAAGAAAAATGGTAAAGTTATTTTATTTTGTGTACCTGTGAGAAAGACGAGTAATTTTTCGACCAAGACCAAAGTCTTAGAGAGGTCAGCTGGGAGTTAGGTCTTTAGTGTACTTGTGAGGTGAGAGAGACTGTTATTTCAAGATCAAATTATAGAATAAAATTGAACTCAAAAGAAAGGTACAATTAAGCTTGAGGAGGGAGTTAGAAGCTTGTTGTCCAAGATAGTTGAGAATAGTTGTAAGTTTTTCTATAAAACTTTGTAAAGGCTTCTCCGCCTATTGAAGGAGTATTTGTTATTGGAAGTAATATGATCTCAAATCTTGGAGAAGAGCTTGAGACTGGACATAGCAACATACTCAGGATGTATGTTATGAACCAGACAAATCTCTATACATTGTATAATTGAATTTTTTACTATCATGCATATTAATTTCTAACACTACAAATTAGTTAACTAAAAATTCAAAAAAGCCTAAGATAAAATTTTAAACGGTAATAATCTATTCAACCCCCCTTCTAGATTATTATTAGACTTTCAATTGGTATCAAAGCTTTGTTGAGTGAATACATATATATCTAAGAGTAAATTCATCTATGGCCTATAATACTACTGGTTGTCGAAAAGGACTATCAATGTCCAGACTTCCACTATTTGATGGAATAAATTTTGTCACCTTGAAGAATAGATTCAAAATCTATGCCAAGTAACAAAGAATTAAAGTTTGGTTAGTAATAGAACGAGGTGTAAAAGTTCAACAAAAATTGAAGGAGAAAAGATCATTGAGGAAGATATTTATGAGTTCACCACTGAAGATGAAAAGGCTATGAATATAACTTCCAGAGCTGAACATGTGTTAACTAGGGCTCTTATTGAAAAAGAGGTCAAAAGAGTTAGTAATTGCAAGAATGCAAAATAAATCTAGAAAAATTGATTGTAACCTATGAATGAATTAATTATATCAAAGAAGCCAGAAAAGATGCTCTATTCCAAGAATATGAAAGTTTCAAGCTTGAAGAAGGTTTTCGCTGGCGGAAAGAACTTCGCTATAAATTTCTGAGCCAAATCAGCCCATGTAGTAATGGAACCAGATTGGAGCGAATGCAACCAACTCTTTGCCCTATCCCGAAGAGTGAAAGGAAACAATTGGAGTCTAATAACGTCTTCGATAACTCCATTATATCTAAATATATCACAAATTTCAACAAAGTTTATCAAATGATCATTTGGGTCATCATTTAGCATTCCTCCGAATTGTACATTATTTTGGATCATTTGAATCGTGTTTGGCTTAATCTCAAAGTTATTGGCATGAATACCGAGTCTTAGCATACTTGTTTGAAGTTTTGTGACACACAAAATAGCATATTCCCGTAAAGATTTTTGTACTTTTTCCACCATGTTATCTTGATTTGGTATACCTCAAACTCTTTCCCTTCTTAGTCTTCGAAATGTTCTTTCAACCTCAGGATCAAGAGAGATTAAATTTGGATATTGACGAAGTCGCATACAAGATCAAGAGTACCTATGAAATTGAAACAGAAAAACACGTCTAAATTAAGACCATCTTGAATTGGTATTAATATTGAAAAGAGTTAGATAAATAGTTCTCCGGCAACGATGCCAAAAACTTGTTGATCAATTTTGTAATCAATAAAATACGCGCAAGTATACGCGGTCAATAAGTAATATAATGATAAGTTGAGTGTCGAACCCACGAGGAATTACTATCAGAGTTATTCAAGTACTAAAATTATATCAAGGCAATCTTATCTAAACAACTGATTTAAGATAGATTGTCCGATGAAATTTAATTAACAAAGAAAATTTTGAGCAACGATTTGTATCAAATAAGAGAAGCTAAGATTACAATTCCCCCAATGCTTCGTTTAATCTCCTAACTCTCCCTTAAAATCAACAAATCACTAGAATGAACAACCAAGAAATCTAGGTATACGTAATCTTTTTTCAAAGGTCATAAGTATCCCCTAACTAAATAAATCACTATATTTCTATGGTGAAATAAATTAGGCCAAGAGTCATTAAGGTTAGAATCTCTCAATAGCCACACATGACAAATAAATATATTCCTATTCTATTTGCAAATTATGCATTCAATCCTAAGAAGAATGGACATAACATGTGTTATCATATTTAGGTATAAGCTTTATAATCCATTTTCCAATATCATAAAATAACCACATTAATCATTTGGCTAAAAAATTAATACATGAAGAACGAAATATAATAACACATTCATGTAAAATCCCAAATTTTACGCATAAAGATTTAATTTTCTCAAATTATTTTTTTCAAAATTATGGTGTGAATTTGATATAATGTTATAGTTATGGGTAATATTTATAAATCTTGCAAAATACGCAAGTGGTTATATAATATTCGATTTGTCGGGGAATATTCGTTTTAATAGAGAATATTTGTAAGACGGTACAATCATTAGTGGACCCCCACAAGCGGAATTATTATTCGGATTGAGAAAGCGATAAAAATATCTTTTATGAAAATAACGGTGGAAGTTTTACCGTTAAGCTGTTAAAACACCGGTGTTAAAAATGCGATGTCTGGCGTGGTTACGTAGTAGCGCACGGTATTGATTATTGATGCTTACGTGAGAAGTCACTCAGTTTTGTTCAATTATTGCTACAGTAATTGTTGCATAGTATCTCACGTTATTTGATTCAATTATTGTCGATATTTTTATATTAGTAAATCAATAAATGAGATGACAGAGTTATTAATATTATTATTTGCAATATTAACTATGTGCAGAAGTTACGCTTGATGAGAGGTTTGGTCGCTTTAATTGCTGCGGCTGATAGGAAAAATCCTTATTGAAAATCCCCCTCTTTCCTTGGAACAACCTGGTCTATTAATATTGTGAATTATAATAATAATGATAGATGTTGTTAAAAATATTGAAGAGAATTTTATGAAGTATTTGTTGTAATTTTTGGCGTATTTTATGGATCCCCATTTACCCGTTTTTTTTCAAAATAATTGGTAGAAAGTTATTTAAATATAATGGGATCCACCCGTGATTATGTCATGTTGGTGAGAGGGGAACTTATGGGGCCCACATGTGAAGTATGAAATTTGAAAATAGGGGTGAGAGGAAGTTACGTAAAGGAAAGGAAAATTATATATATAGGTATGTGATGTGTGTTTATATATATATAATATAATATAATGTGAGTGGAAAGTGGTGGAAAAGTGATAATATGAAAGTGATAGGTGTAAGGGTGTGTGTGTGTGATAGTGATTTGTGTGTTTGTAAGATTAGTGGAGGATGGTGGAAAAGGTGGAGTGTATTATATATATATTATATGTGGTGTGGGTAATATATGTATATATATTATATGTGAGGAGTGTGTGTGTTGGTAAATGTGAGTGGTGGAGTGTGTGAATATATATATAATCTAGTGTGTGTGTGTATAAGGAAAGTGGAGAAATAATAGGTGGGGCACATGTTTGAAATTGGTGGAGGAAAAAAAATAAAAATGAATGCATGTTCGGTGGTTTAGTTTTCAACCAACATGTGGCTATATGTATATATATATAGGTTGATTTTGGATTTTGGGTTAAATGCTCCCTAAGTCACTGTACTATAGGTTGACTTACAACCGGGTCACTAATTTTTTTTCTTCTGATTATTTCATTTGAACTTTAATTTATTAACACTTTGTTACAAAAACCGTTAAGCGAAAGTTGACTTAACGGAAATGATGACGATGGTGGTGACTTGTCTTAAAAAAACCGATGTGGCGGTTAGCATGCGGCGTGGCGGTGATGATGTGGATTTAGATGAAAATTTTGATGAAAAATGGAAAAAATATTTTAAAGTATAATAAAAATTATAAAAATCAAAGAAAAAATAAGAAAATAAATAAATAAAAATAATTACTTTTAATAAAAATTAAAAAAATAGTTTTTTCAATTTTATTAAAATAAATTAAAAAGCATTTTTTAATAAAATAATTGGTTTTTTTTTATTTTTTTAAGAAAAAAGTAAAACACAATTTTTTAAAAAAATGCGCTTTTTTTTAATAAAATTATTATTTTTTATAAAATGCGCTTTTTTAATAAAAATAAAAAATGCTATTTTTAAACTATTTTTAAAAATAATGCGGTTTTTTAGTAAAATAAAAATGCTATTTTTTAAAAAGTAAAAAAATGCTATTTTTAAAATAATGCGATTTTTTAAAAAATATTGCGTTTTATTTTTTTCTTTTTAAAAAAAGCAGTATTTTTCTTTTTAAAAAATTGTATTTTTTTTATAAAAAATAGCATTTTTTATTTTTTAAAAAACACCGCGTTTTTTATTTTATTTTATAAAAAAAACCTATTTTTTTATTTTATTTTTATTAAAAAAAAAAGTTGCGTTTTTATTTTATTTTATTTAAAAAATAGCATTTTATTTTATTTTTTTATAAAAAAATGGTGTTTTTTTTATTTTTATTAAAAAAAGCGCATTTTTTATTTTATTTTTAAAAAAAGCGCTTTTTTATAATAATTTTTTTGTGCTTTTATTTTATTTTTATAAAAAAAATATTTTTAAAAAAAACAGTTTAAAAAATAGCATTTTTTATTTTTATTAAAAAAGCGCATTTTATATAAAAAATAATTTTATTAAAAAATAGCATTTTTTAAAAATTGTGTTTTACTTTTAAAAAAATAGCATTTTATTTTAATAAAAATCGCATTATTTTAAAAAAATAGTTTAAAAATAGCATTTTTTTTTTTTTTATTAAAAAATTGCATTTTATAAAAAAATAATAATTTTATTAAAAAAAGCTGCATTTTTTAAAAAATTGTGTTTTACTTTTTCTTAAAAAATAAAAAAAACCAATTATTTTATTAAAAAATGCTTTTTAATTTTTTTAATAAAATTGAAAAAAACCGCTTTTTTTTAATTTTTATTAAAAATAATTATTTTATTTATTTATTTTCTTATTTTTTTTTGATTTTTTTATTTTTATTATACTTTAAAATATTTTTTTCCATTTTTCATCAAAATTTTTCATCTAAATCACATCATCATCGCCACGTCGCATCTTAAGCGCCACATAAGTTTTTTTTTTAAGACAAGTTAAATTTGCCACGTCATCATCATTTAAGATTAAGTCAACTTTGGCTTAACGCTTGGCTTTTTATAACAGTGTTAGTAAATTAAAGTTCGATGAGTTGATCAGAAGAAAAAAAAGTTTAGTGACCCGGTTGTAAGTCAACCCATAAGATACTGATGACTTTAGGGAGCATTTAACCCTTTGGATTTTGGTGGAAGGATATACATATTATATATATATATATATATATATATATATATATATATATATGTATATATATAAGTTAAGTTTGAAAAATTATAAATTATTATTATTATTATTATTATTATTATTATATATATATATATATATATATATATATATATATATATACATGTGTTAATTTGAAAGGAATTCACGAGATTTGGCAGGATATGGAGTGATTTTTCAAGCTTGATCATTATTGGCCAATTTGTTTCAATCATGCAGCATTGTTGACAACTTGAGGTGTGGGGTGGTTTTTAATTAGTTTAGGCTTCTAATTGGCTTGTGTTGGTTTTTTTATTATTATTGGTCAGCACTTTGAAAAAAAGAGATTGATATGTTGAAAACGTAAACTTCGTCCGAATAATTACTGTTGCATCCATGATTTTTGCAAATAGTATCCTTTCCATTTTCCTATAAATAGAAGCTCATTCCTTCATTATTTCTTCCGAATTCACTGAAACTCTAGAGAGAGAAAATTATAGAGAGAAAAAAGAAGAGAAGTCTGCTACCTTTCTTTTCCTATATTCGGTTTCTTCTAAGGTAAGGGTATTATTTCTTTTTGTATTCATGAAGAGAACTTACATTATTCCATTCTTTATTATTCATTGGAATAACCAAAGATACGCCAAGCTACCCTATACTTGGTGAAATTCTTATGTTATTCCATTCTTTATTATTTTTTGGAATATATTCACATGCATGCGTTTTTTACCGGACTGGTTAAAATCTTTATTATTACTGTTGGAATATCACATGCATGCGTTTTACGCCGGATTGGTTCCGATATATATTATACATTGGAATAACACTATGCATGCGGTCTATCGCATGCACGGTGATTTTTTTTATTATTCCATTCTTTATTATACTCGGTTGGTTAAAATTTTGACTTTATACTCCATGAAATTAGTGGAATATCCTTGATATTTGCGCTTCATCCATATCTTTTCATGGAAATATTCTTGAGCATTCTTGAATTTTACTCTACAAAGAAGTATCATGTTGACAATTTGGACGTTATTAGTTCTGGATAAATTAATTCTTGAACTTGTTTTATTGAATTCTTATATCATTGTCATCATTCTCATGTTTATATTATGTTGAAAGTCATCTCGTGGCTGTAGTGCATAGATGGACTTGGTATGATTATATTACTGGGATTATTGATTGTAATCATGACCGTAATGTTACAAATGATGTGTAAAAGTCCTCATTGCACGTAGTGCATTGATGGACAATTATTGGCATGATCATGACCATTGATGAATACACGAATATCCTCGCCCGTAGTGCATGGATAATTTGTGGTTGTGATACTTAATGAATATCCTTGGTAGTATTGCGGGGATGATGTGTATTATTTATTAAGCTGAGTCCCAGCGATAAAAGTGATGAAAAACCTTTTTAAATCATAAAAGATAGTAGATTTTATTCTCTACTTGACTCTTTAAATGGATTGTATGTTCCGCTGCAGTTAAACTTGATGTCTATTGTATTTTATCAGTTTAACATTGTTGAAGACTAATGATAATTTATTCTACATTATCTTAGTCATAATATTGCTTACTGGGCTAGTTGAGCTCACCCTTTCTTTCACTGTTCTCTTCAGGAAATGAGAACGTAGCCGGGACTAGTCGGGGAACAAAGTGATGGTCCTAGATGATGCATTAGTAGTCCTCACTATTCTATGAAATAGTGTAATAATAAATGTAATGAGGACTCCATTGAGTGTGGATATTGTCTAGATGATAATATTTGTATTAAAACTTACAACATATGTTTTGTCGTATTTTACACGACTGTTGTATAATTAGTTTGTATTTGTATTCAGTACCATGTATCTGGCGACCCAAGATGAGTGATGTATACCTATTTTTTGGGGCGTCACAATTCACATGTGATTCATTATAATGAAAAGGAGAGAAATTTGATTTAACTATACATCGGGTTTCATTACAACCTTAGAATAGAAGTTTAGTTCATAACTATTGACATAAACTTCATTAACAATAAATTCAACATGTTAAAATTAAAATAAGTGAATGAAAGAGTTAGAGAGTGAAAACTCCTTATAAGTAATATTCAAACTCTATCCCTTCTCTTCCAAGTATGATCTCCAAGCTTATGTTGGTTGATTGTTCTTCTCCTCCTTTAGTTTAAACTCTACTAAGCTCTACATCCAAAAATTCTTCTATTCCCTTCTATTGAAAGGAGGCTGGTATAAGGATATAAGTTGACCCATTAGGTCAACCCATTTAACCTGTTGTCTGCCTAAGAATCTAAAATGGAGCTGTGATGCCCCCTTTTGGTCTGTTTTCTGCGCTAGGCGCCAAGGAGACAGGGACGGATAAATAGTGGGCGCTGCGGCGACCCATTATAAGGCAAATCCGGCGTTGCGGCACCAGTAATGGGAAAATGACCATTTTACCTTTTTAAGGCTGGAAATGACCTAAAAGCCCCTGCAATTCATTTTTATACAGAATAATAAAAAACACTATATAAAAGCAACATAAAACATGACAGACATACAAATTCTCAAGGATTAAAGCATTCGATTTGCAGGTATAAAACCCACTCATCACCCTAACCCAAATCCCTAGTTTTGATTCGCTTCTTCACAACCACATCGCAAATCGCGTCTCTTCCACACTCTGGACTCTACCTCCGACCTCTCTAGTCTCTGCGATTCCACCTCCGACCCCCACCCCTTTGCGTCTGTGACTCTACCTCTTCGCCTCTTCGTCTACGTATGTGGATCTTCCAATCTCCCATCTTCTTCTTCTTCTTCTTCTTTTTTATCAAAGTCGAGATTTCTCAGCGGATTTGTATATGCAATTTCATGATTTATCTGCTAATCTATATGAAAATCAATATAATTGTTTGTTATCCCAACTCTTTTTTAGCTTTTGCCCATTAGCAATTGCAGGTTGTCTTTATTTTGGGTTGAGATGCAAAGATCTAATTTTGGAATGATCTTCTTTTAATTCTTCGAATCATTATTTTCATCAATATTTTCTGAGAAATGCTTAATTACAAACTATAGCAAATTAAATATGTGGTTATTATTTCTGAAGGAGAATGCCCATCCTATATTTAGTATGTATTGTTAGTAAGTTATGCAACGTAGACACTGAAATATTTGAAATGAATCTTTTTTTATTTGATAAAATGGAACTTAATTTCAATTATTAACCGAAATAATCATATTGTTAAATTGGTTATTCGGTTATTTTTAAATTCAGTTAGTTTTTCGGATAGTAAAATTAAGAAGATTTCGGTATTCGGTTATAACCGAATAAGCTATTTATTTCGGTTATAACCGAATGATCAGTCCTAACCCCATTAATAAAACTCATTCATTCAAAAATGCATCCATTAAAATTAAATCTTATCTCATTGGTCAATAGTCCTGATAATGTACATGCGTGAGGTGAAATCCTCGTAGAATAAATGGACAACGAGATGATCCGGGCTTTATCGATTTATCGGCAGTGATAGTGCGACTCACATTGTCAAGCCGTACTGAAGTGAATTTCGGAGAAACTCTCGAGGCGGTCATGTGGCATGTTTAAGGGCGGACCACTCGGAGAATGCAGAAACCACGGACTTTTTGCATGGAGTTCAGATAGATATCTGATGTCTTATATTTACAAGAGTTCCACTACGCAGCTTTATATTTGTGCGGAATGGCGGATATGTTAAGTAAGTCAGTAAAACCATTCAATGTGGTATCTTGAGATATCTTCAGGAAGTTCGCACCTGTTCAAGCAATGATGATATTACATAATTTTGGGGGAGTTTATCAGTTGGAAACGAAACAATATGGCAGTGTAATCATCTCCTTTATTATCATCGTCCATCATCTCACTGAAAGCCAACCTCTCATTACATCCTTTATTACCATGGATAAGTCTCGCTTTTTAAGGTTCAAATCGATTTGGGATCCTGATGGGTTATTAAATACTCTTTCTTTAAATCTGATCTTATTGCTCGTATGTACGCCATCGATTAAAAGGTATCTCTTCCTGGATTTACGACGATTCGCTTCACGGTTTTGTGTTTACCGCTATATCATCGTCAAGTTACCACAAATCGTGATAAATCATATCAAGCATATTGGCATAATCAACCTGGAAGAAATGTCTAGACATGTAATCAAACGACCAATGAACAGAAAAAGATACAAGCGATCAGAATAGCAAAAAATCATCATAATTAAAAATCATCTCATGTACTAATTTTAAAATAAAAAATAAAACATTCCATATGTTAGGTTTGTATATAACTGCATTTGAAATAATATCGATCATGCAATCAAATCACATAAAAGAAGCGGAAGCATGATAAAACAAAATTTAAAATTTTTCATACAAACCATCACCATGATCATACTTGTTGCTCAATTATCAATTCAATAAAAAAAAGATGAAGATCGATTAATTCCACCCTTGTAAAAGTAACGGCTTCTTGTGTACTAGTTCACCTCCAATTTTTCACATCCAACTGAATTCACCCATTCTTTTATTCTCAGATTTCTTCCTTTAATCAATCGTTATTCATTCAAGTGTTTAACCTCTTGGTGATCCACCAAAGGAAGAACAAATATTCGAGAAAATGAGTGTTCAGAGTGAAAACAAGGTATTATGACTCACTTGATTCGGAAACGATCCGGATAACGATAAAAACTCTAGCAAAAATCGACATACAAAGAGTTATATCGATCTTTCATCGAAGAACGGAATTCGATATAGAGATCATTATGTCATAAGAGTTGCTCCATGGAAAGGAGTTACAAGATCTGGAAAGAGGAAAACTTAACCTCGATTCACATCATCCATTTTAATCCTCGAATCGAGTAGAACTGCGGCTATAGACCAGCTTTTACCGCCAAATATGTCTCGTGTTCATAACGTTTTCACACTCAATGTTACATTAAATACGGAAAGACCAGAATCCATATTATCGAGTTGGGAACCTGACCAAAATTGATTCCTTTCAAATTTCGGATAAGTTAAGGAACATATCAAGTCAAAGTTTTGTGGAGGAACCCTATGTCGTGAGGAAACGACTTTGGGAGTTAGAATCAAATGAAATCAAGGTATCCTTACCCTTCGACATACCAGTATCGCATTCCTAATTTCGAGGGGGCTAAATTTGCGCAAGGGGAGTTGTAAGACCCCGCCTTTTTATAAATAAAGCATAAATTTTCTAAATATTATTTTTGAATATTATGGAATAAATTTGATATAATGTTATAAGTTGTAGGTAATATTTATATAATTTTGGGTAAAGTATGCGAGTTGTTATAAAATATTAGGCTTCGTCGGGGAATATTCTTTTGTTAGTGGAATATTGCATAATATTACTCAATCATCAGGATTCTAATAATGTAATTCATTTACCTGATCGAAAACGACAAAATATTTTTATGCAAAAATAATCTACGGAGTAATTATCAAGAATCGTTAACTACCGGTGGTATAAATATGTAAAGAAATGCTGCGGTATAAGAAGACACTTTGACGTATTATTGATGCTTTACGGTGTTTCACTCATTATGCTTTCAATTATCACATACAGAATCGGCTGCATCATATCTCTTATATTATTGATTCAAAAAAATCATCTTGATGAAAAAAAATTGGTTGTGGTAAGTTTGATTATTTGCACGGGGCTCATAAAATAATAAACAATATTAATTACCTTCGTCCCAATAGTAAAGTAATTACCCTCATGAATAGTATTTACCTTCGTCAATAGTAATTATTCCATTTACCTTATGTTAGGTTTCAAACCAAAGCTCGTTAAATCGACTCGCTTTTATATATAAGCGATTTTGTTAAATGCAATCAAATCACATGGAATAAAAGAAGACATTCTATCATTATTAGTAGGAACATCCATGAAGCATGATAAAACAAAATTCTGCATGTGTTTTAAAATTTTCATCATGTGTTTTGCGGTCTAGTTCCATCATTGGTTCCGTTATTTATTATGATCTTTATTGATAAAACATGAAATTAGTAGAAAAATTTTTCATACTGGAAATACTTGATCATTCTTGAATTTTACTAACTTGGACGTTAATAATTCGATTATCAATTCAATCATGAATAAAAAAAGATGAAGATCGATTCAAATTGGCATACCCATTTGTAAAAGCGGAATTCCCTTAGTACTAGTTCACCTCCAATTCCTTTCACATCCAACTTGAATTCATAGGGTTCGATTTCTTCCTTTAATCAACTTTATTCATTCAAGTGTTTAACCTCTTGAGGTGATCCACCAAGGAAGAACAAATATTCGAGAAAATGAGTGTTTGGCAAAATCTTAGCTTCTATATCTATAGAATATACGTACTCTCCCAACTCTAGGAATAATGTGTGTAACCCTAATCCATAATAAGACTTTCTTATTTATTGATACAGGTAACCCTCCTAAACCATTAAGGAATAGGGTTTTGTTTTAATTAAATAATCTCCTTTAATTAATTATGTTTCTAATCCAATTAGGATTAAATGAGAGTACTTTTTATTAAATAATTCCCGAACTTCTTTAGGAATTAAACTAATAATAATAGTAATAATAATAATAAGACTTCTCTTATTAATTTATATTTAATATTTTTAAAATATTAAATAATAAATATTAAGCTATTTAATTTATTCTATCACCATAGATTAAATTAAATATACTTAACTTATTATTACGATTATGTCATTTATTTCTTAAATAAATATTTTTCTTTTATGATGTGACTCTTTAGGTTCTCCATATTAAATTAGTTGTGAATAAATCGATTAGAAAAATTCTAATCTTATTAAAATAAATAAATTAAATTATTTAATTTATTTAAATAAATAACATTTATTCTACAATAAGGGTAAGATCCATTAGTGATCAACGACTTTTCAAATAATATAGATTTCAACATCAATCATAAAAGAACCTTTGAGTAAATAGTTACAGTACAATTCAATACTTCCACCATACAATGTCCCAATCAAATATAAGACATGAAATTAATTATATGTATTTCGATTTTTAAATACACAACTCCAAATAATGCAAATTAGAAACTCTTTTCTAATTTCATTTTACCTTGGCCAAGGATTCTTGGGTTGTCATTTATCGAATCACATAGGACATTCTCTCCTTTTAATAGAAGCAGTAGATTCTTTATTAACCATTCATTATCTCCATGTACAATTTATTATACCCAAGCTTACCCTTTGATATGCCCTAAGGGTCTTAAGAAACATGTCAAAGTATAACTCATCATACACAAGATACTATGATGATCTCAAGTCTAAGGATCACTTGTTCTACTATCACTAGAGGAATTCTTATTGACAGACAAGTAAAACTCCATTAGGTATTCCTTAGCGAACCACGTTCAGTGAACTTATTCTCTAATAAGCACCTACATACTTGCTTTAGTGCCTCCACACAAATGATTATGAGATTAATCATCCTCTTCTTAAGAGCAAGCAACACATGTATCAATCTATCCGGATTCACTAATCCTCTTTTTAGTAATCCAATGATTGAAAATAATTTTAGTTTTTAGCTATCTATGAATTTAGATCTCATTAGCATGATTCTAAAAATATTGCGTAAAACTATGAGTTTATCACATTTAATATAACAACACCATGCAGATAAAATAAAAGCCTTTAATTAAATAATTCTTTTTATTAATAAATAAATAAGATTGTTACAAAATATATGCTTTATCATATCAAATATAATTGGCTTGTGTGCATACTATTTTCACCACATATATATATATATTGATATCATTTAATAGAAAATAAAAGTTTGCATGAAATTTATTTCCAAATCAAAATAAAATCTTTTATTTTAACTTTTTAAAATTATAGAAAATTGGGCTGGTTGATGCTCCAGCGTCGCGATGCCTTGGGCATGTGTTGAGGCACTACTAGGGCAGACGCCTAGCACTGCAGTGCTATAGTGTTGCGTTGTGGCGTTTCCAAATCGCAATTTTCAACTTTGTTTCATAAAACATGATTTTATACCAACAATTATGTCCATTTAAATTGTTCTAAACACATATTAATGTATATATAGAATCAAATAATAAATATTTCGCATAAGGATGACTTTGATGCCACTGTTAGTTTGCAGAACAAAAAATATACATATAATCACATGTATATAATAGCGAAAACATGACATAGATCGAATTTAAAATTTTTCTACAATCCAGGAATCACCTTATGCGATGTTATTAATTAAGAAAGGATAAAAGATATACCTTATGAAGATGATTCAACTCTTTGATGGATCTTCAAGTTCCAATCCTTTTATCCTTCGCGCTTCTTCGAATTCACGGATCAAACATTAGCTACTCAATGTGTGCAGCGCTCTAAAGGTGCTCCACTAAGAGATTATTGATTGAAGAAGTAAATTTAGGTTTCTCCAAACCTTAGGTGACTAAGCCTAATTCTCTTTCTCTCCTAACTCCTTAGGTTGCAGAGAATTATAGAATACCAATGATAGTAGGAAAGTCTCTCACACCCCAATCTATCATAAGGTCTCTCCTTGCATAGAGTAATCATCTTCCTAAACTCTTTAGATCTTAGGATTTTAATTCAATTCCCAAATAATTTAGAAATTAAATAATAATAATAATAATAATAATAATAATAAAACTCCTTTTATTAATTTATAATTAGTATTTCTCCAAATAATTAATTATAATATTATGTTATTTAATGTATTCCACCAAAAATGAAATACATATAATTCATTATTAGTAAGCCAATTACTTCTAAAATAATATTTTCTTTTATGGTGCAACCCTTTAGGTTTAATATTATCTTGGTAGTAGAATAAATAAATTTAAACAATTCTAATATTATTTATAATGAATTAAACTTCTTTAATTCAAATATAAATAAATATATTTATTCTACATCATGAGTGACACACATCTCAGCATATTATGACTATCCAGATAATATGAAATTAATGTTTAATCACATAGAACCATTTAGTAAATAGTTATCGTGCAATTCAATCCTTCTACCGTACAATATCCCAATTAAATATAAAACATAAAATTTTTGTAAAGTTTTGTTCAATAAAGTATGTCTCACATCATTGGTTTCGGTCGATTGTGTTGTTTTTATGCAAAAGGGGTCTTTTATGTCCCTAAAAAGAAATGCATATCTTCATGTACTTCTGTTAAGTCCGATTTTTCATGTGATTGTTGTATAAAATGTGAAACAAAATGGTATTGGGTGTTTTGAAACCGTGAAACAAAAATGGTATTGGGTGTTTTGAAATGGTTGCTTGTTTAGGGCTTTTAATATTATAAAGTGAGTATATTTTGTTGTTTATTCTCAGAGTCCATCAATTTTGTTGTTGTTTATTTGCAGTGGGCTTACTAATTTATTTTTTTAGTTAGATATTGTTTATTTATTAGTTGGATATTGTTTATTTTGAAGTACATTGTTTATTAGTTGGGCATTGTTAGTGGTAGTGGGACTTAGGAATTACTTTGTTAAATTAATTAATGGTCGTTATTTTATTACTTGGACATGGTTAGTGTAAGTGGTGCTAATATTATAATGTATGTTTTATGCAGCATGAACTTTTTTACAATTCAATTGCACCATAGAGGTCAATAACCCATGGAGGTCAGTTTAAAGTGTATTGTTATGAGAGTGGAAGAAAATAAACTTGTAATATTAATAATGAAAATAAAAATGTTTGAATATTTATATTGAATACACATATATTTATGTGTATCTTGAAATGTGAAAATTCAATTTAACATTTAATTATGCATGTGATAATTGAGAAATGTGGTGACAATGATGATGAGCTTAATTAAGCTTATGAAATATGTCTGGTGTGGCAAAATGATGGACTAGGTAATTACTTAATTAAATTAATATGGAGATGATTAAATAATGTAATTGTAAGACCTCAATTTTTATGAATAAAGATTAATTTTTCTCGAAATATATTTTTGAATATTATGGTGTGGATTTGTTATATTATTATAGTTGTGGGTAATTTTACAAATTTTGCAAACTAAGCAAGTTGTTATACAATATTCGATTGGTCGAGGAATATTCGTTTTAGCAGGGAATATTAAATGCACTCAAGACAATCATTAGTGGACCCCACAACGGAAGTATTGTCGTAGTTAGAAAATGAAAAATGATCTTTTTATAAAAATAATCTATGAAAGTTTTTACCGTTAAACCGTTGAACTACCCGGTGGTAAAAAAGCTGAGAATCTGGCGTGGTTGTATAGTAGACGCAAAGTATTGATTATTGATGCTTACGTGAGAAGTCACTCAGTTATACTCAATTATTATTACAGTAATTACTGCATAATATCTCTCATATTATTGATTCAATTATTATCACAGTATCAATATTTTATATTATTAAATCAATAATTGAGACGAAAAAGTTATTCATATTATTATTTACAATATTGACGATGTCTAGAAAGTTTACGTCGGAGAGGTTTGGTCACCTAATCAATTGCTACCAATAGGGAGAAATCCTTATCGGAAAGCCCCCTCTTTCCTGGGAATGATCTGGTTGTTAAATATTGTGAGTTATAATATTAATGATGAATAAGTTCGTGTTGATTAAAAATGAAATTGATATATCCATTGTGTTGAGATTATTAGTGTTAGTGGAAATCGACATCTATTTCGATAATAATTGATGTCTGAAAGTTTTATTGACCAATTGGGTAATTAAGCAAATAAATAAGCAATTAATTGCTATTAATTCACATGCTTATAACTATTTGTTCACATGTGTGTACTATTGATTCAAATGCATGTACTATTAGAGGAGGTGGTGCAAGATTAATAATACTTGCATGACTAAATTAAAAATGGAGGTATAGATGAAGGTACTATACTCTAACTATTTTTTCCACATGTATAGAACTATTGATTCACATGATTGTACTATTAGGGAAGGCGGTGCAAGTTTGATAATACTTGCAGGACTAAATTAAAAATGAAGGATAAGATGAAGGTATTATACTGTAATATTTTGAGCCCCAAAACGTGCAATTATCGAAACTATATTTTCCTATAAATAGAAGCTCATTCTTCTTTCATTCTCACCAATTCACTAAGACTCACAAGAGAAATTAGAAAGAGAGAAAAGCTATAAAGAGAAAGAAGAAGAGAAGTCTGCTACCTCACTATTCCAGTATCCAGTCTTCTTCTCAGGTAAGGGATATTATTTTGTTCAGTATTCATAGAAATAAAATTTTCTTCCATACTCTGTAGTATGTGAGTAATATTATTTCACCTCGTATTCCTGATTATACCCTCATTTTGTTAAAATACTGATTCTATACTCCGTGAAATTAGTAGAATCCTTGAAATTTGTGCTTCATCTAGTATTATTTCACAAGGATACTTTTTGCACATTCTTGTTAAATTTTGAGCTTTTCATGCCGGAGTACTGTCCATGAGTACTATTCATTTATACGGTACTATTTCTAAAGTACTATTCACAAAGTACTATTCATAAAGTATTATTCACGAAGTACTATTCACGGGGTACTATTCTCAAAGTACTATTCACGGGGTACTATTTATCCAGAGTACTATTCATGACAAAAATTGGTTTCTTTTTGGTCCAAATCATTTTTGATACAGTATCATTCTTGAATTTTACTCCATAAAGCAATATCATGTTGGCAATTTGAATATTATTGAATTTTGGATAAATTAATTTATAAATATTTAAAAATTTATCCTTTGCTTTCCTTTAATTGAATTCTTATGTCATTGTCATCATCCTCATGCTTATATTGTGATGAAAGTCATTTGTGGCTTACGTGCATAGATGGACTTTTGATTGGTATGATTATGACCAGGGATCTTTTGGTATAATCATGACCCATAATATTACAAATGATGTGACAAAAGTCCTCATTGGCCCGTAGTGCATTGATGGACAGTTGTTGGTATGATTATAACCAGGGATTATTCTGTATAATCATGACCATTGATGATTATATGAATATCCTTAGCCCGTAGTGCAGGGATGATTCAATGATGTGGCTTATTTATTAAGCTGAGTCTCAGCGATAAAGTTGATGAAAAACTTTTTAAATCATAGAAGATAGTAGATATCATGCCTCTTGACTCTTCTAATGGATTGCTTGTTCAATTGCAGCTTAAACTTGATGTTTATTGTATTTTATCAATTTAACACTGTTGAAGGCTAATGATAATTTATTTTGGATTATCTTTGTCATAATATTTTTTACTGGGCTAGTTGAGCTCACCCTTTTGCTTTCATTGTTCTCTTCAGGAAATGAGAACGTAGCCGGGACTAGTTGGGGAATGGAGTGATGGTCCGAGATGGTGTTATAGTAGTCCTCGCTATTCTATGAAATATTGTGACAATAAATGTAATGAGGACTCCATTTGAGTTTGGATATTTTCTAGAAGATAATATTCATGTAAAAACTCAACTATGTTTTGTCGTATTTTTACACGACAGTTGTATTAAAGAAGTTTGTATTTTATTTCTGTACCATGTATTTGGCGACTCAAGATGGGTGATGTATACCTATTTTGGGGGCGTCATAGTTGGTATCAAAGTTTAGGGATATGATCCCTGGTAGAGATTTGAGACTAGAACTAGGAGGGGAGAGACGGGTAATTTCTTCGCTAGTATGACCTACCTAATTTTATTTGTTATTTAATTGGTCGGTCAGAGTATAGGGATAATATATGGCATGTCAATTAACCCTTGTTTTGTGGCAGTGTTTGAGAATGACATCTGAAAATCAAGAGATGAACTCATATAGTGTTTTAAGTGCTAAATCGAGGAGATTCATATAAAGAATGTATATTGGAGTATAATATGTTATTATAACAAAGATTTTATTGGGGAGTACTAATTAAGTTATTAAACTTGATTGTAGGATGTCAGGCGAAGAAGAAATTAGAGATATCCATGTGGTGAGTGAAGAATTAATAGTTGCACTCGAGCTAGTCGCAGAGGTAGCAGCTGAGAGTGAGGAAGAAGAGGAACCTGAGGAGAATTTATTAGGAGAACTTTATGATCAAAATGTAGAACTGCAAAATAGTATTCATGAGTTAGAGGAGCAGGCTGAAGAATGGCAGGCGGTCGTTGAGCAAAAGGATGTAACAATTTAAGCTTGTGTTACTAATGCTTGAACATAAGCACTCTTTGGCAGAGTATAAGATGATAAAGCTGGAATCTGAGAATTCAAATGTCAAGGATCAGCTGAAAGAAGAAACAAATGAACGAGTGAGAATGAAGGATGCATGGGTAAAAGCCTCACAACGCATTGATATTATAGAAAAAGAAGTCCGATCCAAGAAGGCTAAAATAGATAATATGTATTTCTCTTTTTCGACAGCAATTGGGAGAACCCAACATCGAGTTTTGAATTACCTTGTACATTGCGGTCAACCCCAATTCGATATGGATCAATGATTAATGATTCAAATCATGGATCAAGAGTACGACGAAGCAGTTGAGGGTGAAATATGCCTTATAGTAAAAGTCAATTACAACGGTAATGATGACATCAAAGGTTATCCTAGACAAGTCAAAATCGGTAGTTTAAGAGAGAGCATTTTCGTGACGAGGAGCCCGAACGAAGTTATCACGGGTAAGCTAATCATAAACTCTAGTGAAGTCTATACCTTATTTGATACCGGTTCTACCCTTTCTTTTATTTCTCCTACTTGCGCTCAACGTTTAAATTTAACTCCAGAGAAATTAGACTTTGATTTATCTGTTGAAACTCCATTAGGAGAAACCTTCATTACATCCACTATTTATAAGTCTTGTTTGATTCAAATCGGTAACTGCATGTTACCTGTCGATCTTATCTCTTTGAAAATAATTGCATTTGATGTGATTTTAGGGATTGATTGGTTAACTACTCATCATGCTAAAATCGATTATTTTCGCAAGGTTATTAGATTTCATATTCCTAACCAACCTGTTATGCGAATTCAAGTAACCAAACCATTAAAGTTAATCATTGTCTTATTAAGCCATAAGTAAAGAGCCCCAAACCTTTCACTGGTGACTTCCAAGTCTTGAAATACACCAAAGCCAGACTATCTGTAAGAGACGTCGTGAACAACGGTGGCAATTGATAGGTATCAATGTGACATGCTATCCAAGTCTTGGATGAGAGTCACAGTTTTGAATGATATTTTTATCGTTAATAAATTCCCTGACGTATTCCTGAAGGCTTCTTGGCCTACCCTTAGAGCATGAAATCAAATTTTGTATTGACCCCAGTACAAAACCCATTTCTAAAACCCTCAAATATTTCTTCACCTAAAATGAACGTATTATGTGCCAAAGACGTTGGCTCAAGCTGTTGAAGATTACGATAATACCATTCAATACCATCCTGGAAAAGTGAACATAGTAGCTGACGCATTGAGTAGAAGATCATATGCGCGTACGAGTGCGATATTGTCAACGCAAAGGCCCATTTTTTATGACTTACAAAGGATGAAGATAGAGTTAAAGACTCCAGGGATCCATGTGATGGTGGAGAATATACGAGTACAACCGACTTTAATCGATAAAGTTAAAGCTGCTCAAGCTACAGACCTGGAGCTGATGCGTATGAGGAAGAAAGTGCAAGAAAGTGCTATTCCGGAAGCAAGAATCGATGAAGAAGGAATACTTTGAGTCAACTCCAGACTTTGTGTTCCTAACAATTCTGACTTAAAGTATAAAATCATGATGGAGGCGCACAACACACCATTTGTAATCCATCCTGGGAGTACCAAAATGTATCATGATCTTCGACATACATTTTGGTGGAGCAATATGAAGAGAGAGATAGCAGGGTTTATCTCAAGGTGTCTAACTTGTTAACGAGTCAAGCGCGAGACATCATCAGTTAAAAAGGTCCATTGCAACCACTTGAAATTCCAGAATAGAAGTGGTAGCACATTACCATGGATTTTGTTACTGGTCTTCCCAAGGTTTCTCAAGGCATATATGCGATTTGGGTCATTATTGATAGATTGACCAAGTCTGCTCATTTCTTACCGATACAAGAAACTTATACACTTGAACGTCTTGCTCGTATGTACATAAACGAGATTGTAATATTGTATGGTATGCCAGTATCCATAGTTTCTGATCGAGACCCAGGATTCACTTCAAGATTTTGGGTTAGTTTGCAAAAAGCTATGGGCACAGATTTATGATTTAGTTTGGCATATCATCCTCAAACGGACGGTCAGTTAGAGAGGACTATTCAAACTCTTGAAGATTTATTAAGACTCTGTGTCCTTGACTTCAAAGGAAGTTGGGACAAGTTCTTACCAGTGGTGGAGTTTTCCTATAACAACATTTATCAAGCAAGTATTGGCATGGCTCCATATGAGGCGTTGTATGGAAGAAAATGTCGTTCCCTAGTATGCTAGGATGAGGTGGGTGAAACAACGTTGTTGGGACCAGAGTTGGTACATATAACTACGAAAAAGATTCAAAGGATCCGACAACGTATAAAAACCTCACAAGATCGACAAAAGAGTTATGCTGATCTTCATCGAAAGGACGTGGAATTCAATATTGGAGATCATGTGTTGTTATGTGTTGCTCCATGGAAAGGAGTTACGAGATTTGGAAAGAGAGGAAAGCTCAATCCTCGATTCATTGGCCCATTTGTAATCCTCGATCGAGTAGGAACTGTGGCCTATAGACTCGCCTTACCGCCAAGTATGTCTCGTGGTCATAACGTTTTTCACATATCTATGTTAGGTAAATATGTGAAAGACTCGAACCACATTATTGAATTAGAACCGGATGAGATAAAGGAAGATTTAACGTATGAAGAGGTACCTGTTAAAATCTTGGATAAGAAGGATCATATTCTACGCTCCAAGGTTATACCTCAAGTCAAAGTTTTGTGGAGAAACCATGATGTGGAGGAAATGACCTAGGAGTTAGAATCTGAAATAAAATCAAGGTATCCTCACCTCTTCGACATACCAGGTACGTACCTTAATTTCGAGGGCAAAATTTCATAAGAAGGGGAGGTTGTAAGACCCCAACTTTTATGAATAAAGATTAATTTTTCTCGAAATATATTTTTGAATATTATGGTGTGGATTTATTATATTATTATAGTTGTGGGTAATATTTAAAAATTTTGCAATGTAAGCAAGTTGTTATAAAATATTCAATTGGTCAGGGAATATTTGTTTTAGCAGGGAATATTCGTACAACGGCACAATCATTGGTGGACCCCACAACGGAAGTATTGTCGTAGTTAGAAAATGACAAAATGATCTTTTTATAAAAATAACGGCGAAAGTTTTACCGTTAAACTGTTGAACTACCCGGTGGTAAAAGTACGATGAATACGCGTGGTCGTTGCGTAGAAGACGCTTGAGATTGATTATTGATGCTTACGTGAGAAGTCACTTAGTTATACTCAATTATTATTACAGTAATTGCTGCATAATATCTCTCATATTATTAATTCAATTATTGTCACAGTATTAATATTTTATATTATTAAATCAATAATTGAGACGAAAAAGTTATTCATATTATTATTTGCAATATTGACGATGTCTAAAAGTTACATTGAGGAGAGGTTTGGTCACCTAATTGTGCGCCAATAGGAGAAATCCTTCGAAAAGCCCCTCTTTCCAGGAATGATCCGGTTGTTAAATATTGTGAGTTATAATATTAATGATGAATAAGTTTGTGTTGATTAAAAATAAAATTGATATTTCCATTGTGTTGGGATTATTAGTGTTAGTGGAAATATACATCTATTTCAATAATAATTGATGTCTGGAGGTTTTATTGACCAATTGGGTAATTAAGCAAATAAATGAGCAATTAATTGCTATTAATTCACATGCTTATAACTATTTGTTCACATGTGTGTACTATTGATTCAAATGCATGTACTATTAGGGGAGGTGGTGCAAGATTAATAATACTTGCATGACTAAATTAAAAATGGAGGTATAGATGAAGGTACTATACTGTAACTATTTTTTTTCACATGTATAGAACTATTGATTCACATGATTGTACTATTGATTCACATGATGTACTATTAGGGGAGGTGGTGCAAGTTTCATAATACTTGAAGGACTAAATTAAAAATGAAGGATAAGATGAAGGTATTATACTGTAATATTTCGAGCCTCAAAATGTGCAATTACTGAAACTATATTTTCCTACAAATAGAAGCTCATTCTTCTTTCATTCTCACCAATTCACTAAGACTCGTAAGAGCAATTAAAGAGAGAGAAACTATAGAGAAAAAGAAGAAGAGAAGTCTACTACCTCAATATTCCAGTATCTAGTCTTCTTCTGAGGTAAGGGATATTATTTTGTTCAGTATTCATAGGAATAATATTTTCTTCCATACTCTGTAGTATGTGAGTAATATTATTTCGCCTCGTATTCCTGATTATACCCTCATTTTGTTAAAGTATTGCTTCTATACTCCGTGAAATTAGTAGAATATCCTTAAAATTTGCGCTTCATCTAGTATTGTTTCACAAGGATATTTTCTGCACATTCTTGTTAAATTTTAAGCTTTTCATGCCGGAGTACTATCCATGAGTACTATTAATTTATACGGTACTATTCCCAAAGTACTATTCACGGGTACTATTCACAAAGTACTATTCATAAAGTATTATTCACGAAGTACTATTCATAAAGTATTATTCACGGGGTACTATTCTCAAAGTACTATTTACTTGGGTACTATTTATCCAGAGTACTATTCATGACAAAAATTGATTTCTTTTCGGTCCAAATCATTTTTAATATAGTATCATTCTTGAATTTTACTCCATAAAGCAGTATCATGTTGGCAATTTGAACATTATTGAATTTTGGATAAATTAATTTATAAATATTTAAAAATTTATCCTTTGCTTTCCTTTAATTGAATTCTTATGTCATTGTCATCATCCTCATGCTTATATTGTGATGAAAGTCATCTGTGGCTTACGTTCATTATGGACTTTTGATTGGTATGATTATGACCAGGGATCTTTTGGTATAATCATGACCCATAATGTTACAAATGATGTGACAAAAGTTATCATTGGCCCGTAGTGCAATGATGGACAGTTGTTGGTATGATTATAACTGAGGATTATTACGTATAATCATGATTATTGATGATTATATGAATATCCTTAGCAGTAGTGCAGGATGATTCAATGATGTGGCTTATTTATTAAGTCGAGTCTCAAAATGATAAAGTTGATGAAAAACTTTTTAAATCATAGAAGATAGTAGATATCATGCTCTACTTGACTCTTCTAATGGATTGCTTGTTCCGCTGCAGTTAAACTTGATGTTTATTGTATTTTATCAATTTAACACTGTTGAAGGCTAATGATAATTTATTTTGGATTATCTTTGTCATAATATTTTTTACTGGGCTAGTTGAGCTCACCCTTTTGCTTTCATTGTTCTCTTCAGGAAATGAGAACGTAGCCGGGACTAGTCGGGGAACGGAGTGATGGTCTGAGATAATGTTATAGTAGTCCTCACTATTCTATGTTATAGTGTGACAATAAATGTAATGAGGACTCCATTTGAGTTTGGATATTGTCTAGAAGACACTATTCATGTAAAAACTCAGCTATATTTTATCGTATTTTTACACGACAGTTGTATTAAAGAAGTTTGTATTTCATTTATGTACCATGTATTTGGCGACTCAAGATGGATGATGTATACCTATTTTGGGGGCATCACAGTAATGGACTAATGAGGAGTTATTAATATTAATATTATTGTTATTATATTTAGTTATTTATTTGTTATGTGCAATTATGTGTGTTGTGTGATCATATAAGTTATTAATACAATAAAATTACATCATGCAATAAAATTATTATGTAAGACTATATTATCAAAACAAGCTCAAGTTATGTAATTTAGCTAAGCTTGGAAGAAATGAACCTTGTGTGACATAATGATTCATGGTGAATCAATAAAATGTGTATTTTAAAATTATGGAAGAAAATTAATTTTAAGAAAATAAATGTTTGATATTAATTATCATTATGCTATTTATGTGTAATTAAAAAAATAAGTTTTATAGAAAATAATGGGTTGATAGTACCCAACTAATTTATATCCTAGCCCAACAAATTGTAGAGTGATAATGGCCTAATATTGTAAACTAAGATGGTAATATTAAGTCATTAGATTTAGCCTTGTGAGCCCAAGAAGGAATTAATATTAGTATGTTGAGGTTCAATTTGATAGTACAGTACATTTAGAACTTTTGTCCCATAATTCTAGTCATATATATTTAGTTTTGTTAATTCCATCAGCTGCATTAGGCCAATGGCTTATCACCTACATTGCGTATCATCAAAATTAGGAATGATGGCTGGGAACATGGTGGAGAGGGGGCAGTTGGAGCCTTTCCACCAACTTCTTCTTAAACCAATGTCTTCTTCTTCTTTCTGTTGGTTTAATTCCTTAGGCAAAATCCAGCAATTGGGCAAAAGCTTCCCTATAAATGGGAGCTCCCCTTCTCAATTCAAAGCTGCTAATTTTGTTGAGTTTAGTTATGATATAAAGAAAGAGTCAGTGAGATTGAGAGGTGAAGAAATTGTAAGAGCAGCTCTTGCGTTTTGGCATTTCAGTAAGAAGGAGAAGTATCATGTTATATAGAAGAGACCATCAAAGGAACATAATACTCAATCTCTATGTTTCTTTGAACTTAAATCAGTGATAGAATAGCAAAACATGATAAATTATGTGATTATAATGTAAGAATGTATAATTTTGTAATAGCTATAAGTTTGATATATTCATTAAAATTTACACGACTACTTGATAATTGGTTTGGAAATTGATATCATTATGTTATCTGAGATGTATAGATGTTTCGTAATCAACATAGTTGGTTTGAGTATGTAGGATAGGAGGTTTACGTTATATGTTTTCTGAACTGTTGCAAAACAGAGCATGTCTTGGGTCTGCCCCGAAGTGGCGCGGCTGCGCCACTTCCCCAGCCTAAACTGGCGCGACCACGCTAGTTTTCAGTCTTTAAAAGTTATTTTATTTGCCATCTGATATACTAGAAAGGTGTGTATGGCTTAGATATGTGCACATGTGAGTTTAGCATGTGATTCAAACTGCTTTGCATATACTAAGTTGCATTGTCTTGGCTTTAGTATAAATTTTAAAAGAAAAACTTAGAAATTTGAAAACTAATATTGTCGAGCATCGAGTTAATTGCAATTATGACCTTATGAGATGACATGTTAGGACTCATTATGTAATACCCAGAAAAAAAAATTAGAAATAAATAAATATCATTGAAAATATATTTTAAATATTTTAATTGGTTTTTTCTTATGTTTGGCGGTGTGGGTTAAATTGTATTAATTTATGTGAACAATAATAAGTAAGGGATTTTCGTAAATTGGGCCTTAAAACTAGTTAGGTTTAATTCATATTTGAGTAATAATAAATCCTATTAATATTAGGAGAGTTACTAATTAATAAATAAATAAGTAAAACCTAACTGTTTTATTATATCTATACAAACTGAAAGAGAGAGAAAATATTGTGGCGGCTGAAAATAACAAGTGAATAATTGGAAGATTGTTTGCAGGAGGAAGAGGGAATAAATTCTTTTAAGGTATTTATAATCGTATCGGGGTTAAATGCTTTTAGGTCACTCTACTTATAAGGTCGACTTACTGAATGAGTCACTAAACTTTTTTTCAAAATAATCATTCATTGAACTTTAGTTTACTAACACAACGTTATGAAGACCAGATTAAGTCAAGGTTGACTTAACGAAAATGATGATAATAATGGCGGTGACTTTGTCTAAAAAAAGCCTATGTGGTAGTTAGGATGTGACGTGGCGGTGAAGATGTGGATTTGGAGTAAATTTTTTATGAAAAAAGAGAAAAAAAATATTTTAAGTATAATATAAATTATAAAAATTAGCCAAATAAACAAGAAAATAAATAAATAAAAAAATTATTTTTAATAAAAATAATTGGGTTTGTTTATTTTATTAAAAAAATTAAAACTATGGTTTTTTAATAAAATAAATATTTTAATAAAAAAAAAAATTGTAGTTTTTTTAATAATTAAAATGTAGTTTTTTTCAAAAAACAACGTTTTTTAATAAAAAAAATTTTTTTATTACTTTTTTTATAAAATGCAGCTTTTTTTTATAAAATTTTAAAAAAATGCAATTTTTTATAAAATTTTAAAAATGCAGTTTTTTAAAATTTTTTGCATATATAATTTTTTTTTAAAATGCTGTTTTTTATAGAATTTTAAAAAAAAATGCATTTTTTATAAAATTTAAAAAATGCAGTTTTTTAAAATTATTTGCATATATAATTTTTTTAAAAATGCATTTTTTTATAAAATTTTTAAAAATGCAGTTTTTATAAAATTTAAAAAATGCAGCTTTTTTTTATAAATTTTTCATAAATGCAGTTTTTTAAAATTATTTGCATATATAAATTTTTTTAAAATGCGCTTTTTTAATAAAATTTTTAAAAATGTAATTTTTAATTTTATTAAAATAATTATTTTTATTTATTTATTTATTTTCTTATTTTTTGGCTAATTTTTATAATTTATATTATACTTTAAAATATTTTTTCCCATTTTTTCATAAAAGTTTTCCTCCAAATCCACATCTTCACTGCCACGTCGCATCCTAACTGCCACATAGACTTTTTTTTAGACAAGTCAGCTGCCACGTCATCATTTCCTTTAAGTCAACCTTGACTTAACGGTTTTTGTAACGTTGTGTTAGTAAACTAAAGTTCAATGAGTTGACTGTAAGAAAAAAAAAGTTCATTGACTCGATCTTTTGTAAGTCGACCTATAGTAGAGTGACCTAGAAAGTATTTAACCCAATCGTATCATCATATTATAATGTGTTTTTCTTTCGGCAGGTTTGTAGTGGCGATTTAGAGCTAGTATGAAGAGAGCTACAATTAACCATCTATGTTTATTTAATTTTATGTTTTGATTATTATGTCTTCTTTTGGAGAATTATATTTAATTCAGCATTGGTGGATCATCACTATTATTATTTTGAAGTTATTAGTGTTGTTTACTTATTTTGAGGTTTGTTATGTTTTATGCGTGACCTCCATTTCCTTTTCGGGAAGGGGAGGGGGGTGTTACAGAGATGGTGTAATAATTCATATTTTTGTTAATAATTAAATATTAATTTATTTTATTTTATAAAAGTGTAATTCGAAGGTTCGATTTGAAATGGAAGCTTAGTCCGCATTTCATTGGCCCTTTTGAAGTTCTTGGGAGAGTTGGAGACATGACATATCAGATGGCTTTTCCTCCACAGTTATCTCATGTACATAATGTCTTTTATGATTCGATGTTAAGAAAATATAATTATCATCTACTTCATACTGTACACCTGTTATATAAGATTAAGAAAGATTTTACTTGTGAGGAGCAAGCTGAGACGATTTTGGATCGTCAATAGCGGATTATGAGGAGGAAGACAATTCCGTTCGTTAATGTTTTGTGGAGAAACCGTTCAGAGCAGGAAGCTACTCGTGAGATTAAGGAGTCTATTCGAGTGAAGTATCCACATATTTTTGGAAATTAGTTGCGTTCCATTCTTTTGATTCCGAGGACGGAATCCTTTTTAAGTGGGTGGTAATGTAATACCCAAAAAAATAGAAATAAATAAATATCATTTAAATTATATTTTAAATATTTTATTTGGGCTTTTCTTATGTTTGACAGTGTGGGTCAAATTGTGTTAATTTATGTGAACAATAATAAGTAAGGGATTTCAGTAAATTGGGCCTTAAAACTAGTTAGGTTTAATTCATATTTGATTAATAATAAATCCTATTAATATTAGGAGGGTTACTAATTCATAAATAAATAAGCAAAACCTAGCTATTTTATTATATCTATATGAACTGAAAGAGAGAAATATTAGGAGGGTTACTAATTCATAAATAAATAAGCAAAACCTAGCTGTTTTATTATATCTATATGAACTGAAAGAGAGAAAACATTGTGGCAGCTATAAAGAACAAGTGAATAATCGGAAGATTGTTTGCAAAAGGAAGAGGGAGTAAATTCTTTTAAGGTATTTATAATTGTATCATCATATTATAATATCTAGTAATTGGTTTAGTGAAATGGGGCAAACTGTTTGACCGAATTTATAATATTGTGTATCATGCTTTACTTGGATTGATAGTATCTTCTAATATATATATATATATATATATATATATATATATATATATATATATATATATACGGTTTCTTTCAAAAACGGACCAGATATACAAACCAGGGACGGACTGAAGCAAAAACGAGCTGAAACAAAAAAACATGTGAGTCAAAAAACACGCGGGTTAAAAACTCATTTGAAATCAGTTTTAAGAGTACGCTCTCTCTCTCTCTCTCACTCTTCCCTCTCTCTCTCTCAAAGCGACCCTGTCCCTCTCTCTCTCAAAGCGACCCTGTCCCTCTCTCTCTCAAAGCGAGCCTAGAGCAGAGTAAAGATTCCTACTGAAGCGAGCTTGTTGCAAATCAGAAGGTAAAGATTCCTACAAAGAGAATCGGAAGGTAAGGATTCCTACTTAATTTTGTAATTTCTGTTTGATTTGAAAAAAATCTAAGGTTTGTATAATTATTTTGTGGCTGGGAAGTTGGATTGTACGCGACCCGAAATTCCGGAGGAGGCATTTTTGGGATCTTATGGGGAAAATTGTTTATCGGTTTTAGTTAGAAGATTCTCCCCCAAAGTGTACTTGTAAATGGGTTGCTTCGGCTTCTTTTGGTCATATATACTTGCTTATAACAAGAAGAGTAGTATATGTCAAAGTTCTTGTCTGTTAACTTTGTATCTTCCATTTCTCGTTAACAAAATTCCTCCAACTTGAGAAGAGGGAGAAAATAGATAAATAAGTTAGTAAAACCTATTCTAGGAAACACTAGTGTAGACGATTCTAATGCTCTAACTAGTCTGTTTACATTG
Organism: Panax quinquefolius; assembly: GCA_020205615.1. Taxonomy (NCBI): domain Eukaryota; kingdom Viridiplantae; phylum Streptophyta; class Magnoliopsida; order Apiales; family Araliaceae; genus Panax; species Panax quinquefolius. The sequence continues at coordinate 147,429,720 of CM035152.1, forward strand.
GGTTTTTTGTGTCTATACTTCTTATTGCTATTAGCGTATTAGTTCGAGTACTAGTAAGAATGAAAGCTGTACTGAAGCTTGTATCTTTCTTTCTTTTGGAAACTTATTTTTTACTTTTTAAAAATAAAATAAAATTTTTCTGTCTTTTAGGTGGAACAGTTGCACAAAATTTTCAAGCTTTGTGGTTCACCCTCTGAAATGCTTAGCTGAAGATTGTGATTTTATCTTAATTAGATAAGGAAAAATCTAGCATTATGTGAAAATTTTCAATCATAAATTTTTGGTAGCAATTTTTACAACTATCATCGCTTTACAACTCTCTTTTATCGATCCCCGACACCTTTTAGTTTCAACATTCGCAATTGTTATTTCCTTGCCTTGTTTAAAACAGACATACTCTTTCCTTTTAACTTCATCACTCTCTTCGAATTTCTTAGTAGCCCAACTTCAAATACTAAATCCCGCCTCTTTAGCATATGCATTGTAAAAATCCCTAACTTCATCTATTGTTTTGAATTCTTTTCCAACACTAGGTTTGAAATGGTCGACAACTTGCGTATTATAAATAAAAATTTCCCTACCTTCATCACTCTCCCCTTCAATTCTCTTATTCTCTACTTCTTTTTCATTATTGTCAACATTATCACCACATTCATCACTACCCCGTACTTCATCCTCTACGTTAGCATCCATCCCTACAGTTAAAAAAAACAAACAACATTTAAGTCCGGACAACAACAATTAGAAGAACATTGAGAATTGCGTATATAGAATAAGAACGGGCGGGGACTCTTATTTTATTATAATAGGAGTAGTGATTACTAAGCATTTATTACCTTAAAATCTAAATATTTATTCATCAATATATCTAATGACTTTTAGCAAAAATCAAGCCAAAACTTTTTAATACTATAATACAGGGTAACATTCTTTTCATTTCTTAGAAAAATGAATTAATTGTCTTGCTAAAGAGTGGAAATCTAGGAAGTCTTTTAAGGTAAGCTTGTTGCATATTTCATGACAGATTGTTCAATGAGAAGATTTTAAACTTGGTGATGCTACAAAGAACTACCATTTTAATTCCTCACTTTTCCTATTCTAATAAGTGATACCAAACTAATGCCTGATTTTAAGATTATAAGTACATGATATATTGTTTTTATTTTGCTAGAGTTTTTCAAGTGATTCAGATAATACGAAGGAGAAAGTTTAACACAATATTTACAAGAAAAAACTCACATGTTCTGGATATTCATGTTTATATTGAACATAATTTACTTGGAAGATAGCTTTGTATAAAAGCAGCGTATAGAAACTCCACGAACAAAGTGATATTTTATCTATTTCACTATTATGGATTTTTTTGGCTTTCATCTCCTTTGTTGACATGTTAGTTGTAGGTAAGAAAACCGTATCTTACTAGGGTTAGGGTTTCGTGTTGACTGAGGAGGAGAGAAATCCACAAAGAGTATGGTCTTGATTGAGTGGTTGAAGAGGGAAAAGAACAAGTAAGCAATTGCTCGAGTAACATGGCAGAACTCTTAGAATTTAAGAGCCTTCTTCAAAATCTTCAGTTCAGAGAGAATCCAAAAGTCCCCTTCTATTGAAATGAAAGGGGTATTTATAGAGTTTCCTGGAAAATGGTCACGTGCCTGGCACATGTCTGGGTCTTGTGCATGGCATGTGATTTCAGTAGAAATTCCAGAAATACCCTTAGTTACTTAAGTAATGCCTAAATCATCATGTCCTTCTAGCCACCAATCCAATCCCTCAATCAATTTTCAAAATGAGTCGTCCCCACGAGCCTTCTGCCTCGGGACACTTGGAGACTTCTCCGGTTCATTTAATTCTTTAGATCACACGTGAGCCCTAATTTTGTACTCGGACTCACATTAGTCAATGATACAATGATCATTTTCTTTTAGTATTACTGTATCACCCATCCTAATGGCTTATGGAAAGAGAGTAAAAACTTGAGCTGAAAGGTTCCTGCTGTTGACCATAAGATTCTAATAAGAAATTTATTTTTCTGGGAAGGTGGCTTTTGCAACTGCGGATTCACAGGCTAATATTGATTCTGAAAAAACTGCTACCAAAAATTTATGATTGAAAATTTTCACATAATGCTAGATTTTTCCTTATCTAAGATAAAATCACAATCTTCAGCTAAGCATTTCAGAGGGTGAACCACAAAGCTTGAAAATTTTGTGCAACTGTTCCACCTAAAAGACAAAAAAGTTTTATTTTATTTTTAAAAAGTAAAAAATAAGTTTCCAAAAGAAAGAAAGATACAAGCTTCAGTATATCTTTCATTCTTACTAGTATTTAAACTAATACGCTAATAGCAATAAGAAGTATAGACACAAAAAACCCAATGTAAACAGACTAGTTAGAGCATTAGAATCGTCTACACTAGTGTTTCCTAGAATAGGTTTTACTAACTTGTTTATCTATTTTCTCCCTCTTCTTAAGTTGGAGGAATTTTGTTAATGAGAAATGGAAGATACAAAGTTAACAGACAAGAACTTTGACATATACTACTCTTCTTGTTATAAGCAAGTATATATGACCAAAAGAAGCCGAAGCAACCCATTTACAAGTACACTCTGGGGAGAATCTTCTAACTAAAATCGATAAACAATTTTCCCCAAAAGATCCCAGAAACGCCTCCTCCAGAATTTTGGGTCGTGTACAATCCAATTTCCCAGCCACAAAATAACTATACAAATCCTAGATTTCTTTCAAATCAAACAGAAATTACAAATTTAAGTAGGAATCTTTACCTTCCGATTTGCAACAAGCTCGCTTCAGTAGGAATCTTTACTCTGCTTCAGGCTCGCTTTGAGAGAGAGAGAGGGGCAGGGTCGCTTTGAGAGAGAGGGAGGGAAGAGTGAGAGAGAGCGTATTCTCAATACTGATTTCAAATAGGTTTTTGACCCACGTGTTATTTTTGTTTCAGCTCATTTTTGCTTCAGTACGTCCCTAGTCCGTATATCTGGTCCATTTTTGAAAGAAACCGTGTGTATATATATATATATATATATATATATATATATATATATATATATATATGTATGTATGTATATATCAAATGATTATGATATAAAATTTCTAAATGAATGGGAAAGGTAGGCCTTGGAAATAAGATGGCATCATAATTGGAGAAGTTGGTGAAATTAATAATTTGTACGTGAATTTAGTACACTGTAGTAATTGTATTCAAAATAATTATGTCATACACATCTTGCATTCTATAAATAAAACATTGGTTTGGAACGAAAGAGAGTTATTAATAGGTGCATAAAGTTATAGAATTTAAAATTTTACAAATTATGACTATAATAATAATAATAATAATAATAATAATAATAATATGAGTGCTAAAAAAAAGTTTAAATATGGAAAGGATAATTTTGCAAACGTATTTACATTAATTATTATTTTGTTTAATTAGCTCGGACGGAGGGAGCCTAAACGAGTTATATTGGAATATATAAATTTTTTGGTATTACATTGCTTAGCTCAGGTACGGATTCTGTACTCTTTCAGCGATACACTTGTTAAATTTGATTTGTTCATTTTGTTCCTTGTTTTGATTTTCGTTATTATATCACATAATTCCTTCTTGTGAAATTCATATAATAGTTTCATTTTGAAGTTGATACATAGGACTCGTATTTGTACTCTTTGAACCTAATGCTTAATATTTATTTTTGATAATTGTAGACCGGCACATGTTGTTACTTTCTTTTTGAGACATTGTGATTATGATTCGATTTGGTTCAACGTGTATATATAGAACCCTTTTGTTGGTATTATGTCGCATGTGTTGTGACATGGTATATTTGTTAAAATATACCGTAGGGTATACCTGAGCTATAACCACTTGTGGGGGTACCACAAGCATGTCCTCTTGGCACTGAGTCATGACACTTTTCGTGGCAGTGTGATCAGTCCACGACATCTCCATTTTGGGCTCCAGAGTAAGTGGGCCATTTGGTATTTTTGTTGTGGAGGGCGTATGGGTCGGCCCTAGTTTTCTGTTTTGTGAATTGGTGATGTTTTGCCAAACACACCTATCCGATTTGCATACATTTGGATTCATGATCTAATGTGTTATTTGCCTATGTGACATTATTTTGATTTGACTTTGTGGTATTATTTTGACTTACCTGTGTGGCATTGTTTTGACTTGCATGTGTGGCAATGTATATTTCTGAGCTCAATCGGTATGAAACAACACCCAACCATTTGATCCGGCCTATTATTTTATTGTATTAGTTTTGTTTGTTTCTATTCAGTTCAATTAATTGAGTTAGTTACTTCAGTTCATTATTTCTTTACTTTTCTGTTTGTTTTGTTAATTGTGTTGATTCAGATATATTTCATCCAGATCTTTGGAGATTATATTTTCGTCGGTATTATAGCTTGAGACTTTGTTCAGTATTTTATCTTAGTTGATATCGTGTTTCAATTGTATATCTATATTCGTAATGGGCATTTGGCTCATGCTGTGTTTTTCTTTCGGCATGTTTGTAGGGGCGATTCAGAGCTAGTGTGAAGAGAGCTACATTTAACCATCTATTTTTATTTGATTTTATGTTTTGATTATTATGTCTTCTTTTGGAGAATTATATTTAATTCGGCATTTATGGATCATCACTATTATTATTTTGAAGGTATTAGTGATGTTTACTTATTTTGAGGTTTGTTATGCTTTGTGCGTGACCTCCCTTTCCTTTTCGGGAAAGGGGTGTTACACTTTATACTCTAATATGTAACTCTAGGATGTCTTGCATGTAACACGTTACCTTAACATGATTTAGTATTAATCATTCAATGAAAACTTAGAATCTTTGAAATTAAATATCTTGAGAACTATTCTGACCTTGTGTGCAAGCATAGTAAGATCTTCTATGATTTAAAACATGATTGATATGTTGGTTCACCTAGTTAGGCATGTTATGAATTTTTCTATCTTAAGTTTAAGATACGTTTTTAAGAATAAAACCATGTTAAACTATGAATGAATAAGTTGACTAACTTTGAACATACATATTAAAGGTATATGTAATAATATCACGTAGATTAGGAATTATTATAATTGATTCTTTATGAAATAAATCCATTAAGCCTTGTTGATTGCACACTTGGAAATAAAACTATATGATTTGAAAGTATGTACCCTTATAGTGAGCACAATAGGCATCAAACCTAATCTAAGAACTACTTAACATGTGTATGTGTTATGTATCAGTAGTCTAGTAGGCCATGAAGTAATTTGTGTGAGTGAAAACTCAACTCTGGACTTGACAGGGAGCAGTGATGCCGCGCCACTCCTAGATCAATATGATGCACAGCCACGCCACATGGCAGAGTTGTTTGACTATTTTAGCTGAGATCTGAACCTTGAAGCATGTGTATATGAATACCTTAAGCTATAATAAAGTATTAAAATGATGTATTAAGTATTCAAACATGTAATAACTATATTGAATCAAGATTTCAAAAGTTTCTTAAACGTTTCTAAATAAAATTTTTAAAGGGAAATGCAAGGTTGATTAAACAACTAAGTGGTTTGAATGCGTATTGAATATATGACTGAAAGTATGTATGTGATGTATATGATTAAGCATGTGTATAATAGATTTTTAGGATTATTAGTTTATATATCAATTATGTATAACTAATGAATGCATATATATATACATAACTACGATAATATAGGACATTGAAGTGACGTTAAGCTTTAGAACTATAATCTATGCAAAAGGCAAGTTTCCTAACTTCATTTGATTTTCATATTGAATGCAAGTTCCCTAACTTACACAACCTTGGATATTGTGCAAGTTTCTAATTGTTGTTATATCAACTACATATTTGAGCAAATACGCTTATTGATTTTATAATCGTTCTATGGAATAACTCTTGTGTTATCTAAATTCTTGGAAATTATTATTCATACTCTTGGTTTGGAATCACAATTATATTATTTGAATCTTTTTGAAATCATTGAACTTTTAAATTATTCCTAAATGTATTGAGAAATGTGTCTAAGCCATTTAATTCGGCTAGACCAATGTCTATGAATTAGAAAGCTGTCCAAACCAATTACTTTGGTGCGGACTCTTATATTCTGCTGAGATGAAAAACCCTCATAGAAGGGGAAATTATATGTTGTCGGGAGACCGGCATGCGCACAAACAACATGTTTAAATGTTATGCATAACGTAGGATACTTTAGGCTGATCACCTATTGTACTTGTTTATATTGGATTATCAGTGAAATACTGTTAATTCTAGCAGGAGTTCTTGGTCCATAATGACTGCTCAGTATTAGAATCTTATCTATTGGAAAACGTTGAAACCTTTAAATTTCTCTTGATAATAATCTGGTCTATAATAACTCTCTGTTTACAATTCAAAGGACAAAGTGGGAACTATTGAGATTTCCTTGTTTATAACATTATTCTTTAAATTCATGAGTTATCATATATCATTATACCCTTGAGATTATTAGCTTTATAATTATTTTTGTTCACACTTATTATTATATTATTTGTTGAGCAAATTTGTTGATTATATATTCTTGCTTTCCTTAAACATTTCAATTAAGGCAGAACAGTGTGGGACATCAAGCAAGGATAAGGGAAAAGGCAATACTATGGAGTAGCTTTGTTCTTCTATGTTAGAAGTTATTTATTATGTTGTATTAAGACTTTATTATGATAATGTATTAAGTTATGTGATGGTTTAAAATATGTAAAATGTTAGTAATGGTTGCGAAACTTGGGACGCAAATATTTATATTATATCAATGTAAATTATTCTATTATTCTGTTATTAGTTAATATTAATATGTTGTATAAGTTAGATCGTAAAGCACTAGATTCGAGGTACGGGTATTTGAATTTGGGAGTGTCACAAAACCTATGAAAAGATGGATGGAGACTTCATTAATGTTGAAAAGTTGATGAATTTACCTAAGAGGCTATGATATAAAAAGGACTTTGCGTTGTATTTCGTAATGGCGGGGTTTACTATGAATGATAGGATAAAATTGCTTGCTGGTGATAATAATCTAAGACTACTAGTTGAAGAAGCATTAAAAGTAGGGTCAAACAATATGTAAGAAGACTTTAGTTGAATAGTCAAAGAGTGCACAACCTACCCAAGCACAAGTGACACCACAACCTGGCCCACAACAATCTAATCAACAACAAAGGCCTTTTAAGCTCCTTGTAAGCTATTTTAAATCTATTCCCTATAATTATTTCAATCATGACCCTATATATTATTTGTTTAATAATGTCCTTATATTATGTAGCTGAAAAGAACAAAATGGGTAATGACAAAAATTCTGGTAGTGAAAATATGAAAGTTGGACAAGTAAGTCAATGTATGTAAGGAAAATTCTAAATCATATTGTAACTAGAAGTCCAAACATGGCAGCAAGTGGAGGTGGACTAGATAATGTTGCAACTACAAACATGTAAGCAAATGGAGGTGGATCAGATCATGTTGCAACTAGAAGTCCAAATATGGCAGCAAGTGACACTCCAATGTGGAAGGTCAAGCTAGGCTAAGAGAGCTCATTTTTAATAGGAGTGGAACAACTAGTATAGTACTTTTTAATGTGGTTGATGAAAGTTTAATCATTTATAATGATACTGATAATGGTACTTAATGTATTTTGTGAATCTCAAGTACAACTTTTTGATTCTGTTGTAGATGTATTAATCAGTGCATTTTCAGTACTTTATGTATTAATGGTTCATTTGTGAATCTTTAGTACTTGATGTCTAACTTGATGAAAGTTAATGGTATTAACTTAGTTATTTGGCAAAATATGGTTGAGTTTTGGAGTTAAATTTTTTTTATTATTTGAATGTGATTATATGATTCATTTGTGGCTTGGGATTTTGTAAAAGAACAGTTATATGATCTTTGATGCTCTGGGATCGTAAAGCAAGTTGAAGACCGTAGAGTCTGAAAGAGATCGTAAAGCTCATTACAGATTATAGAGCCTATGGATTGTAAAAAAACACATTTTAACGATGACAAACATTTTCAAAACATGACCATATTCAGCTTTTCAAACTTCCTATCAACGTCATCTATTACAGTCCATGACAATGAAAATACATAATTATATTGATCAACTTCCTTAAAACATCATCCACTATAATCAATTAACTACTATTACATCATGCAAATTCATGTAAAAATCACAGCCAAAGTAACAATCCATGACAATACACTACACATAATGAATTTTGAGTTTCCCTCTTTTAAGTCTATCAACTTTCATTTCCTTTTTAATTGATTCCCTTCTAAAAAATTTTAACGTCTCCTTAAGCTTTGTATGTTTATCCATCAGTAAACTCGCGTCTTCAAGTGACTTATTCATTTTACTCGTTGCTTCATCTTCATTGGGAAACACATCAACCCATTCAAAATATCCACAATATTTCCTAGCTTCATATAAAAATTGGGATCACAAGGTGAAAACAGAGCCAAATAGAGAACATAATTTAACAGAGAGAGGGACGAACAAAGTTTACAAATATTAGGAGGAAACTATGGCAGCTATAAAACCTTCTTCCTCTTGACCTATACTTCTTGGAAACACAAATTCGAGCTGAACATCACAAAAACAGATGTGCATGTCTGTAACTGTGATGAAGGCATCTAAGATGCACGACAGGTTCACCTTAAACCTCGATAGCAATTACCAAGCAAAAGCTCTAATTTTTCCAAGTTTGTTGTCAACAATTTTGGTAAAAACTTAAACCCTAGTTCTTCAGTTCTTTAAACCGCTATAATTGACTACCAATATAAAGACATACATTTCATTTCTCCCACCTAATTCATGTTGGAAGCCAACTTAGACATATCAACATTTACTTGTCTTTTCTTTTTTATTTAAAAAATCATGTATGAAAATAGGAGAACTTATTTAATGTCTGTCCCAAAAATTAAACGGAATGATACAATTAATAACTTTTTAAAAAATTTAATGTGCCAAATCTATCTTTTTTTTTAAATTTAGTGGAGTAATACTTAAACTTAAACAACTACACTGAGATATTACCTCTTTTTACCCTTAAGTAAAGAATAATCATGGAGGTACTCGCTAGGGTGACCAAATAATTGATGAAAAAGCTCGTGCACACGGCTGAAAAATGAAAGCTTCAGTAAGAAGCTTTAACCTCTATTAGTAATAAAAAAATACATAGGAACTCTAAAATACACTTTAATTACAAATTAAAGTTAACAAACTCATTGAGTTTGTCAACTTAATTACTCTAAGTCGTTTTAGAAATTTATTTTTATTTCTTAATATAAGTCGTTTGAGAATTTTGAGTAAACATTAATTGTTCAGTTTCCAATATTACTGTGACGCCTCCAAAATATGTATACATCACCCATTCTGAGTCACCAAATACATGATACAGAACTTAAATACAAACTTTATTTATACAATACGACAAAACGTAGCAGAGAGTTTTGACATGAATATTGTCTTCTAGACAATATCCAAACTCAAATGGAGTCCTCATTACAATTATTATTACACTATTTTATAAAATAGCGAGGACTACTATAGCCACCATCTCGGACCATCACTCTGTTCCCTGACTAGCCCCAACTACGTTCTCATTTCCGGAAGAGAACAATGAAAGCAAAAGGGTGAGCTCAACTAGCCCAGTAAGAAATATTATGATTAAGATAATGCAGATCTAGAATAAATTATCGTTAGCCTTCAACAATGTTAAACTGATAGAATATAATAAACAACAAGTTTAACCGCAGCGGAACAAGTAATCCATTAGAAGAGTCAAGTAGAGCATAATATCTACTATCTTTTATGGTTTAAAAAATTTATCATCAATCTTATCGCTGAGACTCAGCTCAATAAATAATCTACATCACTGAATTATCCATGCACTACGGGCTAAGGATATTCATTAGTATCATGTCCACGAATTATCCATGCACTACGGGCCAATGATATTCGTGTTATCACCAATGGTCATGATCATGCCAACAACTGTCCATCAATGCACTATGGCCAATGAGGACTTTTACCACATCATTTGTAACATTACAGGTCATGATTATATCGAATAATCCATGGTCATAATCATACCAATCAACAGTCCATCTATGCACCACGGGCCAAAGATGACTTTCATCACAATATAAGTATGAGGATGATGACAATGATATAAGAATTCAATTAAATGAGAGCAAGGATAAATTTTAAAGATTTATAATTTAATTTATCTATAATTCAATAATTTCCAAATTGTCAATATGATACTGCTTTATGGAGTAAAATTCAAAAATAATATTGTATCAAAAATAATTTGGACCGAAAGAAATCAATTTTTGTCATAAATAGTACCGCGGGTGAATAGTAACCAAGTGAATAGTACCCCACGAATAGTACTTCGAGAACAGTATCGTAGTTATGAATAGTTCCCATAAATAGTACTATGTGAATAGTACTATACGTATGAATAGTGCCGTATAAATGAATAGTACCCATGAATAGTACTTCGGCATGAAAAGCTTAAAATTAAACAAGAATGTTCAGAAAAATATCCTTGTGAAACGATACTAGATGAAGCACAAATTTCAAGGATATTTACTAATTTTATGGAATATAGAAGCAATACTTTAACAAATTGAGTATAGAATTAGGAATACAAAACAAAATAATATTACTTACATACTACAGAGTATAGAAGAAAATATTATTTCATACGAATATTGAACAAAAATAATATTCCTTATCTTAGTAGAAGGTGAATATTTGATAGTGAAATGTGAGAATCACTCTTCTCTTCTTTCTCTATAGTTTCTCTCTCTATAGTTGCTCTTGTGAGTCTTAGTGAATTTGTGAGAATGAAAGAAGAAATGAGCTTCTATTTATAGGAAAATATAGTTTCCATAATTGCACGGTTAGGGGCTCGAATTATTACAGTTTATTACCTTCATCTTTGCCTCCATTTTTAATTTAGTTCTTCAAGTATTATCAATCTTGTACAACCTCCCCTAATAGTACATGCATGTGAACCAATAGTTCCATGCATGTGAACAAATAGTTATTTGCATGTGAACTAATAGCAATTAATTGCTCATTTATTCGATTAATTACCCGTTTGGTCAATAATAACAAAACCAACCAATCACAAAATTACCTCCTATGAGGGTAATTGAGTCATGAAAGAATTAAAGAAAACTAAATGAACAAACATCTTTAATCAACACAAACTTATTCATCATTATTATTATAACTCACAATATTAACAACCAGATCATTCTCAGGAAAGAGAGGGCTTTTCGATAAGGATTTCTCCCTATTGGCGCGCAATTAGGTGACCAAACCCCTTTCCTCGACAGAACTTTCTAGACATCGTCAATAATACAAATAATAATATGAATAACTTTGTCGTCTCAATTATTGATTTAATAATATAAAATATTATGCGAGATGATCTTTGTGACAATAATTGAATCAATAATATGAGAGATCTTATCAAGAATTCTTGTGGCAATAATTGAATAAAAGCGGAGTGACTTCTCACCCAAGCATCGATAATCAAAGATGTTATGCAATCTGGTACTCTTCTTATCACGATAGACGCGTATTCTTGTACTTTTTCTGGGGTATTTCAACAGTTTAACACTAAAACTTTTTCCGTTATTTTTATAAAAAGTTATTTCTGTCGTTTTCTTACTTCGACAGTAATTCTGTTGTGGGGTCCACCAATGATTGTGCCGTATTACGAATATTCCCTGATAAAACGAATATTCCCCAACCAAACAAATATTTTATGATAATTAAATATTACCCATAACTATAACATTATATCAAATCCACACCATAATATTCAAAAATATATTTCGAGAAAAATTAATCTTTATTCATAAAAATTGGGGTCTTACAATTACCCCAAGTAATAAATATAACTTTAGTTGTCTCACTATTTTTTGCCCAATAAATAACACTCTCTTCTTTAATACAAGGACAATATAAATAATTGATATTATATTTAATGACATACAATTATTTTCTTAATACTTGTGCAGAATTCTAAAACGACTTATATTAAGAAATGGAGGGAGTAATATGAAGTGAATTCACTACAAGGAAATTGGTCATTGGCGACGGGGTTATTGTTTCAAACAGGAGACAGAGGGAATTAATTTATTTCAAATAACTTCACACTTGCCCAAAATATCTATTTAAATTACTTTGGTGGGGTTTGGTTCGCGGAATAGAAATTTGATGTAATGCAATAGTTTACATAATATAATAAAGTTGTAATGTAATGTAATGATGATATGTTATTACAACATATTTGTTTGATTAGTTCTCGGCATTTGTGTAATAATTATAATGTTATTATATTATGTTTAAAATTATGTTTGGTTCACTAAATAAATTATATGATTGTATGTAAAGAATAAAGTAAATTGTAATATGTCAACTTAGTTGTAATCTTTATTGTTTTGTCTTTTATAACTTATTGCATTACATAATACTATGGGCCTAAAATGGATTAATACCATGAACTTTTATTTTTTTTCCAGTTTGGAGATTGTCTTCTCAATTTTTTCAATTAGTGGATTAACCTTTTATTTTATTTTTTTCATTTTGAGGATTGTCTTCTCAATTTTTTTAATTAATGGATTAAACTTTTAATTCTTTCTGATTACGTCTAATTGATAGTGTCATGTCATAAAATTGATGACATGGCAACGACACGTGACTAAAAAAATACTTATATGTAATATTGAGTCTCATTTTAATATTTATTCAATTAATTTTTTGTACCATTTAAAAATGGTAAATATAATACCATTATTATTTTTTAAAGTAAATTTAATGACAATTTTACCCTTTTAGTATAAAATTAATTATTTCATTATAGATGATTATGAAATAAACTTATAGTTTAGGGTATTAATCTATATTTAGGCCTTAATATTTTATACCAAAAAGGAAAAATTGTCATTATATTGATTATTGATGATTATGAAATAAAAAAGATTTTAATTATTAGCACATTTATACATTTTAAAATACTTATCATTATATTGATTATTAATGTTTTTTTTAAGCTGAGTGTGTAATGTAATAAATTTACTTTAAAAAATTATTAATAATCTTATATTTACCATTTTTCTATAAAAAAATAATGGAATAAATATTAAAATAAGACTCAATATTACACATAAACATTTTTTAGCCACATGTTGTCATGTCATCAATTTCTGATATGGTACTATTAATTATAGACGTAAACAGAAAAAATTAAAAATTTAATCCCCAAAGTGAGGAAAAAAAGGTTCGGGATATTAATTCATATTTAGGCCAAGATGGAATGAAAAACTCTTAAATGAATGTAATTGCATCTACTATATATACTAAAACACAGTACATAGCGCAATAAATAGACATTTGTCATTTTAAAAAATCAACACCTATTCATCCTAATTAATGCTCTTTATTACCCTTGACAAATATACCTTGACAAAAACGCCCATCTAAAATAATAATTGATGTTCTAAAAAACCTAAATTCAATCCCCTAATTCCCCTAACTCTATAATCATATATTCAAATATGGAAGCTAAATTCAAATTCATTCAAACGGCGAAGAAGAATCAGCCCCAAATGATGAACATCATGAATCAGACCCAAGGAAGAAGCAGACCACGACGAGCTTTCGATTTGTAAGCACTACATTTATATTATCGGCATAGACCAGAGAGGCTTAAAAAAATTAGAGATTTGTGTGGTAATTCATCAACAAAAAGACAAAACAGGAGACAAATAGAGTAAGAAAGGGGCAAATCTTTTTGTATTTCAGCTCTCATACTGCTAAGTTAATTGAATTAATATAGTGACGAATTTAGTTGAAGAGATGTTGTTCGAATTGAGTACCATTTTTCAAGTAAGTTTTCCTTTTGAAATACATCTGTTTTTATCTAATTATGGTTTTTGTGAAGTTATTGGATCATTACTGCTGTAGATCTACTGTATTTCGTGTTTTGGTTTTTGCTGCGATCTTTTGCTTATTGATGAAATCTTATTGATTAATCAAGCAGCGGTAAATAGTTCATGTTTTTGTCTGATGAAGTAATCAGTTAGTTATGGAAATATGGTAATATGGAATATGTTGAGCTAGACTTGTGCTCAACAAAACTCCTCAGCTAACATAACAAATGAGGTTCATAACCCTAAATCTGGAATCAACTATTCAAATCAACTATTAGTTTTCTTCCCCTTTTCTTATCAATTCTTCTTCTTTTAGACTGTTTGGTGGATGGGGTACTAATTGTGTGTAGTTGAATATGATTTTTCTTATCAGGTAGGTCAAATGTAGGAAAATCTGATGTACTAAATGCACTTACCCGCTAATGGGGTATTGTACGGACATCTGATAAGCCTAGCCTCACTCAAGTACTAATTTATTCTATAACTTAAATTAGTATATATGAGATGTACATGAATACATGAATTGAATTGATCTTCTGCAGACTATCAATTTTTTAAGCTTGGACCAAAGCTTAGCTTAGTTGATTTGCCTGGATATGGGTTTTCTTATGCAAAAGAAGAAGTGAAGGAAGCTTGGGAAGACCTTGTGAGTATGCAACTATGTGTTAGCCTTTCTATTTCTCCTGATCTATTTCTGGCTGACATCTAAGGTTCACTTTGTGTACACCAACTGATTAATCTCTTTTAAACTGTCATTATTGGTCAGCATTAATTACTTAGTGAAATGGTAAGATTTAATAGAACCACATGGGCAACTTGTTAGCAAAATCTTCACCCAGTGGAGGGGGTTGATATTAAATTGATCAAAGGGTTGTTTGGGTCTAAACTTGAAAAGGACAATGAGCCAGAAAGATCTGAAGTGAAACGCGCATCTCAATAATTGTAGTTTTGTTAATTTATTTAAGGCTTCAGACATATGAACAAAAATTGTGGGCTTTAATGGTGCTTTCTCTCTCTACTCACATTCTCACTCTCTCCCCGTCTCCATAACTTTAATTAGTTGCTCTATTGGCCTTGAGATATCACTTTGAAAACAATAAAAGGGAAGACACATTGAATACACAGATTGATGGACTAGGGGTGGGGTTTTACTATTTTGTTTGTTCTTAGGTGATTGTGGTGGATAACTATTTCACTGGCTCAAAGGACAACCTATGCCAATGGATTGGTCATCCAAGATTCGAGCTTATTCGACATGGTATATGTTTTTTTACTCTGTTAATTAGATATTCTTGGCAAGACTTCTGAATATGATTTGATATAAACTTCTAAACTTGCTTCAGTTGTTTGATGGCACTCAGAATTTCTCATATCCAATGCACCATCTATTGTGATGGTGTTCTAACTAATAGGCATAGGCATCTGCATAAGTTCTTAACATCAATTCCATGTTTTCACCTTCCATCCTTAGGTATGCTCTACTTGTCTAACACCCACTAGGATAGTTTTCTTCTCCAATATCATGTTAAGTGTTTCTTTTAACAAGGAAAGGGGAAATGATTTTTGAGAAAAACAAAGATGATAAGAATAAAGGAGATTGAGAATCTTTATTGGTACCGAGGGTGGGGAGGAAAGGAAAAGAACAAGTTGACCAAAAATATAAGCACAAGCTCTCAAATGCAGAATATTGCCTAGATAACAACATCAGAAGAGTCGAGCTTTGTTCAACCCCACCAAAATTCAGAACCATGGAGGGTAAAAATTTGAACTGATTGGTACTATTTCGATGATCTTATTTCATTTAGGTTGGTAGGTTGGTTTATGTCTTCAATTCCACAATTAATCAGTAATTTAGGACGTTTAATATGGGACGGAGGGATTACGATAATAATTGACAACTAAGTACTGAGTAGTGTTTGAATGAGATGAGCATGTTATTTCCAAGGCCAAGTCTTTATGCCTTGTAAACTTTCTCATGTATTCAGCTGACTGGGAGGTGAAGTCCTCAAGATTCGAGTTGCATGTTTGCATTCCTATTATTTATCTCCTGCCATTTTTATCTTTTCCCTTTGACATGTATTGCCACACAAAAGGGAAAATGAAGTAATGTGAGAGGTGAACGTTGTACTACAAAATCTTAGTTAAATATCGAATTCTTTTCTTTAAAAATCAAATATGATTCTTATATCATTTGAAAATACCTAAGATACTTGCACTTTATAAGATCTGAATTAATTGTTGTTAGAAAATAAGTTATGATAAGAGATTAAGTGATAATTAACATATGATATTAGTAACTGAAGGCATAGGAAAAGTAATACTCCCTCCATTCCAAAATATAAGATCTTTTGAAGTCAACTTTAGACATTTTCAAACTCAAAATTGACATATTTTAGTCGATAAAATGATAAATATTGTAAACTATCTCAAAGTAGTCATTGTAAGATTTATTGATTCGTAATTTTTAATTAATCATTTCAATTTTAAGTTTGAAAATGTCTTATTTTGACTTTCAAAAGTCAATAATGATCTTATAAAGAACGGAGGGTGTATCATTCAGTGACATTATCTCTAGAACTAAGGATCAAATGTAAACATGCTTTACTTTTGGTTTAGAAGGCAAACGAGTTTGTAAATGCTGAGTTAAACTGTAGTTGAAAATATTTTGTTCATGTTATTTACTTTTGTGTTTGAAGGTTATTAAAGACTAGCTTAATTGTCAGTATGGCCATATAATAGTTCATTGATCTGCATTATCATCTGTTTTGTTTCTTATGCATCAGAACTGCTACCTCATGGCTCCGTCCTAATGAATATCACATTATAATGCTATTTTATGGATAGGAGTGATGGAAAATGTATTGTTTTAAAAATTGAATGTATCTTGTCCGTGTGTAGTGTAGTGTTATTATTGATCTCTGATTTAATTGTTGTGATCATATTGTTGAGAAATTTTCTGTTTCATGGATATTTAATTAGAACAGGCATTTGCATTTTATCTTATGGACATGTATTAACAGATGACCCTGCATGTAACCTTAATTTTATTTATGTGTACATTTATGTGTTTTTTAAAAGCTTAAAACAAATTAGTATTTTTATTTATGGCAACACTAAGCTTAGAATTTTCAAGCAACATGTGAGAAAAACTACTTGATTTGGCCAGTAAGTATGTGTAAACTAAAGCTGGATTTTATGAAATTGCATTTAATAGGATTTCTACTTTTCTTACATGAACTTATTTAGACAAAGGGGTGTATTTTCATGAAGATTACTTTACTTTTCCTGATTTAGATTAAATATTTTAGTCCAGAAGTGTGTTCTTCTTGACACTCAAGCTACTTTACCCTTACTGCTTTCATTGGTGGACTGGACTTATGTGATGGACGATACGATACCCTTGAGCACAGACTATTTGATGATCTTGACACTGTCTTTACAAATGATATTTATAATCCTACTTTTTTAGTAAGTCTACTAAGTCGCTATATATTTTTTAACACTTTCTGCAATGAGGAAATTTTTGTTTAAAGTCAAGGCCACTTTATTATTTTTCTCTTCCTTCTATGTCTTACCTCTGATGGTTAGAAATTGTAGAAAACAACCTTTAATAGTTTGTATTAGAATTCTACTGTCTTGACTGTTGTATTGCAACAATGTGGTCAGTCTATTGGTAGTGGACCAAGGGAACCATGGCATGATTTACACTGTAGAATCAACGGTCTTGCTACTTATGATATATTGACAAATTTTGAACAAAGATGGAAAAAAGTCATAAATTGGCGTGATCTCAGGCTCAGAAAGGCCAGGCATTGGCATGATAACACATTGTTAAAGATATAACGGCTTTCATTTATACTCACTCCCTATTCAGGACCTGATGGTGACCAAGTTGTGCATGTTACTAATGAAGAAGATCCTGAGAATTGGCATGTGCAGGATATAAACATATAGTTTCTTATATCTCACTTGTACGTGGTACTTTGAAAAGATAATATAAGCTGATTGTGCTTGGTGGTTATTTATTCTTGACAGGTGTTTAGTTTAATTGATTTGTGAAATTTTTTGGATAAATTGATGCATTATTGGTGAATTATTGTATCTCACAAAATTTGAATAATGTTTTGCAACAAAATGTTGAACTGTCCACTCAAGTCACAGACACATAAACCCAGATTATACTGTTCAGCAGGCTTTTCAATCATTCCATGTATGATGTATCATATTCTTCTAAAGATCATTATTCAGGTCCTTAATTTTTCCATATTTGAAATAAAATATCAAAGAATACATTATATGTAATGATGCCAAGAAGTGATGACAAGAATACATTTAATTGAATTTATTCTGATGCAGAGTGATATCGTCATCTGAAGTTGGATCAAATAAACAAGTGTAACAAGCTATAAAAAGTTTCATAGTAGATTTCACAAAAATCTTTAAAAAAGAATAATGTTGGGATTTTTTCTTAAGATGTCAAACTAATTTTATATGTTTCTTCTGTTAGTTGCTTTATTCGATTCAAGTAAACAGAAACACTATTTTGAGCTGTTGCTTTGAGTTTTCTATGTAATGGCAATGTAGCATTTAAATTTTGTCTATTCTATGTAGAAAAACGGGTGAAATGGAATTGAAGGGAGTTGGTTTGGCTCTTGAGTAGTTCTTGAAAAAGCTAAAAAGGAATGAAGAGTGGGCCCTTGCAAAGAAGAAAGAATTTGAAGCAACAAAGACGAAGAATGCAAAAAATAGGAAGCTGATCTTCAACCGAGCTAAGTTATATGCACAAGAATATGAGGAGCAGGTATATGTGATTATATTGGTATTGTTCAAAATGTTGTGTATGAGTCTCTGATTATTTCAATGAATTGTGTGTTGCCTTTTCCAGCAAAAATAATTGATACGCCTGAAGCGCGAGGCAAGATTGAAGGGTGGCTTTTATGTTAACCCATAAGCTAAGCTGTTGTTTATCATTAGAATTTTGATCGAGGCGAATACAGAAAGCTTAATACTACTTTAGTTATTTGTTTATTTCAATTCATTGCAGTAAGGATTTTAGTGTATCAAGTAGTATAAAAGCCAAGTTTTTTATATCTTCTTTTGAATACTGTACAATTAAGTCGGTATATTCTTTTAATCCCAGTTCTATGAAAAACCACCCTTCAATATTTTTTTGCCTTCTTTGTCAGCTATAAAGAGATTTAAAAGGTTACAATTAATTTTATAGTTGTAGCTTGTAAGTTGTAAGTTGGTTAATATGCTTAGCTTCTTTAATGTAATATATTACACTGTTTCTTCCTCTACTCTCTGTCTCTTCTCCATAACTATATAGTACATATAATTACTTATAAATTTGGAAATATGATAATTGATCCTGTGTGGCCATTAAAATCAATTCGAGACTAAAGATTTGGGCCTGATATATTTTTTCCTTTCTTTGTCCCCTTACTTTTTGTTTGTAATATTTTGCTGTCTGTCTACACAAATTTAGGTTTGTAGGGATTTTTCTTTCTTGCTTTGTATCTTTAGATTTTAGACTTTAGAATAAGTTCGAAATTCTTAATGCATGTAGTAAATATACCTAGAAAAAAACAACGAATTACTCAAAGGCCTGAAATAATTGTTACAAAAAATACCTTGGAACAAAAGCAGAAGATGTAATGCACAACCCGATAAACTCTCAACACTACCCCCTACAATGTATATTCATTTGTTTTTCTGTGTAAAATTTGATATCACACAACAATTTATCATCTTCTTATTATATTTTCTTTTATAATTTTATTAAAATATATATATATATATATATATATATATATATATATATATATATAAGAATGTTGTGCCCATGACTTGAACCCAAGTCCTTAATATCAACACATCTCTCTTATCCAACTGAATCAATATTAATTGTTGGTTACATGGTTATATAATATATTTATTATATACTTTAGATAATGAAAATATCCAACAATCCTCCCCTATTTTCATAATCTTCCAATCCTTTTCCTTTAACATTCTTCTTTCTCTTATTAAATATAGTATACATAAGTAATATGTGTCTTTCGACTTGAACCTTTACATAGTTTATTTCACAAAATATCTGAATTTTTAGTAGCGTTAGCTTTGAACTAAAAAATCTTAAAGTGATATCTTGCTCTATAGACATATACTATATCTCTTATAGTTTACATAAACCCAACACATTTATGGCCTTGTGTTTACCTCTTGGGTTTCGTAAGTGACTTAGAGATAAGTCTTATGTCACGCAGAAGCGGCCCACTTCCTTTTCTTACATAGGTGAATCCAATTAGATGAACTTGTATGACCTGCATCCTCCAAACCAGACATAGATTCATTAAAGGTTTACCCTACCCTCTTTGTTCTCCATACAAGCATACACTATCTTTGAGATGGTTTTGAAGAATTTCTTCTTCATACTTGTCTAGTGTATAACTAGTTATTACTATAAGTATTTTTTCATTGAACTAATATACCAGATGTTACTCTAGTATTTAGTTGGGTTCCACTTATAGATTACCTCTCATTTAAAGGCTTTAAACCCATCTCCCTGGAAGTCTTACATATTACATCCTTACCTAGGCCTTTTGTAAAAGGATCTGCCAAATTTCCCTTTGACTTAACATAGTTAAAGGTAACAACCCCTTTATTGATTTGCTCCCTTACATAACTATGTCTTAAACTTATATGTCTAGACTTCCCATTATAAACCTTGTTATAAGACTGTGATAATGCTGCCTCATTATCACAATATATTGAGATAGCTGTCATTGGTTTGGGCCAAAGTGGTATCTCAAATAATAAATCCTTAAGCCATTCGGCTTCTTTTACAGCAGTTGATAATGCAACAAACTCAGATTTTCATAGTTGAATGTGTTATCAAGGTTTGTTTCTTGGAACCCCAAGAAATTGCCCCTCCTCCTAAAGTGAATATTCATCCACTTGTAGATTTTATTTCATCCAAATCTGTTATCCAGTTTGCATCCGTGTACCCTTCTACCACAGCTGGGTATCCTGTATAGCATAATGCATAGTTCATTGTGCCTTTAAGATATTTAAGTATCCTTGATACTGCATCCCAATGAACCTGACCTGGATTATGAGTAAACCTACTCAATACTCCTACTACAAATGCTATATCAGGTCTAGTACACTGCATTGCATACATTAGACTACCAATTAGACTTGCATACTATAATTGAGATATGCTATTTCCTTTATTTGGAAATAATTTAACAGAATGATCATATGGGGTAGAGGCTATCTTGGAATTCTCGTGATTAAACTTCTTTAACAATTTCTCAATATAATGAGACTGAGTTAAAGAAATGGTATCTTAAGACCGCGCAATTTTAATACCTAAAATTACATCAGCCTCCCCCATATCTTTCATATCAAAAGTAGTAGACAACAATATTTTAGTTTCTAATACTACCTTTTCACTAATACCAAAAATAAGCATATCATTAACATATAAACAAATTATTACACCAAAACTTTTACTAAACTTAGAATAAACACATTTATCTGATTCATTTATTTTAAATCCATTTGAAATAATAATTTGGTCAAATTTTTCATGCCACTGCTTAGGTGCTTGTTTTAGGCCATATAAAGATTTAATGAGTTTACAAACTTTTCTTTCTTGACCTTTCAAAACAAACCCTTCTGGTTTTTCCATATAGACTTCCTCTTCTAAGTAACCATTTAGAAAAGAAGTTTTAACATCCATTTGGTGTATAACAAGTTTATGAATTGACACTAATGCAATTAATAACCTAATGGTACTAATTCTTGCTACTAGAGCATATGTATCAAAATAATAATTTCCTTCTTTTTGCTTAAAACATTTGGCTACTAGTCTAGCTTTATACTTATCAATGGATCCATTTGATTTTCTTTTCCTTTTAAAGATCCATTTACAGCCAATGTGTTTACTACCAGGAGGTAAATCCACCAAGACCCAAGTCTTGTTACCCATGATAGAATCCATTTCATCATTTATGGCTTCTTGCCAAAAACCTGAATTTTGAGAGGACATAACTTCTCTAAAAGTCAATGGATCTTTATCACTAGAATCATGTTCAATCACAAAAACACTAGAAGAAACAATAACATCTCTGTTCCCTTCTACTAGGTACATGTAGAAATTAGGGCCATAAGATTTTTCTATCCTTGTTGTTTTACTTCTTTTTGGTTCTATTTCTTCAGTAGATGTAGTAAGTTCCATTTTATCATTTATTCCATGATGAACAATTTCCTGATCCACTTTATCAGTGTCTTCTCTTGACCTTTTTCTAAAGAAAGAATTTTCAAAGAACTCAACATCTCTAGACCCCAAAATTATATTGTGGCTAACAGAATCTGTGGATTCCATGGTCAAGAATTTATAGGCTTTGCTATTTTTTGCATAGCCTATAAAAGTACACTTGATTATTTTAGCACCAAGTTTAGGCCTTTTAGGATCAGTTAACCTTACTAATGTTCTACATCCCCACACCCTTAAATGGTCAAGAGAGGGTTTTCTCTTTTTCCACAATTCATAAGGTGTAATATTAGTTTTCTTATGGGGTATACAATTAAGTATATAACAAGCAGTCATTAATGTTCCCCCCATAAATTTTTAGGCAAACCAGAAGTAAGAAGTAATGTATTAATTATTTCTCCAAGTGTCCTATTTTTTCGTTCTGCCACTCCATTTTGTTGAGGACTATAAGGGGCTGTAGTTTGATGAATTATACCATAATTCTCACAAAAATCATTATAAGAGAAGTATTCCCCTCCTCTATCCGATCTAAGAATTTTAATTCTTTGATTTAATTGATTTTTAACTTCAGCCTTTTAGATTTTAAATTTTTCTAAAGCCTCATCTTTAGTCGTTAATAAATAAACTTGAGTGTATCTAGAACAATCATCTATAAATGTTATAAAATATCTTTTACCTCCCCTAGTTAATATGCCCTCAAATTCACAAATATCGGAATGAATTAATTCTAATAATTGTGAATTTCTTTCTACTTTTTTAAAAGGCTTCTTGGTAATTTTAGATTTAACACATTTTTCTAAATCAGAAAAATTAATCTTAGGAATTAAACTAAGACTACTCATGCTACACATACTTTTATAATTTACATGTCCTAATCTAGCATGCCAAACATTAAAAGTAGAAATCATATAAGCAAAAGATGAATTTTCATTAATAACATTTAGTTTGTATATGCCATTAGATTCATATCCTTTTTCGACATACATACCACCCTTAGACAATACAATACAATTAGTGTCAAACAAGACTTTTATGCCATGTTTGTTTAAAAGACTAACAGATACAAGGTTTTTCCTAATTTTTGGAACATGAAGAACGCCATTAAGAGTAATTGTCTTCCTGGATGACAACTTGAGAACCACCTTGCCTTTGCCCATCACTTTTGCAGTTGATGAATTTCCCATGAATAGTTCTTGACTATCCTTCATAGGTTCATAGGCTTTAAATATTGCTTTATTCTTGGCATGCAATATGCTTGGTTGCTCTAGAATCAATCCACCATTTCATTTCATTTCCAACCATGTTAGTCTCCATGATCATAGCAGCAATATCCTCATTGTCTACCATATTTGCTTGGTCATTCTTTTGTTGCCTTTGTTTCAAGTACAAAGTACATTGTTTCTTGAAATGTACTGGCTTACCACACTTCTAACAAGTACCTTTCGGTTTTTTATTTCTAGAAGTGCTATGTTGACCACCACACTTTCTTTTATTATTGCCCATTGGTTTAAATGCATTTTCTATGACAAGAGTTTTAGCACTTTTATTTTCTATTTCCAATTTATCCAAGTTTCGAGAATTTTCTTCAACTTAGAGAAATTTAATAAGTTCTTGCATAGTCATTACATCTTTCTTTTGTTTTAATTCTTTTTGACAATCTTTCCATGAAAATGGTAATTTTAAAATGATTGTCGATACTTGAAACCCTTTGTCAAGGCTATGGCCTTCCGACACAATTTGATTCATAATAATTTGAAGTTCATTTACTTGCAGCATAACAGATTTGTTATCTATCATTTGATAATCAAATAATGAACTTACTAGAAATTTTTTATTTTCGGCATCCTCAATTTTGTATTTGTTGTCGAGATCCTCCCATAATTCCCTTGACGTCTATGAATTTGGCTTCATAAACATCGTACAACGAATTTGATAGTGCATTTAAAATGTACCCTTTACACATAAAGTCATCGTGTTCCCATTTAATTCGATTCTTCATTTCTGTCAATGTCTCATTTTTCTTTTCTTCAATTTTCTTCTCATTTAGCACATGAGAGATTTTTAATGCCGTTAAGCAAAAATACATTTTGCTTTTCCAACGTCTAAAGAATAATCCATCAAACTTCTTGAGTTTGTTAATTTGATTCAAGCTATTTTTTGAAGTGTTGTCCTCCATGGTAATATAGTCTTAAGATTGTTAAATAAATTTGCTTTGTAGTAAGATATAGAACAACAATATTTCTGTCTGAATTGAATGGTTGACCACTCTTTCCTTAAAATTATATTCGCCCCTTACTTTTGCTACACAGGGTTACTGCGTATTAGTCTCCCAAGATAAGATAGACCCAGATTTTATTCTGTACTAGAATTTGTTGTGTAGGAACAAATTTAGTGCTAAACTATAAATGAAAGAAAAAAAAATATATAGAGTAATAATTTTTCTTAAGCACTTGACCCCAACTTATTATAAATGAAATTAAATTTCCTCTATTTATTATTTTGAAATAGTAAGGGTTGATTTGATTAATGTGGTTAGTTATGGGTAAAATCATAAATATTTCAAATAAGCAAGTGGTTATAAAATATTCATTGTTGTCGGGGAATATTAGTTTGATGGTGAATGGAATATTCTTCTTTGTCGAGGAATATTAAATGCAGTGATACCTTGACCTTTGTGGGCCCCATATGAAAAGCGATTGGATGAAGAAAGCAGCAAGTATAAGTTGTTTATAAATAGCAGGCGTAGTTATTCACAGATTAATCTTTGTTGAAATACTCGATTGGTTTAAAACACGGTAGCACGGTATTGCACGATTATTGATTCTTACGTAAGAAGACACTACTCGATAATTGTTATGTTATAATTCTTATTTCAATATTTTATTTTATTGATTGATAATTGCTACGTTGATATTTTATATTATTGTTGTTTGATAATTGTCACTACTACATGATATTTTCCATTATCGGATCAATAATTCATATTATTTGAATAATATTATTAGATAACATTATTGGCGATGCTAGAAAGTTACATCTAAGGAGAGGTTTGGTCACCTAATTTGGCGCGAGTAAGGAGAAATCCTTATTGGAAAGCCCCCCTCTTTCACTGAGCAGCACTGGTTGTCGATATTGTGATTACGTAATATTATTTGTGAATAATTAATTATTGATTTATATGATGAGAAAATATTCATTTTATGTGGATATAGATGGAGAAAATTTTTAATGTGACAATTGTTGAAAATAAATATTTTATCTTTTTGATAAAATAATTCATTTAAATATATTATTATATTATAATAATATAATAATGGTGATATTTTACAATGAATGTGGGATATATGAATATATGAGGAGGAAGAGTATTTTTGTTACTAAAAATATTTAAAACATGTTTTTCATGTTTGTGGACCCCATTTCTTATTTGAAATTTGATTATAGCTGTAAAATAAATCGTCCAGTATGTGGATTTGGTCAAGTTACATTTGGAATTTGGAAAAACTTAAAACTTCAAAGTTGTAGAGAATTGAATTTCCTATGGAATGAGCATAAGATTTGAATTTTTCTGATAAAAGGGTTATTTATCATGAATTATTGAAGTTCTAAAGTTCTTGAATAATTGATTTTTTGAAGTTTTAGTTATTTTTTTTTAAAGAAAAATGTTTTTTTGTTGTTTTGGTGGACCCCACAAATGTTGTAAACATCATTTGATTTCAAATGTCTAGAGGTGTAGGCGTAGAATTTTATTATAAATAATATTATTTTATTAAATTTTACGCTTTGGTGTTACAAGCATTTTCTATAAATAGGGTCTTAGGTTAGAATTGAAAATCACACGAAACTAAAGTTTTTCTCTCTCTCTATATTATCGGCGTATTCTTGTGAGTATTTTGATACTTTGAGTGTTGTTATACGGTGCAAGTTCCTTTGACTATATATCGATATTCGAGTCGGAAATCTTGTCTTTTTCGAGGTAAGGGATGTTATTTTTTATAAATGATATTATTTCTTTCAATATCATTATGCGAAATATTGGTAAGATTTTTCTTGTGAAATTCTTGTCTTTTAGTGTCGGGGTTCTATTCACGTATACTATTCACGTGTATACGACCTTATTCACGAATCGACCTTATTCACGGAAAAATTAAATTTTTGTTTTTGTCAAAATATCTATTATGGATACTAGCTTTGATTGTATCCATGTTTTGATCATTCTTGAATTTTACTTCACTATGGTTATTTATGAAGTATTTTTGAACTTGGATTTATTTAAAGTACGAATCCTTATTATTTGTTCTTTTGTTTCTCTGGATTCATTTTCTTTAAAATATTTTTCATCATCCTCGGTCCTAAATGATGATATTCTTTGAATATCTTTGGGCATGTAGTGCAAAGATGGTTGATTTTCTTATGAATATCTTTGGCCGTAGTGCAAAGATGTCACAGTGTTGAGATGAACATGACCCGGTGATGAATATCTTTGCTTTATGTAGTGCAAAGATGAATATTTGATTAGATGTATATTGATTGATGTTTGGGGATAAAATATTGATGATAAACTTTTAAATTCATAGAAGAAAGTAGATTTCATTCTCTACGTAACTCTTATAATGAATTATTATTTTCATTGCGAATATTGATTTAAAACTTGTATCTATTGTATTATCAGATTTTTTCCTATTGAGGACTAACGATAATTTGTTATATGTTATCTTAGTCATAATATTCTTTCTTGGGCTAGTTGAGCTCACCTTTTCCTTTTGTTCCATTTTTTCTCGGGAGGCGAGAATGTAGCGAGTACTAGTCGGGGTATGGAATGAAGGTTCTAGAAAGTCGTTTTAGTAGTCCTCACTATTTTGTAAAATAGTGTATCAATAATTGTAATGAGGACTTATTTGAGTGTTGATATTGTCTAGAAGACAATATTTATTTTTAAACTCACGTTTATGTGTTTGTATTTTTGCCACGACAATTGTATTAATAAAGTTGTAGTTGTTTACATACCATATATTTGGCGACTTCAGAATGGGTGTTGTATACCTATTTTTGGGGCGTCATGAGTTTGATATCGAGCTTAGGGATATGATCTCTGGCGGAGATCGGGGAATAGAACTAGGAGGGAGAGGCGAGTAAATCCTTAGCTAGTGTGTCCTACTAAGCTTATTTGTTGGTTGGTGAGAATATAGGGATATTATGTGATATGTTAATTTCTTTAATTAACCCCTTGTTTTATGGTAGTATTTGAGAAATGGTTGAGAATGTTAACGAGTGGAGTAAATGAGGCCAGTGGAGACACCTTTACCCTGATGAGGAAAAGCGTGCAACTTGGTGGCAATGTTTCCTCTGTAAACAACACCATTGATCAGTCGATGAACGATGGAATGTTTAGAAGCTTTTTGCAGTTCATGCAAAATCAGACGAAGGAGACTCGTGTACAAAATACAGGTGGAAATGATAGCAACATACGGTTTATATCTGACCAAGCGATTCGAAGAGTTGGGACCACGAGTGCAGGGAAAGCGGATGATTAAAAGCGGAGGCGTGAGAGATATTTGATGTCTTGGGATTGAGGCGATTCTTGGTGGGAATCGTGAAGCGTACCCATCCACCGCTTTTCAACATGTCTTGGGAAGCGTTTGAAAGCTGTTCAATGACAAGTACTTTTCTGAAAGTATTTCGTCATATGAAGGAGGTGGAGTTTTGGAGCAAAACAACATGGCGGTGTCTCTGAGGCGAAGTTAGCGAGTTATGTTTGCACCTCATTTGGTGGAGAATGAGGAGCGTATGACGCGGATGTTTACGAGAGGTTTGGCGACATCGTCGATATCTTTCTCATAAATTTTCTCTATATTAGGATGTTGTCGAGCGGGGCTCAATTATTAGAAGCGAGATACTTGAATACGTTCAATGAGGGACCAAAACGAGGGTCATCCGGTGGCGGCGATCATCGAACAACGATAACCGGTGGGGAAAGAAAAATACGGACAAAAGCGGTAACCACTCTGGTGGTAATCATGGCCGTGAAAATAGAAAAGCGAGTCGGGGGAGATTTTAAAAAGGAGATTCAATAATGACAATGTGAAGGCGTCGACACCGGCAAGCCGGGTTTAGGGGAGAGAAGCGACCACCGGTCAAGTATTTATAAATCTGAAAAAGAGGACATATCGGCCCAAAGCTATCCACAGCAGTTCAAGGTATGTTATAATTGTGGAAAGGAAGGATATATCGCTCGAGATTATCGATGTAGCGAAACCAAGTCCGGTGGGGATGGTGACTCGAAAAGGCTATCCCGAGAAAAGTTAAAGTCAGCGGTTCTGGAAGGCGTTTGTTGTGGTGGTCAAAAATCGAGGAACCCAAGCGAGGTGATCACGGGTAAGCTAATCATAAATTCTTGCGAAGTTTATACATTACTAGAATCTGGGTGCTACCCATTCATTTATCTCTCTGCTTGTGCTCAGCGTTTAAACTTGACTCAGGAGAAATTAGACTTTGACTTATCTGTGGAGACTCAGATTAGGAGAAACTTTCATCACATCCCTTTGTTTATAAATCTTGTTTGATCAAGTTGGCACCATCATTACTTGTTGATCTTATCTCTTTAAAGATACTTGCTTTTGATGTGATTTTAGGGATTGATTGGTTAACTACTCATCATGCCAAAATTGATTGTTTTTGTAAGGTTGTTAGTTTTATATTCCTAAATCGACTTTGTTATTGCAATTCAAGCAACTAAACCACTAAAATCAATCATTGTTATATCAAGCCATAAAGCCATTCGTTTATTAAAAAGCGGATGTCAAGCTTTCTTAGCCCATGTTATGGATTTGAATAAAGACACGTCGATTTGAATAATATTCACATTGTTAGTGAATTTCTGGCGTATTTCTGAAGAACTTCCGGTCTACCCCGAGCGTGAAGTTGAATTCTTTATTGATCTTGAACTGGTACAAAGCCCATTTCTAAAACCCCATATCGAATGGCTCTATTGAACTTGGGAGTTAAAGGTCCAACTACGAGGAGTTGTTGGACATCGGTTTCATTAAATCTAGTACATCTCCTTGGGGTGCTCTGTTTTTTATTTGTAAAAAAGAAAGGCGGGAGTATGCGACTTTGTATTGACTACGAGAATTAAAACCATGTCACCATCAAGAATAGGTATCCGCTACCTCGCATTGATGACTGTTTGACCGATTCAAAGAGCACAATTCTTTTTAAAGATCGATCTTCGATTTGGATATCATCATTTGAAGATTAGGCGAGGATATTCCAAAAAGGCGCCTTGCTTAGAACTTCGATGCGGGCATTATGAATTCTTAGTCATGTCTTTTGGATTGACTAATGCTCTACTGGCTTTCATGGATATGATGAGCCAAGTATTGAGGAATATTTGGATCGATTCGTTGTGGTCTTTATTGATGACATCCTCATATATTCAAAAGTCGTGAAGATCATGAGCACCATTTGAATTTGGTGGTACCAAAGGCTTCGTGAAAACAAGCTATATGCCAAGTTGAAGAAATGCGAGTTACGGCTTGAGGAAGTAGCATTCCTTGGGCGCGTGGTGTCAAAACATGGAGTATCTGTTGACGGCGAAGATTGAAGCAATACAAAGTTGGGAACAACAGAAAGCGGATGGCCAGAAATACGTAGCTTTACGGGCTTATTTGGTTATTATCGGAGATTCGTGGAAGGGTTTTCTCGAATCGCTACTCTCCGATTAACTTCGGTGACTCGGAAAGATACAAAATTCGTATGGGGCGAGGAATGCGAGAAGAGTTTTCAAGAGCTTAAGAGGAGACTCATTTTGGCACTGTTACGACAATACCATCTCGGTTCGGATGGATTTGTTATCTCTGATGATGCTTGAGGCAAAGGGTTAGGATGTGTTCTCATGCGACATGGGAAAGTCATAGCCTATGCCTCGCGACAACAAAAAGAATATGAGAGGAATTATCCTACTCATGATCTAGAGTTAGCGTGATCGTTTTTGCGCTAAAGATGCGGAGGCACTATCTATATGGGGAGAAAGTGGAGATATATTCGGACCATATAAAAGCCTCAAATATTTCTTCACTCAAAAGGAACTCGACATGCGGCAGCGGCGTTGGCTCGAAATTCATTGAAAGATTACGACCATACCATTGATACCATCTGGAAAAGTGAGCGTGTAGTGGCGACGCGTTGAGTAAAAGATCATATCACGGGAATGAGTGCGATGTTGTCGAACACAAAGGCCCATTTTGTGTGATTTACAAAAGATGAAGATAGAATTCAAGACTCAGGGGACCCATGCGATGATGTCAGTATCGCGTAGAACCAAACTTTAATCGATAAAGTTAAAGTTGCTCGAAGCCACGAGACCGGAGGTGTCGTATGAAGAAGAAAGTACAAGAAGGTGTATTCGAAGCAAGAATCGATGAAGAAGGAATACTTGAGTCACTCCGGACTTTGTGTTCTAACGACTACGATTTGAAATACAAGATCATGATGGAGGCACACAATACCCCATTTTCAATCCATCTGGAAGTACCAAAATGTATCGTGATCTTGACATACATTTTGGTGGAACAATATGAAGAGAGAGATGCAAAGTTTATCTCGAAGGTGTTTAACTTGTCAGCGTGTAAAGGCGGAGCATCAAGTGCCTAAAGGGTCCATTGCAACCACTTGAGATTCCGAAATGGAAGTGGGAACACATTACCATGGATTTAGATTCTGGGTCTTCCACGGTTTCTCAAGGCATAAATCTTTATTTGGGTTATTGTTGATAGATTAACCAAGTCTGCTCATTTCTTGCGAAATCACGGAGACTTATTCCTTGAGCGTCTTGCTCGTATATATGTAAATAAGATTGTGAGATTGCATGGCATGCCGGTATCCATAGTTTTGGATCGTGACCCAAGATTCACTTCACGATTTTGGGTTAGCTTGCAAAAAGCTATAGGAGCGCAGTTCTGATTGATTCGGCATACCATCCTCAAACAGACGGACAATCAGAGAGGACTATTCAAACTCTTGAAGATCTATTAAGACTCTGTGTCCTAGACTTCAAAGGGAGTTGGGATAAATATTTACCTTTGGTGGAATTCTCCTACAACAGCGAGTTATCGAGGCAAGTATAGGTGTGGCTCCATTTGAAGCATTATATGGACGAAAGTGTGTCGCTCTCGATATGTTGGGATGAGGTGGGTGAAGCAACATTGTTGGGACGAGTTGGTACGTATGACTCTGAAAAGATCCAAATGATTGACAGCGTATACAAGCGGCACAGGATCGACAAAAGAGTTATGCGGATCTTCATCGAAAGGGCGTGGAATTTAGTATTGGGGATCATGTATTGTTGCGTGTTGCTCCATGGAAGGAGTTACAAGATTTGGGAAGAGAGGAAAGCTCAATCCACGATTTATTGGTCCATTTGATTCTTGACCGAGTAGGAAATGTGGCTATAGACTCGCGTTACCTCAAGTATGTCTCGTGTTCATAATATTTTTCACATATTTGTAGCCGTAAATATGTGAAAGACCCGAACCACGTTATTGAGTTAGAACGGACGAGATAGTAGAAGACTTAACGTCTGAAGAGGTACTGTCAAGATCTTGGATAGGAAGAGCATGTCCTACGCACAAAGGTCATACCACAAGTCAAAGTTTTGTGGAGGAACCATCTTATTGAGGAAATGATTTGGGAGTTGGAAGCGGAAATGAAAGCGAGGTATCCTCACCTTTTGAAAACACACAATCGCGTCGTCGATTTCGAGGACGAAATTTCATAAGGAGGGAGGTTGTAAGACCCCAACTTATTATAAATGAAATTAAATTTCCTCTATTTATTATTTTGAAATAGTAAGGGTTGATTTGATTAATGTGGTTAGTTATGGGTAAAATCATAAATATTTCAAATAAGAAAGTGGTTATAAAATATTCATTGTTGTCGGGGAATATTCGTTTTGGTGTCGTGGAATATTCTTCTTTATCGGGGAATATTAAATGCGGCAAGTAGCGACCTTTTGTGGGCCCCATGCTTGAAAGCGATTGGATGAAGAAAGCGACAAGTATAAGTTGTTTTTATATATACTTGGCGTAGTTATTACAGATTAATCTTGTTGAAATACTCGGTGGTTAAAAACACGGTAGCTTTGCGGTATTGCACCAATTATTGATTCTTACGTAAGAAGGCACTACTCGATAATTGTTATAGTAATTCTTATTCAATATTTTATTTTATTGATTGATAATTGCTACGTTGATATTTTATATTATTGTTGTTTTGATAATTGTCACTTCATAGTATTTTCCATTATCAGATCAATAATTCATATTATTTGAATAATATTATTAGATAACATTATTGGCAATGTCTAGAAAGTTACATCTAAGGAGAGGTTTGGTCACCTAATTGCGGCGCGATGAGGAGAAATCCTTATTGGAAGCCCCCCTCTTTCACAGGACTGCTTTGGTTGTCGATATTGTGATTTTGTAATATTATTTGTGAATAATTAATTATTGATTTATATGATGAGGAAAATATTCATTTTATGTGGATATAGATGGAGAAAATTTTTAATGTGACAATTGTTGAAAATAAATATTTTATCTTTTTACGATAAAATAATTCATTTAAATATATTATTATATTATAATAATATAATAATGGTGATATTTTTACAATGAATGTGGGATATATGAATATATGAGGAGGAAGAGTATTTTTGTTACTAAAAATATTTAAAACATGTTTTTTTCATGTTTGTGGACCCCATTTCTTGGTTGAAATTTGATTATAGCTTTTATAAAATCATCAGTATGTGGATTTGGTCAATTTACATTTGGAATTTGGAAAAACTTAAACTACAAAGTTGTAGAGAATTGAATTTCTATGGAATGGACATAAGATTTGAATTTTTACGATAAAGGGCTATTTATTATGAATTATTGAAGTTAGAAGTTTAGGAATAATTGATTTTTGGAAGTTTTAGTTATTTTTTTTTAAGAAAAACGTTTTTGTTGTTTTGGTGGACCCCACAAATGATGTAAACATGTTGATTTCAAATGTCTAGAGGTGGGCGTAGAATTTTATTATAAATAATATTATTTTATTAAATTTTACGCTTTGGTGTTCTAAGCATTTTTCTATAAATAGGGTCTTAG
This sequence comes from Panax quinquefolius, assembly GCA_020205615.1. Classification (NCBI taxonomy): domain Eukaryota; kingdom Viridiplantae; phylum Streptophyta; class Magnoliopsida; order Apiales; family Araliaceae; genus Panax; species Panax quinquefolius. The sequence goes on from CM035152.1 coordinate 147,463,170, forward strand.
GTTAGAATTGAAAATCACACGAAACTAGTTTTTTTCTCTCTCTATATTATCGGCGTATTCTTGTGAGTATTTTGATACTTTGAGTGTTCTTTATCTGATCTGCAAGTTCCTTGATTATATATCGATATTCGAGTCGGAAATCTTTTGTCTTTTTCGAGGTAAGGGATGTTATTTTTTTTATAAATGATATTATTTCTTTCAATATCATTATGCGAAATATTGGTAAGATTTTTCTTGTGAAATTCTTATCTTTTAAGTATCGGGGTTACTATTCACGTATCGACCTTATTATTCCATATCGACCTTTATTCACGAATCTGACACTATTCACGGAAAAATTAAATTTTTATTTTTTGTCAAAATATCTATTATGGATACTAGCTTTGATTGTATCCATATTTTGATCATTCTTGAATTTTACTTCACTATGGTTATTTATGAAGTATTTTTGAACTTGGATTATTTAAAGTACGAATCCTTATTATTTGTTCTTTTGTTTCTCTGGATTCGTTTTCTTTAAAATATTTTTCATCATCCTCGGTCCTAAATGATGATATTCTTTGAATATCTTTGGCATGTAGTGCAAAGATGGTTGATTTTCTTATGAATATCTTTGGCCGTAGTGCTGAAGATATGCAGTGTTGAGATGAACATGACTTGGTGATGAATATCTTTGGCTTTGTAGTGCAAAGATGAATATTTGATTCAAGATGTATATTGATTGATGTTCTGAGGGATAAAATATTGATGATAAACTTTTAAATTCATAGAAGAAAGTAGATTTCATTCTCTACGTAACTATTCTAATGAATTATTATTTCCGCTGCGAATATTGATTTAAAACTTGTTGTCTATTGTATTCTATCAGATTTTTCTCTGTTGAGGACTAACGATAATTTGTTATATGTTATCTTAGTCATAATATTCTTTACTGGGCTAGTTGAGCTCACCCTTTTCTTTTTTGTTCTATTTTTCTTCTCAGGAGGCGAGAATATAGCGAGTAGTAGTCTTGGTATGGAATGGTATGGAATGAAAGTCGTTTTAGAAAGTCCTTTTAGTAGTCCTCAACTATTTTGTAAAATAGTGTATCAATAATTGATAATGAGGACTTATTTGAGTGTTGATATTATCAGATGACAATATTTGTATTTAAACTGTGGGATTTATGTGTTGTCGTATTTTTAGAACGACAAATTGTATTAATAAAGTTGTAGTTATTTTGGAAATATTACCATGTATTTGGCGACTTGGAGAATGGGTGTTGTATACCTATTTTACTGATTGGTCTTTATAAATTAAATAAATAAATAAATAAATATATATATATATATATATATATATATATATATATATATATATATATATATATATATATATATACCAATATTAAATATTAATTATTGGTTACGTGAACCAATATTAATTATTGGTTACGTGGATATGTAATATATTTATTATATACTTTAGATAATGAAAATATCAACATAATCTGCTTCATTTTCATTAAAATTTAAAATCATAGAAGAGATTTCCTCTGCTGCAAATTGTTTTTCCTCACCTACAATCATTGTTTCTCAGCAGGACCAAGAATGACCTTAAATGGCCAAAGCTTCATGTCAATCTGTACTGATGAATCACTGAATCAACTTTAGAAAAGAAAGTGGATAAAACTCATGCAACCAGAAAGAATCTGACACAGAATTGAGATTTTGAAAACATGGAAAAAAACAGAGGAAAATTGGCTGTATATTCCAGTATCTATCTAAAATCTTGATAAGCATGCTGCATATATAATAGGCGAAAAGAAGCACAAAATGCAGCCAATGATAATCAGAAGCATCCAAAAGAAAATATATGTCCTAACAAACTCATTGAATCTGTCAACTTAATTAATATGATGTGAATTATTTTATATAGCTCAACACTCGGTGCAAATTACTGAAATGACTCTCTCTTTCTCTCTCTCTCTCTCTCTCTTAACTCATTTCCATAATCACATGTATTAAGAAATCTCATTAATTTTAATATTAGGTAATTAATGTTGGTTTGAAATTTTATTAAGAAACTGATATTTCTACATAAAAAATTTATATTTTCATATTATCTCTCTCACATGAATAGTGAGTGAATTCCATCTCCATTTATGTGAGAGAAACTCATGCGAAAATGTAAAAAGAATTACTCTCTCTGTCCCTTAATTTTATATGTCTTTTTAGAGTTGTGCACAATAATTAAGAAAATAATTGTATAACGTTAAATATAATATCAATTGTTCATAATATCATTAAATTCTCATAATTACCGGACTTATCTCATTCTCTCTCTCATATGTAATATTTTCCCATGAGGGGTAATTTTGAAAAGATTATAGTTAATTTTCCTAAATTATATAAAACGACAAATAATTAAGAAAAAAAATGAAATCATCTAAAACGATATATATTAAGGGACGGAGGAAGAACTACCACCAATGTACTCCCTTCGTCCATTAATATATGTCGTTTTAGAGTTGTGCACAAATATTAATGAAATGATTGTATAACATTAAATAATATAATATCAATTGCATATATTATATTTGTATTGGAAAAAGAGAATGTTATTTATTGGACAGGGATACTGAGAGAACCAAAATTATATTTAATATTTTGGGTAATATTGAAAATTAAATAATTAATATTTAATTGAAATTCTCAAACGACAAATATTAAGAAACAAAAATACTTCTTTAAAACGACATTTAAAAAAAGACGGAGGGAGTACTAATTAATTACTCTTCTTCCTCTTTCTTAATTTCTTTATTTTTTAGGGACAAAGTAAGAAATGGTTAGTTTTTCCCCCCAAAAATATCTCCTAATGCAACTTATATAATGGAAAGGAGGGGGAGTATGACCCAAAATAATGTGGATTCCTTCAAAAAGGTCAAAAATAAGGCACAGAAAAAATAAGAATATAGGAGTAACAAATTTTTAAGTATATGTATTCCAAAGATGAAAAGAATATTGAGATAGTTTTGAAAGAAGAAGCAAATATTTATATTCTGCTTTTTTTTGGAAATTACATTATAATCAAGCTCGCATTTCTCATATTCCCCTTTTTATATATTAATATCAATAAAAATAGCAAAATAAAAGATTAACCTTGGTTAGGAATAGCAAATCAATGGTGCGGAGCAGTAGTCATTATATAATCTAAAGAATTAATTATAATTTTTCTAAAATTACCTCTCATAAGAAAATATTACAGATGAGATAGAGAATGAGAAAAGTATGATAATTATAAAAATTTAAAGGTATTATAAAAAATTGATATTATATTTAATGTTATACAATTATTTTCTTAATTATTGTGTACAATTCTAAAACGATATATATTAAGGGACGGAAGGAGTAGCAAATATTACTTTTGTGCTACCCCACAAACAAGGCTCTAGATGACAAATGTAATATTTGCTATAGCAAATGAGCACTAGATGACAAATGCAATAAAAAAAAGGAAATTGATATTTTCATAAGTGAAATTAATATATTCACAAAACTCCCCTCACATGAATAGTAAATGAAACTCACGTTCATGTCAGTGAGGTCTTGTGAAAATATCAAATTTCTTTGTGGAAATATTAATTTTCTAAAAAAACTATAAACTTAACGTACGATTAAAGATGTTACAGCTTCAAGGAATCCAAATCTTTTCCAAATGTAATCAACCATTTACATGAATATTTCCTCCGTCCTATAATATATGATATTTTAGATGATTTTATTTTTTTTAAATATTTGTCGTTTTATATAATTTAGGAGAATTAACTACACTTTCCAAAATTATCCCTCGTGAAAAAATATTACAGATGAAAAAGTGTACGAGATAAGTATGGTAATTATGAGAATTTAAGGGTATTATATACAATTGGTATTATATTTAATGTTATAGAATCATTTCCTTAATTCATGTGCATAACTCTAAAACATCATATATTATGGGACGGAGGGAGTACTTTGCAAAATTTTCAAACCAATATACTCCCTCTGTCTCTTAATATATGTCGTTTTAGAGTTGTGCACAAGTATTAAGGAAATGATTGTATAACTTTAAATATAATATCAATTGTTTGTATTGTCTTTTTATTGAAAAAAGAGCGTGTTATTTATTGGACAGAAAATAGTGAGAGAACGAAAGTTATATTTAATACTTGAGATAATATTGAAAATGTAACATTCGAATTTTTAATTGTTATATTAAATATTTATTGAATTATTTAAGTATTTAATGGATGTGTTTATTGTTGAATAAATAATTGTTCAAATTTGATTCAATTTGGTTAACTATTTGTTAAATAAATAATTAAGGAAATTAATTATTTTATGCTAATTTAATTTAATTATTAAGTTAGAGAGTTTTGATTAATTGAATTGTTATTTTTTTTTATTTTCAATTTGTACTTAAAAGGATGTGTTAGTTGATTAAATAAAGTTATAATTATATAGAAAATTAAAATTTTGTGGTATTGATTTATGTGATGAAGTAATTTAATAAATTGTTATTAGAATTAATGGCCTGTAGTGCAAAGATGAATGATTTTTGAAGAATATCTTTGGCCAAAAATACCTCAAAAATAATCACAGTGGTGTAAAATTCAAGAACGGGGGATAGCGAGGGAATAGAGTGGTGGTCTATAGATGTTGAGGGTGAGGTGAATTTAACTTGGAAGGGTGTTTTGTCACTATCATACAAGATGTCTTTTAATTTAATAAAAGTATGACAAATAATCTTTTATAAGTAGTTATTAAAATAACTTAAAAGAGTTTTAATTCAGTTTTGCCAAATAAGGCCTAATGCCTATTAAGTCTTTAATCTAATTGTGTTTTACCAAACAAGGCATAAGGATTAATTGATTATATTTTTTAATGGTTAGCCAAACAAGCCTTATGGCTTTTGGTTTTCAAAATAAAAATAACTGATGTCAGTTAAGTTAGTATTATATTATATAATTAACATATATTATATCTTATATGTGTTATATTCTAAGACGTAAGAATAGAAGAGAGAGGTAAGAGAGAAGAAAAGAAAAACTCAGAGGAAGAAGAAGAAGAGAAGAAGAAGAAGAAAAGTGAGAGAATCCTAGAGAATTGTGAGTGAAAAGGAGAAAAGCTTGACAATCAAAGAGATAGTATCATCATCTTCTTCAAGGTATCATCCTATTTTTTTTTAGTTTTAAAAGTTTAGTTTTTCTCTTCCCTAATTCTCTGTAGAATCCTTGTGTAAGAATAAATTATTGTTGTTATGTGGCTTTATATGATATACTAATGATGTTAAAACTATTTTCAAAAGTTATAGTCAATGAATTGATGATATGTATGTAATTTGGGAAGAAACATATTTTTACAGAAAGTTTTTGTGAATATATATTGTTTGGTTTAAGATAGAAATTAAGGGTTAATTAGTTGTTTAGTTGATAAATTGATTATTGAATGTGGTAGAGTATGTATAAACATTGATAAAGTGCTTTGAATTAACTATTTTGGTTGGAAAACAAAATCACAGTGTTTATTTTCATTTAAAACATCAAAAAGTGAGTTTTTATCAAAATCAGTGAAATTGGATGTTTTAAATTTATTGTTTATGTTGTTGTATGGATAGAAACATGTTAGGAGTTCTTCAATTATGTTTACATGAAGTCTTTGTATGAATTACATGTGAATTGGACTGTTAGAAAAGAGCTTGTAGGCCAAAATTGGCTTTTGTTCATCATCTTATTCTTTGAATTTGTCGATCCGAAGGCTGCGATTTCTTTGCAGACATGACAACTTGATAGAATTAATCTCGCGCCATGTAATGGCTCAGCTGCCATGTAGTGTACGACCGGTAGTATTATTGTCGCGGCATGCATCACAAGACCACTGAGATAAACTGTGGCGCCAATAACGCAAGTTAGCGAGAATGGTTACGACGGTGTACTTTTGTACTCGAAATTTGAAGGAATTGTTATGGGATAATAGTAGGACTGTAAAATGTTAATTTCAGTATTTCTATACTATGAATAAGCATGTTATCAACGATTAACTTGTGTTATAACTTGATTATGTGATTAAATAATCAAACCTACATGATGAATGTAGTTAGTTAAGTTTGTAAAGTAGTACTGACTAATTATGTCATGATGACATATATTTATAGGATATTGTGATTTAAATTGTTCGGTTTAGCCCACGAGTAAGGCAAGTTCTCTAATCTATTTTCTTATTGAAGCAATTATTGTTTCCAATTCGATTACCTTATAAATGATGCAAGTTTTCTAATCCATTATCTTGTTAAATCAGTTATTGTTTCCAATATAATAATGCAAGGTTTCTAAACTTTGATTTTTGATATTGAACAAGTTATTCTTGTATTTAACTTGTTGTTTAGCATGCCCAGATATATTTGAATAGTTTTATCGTTCATATTACCATGCATGCTTAGTATTCAATTCTAAATAACCTTGAGTTAATGTTGTTCAAACAAGATGTGATATAGTTATTCAAGTTGTATGCTATTAGATTATTCCTAAAGTACGACTTTAATTTACCATGTTTATTCAATTACGATTATTCTATAGTATGACATTATTGGTTTTATTCAACTACTCCTTAGTTGATGTTCGTTGAATTCCAAATTACTCTGAAATGTTTCCAAACCAAACTCACTTTGTGCACAATACATTGTACAAAGGGCTGACCCCCCTAAGTACGAGGAGTCCCTATAGTCTTATGACTGTTAAAGTTTAAGTTGAAAAATTACTTATAATTATGGACATAGTTCGTGGTCTTAGGACCCTCAGTTATTTATTTCAGAATGTTGAAAAATCATATTGTTTAATTCTATCGAGCCTCGTATTTGGCAATTATTGTAAAGTTTTTTTTTCATTCATTGTTGTTCCAAGTGAGCTTTGTTTGCTCACTCTTGCTTATATAACTATTACAGTTAAGGACGAGAAGGTTGATGTACCTAGCTTTTGATGAGGAAAAGGAAAGATGAACAAGTTTTGAAGACTTGTAATATGATATTTGATTTTAAGATTTTAATTGAATGGTTGTAATGAAGTTTATTTAATTTCCGCATTTGAAGGATTGTATTTAAAGGTTAGACAACCTGGGAGATTTTTATTATGTAACCCTTTAATGGGAAAGGTTTTATTTATCCAGTTTTATTGTGATTGGGTAGTTAGATATGAATGTTTGATTAAGTGAACACCAAATCCTGTGGGAATGAAGTACCTAGGTTTGGGGGTGTCACAAGTTGGTATCAAAGCTTTAGGTTATGAACCTTAGGTGGGGAAAAGCCTTAGGAAGTAACCTTCAAAAAGATAGTGATGATAAACTCTTATCGAGTTTTAAGGAAGAAGTAATAAAACATTTATGTGCTTATGTGTTTACAACTTATGTGCTCGTGAGCGTCGAGTAGTAATGATTAGTAATTAAAACTTAAACTTTGGTTGATAGGATGTCTAATATAGGAGGATCTAGTCAAGCTAGGGAGGAGGAGCCTCGAGATATTCAGGTAGTTTGGGAATAATTACTGCCACGGGAAACAATTTCGTTGGTCACAGTAGTTGAGCAGGAAAGAGTACCTGATGAGGATGATGAGATAGAGACGGATGAGGAAGATTCCTTGGAGCTGCCATAGACGAATGAAGAGGACAAGGAGGAAAGGATTCCACTTAACTCAATAGCTGGCCGTATATACGATGAGGTGCATGACCACAATGTGGAACTTCAAGATACTGTCAAGGAATTGCAAGAGATAGTAGCTGAACAACAGAGCTCAATGGCACAGAAGGATGACGAGATCCAGGATCGAGAAGAACGACTGAACAATATTGAAGAAAAGCTGGTTCACACTGAAGAAGAGAATGAGCAAATGAGAGCAGAGATTGCAGAGTTAAAGAGCAAGTTGAGAGAAGAATCTGCAAAAAGGGCAAGAGCCAAAGACGCGTACGAGGAAGCTAATCAATGGGCGAAATAAGCGAGAGGAGACGCACAAGCAAAGAGAATGAAGATGCAGGAAATGGATAACGTGTTCAACATCGCGATCAATCAAGCTCAGGATCGGGTCATGGGTTACCCAATTCAGTTCAAGAAGCTACCCTCGTACATACTAGATCGTCGAACCATGTTCCGAATTATGGAAGAAGAGCGTCGTAAGGCTTTGCAGTATCTTAATAGGACATCGTAGGAAGTGTACTTGATTTATGATTTATGTTATGATAAATAATATGTAAATCCCAAGTGTTATGCAACCTATGGGATATGATGATGATGTCCTGAAAAATTAGAAGTTCAGGAAAATAATGTAAATAGCAGTGATGCTATTGTTATGATGTTTTTAAAGAATTAAGTATGAATAAAAGTTATTATCTTCTTTTATCCAAAGTGTTATGTGTTATGTGGTGATTATTTTGGGGGCAAGTTAATTAGAAGTTAATTGAAAGAGTTGAGTAATAATCTAATGAGTATATTTTTAACAGAAAATGCCTCCAAGACGTCAACCACCCCGTCAGAGAACCGCTGAAGGAACCAACAATGATAATGTTGAAGCTAACCTCGTTCAGCAGCTGGTGACGTTACTGACAGGTGCACTACAGAATCAACAGCAGAATCAACCACAAAATCAAGCTAAAACGTTTAAGGACTTCAAGGCGGTTGGACCACCAGAATTTTGTGGGTCCATGAACCCTATTGAGGCACAGACCTGGGTCTTGGAGATAGAGAAAGTGTTTGATGTTGCGAGAGTAGGGGAAGATCAGAAGACTGCTTTTGCAACATTTATGTTGAAAGCAGAGGCTAGTTATTGGTGGCAGGCCAATAAAATCTGAGGAGGACCAGGAGTTGTGACTTGGGAAAGGTTTAAGGAGGTTTTCTTCGAGACCTATTTCCCAAAGAGTTCGAAGAGTCAGCTAGAGGTGCAGTTTTTAGATCAAAGCGAGGAGCGATGATGATGTGTCGAGTATGCCGCAAGATTCAACGAGTTAGCGAGGTTTGCACCATATCAAGTCAACCTGAGATGAACTTGGCGAAGAGGTTTGAACAGGACTAAAGCCCTGGTTTATGAGTAGAGGGTCTCCTTGTTCCAACTGAAGACGTTTGCAGCGGTAATGGAGAAAGCAATTCTCGCTGAGAGTGGAGGCGAGGTGGTAACAAAACACAACCAAGAGCAGAGAAAGAAGAAAAATGAAGGTGAATCTAAAAATGGTGGAGGTAGTAACGATGGAAACAACAACAACAATTTGAAGAGGAAGTGGAATGCGAATGTGGGAGCTAGAAATCAGCAAGGAAACCAGCAAAATAAGAAGTTTGAAGCATGTGCTACATGCGGGAAGTTTTATAAGGGTGTGTGCTTGATGGGGAAAGAGTATGATTCAACTGTGGCTAGGAGGGTCACATCGCCCCAAATTGCAATCAACCCAAGAAGAATGTTTGCTACACTTGCGGGTCCAAGGATCACTTTGCTCGTGAGTGCCCCAAGAAGAAAGCTGGCAAAACAACGGGAAGCAAGGGAGAAAGCAGTGGAGGTACTTGGGCCATTACCGGACCAACGACATCAACCAAACCCACAGCCAGAACCTTCAACATGACTGTGCAAGATGTTGTGCAATCAAAGGATGTGGTGTTAGGTATTATCCCAATCAATGATATTGATGCTTATGTATTATTTGATTCTGGTGCTACTTGCTCATTTATATATGATGAATTTGCTATGAGATTAGGATTGCCTAGTGAAGAATTGAATTTTCCTTTAAACATAGCAATTGCGAATAAGAAAGTAATTTCTGTTAGGTTCGTATACAAGAATTGTAGGGTGAATATTAAAGGAAATATTTTAATGGTAGATTTAATTCCGATTAGGCTTTGAGAGTTTGATGTTATTTTGGGAATGGATTGGTTGTTCAATTGTGGAGCGATAATTGATTGCCAAAAGAAGTGTGTAAACCTTATGACTCCGTCAAAGGTAGTTTTTCATAGTAGCAAATCGCCTAGACAAATGAAATGTCGGCGATGACGATGCAAGCAAAAAAGTTGTTGAGTCGAAATGTGTGGGTTATTTAGCTTACATAGTCGATACTCAAAAGAAGGGTGTGAAACTGGAAGAAATACCAGTAGTTAGGGAATTTGTGGACGTGTTTTCGGAGGATTTGCCAGGACTTTCGCCTGACAGAGAAATTGAGTTCGTGATCGACTTAGCGCCAGGAACCGCTCCGATATCGAAAAGCCCGTCATGAGAATGGCTCGGTAGAGAGATGAAGGAACCGATGGTACAAGCTGTAGGAGTACATTGGACAAGAAATACATTCGGTAGAGTGTGTCATAGGGGAGCACCGGTGTTATTAAAGAAGAAGAAGGATGAGTCAATGAGTCTTTGTATTGATTATAGGGAATTAAACAAAGTCACTATTAAGAATAAATATCCATTGCCGAGAATAGATGACTTGTTTAATCAGTTAAAGGGTGCCAGATATTTCTCTAAAATAGATTTGAGAAGTGGGTTATCACCAACTGAAAGTAAGGAAGGAGGATGTGCCGAAGACGGCATTCTGAACTCGGTATGGACATTACGAGTTTTTGGTGATGTCTTTTGGTTTGACAAACGCCCCTGCAGCGTTCATGGATTTGATGAACAGGGTGTTTAAACCATTTTTAGACAAGTTTGTGGTGGTGTTTATCGATGATATTCTGGTGTATTCTAGAACTCAAGAAGAACACGTGGAACACTTACGTCTAACGCTGGAGACGCTAAGAAAGGAAAAGTTGTACGCAAAATTCTCTAAATGTGAATTCTGGTTAGAACGTGTACAATTTCTTGGGCACGTAATCGACAAGGATGGAATTTCAGTGGATCCATCAAAGGTCGAAGCTGTGATAAATTGGGAACAACCAAGAAATCCATCAGAAGTAAGAAGTTTCTTGGGATTGGCAGGGTATTACAGATGGTTTATTCAGGATTTCTCCAAGATAGCCACTCCGTTAACAAATTTGATGAGGAAATCTGTAAAATTTGTTTGAACAGAGAAGTGTGAAGGAAGTTTCCAAGAATTAAAAAAGAAGCTAAGTATGGCACCTGTGTTGTTATTACCAAATAATACAGGAAATTTTGTGGTGTACAGTGATGCTTCACATAAGGGATTAGGATGTGTCCTTGTGCAGAATGGAAAAGTCATCGCGTATGCATCAAGGCAATTGAAGGACTACGAAAAAGGGTATCCAACTCATGATTTAGAGTTGGCGGCAGTTGTGTTCGCACTAAAGATATGGAGACACTATCTCTACGGAGAGAAATGTGAGATCTACATAGACCATAAAAGTCTGAAGTATATTTTCACTCAAAAAGACTTGAACATGCGTCAAAGGAGATGGATGGAATTGATAAAGGATTACGATTGTGAGATCTTTTATCATCCAGGCAAAGCAAACGTGGTTGCAGATGCCTTGAGTAGGAAAGGCAGAGAGAAGTTGATCTTTGTTAAGCGATAAGGAGGAGCTTATTACAGCAATGTCAAGGTTAGAGTTGGAAATCAAATTTTCAAAAGAATTCGATGAGAAATTGTACCAGATGGAAGCCAGTCAAACTTTGGTGGACAAAGTGAAGAACGCTCAACTGCAGGATGAAGAATACAGAAAAATAAGAAAAAGTGTGGTCGAGGGAAAGGAAGTGAAATACAAGGTTGATAATGATGGAATGATGAGAATCGAGGGACGAATCTGGGTTCCAGCAGTACCAGATATTAAAGAGGACATCTTGACAGAAGCTCATAGCTCGAGATATTCGATTCATCCAGGAAGCACGAAAATGTATCAAGATTTGAGGCAACATTTTTGGTGGCCAAACATGAAAAGAGACGTTGTAGAATGCGTTGCAAAGTGCTTAACATGTCAGAGAGTCAAGGCCGAACATCAAAGACCAAGCGGGTTACTTCAGCCGTTGGAGATACCGGAATGGAAATGGGAACATATCATAATGGATTTTGTGGTAGGTCTCCCAACGACTCAAAAAGGATACGATGCGATTTGGGTGATAGTGGACAGATTGACAAAATCTGCACACTTTTTGCCAATAAAGATTAGATTCAATCTTGATCAGCTGGCAAAATTATATGTTAAAGTGATCGTTGCAAGACATGGAGTTCCAGTGTCAATTGTGTCAAACAGAGATCCGAGATTCACATCAAACTTCTGGAAGAGACTACAAGAATGTATGGGAACACAGTTGCGAATGAGTACGGCATATCATCCGCAAACAGATGGCCAAAGCGAACGAACGATTCAGACATTAGAAGATATGCTGAGAGCATGCGTCATGGATTTCAAAAGAAGCTGGGATGAACAATTATCGTTGGTGGAAATTGCCTACAATACTTGATTACACGCATGACATCGCACATGTCGCTTTACGAAGCATTATGCGGCGCAGAAGGTGCGAGAACTCCTTTGTCTTTGGGATGAAGTCGGTGAACGTCAACTGTTAGGACCAGAACTGGTACAACAAACTGTTGAGGTTGTCAAACTCATTAGAACAAGATTGATAGCTGCTCAAGACAGACAAAAGAAATATACTGATCAACACAGACAAGATCGTGCATTTGACGTAGAAAATTACGTTTTCCTAAAAGTTTCACCTTGAAAGGGAAAAATTCGATTTGGTAAAAAGGGGAAACTAAGCCCGAGGTTTATTGGACCCTTCGAAGTGCTGCGAAAAGTTGGAGAGATGGCTTACGAGGTAGCTCTACCTCCAGAATTGCAAAACATTCATAATGTTTTTCACGTTTCGGTGTTACGACCATATAAGTCCAATTATAAGCATGTGATCGAGTACGAACCATTGCAATTTGAGAAAGACTTGTCCTATGAAGAGGTTCCTATCCAGATAGTCGACATGAAAGAACAAGTGCTCAGAAATAAAGTGATACCTTCTGTGAAGGTAATATGAAGGAACCACAATGTCGAAGAGGCTACGTGGAAACTCGAATCTGAAATGATGAAGAATTATCCTGAGTTATTTGTTTAATTTATGTCTTCGATTCTGGGGACAAAATCTTTGTAAGTAAGAGAGAATGTGACGAATGAATTGTTTGAATTATGATTCTGAGGACAAAATCCTTGTAAGGAGGGAATGATGTAACATTCCAGAATTTTTAATTGTTATATTAAATATTTATTGAATTATTTAAGTATTTAATGGATGTATTTATTGTTGAATAAATAATTGTTCAAATTTGATTCAATTTGGTTAACTATTTGTTAAATAAATAATTAAGGAAATTAATTATTTTATGCTAATTTAATTTAATTATTAAGTTAGAGAGTTTTGATTAATTGAATTGTTATTCTTTTTATTTTGAATTTGTACTTAAAAGGATGTGTTAGTTGATTAAATAAAGTTATAATTATATAGAAAATTATAATTTTGTGGTATTGATTTATGTGATGAAGTAATTTAATAAATTATTATTAGAATTAATTTAATTTAATAAAAGTATGACAAATAATCTTTTATAAGTAGTTATTAAAATAACTTAAAGGAGTTTTAATTAGGTTTTGCCAAACAAGGCCTAATGCCTATTAAGTCTTTAATCTAATTGTGTTTTACCAAACAAGGCATAAGGATTAATTGATTATATTTTTTTAGTAGTTAGCCAAACAAGCCTTATGGCTTTTGGTTTTCAAAATAAAATAAGCGATGTCGATTAAATTAGTATTATATTATATAATTAATATATATTATATCTTATATCGTTATATTCTAAGGCGTAAGAATAGAAGAGAGAGGTAAGAGAGAAGAAAAGTAAAACTCAGAGGAGGAAGAAGAAGAAGAGAAAAAGAAAAGTGAGAGAATCCTAGAGAATTGGGAGTGAAGAGGAGAAAAGCTTGACAATCAAAGAGATAGTATCATCATCTTCTTCAAAGTATCATCCTATTTTTTTTTTAGTTTTAAAAGTTTAGTTTTTCTCTTCCCTAATTCTCTGTAGAATCCTTGTGTAAGGATAAATTGTTGTTGTTATGTGGCTTTATATGATATACTAATGATGTTAAAACTATTTTCATAAGTTATAATCAATGAATTGATGATATGTATGTAATTTGGGAAGAAAAATATTTTTACAGAAAGTTTTTGTGAATATATAGTGTTTGGTTTAAGGTAGAAATTAAGGGTTAATTAGTTGTTTAGTTGATAAATTGATTATTGAATGTGGTAGAGTATGTATAAACATTGATAAAGTGTTTTGAATTAACTATTTTGGTTGGAAAACAAAATCACAGTGTTTATTTTCATTTAAAACATCAAAAAGTGAGTTTTTATCAAAAATAGTTAAATTGGATGTTTTAAATTTATTGTTTAAGTTGTTGTATGGGTAGAAACATGTTAGGAGTTCTTGAATTATGTTTACATGAAGTCTTTGTATGAATTACATGTGAATTGGACTTTTAGAAAGGAGCTTGTAGGCCAAAATTGGCTTTTTGTTCATATCTTTGTTGTTGAAAAGTTTGTCGATTCGAAGGCTATGATTTTCTTGTAATGCAATTATGACAGTGATATTAATCTCGTCGCAATACGTCGGCTCCACGCCGTGTGTGACACGGTAGTATTATTGTTGTCATGTCAGCTATATCTCATATCATCATGTCTTTGCCGCATGATATAAAGATAAATGGTCTTTGCAGTATGATTAGAGAATGGTTACGACGATTGTACTTTTGTACTCAAAATTTGAAGGAATTGTTATGGGATAATAGTAGGATTTCGTAAAATGTTAATTTCGGTATTTCTATACTATGAATAAGTATGTTATCAACGATTAACTTGTGTTATAACTTGATTATGTGATTAAATAATCAAACCTACATGATGAATATAGTTAGTTAAGTTTGTAAAGTGGTACTGACTAATTATGTCATGATGACATTTGTTTATAGGATATTGTGATTTGAATTGTTCGGTTTAGCCCACGAGCAAGGCAAGTTCTCTAATCTATTTTCTTATTGAAGCAATTATTGTTTCCAATTCGATTACCTTATAAATGATGCAAGTTTTCTAATCCATTATCTTGTTAAATCAATTATTGTTTCCAATATAATAATGCAAGGTTTCTAAACTTTGATTTTTGATATTGAACAAGTTATTCTTGTATTTAACTTGTTGTTTAGCATGCCCAGATATATTTGATTAGTTTTATCGTTCATATTACCATGCATGCTTAGTATTCAATTCTAAATAACCTTGACTTAATGATGTTCAAGCAAGGTGTGATATAGTTATTCAAGTTATATGCTATTAGATTATTCCTAAAGCATGACTTTAATTTACCATGTTTATTCAATTACGATTATTCTATAGTATGACGTTATTGGTTTTATTCAACTACTCCTTAGTTGATGTTCGTTGAATTCCAAATTACCCTGAAATGTTTCCAAACCAAACTCACTTTGGTGCGGACTTGTACTCTAAATACTGAGATGAACAACCCTATTATTAGGGGTAGCTTACGCTTAGCGTTGAAATGTTTGTGCACAATACATTGTACAAATGGCTGATTCCCCTAAGTATGAGGAGTCCCTATAGTCTAATGACTGTTAAAGTTTAAGTTGAAAAATTACTTATAACTATGGACATAGTTCGTGGTCTTAGGACCCTCAGTTATTTATTTCAGAATGTTGAAAAATCATATTGTTTAATTCTATCGAGCCTTGTATTTGGCAATTGTTGTAAAGATTTTTTTTCATTCATTGTTGTTCCAAGTGAGCTTTGTTTGCTCACTCTTGCTTATATAACTATTACAGTTAAGGATGAGAAGGTTGATGTACCTAGCACCAGTAAGGGAAAAGGAAAGATGAACAAGTTTTGAAGACTTGTAATATGATATTTGATTTTCAGATTTTAATTGAATGGTTGTAATGAAGTTTAATTAATTTCCGTATTTGAAGGATTGTATTTAAAGGTTAGACAACCTGGGAGATTTTTATTATGTAACCCTTTAATGGGAAAGGTTTTATTTATCCAGTTTTATTGTGATTGGGTAGTTAGATATGAATGTTTGATTAAGTGAACACCAAATCCTGTGGGAATGAAGTACCTGGGTTTGGGGGTGTCACAGGAAACATGATAAGGTGCAAAATTGCCCCTAAGGTTTGGGTCGAAGTCCCACTTAGACCCAAAACTATTTTTACAAAAGTGCCCTTGACGTTATAAAATTCAGCTCAACTACGCCTCTCCCGTAAACAGACATGCCACCTTGACAAACAAAACTGACACTTCATCTAATTTTACTGACGAGGTTGGAGAGAGAAATTTAGAACATCTAAAATAATAAATTCACATAGGAGCTAAATTTCTCTTTTCAGTCTCGACAGTAAAATTGGATGAGGTGTTAAATTCGTTTGTCAAGGTGGCATGTCTGTTAGCGGGAGGGGCGTAGTTGAGATGAATTTTATAACGTCAAGGGCACTTTTGGCCAAAAAAAATTTTTATGTCTAATTGGGACTTCGGCCCAAACCTCAGGGATAATTTTGCACCTTATCCCTATTTAAAACTAATTAATGCTTAATTGAAATTTTTAAACGACAAATATTAAGAGACAAATATTTCTCTAAAATGACATTTAAAAAATGACCGAGGGAGTACATTATAAGAAATTAAGAACATACATTTAGGAAATGGTAAGATTGCAAATTTCCATAAGTTCCTTAATTTTGTCCTCGATCTCCTCCAACTCTGCAAGCTGATTGCCATCCAACCACTGCATTGCTTGCTCAATACCATCCTCCATTTTCTTCTTGTTAGCTGCCCGAAGCTTAGAACTCAACTTCTCGCCCCTGATGGCGTTCCTCATGTTATAAGCGTAGTTCTCCAACGCATTCTTGGCCTCGACCTTTTTCTTTTGCTCTTTATCTTCAGCTTTGTACTTGTCAGCTTCTCGTACCATCTTCTCAAACTCCTCCTTTGACGGTATCCCCTTATCGTTAGTTATCGTTATCTTGTTCTTCTGGCCAGCAGTCTTATCCTCAGCAGAGACATTCAACACCCCATTTGCATCAATGTCAAAGCAGACAGTAATCTGAGGAATACCCCTTGGGGCCGGAGGGATGCCAGTGAGTACAAATTTTCCCAATAAGATATCATCTCGTCCTTGTTTTCTCGCCCTCAAAGACTTTAATCAACAGGTCAGGTTGATTATCTGCAGGGGTTGAGAAAACTTGTTCCTTCTTGGTGGGAATAGTTGTATTCTTTGGAATAAGGACAGACATTACTCCACCAGTAATTTCAATCCCAAGAGAAAAAGGAGTGACATCCAGCAACATTAAGTCCTGAACCTTTTCATTGCCGTCGCCATTAAGGATTGCAGCTTGCACAGCGGCTCCATATGCAACGGCCTCTTCAGGATTTATGCTCATGCAGAGCTCCATCCCATTGAAAAAGTCTCGCAATAGCTGCTGGACTTTTGGAATTCTAGTAGATCCACCGACGAGGACCACATCATGGACGCTACTCCTTTCCATAGTGGCACCCTTCAAACACTTCTCCACTAGCTCTATACAATTTCTGAAGAGATCCATATTTAACTCCTCAAACCTGGCACGGGTGATATTTGCAGAGAAATTGATACCCTCGTACAAATATTCAACGTCAATGGTGGTCCTTGCAGTAGACGAGAGAGTCATTTTTGCTCTTTCTCAAGCAGTCCTTAATCTCCTAATAGATTTAGGATTTCTAGTTATGTCCTTTTTGTGCTTCCTTTTGAACTCCTGAACAAAATGATTCATCAGACGAATGTCAAAGTCCTCTCCTCCGAGGTGAGTATCACCGGCTGTAGCTTTCACTTCAAATATACCCTCTTCGATTGTGAGAAGAGAAACATCAAGACTACCACCACCAAGATCAAAAATAAGCACATTTTTCTCCCCGCCTGTACTACTACTAGACAGCTTCTTGTCAAGACCATAAGCGATGGCAGCAGCAGTAGGCTCAACGAGTACACGCATGACATTGAGGCCAGCAATGGCTCCTGCATCAATCGTGGCATGGCGTTGAGAGTCATTAAAGTAGGCAGGGACAGTAACAACAGCATTCTTTACTGTCAATCCAAGATAGTTCTCGGCAATCTCTTTCATCTTAATGAGAACCATAGAAGAGATCTCTTCAGCAGAAAATTGCTTCTCCTCACCTTTGTAGTTGACCACAATCGTGGGTCTTTCACCAGGACCAGGAATGACCTTAAATGGCCAATGTATCATGTCACTTTGTACCGATGAATCGCTGAATTTCCTATCTATCAATCGTTTAGCATCTTGAACAAAACCAAATTACTTGTTATAAGTTTCAGACAAATGTTCAAGAAAATTAATTAAATAGAATAGAAATCCTCTGCTATTATATATCAAAATAAAATAAATTTAATTGTATAATTCAAAAGAAACCCTATTGTCATACTACACAAGTCATATATTTGGTCAAAAAGTTAAATGACAATATGACATGCATCTCGCTAACATACGAAGAAAACTGACTGCATTCCAATATCAAGAGGGAAAAAAATTATTAACATAATAGACAATAACAAGCACAAAATTTGTGATTTCTATAAAATCATCTGCTCCGTGCAACAGAATAGAGAACCTAAAATTCTAATGTAACATATGCGTGGCATACTTACTGAACACGGTGTTGACAGGGTTCATCCCGGCCTGGTTGTATGCAGCATCGCCGATGAGACGCTCTGTATCAGTGAATGCGACATAAGACCGTGTCGTCCTGCTGCCCTGATCGTTGGCGATGATCTCAACTCGGTTGTGTTGCCAAATTCCGACGCACGAGTATGTCATTCCAAGATCAATTCCGATTGCAGGTCCTTCTCCTTTTCCTCCCATTTTGCCAAAAAATATATATATATATTTCAAAACTTTGAGGAGAAATCAGAAAGTTAACCAGAGAGAAAGAAGCATAAGATTTTTGTTCATTTAACGAATGTGAACCAAGCAACATTATAAGAGTTTCATCAAGGAGGAAGTAGGAGGCAGATACAGTTGACTTTAGAACTATTCTCTGCCTGAATATGTATACTTACATATTCACATATTTTGTATAGTCATAGTCTTCAATTCATCCCCATAATTCACGAGTCAACTTTCCAAAATACAATGTACCAATAGACCAAGTCCATTGCTGGCTTCAATATTTTTAGTAGGCGACTTGAACTTGATTAGTTGGTAGCACTAATAGTTATCCACTTACGGTCTGTTTGGTTACAACATTGAATTGGGAATGGAATGGAATGGGCATTCCTATTCTTATGTTTGGTCAGAACAAGAAGCTACACGATTTTGATAGTTTTTTTTTTAAGTTTGTCGATTGGAATGGAATGGAATGGTCAATCTTTACCCTGAGGGAATAAACATTCCTTTAAACAGATAAATAGACATTCTATTGGAATGCTCATTCCCTTCCCTTTTAAGTAACCAAACATAAGAATGTATTGGAATGCCCATTTCATTGCCCCTAAACCAAACAGGCCAATACTTTCACTCACTACCAAAATTAATAGTCAACTATTCTTGGGATAAGGATTTTAAATTTTTATTTCCAAAATACATGTCAGGTGTGAACTATACATACAAGAGCAAATTGATTCTCATTACTTAAAAAGAACAATCAATTTGCCTCGTAAAAAAAGCTAGTTTAAGATATGGACAACTGTACAAAATATACTCCCTCTGTTCCTAAAAGATTGTTGTTTAAGGTTAATGCACACAGATTAAGAAATATAATTAATACCTAGTGAAAATATTATACTGCCCTTATTAATTGTCTCAACCAATTATTCTCCTCCCAATGTTTCTTATTCAATTCAACCAATTACTTCTCATTCAACCAATTACTACTTGGATTATTGCATTAAATTGAATAAGAATCATTGGGAAGGGAAGAAAACTTTAAATAGAAGAAAGCTTTAAATAAGGGTAAAGTAGGGGAAAAATAACTAATATGTATTGATAAACTCAAAACGACAATCTTTTTGGAACAAAAATTACTTCCTAAAACGACAATCTTTTAGGAACGGAGGGAGTATAAAAGAATCTCCAAGTAACAAACTCCCAAAGTCCTTCTAGGGGGACATTATTCTAGTGACATTCTAGCGATATTTTTTTTTTGATTATTTTTTTTGTACAGACCATGTTTTTTGTATGTATTCAAATTACACCTAAAACACTAACACTGTTTTCTGTAAAAATTTCAGTTGAAATAAATATTATACATTTTTTGAGAGAGTACAAAAAAAAAAAAAAGTCGCTAGAAATGTCACTACAACAATGTCCCCCTAGACTTATTGAACTCCCAAATGGTCTGTTTGTGAGTTTTATTTTGGAAAGGAAGGGAAGGCCCCGAATTAAAACTAACAGACATGCCCTAAATAACTAATCGTTTGAGATGATGAACTTGATCAGCATGTGGTTATAGTTGATGGTACAAGAGAATGTTCATGTAAAAGCACATGTAGCAGCTTCATGATTGCACCTTCAGCTCTGTGTGACGCATCTGCAGCAACATCAGGACCAGTAGCAGCATTATGCTTATCATTCCCTCAAGTTGGTAGTTAAGTAAAGTATGTTGGCTGTTTGGAAAAAGGAAGATGAAATAGCGCAATGACACCTTACTTAAATTTGTTCCTTACAAGATCGATGATGACAATCAACTTGATTTAATGTGTTTTGTTCTTTCATGCATGAAAAACGGGCTTTTAAGCATTATAAATTTTATCTTGATTATTAGGGTTCATAGGAAGATTTGTATTCTGCTTTTGCAGAAGACCAAAAGGCTATATGTTAAATCCTCCTGCTTTTCCCAAGAGAGGGGAGGGGGCAAAATGGGAAATCTCAAACATTACACTAACAGAAACTGGATCTTCTGGTCATTGGATATGTTCCAAATCAGCACAGTATGCACCACTACCTTAGCTAAGTATATTAACTACTCTCTATGCTCTAGCTATTTCCCTGTGTTTTAAACAAGCGACTTGAATTGAAAAGGCATAGAAAGCTTGTCAAATTCAACAACATAGGTGTAAAAATGCACCAAACTGCATTGTTTAAACAAGAGAGTAGTGATTTCCTCTGCCTCAAGAGACCGTATGCTACACATAAATTAAGTTGAAAAGAAACTTGTGCTAGTCTGAAACCAGTTCAAACAAAAATTGACAAATACTCAACCTCTTCATAATACTAGAAACAGTTTTAACAAAAACTGCCAACACTTCCACAGCATAAACATGTTTAAAACAAATGTAATGTTTGAACAGAAATTTAAAATTGTATCCACCAAAAAATCATAACATACTAATATTGAAATTTCGCACTTAATCAACTTCCTCGATCTTGGGGCCTGCACCGCTTGCACCAACTGAGGGGCCATCCTCTTCCATACCACCAGCCATATCAGGAACACCACCACCACCACCATACATTTTGGCAATGATAGGATTGCAAATGCCTTCAAGGTCCTTCTTCTTGTCCTCGAACTCTCCTGCCTCCGCAAGCTGATTGCCATCTAGCCACTGGATTGCCTGCTCGATAGCATCCTCCAATTTCTTCTTGTCAGCAGCCGAAAGCTTGGAATTGATTTTCTCATCCTTGACTGTGTTCCTCATATTATATGCATAATTCTCCAATTCATTCTTGGTCTCAACCTTCTTCTTGTGCTCCTCATCTTCAGTCTTGTACTTCTCAGCTTCTTGTACCATCTTCTCAATCTCTTCTTTCGACAGTCTCCCCTTGTCATTGGTGATTGTTATCTTGTTCTTCTGGCCAGCAGTCTTGTCCTCAGCAGAGACATTTAGCACCCCATTTGCATCAATATCAAAGCAGACAGTAATCTGAGGAACGCCCCTAGGGGCAGGAGGGATGCCAGAGAGTTCAAATTTTCCCAACAAGTTGTTATCCTTAGTTCTTGTTCTCTCGCCCTCATATACTTGGATCAGCACACCAGGCTGATTATCGGCATAGGTTGAGAATATTTGTTCCTTCTTGGTCGGAATAGTTGTATTCCTTGGAATAAGGACAGTCATTACTCCACCAGCAGTTTCCAATCCAAGGGACAGAGGAGTCACATCCAACAGCAGTAGGTCCTGAACCTTTTCATTGCCCTCTCCAGTCAAAATGGCAGCTTGAACAGCGGCACCATAGGCAACAGCCTCATCGGGATTTATGCTCTTGCACAACTCCTTTCCATTGAAAAAGTCCTGCAACAGCTGCTGTACCTTGGGAATTCTAGTAGACCCGCCAACAAGGACGACATCATGGACACTACTCTTGTCCATCTTCGCATCCCTCAAACATTTTTCCACAGGCTCCATACACTTTCTAAACAGATCCATGTTCAACTCTTCGAATCGAGCACGAGTAATAGTTGTGTAGAAATCAACACCCTCGTACAAAGAATCAATCTCAATAGTTGTCTGGGCAGTAGAAGAGAGGGTTCTCTTTGCCCTTTCACATGCAGTCCTCAACCTCCTAAGAGATCTAGCATTTCCAGTTATGTCTTTCTTGTGCTTTCTCTTGAACTCCTGGACAAAATGATTCACCATACGGTTGTCAAAGTCCTCTCCACCAAGGTGAGTGTCACCAGCTGTTGCCTTCACCTCAAAAATGCCCTCTTCAATTGTGAGAAGAGAAACGTCAAATGTACCACCACCAAGATCAAAAATAAGCACATTCTTCTCGCCTGAGCTACTTGACTTTTTGTCAAGACCATAAGCAATGGCGGCAGCAGTTGGCTCATTGATGATACGCAATACATTGAGGCCTGCAATGGCTCCTGCATCCTTTGTAGCCTGGCGCTGAGAGTCATTGAAGTAAGCAGGGACAGTAACAACAGCATTCTTTACGGTTGACCCAAGGTACGCCTCAGCAATCTCCTTCATTTTTATGAGAACCATAGATGAAATCTCCTCCGCAGCAAATTGCTTCTCCTCACCTTTGTAGTTTACCACAATCATGGGCTTTTCACCAGGACCGGCAATAACCTTAAATGGCCAATGCTTTATGTCACTCTGTACTGATGAATCACTGAATCTCCTTCCAATCAATCGTTTAGCATCTGTGAACAAACCAAACAAAACATTAGTCATTAATTGATTAGAATTTAAAAGATCAACCAATATCTCTGCAAGTAAAAGCCATTAATTGATTAGAACTGTCCCTTACATGTCCACAATTAATTAAGGTCTTATACCTAACAATTACAGTTTTACAGACTAAACACCTGCAATGCATAATCTAGTTAGAGAGAAGATAAACCAAAATATAAGAAATATATAGCTTGACCCAGCAATTTGGTTTACAAACCAAAAGCCAAATATTCAGTTATTACTAATTATTGTACTGCTCTAAGAACCCATGTAGAGATCTTTTGCCTCAACCAATACTCTCTAAGTCAACATATAAATAACTACTGTATATGTATATTGAATCCCCACATATTTATCAAGAGAATTATATAAATCCAATATTTAAGCCATAAAATAATCACTGCACAATCCTATACGTATACAACAAAAAATAGATAAAACAATCATATACAGCTCAATTGTTATATAATTGCCAAATATCTAATAGAAATGAGAATTTAACTCAATTAACCAATAATAATTCAGCTGCCAACAATCCAATGCTATATAGACCATATACCAGACTACGAACTTTCACTATAACCCAAAAAACCGTCGCCACTAGATACCATATTTATGAGGTATAAAGCTGTAATTATGACAATCATTATGTATGATGAGATTCAAAGACCGAAGGAGAGAGTACTCACCGAAGACGGTGTTGATAGGGTTCATAGCGACCTGATTCTTGGCTGCATCGCCGATGAGACGCTCAGTATCAGTGAAAGCGACGTAAGACGGCGTCGTCCTGTTTCCCTGGTCATTGGCGATGATTTCAACGCGGTCGTGTTGCCAAACTCCGACACAAGAGTATGTCGTGCCGAGATCAATGCCGATAGCTGGTCCTTCTTTTCCGGCCATTCTTTAACTATTACAACTAAATTGACAAATCACAATCGGAAATTGTAAGGGAAAATAGAGAGAAAGGATTCCTCAATGAATGAATGTGCAGCAAGATTTTCGTGAGAATTGTATGCAAATAAGGTGGGCATATATTGAGCGATTTCTGTCGTATTGGTGTCTAGAATATTCTAGTTTAATTTCCCGTGTGAACGGTTTCGCACTTTTTTGTTTTCCTTATTCGTGGGGGAGTCTTTCCGATTCTGGTTCCTTCTAGAGGTTTCTTACCCTTTCTAACTTTTTAAAAAAAATTCCCTATCATAAATTTTGGTTTCTAGAAGAAAAATCTTTTTCTTTTCTTTTGGAAACTTTTTATTTAATTTTAATTATTAACATGCCAATTATATATTTTGGTTTCCATAATTTACTCTCTCTTTAGTTGTAACACCTCGAACCCGATATAGGCCCAAAGTGCTATACGCTGTAAGCCCATAAGCACGCAAGGCAACGATATCAATAACGCGTAGCCCAAACAAAACACCTCAACAATAATCTTAACTTAAAACACAACAATAAATATATTTTAAATCAATCCAAATGAAATACCAATAAATATCACATCCAAATAACAAAGACTATCAAAATCCATCAACACAAGAAATAATAACTAAAATTAAAATCCAGTTATTCCAAGCGTATCAAATAAGTGATCAGCTTTCAACGATAGGACCTGTAAAATCTGTAAGGGAGTGAGCGATGAAGCCCAGCAAGTAGCAATCCTCCTTATCTAGTCGAATCAAGTACAGTTTGCAAAACGCTTTTTTTTAAAATTATTTTTGTTCAATAACAATAGTATATAGGCTTTCAAAACTAATCTTTTAATCCACAGCCTTAGCGACTAAGCTTAAAATAGCCATGTAACACGGCCCAAAAATTCGATAACATCAATGATACGCACCCTACTAAGGTATCTATAAAAATGCACGCTCCCCGAAGGGCATCTAAAAGGTGTGTGCCTTAGTAGGTCCTATATTAGCTCCGGAACTAAACGTAATCAATAACGGGTTCTATACAAAGTCAGATTGAGGATTTTAAAATCTTTTCTCAATATTATCGATATTCTAAATGATACTTTTTCATAATTCAAAATCATACAATCTCATTTCACAGTTCAAAAATAAATACTTGATCCGAAATTTGAATAAACGAATATAGCATTTTAATTTAAACGAAAGCCTTAAATAAAACATAACGAATTTTGAAATCGTATTTAGGCATCCGAGTAATTAATAAGACATACATATAAATAACGATAATTTTAAAATCACTAAATAGTTCAGAAAGTCACTTACCTCAATATTGCGAAACACAAAATTAAAAGCGAACAAATCCTAATTATAACATTAGAACAAATAAAAGTCATTAGGATACAATATCCTAACTCAAACGTATTTTAATTTTATATCTTACACACACTAATATTTAATATTTATTTATTTATAATACAATTGTATTTAATTAATATATCTAAAATTATAATAATTTTCGAAATTTTAATAACTTAGATACTATAACTCTAAAATTAAAAATAAGTATATTATGTTATTAGTCTATAATTTATTCTATCAATATATATATATATACATAACCTACTGAATGCAAAGTATAAATACATATATGCACATAACTATCAACAGTAACATGGTTGTCATTATAGAACATATATTATCTATATTTATATATAGGCTTAAATATGATTTACTACCCTAAACTATAGGCCATATTCTAATTCGGTGATCCACCTTTCAATTTTGTCAATTAGGTGATTGAACTATCACTTTTTTTTTGATTTTATTGATTGGAGTGCATCACGTTAGAAATTGACGTGGCATCTAATAAGCGACGAGGAGTGATTATGTGTAAAAATATTATATATTTTAATGAGATCAAAGGACAAAAAGGTAAAATAACAAATAAAACAACTAAAAATTACATTAAATAATATAAATTAGTTGTATAATTATTTATTTATACAACTAATTATTTATTTATACAACTAAAAATTATACAACTAATTTATATTATTTGTGTAATTTTTAGTTGTTTTATTTGTTATTTTACCTTTTTGTCCTTTGATCTCATTAAAAAAATATAATATTTTTACACATATTTTGATGTCATATCGCAATTTCTAACGCCAAGGCACTCCAATTGAATGAAATCAAAAAAAATTGATAGTTCAATCACCTAATTGACAAAATTGAAAGGTGGATCATCGAAGTGGAATATTGTTAGGTTTGTAATATTCATGGGCGCAATCAAATTGCAAAAATAATGCGGAAGCGTGTTAAATCAGAGTTTAAAATTTTACAAATCATATACCCGGATCACCCTTTATGCACAATTATTAATTAAACGAAAAGATAAAGAATAAAATCATACCCTTGAAGATCGAGCTTCCTCAGGTACAAGTTCACCTCCAATCCTTTTCGCGTTCAACTTGAATCCACCGGGTTTGGTTCCTTCCTTTGATCAACATTAGCCACCCAAGCGTTTGGCCTCTAAAGGTGATCCACCAAGGAAGAAGAAAATTCAAGAAGAAGGGTGGTTGGCTAAACCCTAGTTTTTCTATCTCTATAGAAAGGGTGTACTTTCCCAACAATTGGAATTATTACGTATGTTGAAAAAGTCAACAACCCCTTCACCCATAATAAGACTCCTCTTATTTATAGATGTGGGCAACTCACCTTAACAATTAAGGAATTGGGTTTTATTTAATTAATTAAATTCTTTTAATTAATTAAGCTCCCTAATCTTATTAGGGATAATTAATTAAACTCCTTTAACTAATTTTCCTTCCTAATCCAATTAGGAATAAATGAGAGTACTTATATTAAATTAATTCCTAAACTCTTTTAGAAATTAAAATAATAATAATTGTAATAATATTAATAAGACTCCTCTTATTAATTTATATTTAATATTTCTAAAATATTAAATAATAATATTAAGCTATTTAATTTATTCTATCACCATAGATTAAATTAAATATACATCTTTATATTATTACGATTATGCCATTAACTTCTTAAATAATTATTCTTCCTTTTATGGTGTGACCCTTTAGGTTCTCCATATTAATAGGTTGTGAATAAATCAATTAGAACAATTCTAATCTTATTTAAATAAATAAATTAAATAATTAATTTATTTAAATAAATAATATTTATTCTACAATAGGATAAGCCTCCCCTAGCGATCAAGCGACTTTCCGGATAATATAGATTTCAACATTAATCATAAAAGAACCTTTGAGTAAATAGTTACCGACAATTCAATCCTTCCACCATACAATGTCCCAATTAAATATAAGGCATGGAATTCTTGTCAAGTCTTATTTTATTTAATTATATGTATTTCGACTCTTAAATGCACAACTCAAATAATGCAAATTAGAAACTCCTTTCTAATTTCATTTCGCCGCAACCGAGACTCTTTGGGTTGTCATTTATCGAATCACATAGGACATTTCTCTTCTTTTATTAGAAGTGGTAGATTCTTTATTGATCATACATTATCTCCGTGTACAACTTATTATACCCAAGCATACCCTTTGATATACCCTAAGGGTCTTAAGGAATAAGTCAAAGTATAACTCATCATACACAAGATACTATGATGATCTCAAGTCCAAGGATCACTTAGACTACTATCACTTCTGAGAATTCCTATTGACAGCAAATAAAACTCCATTAGGTATTCCTTAGCGAGCCACGTTCGGTGAACTTATTCTCTAATAAGCACCTACATACTTGCTTTAGTGTCTCCACACAAATGATCATGAGATCAATCATCCTCATCCAATGAAAGCAAGCAACGATGTACCAATCTATCCGGATTCACTAATCCCCAATTTAGTAATCCAATGATTGGGAACTATTTTAGTTTTAAGCTTTCAAAGAATTTAGATCTCATTAGAATGATCATCATCATTATTCTAAAAGCATTGCTTAAAACTATAGATTTATCACATATTATAAAACAACATCATGTAGATAATTAAAAGCCTTTAATAAATTAATACTTTTATTAATAAATGAATAAGATTGTTATAAAGTATATGCTTTATCATCAAACATGATTGGCTTGTGTGCATACTACTTTCAATCTCCCACTTGCACTAAAGTCAATAAATCATGGTATCTTATACTCTTCTTCTCAAGTGACGATTATCCCGTTGTTGGATAAGCTTTAGTTAATGGATATGTAATGTTGTTCATGAGAGTCCACTATCTCTATAGTGATTTCCCATCTTTCAATGATTCTAATAATCAAATGAAAGTGCCACAACACATGTTTAGATCCAAGATGAGACTTAGGAACTATTCCTAGTTACGTAATGAACTTTTAATCCAAACAATCAACTTGCGACTTCATTTATAGCTATATATATTTTTGTCTTTATCACTAAACCAAAGAACTCTTTCTTTGTTTGGAACCTTTCCAATTCATCGCACCACCATTCAAGGTAACCTTTTACCTTAAAGTGGATTTTCATCATCTTAGTGCATGCGAAAAACTTGAGTGCATTAAGCCCTCTAGTTTTAATTCGGACCCACCATGAATATGATCACATCCTTAGTGCTTGGGTTAAGCACTTTAAGATGTTTTTCAGCGACTCATAGTGAACTTCTCCATAATATGACCGATCAACATCGGGTCTCGTACATTTCATTGCATACATGATTGTCACTCATGCAATCTCTCTTCTTTGGAGTCTATGGGGACTATTAAGAGATACACTCCATAGCTCATCAACATGAGACATCTCTTGGAGTTTGCCATGCTAAACGACTTTAGCATCAAATGAATATCGTTCGCTTGGGTTAAGTCGAGCATCCTCTTCAGATCTATCTATATAGATTTTATCCCCAATTAAGATACTCTTCCCAAACCATTCATGGAGGAATGTTTAAACAACTTTATATTTTTCGATTGTAGCATTGATAAGTTATTCCTCATCCGTAGTATATCAACATATAATACTAGAAATGTCACTTGGCGCCCCATTGTCCCTTTTGTACACACTAGAAGTCTTACCTCATCGAATGTAACTCGGATCATCATCTTCTATGATGTGTACCTCATCATCATCATCCATGATGAATCCATACCTCTAGGTATCTTTGGTACTATTCGATTTACGATTAGATTTGTGGTATAATAGGTCTATCTACGTGTTCCTCTTATTTTGACTTATAGTATTTTGTGGTTCTTGAACTCTTCAAGATCTATTATCCTCCCACTAGCCCTTTTTAATGATAAACACCTTTATCTTAAGAAAGCGGCGTGTTTCGTAACAAACACCTTTTGCTAAGTAGAATTATAGAACATATACCCTAAACTTACTTTAGGATGTCCCACAAATCAGTACATGTCAAATCTTGTCCCAAGCTTATCCTTTGAAACCTTTTCACATAAGTTGGACAACCCTTATCTTAACATACTTAAGATTAGAATCCTCCCCATCCATAACTTTTATGGAGTCTTTGGGGTCGGATTTTGAGGTTATCATTTTCGTAGATATGTCGTGACCATTTCTAGGACATTATCCCGAAGGATCTTTGGAATGTCGGTAAAATCATTATGGACCGCACCTATGTCCAACAAGGTATGATTTTTCATTTCGGATACATAAATCATTTATTACATATCGAGGCGTCCATTATGAGAAAACCATTTGAGATGATCAAGAAACTTATTGCACAAGTATTTATTCCTTGATCTAATCAAAGAATCTTAATACTTTGTCAATTTATTTCACTTCTGAATTCTTTGAACCTTTCAAATAATTCACACTTGTATTTCAAAGCAAATACACACATTCAACTCTTTGAATGATCATCTCCTTTTCTTATACTAATTTGTTCAATATGCAAAATTATTTTCATGTAAGTCAGTATACAAAATCCATTAAGTAATATTCCGGTTCTATACAAAACATTATTATTATAAATAGAACAACAATTGTTCTTAATTATAATACCAAAGATTTCATTGTCCAACAATAAAATGGAAATAATATTTTTAACAAGAATTGGAATACAATAACAACTTATTGACTTAATAGATTTGCTCAGTAAGCGAGTGCTAAACTATAAGTTTCTATAGCTAATGCAAGCAACCTTTGCTTCATTTTCCACATAGGATTACTTATCTTTGTTTAACTTTCTACTACATTTGGTCTCTTCATAAATCTATATTTATTATAACCAAAGTCGGTATCCAATACCCAAGTAGAACCTTGACTTAAAGAAAAATTTATTTCAATCATGAACAAAAGCGTATTATGAAGAAACTTCACTAAGCTTCTTTAGTTAGCCTCTGCAAGATGCTTCTCGCATGATTTCTTTCCAGTGTCCAGGCTTATTGCAGTGGTAGCAAACTCCTTTGCCATCCATATCAGTTTTGTTCTTATTATCCTTTGTTTATGCCTTTCTATTTACCTTCTTTGAATCGTTCTTCTTTTCAAAAGATCCTTTGGCCCCTACCAAGAAGACTTGATCTTTCTTGGTTGGAAAGTGACTCTCAACATTTTTCAACATGTTAAGCAAATCAAATGAAGTCGATATCTAGCTTGTTTATATGAAAATTCACAACAATTGTGAAAGGAGTCCGGAGTGAGTGCAAGATCAAATCTTAGCTCAACTCTCCATCCATGAGAAAACCAGTTGT
Source organism: Panax quinquefolius (assembly GCA_020205615.1). Taxonomy (NCBI): domain Eukaryota; kingdom Viridiplantae; phylum Streptophyta; class Magnoliopsida; order Apiales; family Araliaceae; genus Panax; species Panax quinquefolius. The sequence goes on from CM035152.1 coordinate 147,493,927, forward strand.
CTAATTGATCAATCAAATTGATTATGTTAAGAACTTTTTGTATGCATCTTATAGTGCCATTGGCCATTCTAGATCGGAAGAGCTCCTTAGATATCTCGATATCTATCGGTCCTACTTTTCTCACCATCAACTAGTTGATGTGCGGGAGTATAGTAAGAGCATCCATAGTTTTATGTCGACGTCAAGCTCGTTACTTTCGTGGATGCGAGCATGATGCATCGAGCTTAATTGTGCATCATCTTGCCACTTTCTAAAAGTAGCAATCTCTTCCTCGAGGCATTATCTCGCAACCATTGCGAGGATAGGCATATTAAGGACATAAGATAGCTTTTCAACTATGAGAACTATTCTCAAATTCCTTAACCAATCCGTTTAATTAGGTAAGGTTAATTTAGCATCTAATATGCTACTGTGATGATAGTAATTTTAGACATTGTAAAATTTCGTAAATGAATTTATAATTAACAACATTTTAACATACATTCTTTTATTAATTACCAAAATAATTTAGGTCTTATTTTAAATTGGTATCTCCCACTATTTTCTTCAAACTATATTACCTCACTTATATAGTTAAGCAAAATCTAATTAAAGATTTGCTAGTGAGAATAAGGATCCCATTTCAAATGTATATAGCCTTGTGGTGACACAACAAACTATATATATAAATAAATAGGTAGACAACTTTTGTCAATTACATCAACTATGCAACTCCTTTTCTTTTGCCTCTTAGATTATTTTGATCAGTGGTGGCACATCCGAATCAAAATTATCCAAGTTAAGTCCGAACTCTAGCACTCCATATATTCAAAAAGAAAAATATCATCCTTGTGGTGACACAACAAAACAATATTGTTCAATTTTCTTTATAAGCATCAAATGTGATAAATTAACATCTTAAATACTTAATACTTGCCTTGTGGTGACACAACAAACTCATATTAAATATTTAATACTCTATTAATTTTATCATGCTAGAAAGGCGACGTTCGATATTCCAAATATCTTTGAACGCTTAGGACTTAATATAAAAATTGAGGGGTTTGTTATTAATTTGTCTCATCTTGTTTAGCGCGCATTGCATATATATATATATAAAATACGCGTTATATTAATGAACATGCGAAGCATGTTTGCATAATATATAATATATATAGTATAAGCATGCACATATAGAATACTATATTCTACCCGGATTGATTATGGACTTTTATTCTAGTTTGGTTCACTAGAGCCACCAAGTGAACCAAAAGGTCAAACCCTAGGGGTGCAAGAAATAATATTTAAATATAACTATTACATTTAAACTTAGGGCTCTATTACAAACGGGTCTTCAAGCGCTTCTTGTCCTCGATCTCTAATTCTTCAAAATTAATTCTAAATATTCCTATTACAAAACTATTTTAAAATAAATAGAAACCTTGATCGTGAATAAATGGGAAGTACATAGGAGGAGATAGAATTTACATTCAAAAAATTAGAAGGCGAAGACGCATGAGACCCCATTTAATAAAACCCATACATTCATGCATCCAACTAAAATAAAATTCAATCACATTGGTCAATAGTCCTTAATCAATCCCATTTATTATCATACACATCACCATACGCATCAATAAATAACATTCATCTTATGAATAAAAAACATTTAATATATATATTGATATCATTTAATGGGTAAATTTAGTTAGTATAAAATCTATTTTGAATCAAAATAAACTCCTTTATTTTAATCCTAATTTAAATTAAAATAAAACTATTTTATTTTAATTTATCCAATTTTGAATAAAATAAACTATTTTATTTTAATTAAAATTTTAATCAAAATAAACTCCTTTATTTTAATTAATTATGGAATCCAATTCCATATATATATATAAAAAAAATCTTTAATTAAAATAAACTCTTTTATTTTAATTAATTATGGAATCCAATTACATGTAAAAAAAAATCTTTTATTAAAGGAAACACGGATATTCTTTCCTATTCACAAATAAACTTCTTTATTTTGAATAATATGAAATCATATTTCATATCTAAATAAACTCCTTTATTTAAGGAAATTAGGATTCTCTTTTCATTCACAAATAAACTCCTTTATTTTGAATAATATGAAATCTTATTTCATATCTAAACAAACTCCTTTATTTAAGGAAAGATGGATTTACTTCCCTATTCACAAATAAACTCCTTTATTTTAGAAAAATAAAATCCAATTTCAACTCCAATTAGTTATTATGGAATCCAATTCCAACTCTAATTAGTTAGCATGAAATTCTAATTTTAAAATTAAAATAAATCTTTTTATTTTAATATTAAAATAAACCTTTATTTTAAGATTAAAATAAACTTTTATTTTAAAATTAAAATTATTAAGAATAATATATTATATATATATATAATATATAATATATTATAAAATAACCGAAAGTATATATATATATATATATATATATATATATATAAAACCAAATGCGGTTTTATAATATAATATATATATATTATATCCGTAACTTTGATTTTTAAAAAAAAAAAAATTAACGTGCCATATACCTTCGGTTATACTAAGATTATATAATGATTTCATTGAAACTTTAACGCTGCTGATTCACGTTGGAATTTTATTTCGGCACTTTTTTTTTTTTATACAATTAAATTATGCCCAATTAAATTGTTCTAAACACATATCAATATAATATCAAATTAAAACAATTAATAATTCGCATAAAGGTTTGGCTCTGATGCCACTGTTAGTTTGTAATATTCATGGGCGCAATCAAATTGCAAAAATAATGCGGAAGCGTGTTAAATCAGAGTTTAAAATTTTACAAACCATATACCCGGATCACCCTTTATGCACAATTATTAATTAAACGAAAAGATAAAGAATAAAATCATACCCTTGAAGATCGAGCTTCCTCAGGTACAAGTTCACCTCCAATCCTTTTCGCGTTCAACTTGAATCCACCGGGTTTGGTTCCTTCCTTTGATCAACATTAGCCACCCAAGCGTTTGGCCTCTAGAGGTGATCCACCAAGGAAGAAGAAAATTCAAGAAGAAGGGTGGTTGGCTAAACCCTAGTTTTTCTATCTCTATAGAAAAGGTGTACTCTCCCAACAATTGGAATTATTACATTATGTTGAAAAAGTCAACAACCCTTCACCCATAATAAGACTCCTCTTATTTATAGATGTGGGCAACTCACCTTAACAATTAAGGAATTGGGTTTTATTTAATTAATTAAATTCTTTTAATTAATTAAGCTCCCTAATCTTATTAGGGATAATTAATTAAACTCCTTTAACTAATTTTTCTTCCTAATTCAATTAGGAATAAATGAGAAGTACTTATATTAAATTAATTCCTAAACTCTTTTAGAAATTAAAATAATAATAATTGTAATAATATTAATAAGACTCCTCTTATTAATTTATATTTAATATTTCTAAAATATTAAATAATAAATATTAAGCTATTTAATCTATTCTATCACCATAGATTAAATTAAATATACATAACATATTATTACGATTATGCCATTAACTTCTTAAATAATTATTCTTCCTTTTATGGTGTGACCCTTTAGGTTCTCCATATTAAACCTAGGTTGTGAATAAATCAATTAGAACAATTCTAATCTTATTTAAATAAATAAATTAAACAATTTATTTATTTAAATAAATAATATTTATTCTACAATAGGGATAAGCCTCCTAGCGATCAACGACTTTCCGGATAATATAGATTTCAACATTAATCATAAAAGAACCTTTGAGTAAATAGTTACCGACAATTCAATCCTTCCACCATACAATGTCCCAATTAAATATAAGACGTGGAATTCTTTGTCAAGTCTTATTTTATTTAATTATATGTATTTCGACTCTTAAATGCATTAACTCAAATAATGCAAATTAGAAACTCCTTTCTAATTTCATTCGCCGCCAAGGACTCTTTGGGTTGTCATTTATCGAATCACATAGACATTTCTCTTCTTTTATTAGAAGTGGTAGATTCTTTATTGATCATACATTATCTCCGTATACAACTTATTATACCCAAGCATACCCTTTGATATACCCTAAGGGTCTTAAGGAATAAGTCAAAGTATAACTCATCATACACAAGATACTATGATGATCTCAAGTCCAAGGATCACTTAGACTACTATCACTACAGAATTCCTAATGACAGCAAATAAAACTCCATTAGGTATTCCTTAGCGAGCCAACGTTCAATTGAACTTATTCTCTAATAAGCACCTACATACTTGCTTTAGTGTCTCCACACAAATGATCATGAGATCAATCATCCTCATCCAATGAGCAAGCAAACGACGTATGTCAACCAATCTATCCGGATTCACTAATCCCCAATTTAGTAATCCAATGATTGGGAACTATTTTAGTTTTAAGCTTTCAAAGAATTTAGATCTCATTAGAATGATCATCATCATTATTCTAAAAGCATTGCTTAAAACTATGGGTTTATCACATATTATAAAACAGCATCATGTAGATAATTAAAAGCCTTTAATAAATTAATACTTTTTATTAATAAATGAATAAGATTGTTACAAAGTATATGCTTTATCATCAAACATGATTGACTTGTGTGCATACTACTTTCAAATATGACCTATAGTTTAGGGTAGTAAATCATATTTAAGCCTTATATATACACATAACTTTTAGATTACTTATTTACACCATGTAATCACACACATAATAGACATCAAATATCTCCTACCCACAAGTACCCATATGTATATGCTTACATGCAATAGGCATGCAAGTTAGCTTATAAAAATACAACGCACACCAATAAAGTTACAAAATCTGAAATCTTACCCTGACTGAAAATTTCGCACGCAATTACCAAAAAATTATATACATATACGGGTAAATCTGTTATTAATATTTCAGTCCACAAAATATATACATATATACGGTTTTAAAAAATATATATCCAATCATACATATGAATCAACTTATAATTGAAAAAGAAGAGTTTAGGTTTACCTTTGAGTTTTCTTCTTTTCTTCCCTGTTCTGTAGTACTCCAAAACCAAATAGTTTTTACGTTCTTTTCTTTCTTTCTAGTTGTTTAAATATGTGTAATTCTTTTGCAAAATAGGTTACCAAGTAAAAGAGTTCTTTTAGAATTAAAAGTTTGTTACAACTTAAATGACTTATCTTCTCCTTATAGGTTTTAAATAAGTATAATTAGTTATTAATTACACTTCTATTATCTAATTATATTATTTTATTATCTTTTATCTTTTTTAACCGGATATTACTTTAGTATTGTGTTTGTGAGTTTTAAAATAAATAAAAAGGAAAGTGAAAAAAAGCGGAAAAATACTTTTTTTTTATTTGTCTTATTTGTGATTTTTAGCAAATACAAAAATAATAATAATTTTATTATTTGTGATTTTTATTGTGTTTATTTGTGATTTTTGGCAAAATTTTCACTCAAAATATAAATAATTTCAATGAAAACTAAATAACAAAAATAAACCTTTTATAATTTATAGATTACCCATTATGAATAACTATCAAATTAAAGAAACAAGTATAAAAAAGAAGGGGGAAGTTGAACACATTGGTGCTAATCAATATTTATACTTAAAAGACTAACTTGTAAGACCCCGAATTTTATGAAATGAAAGTATTCAATTTTTTTATAATTATTATTTTATTTAGTAAATGGTTAAATTGATAAAGGTTAAAGTTAAGGGTGACATTAGAAAATTTTGCAAAGTAAATTTTGCAAAGTAAGCAAGTTGATATAAAATATTCGTTGTGTCGGAGAATATTCGATTGGTCGGGGAATATTTGTTTTAACAGGGAATATTCGTACGACGACACAATCATTGGTAGACCCCACAACGGAAGTATTGTTGGAGTTAGAAAACGATAAAAATATCTTTTATAAAAATAATGGCGAAAGTTTTACCGTTAAACTATTGAACTACCTGGTAGTAAAAGTATAGTAATACGCGTGATTGCATAGTAGCACACGGTATTGATTATTGATGCTTACATGAGAAGTCACTCAGTTATACTCAATTATTGCTCACGATAATTCTTTGATAATATCTCTCATATTATTGATTTAATTATTGTCACAGTATTATCTGCGTAATATTTATTATTATTAAATCAATAATTGAGACGACAAAGTTATTCATATTATTATTTGCAATATTGACGATGCCTAGAAAGTTCTATCTAGGAGAGGTTTGGTCACCTAATTGTGCGCCAATTAGGAGAAATCCTTATCGGAAAGCCTCTTCTTTCCTGTGAATGATCTGGTTGTTAAATATTGTGAGTTATAATATTAATGATGAATAAGTTCGTGTTGATTAAAGATGAAATTGATATTTTCATTGTGTTGGGATTATTAGTGTTAGTGGAAATCGACATCTGTTCTGATAATAATTGATATCTCGAGGTTATATTGACCAATCGGGTAATTAATCGGATAAATGAACAATTAATTGCTATTTAATTCAAATGCTTATAACTATTTATTCACATGTGTGTACTATTTGATTCACATGCATGTACTATTAGGGGAGGTGGTGCAAGATTGATAATTCTTACATGACTAAATTAAAAATGGAGGTATAGATGAATGTACTATACTGTAATTATTTTTTTTACATGTATAGAACTATTGATTCACATGATTGTACTATTGATTCACATGATGTACTATTAGGGGAGGTGGTGCAAGTTTGATAATACTTGCAGGACTAAATTAAAAATAAAAGAAAAGATAAAGGTATTATACTGTAATTTTTTAGTCCAAAAATGTGCAATTATCGAAATTATATTTTCCTATAAATAGAAGTTCATTCTTCTTTCATTCTCACCAATTCACTAAGACTCACAAGAGCAATTATAGAGAGAGAAACTATAGAGAGAAAGAAGAAGAGAAGTATGCTACCTCACTATTCCAAAGATCCAAATTCGAGGTAAGGGTATTATTTATTTTATATTACGAAGAGATATTATTTTTTCAGTATTCATTATATGAATATTATTTTCGATTCAATATTCATAAGGAATATCATTTCGATTCAATATTCGTAGGAATATTATTTTTGTTCAACAAATCGTGAAGGGTATTATTATTTTTCAGATTCGTAGGGATATTATATTTTTCAAGATATTCAGTAAAAATAATATTTTCTTCCATACTCTGTAGTATGTGAGTAATATTATTTCGTTTCATATTCCTAATTCTACACTCATTCTATTAAAGTATTACTTCTATACTTCGTGAAATTAGTAGAATATCTTTGATATTTGCGCTTCATCCAGTATCTTTTCATAAAAATATTATTATGAACTTTCTTGATAATTATTGATCTTTTCTTACCGGGATACTATTAATGAGTTACTATTCACTTAAATATTATTCACTCGGGTATTCGGGGCACTTTTCATGCCAGAGTACTATTCACGAGTTACTATTCACGGGTTACTATTCACCTAGTTACTATTCACTCGAATATTATTCACTCGGGTATTTGGGGCACTTTTCATGTCGGGGTACTATTTCCGAGGTACTATTTTTGAAGTACTATTCACAAGGTACTATTCACGGGGTACTATTTACCCAAAAAATATATTTTTTTCTGTCCAAATTATTTTTGATACATGAATATTATTCTTCAATTTTACTCCACAAAGCAGTATCATGTTGACAATTTGGATATTTTTAAACTCTGGATAAATTTAAAGTCTTTAAAATTAATCCTATATCATTGTCATCATTCTCATGCTTATATTGTGATAAAATTCATCTTTGGCTAACGTGTATAGATGGACTGTTGATTGGTATGATTATGACCATGGATCATTCGGTATAATCGTGACCCGTAATGTTACAAATGATGTGGTAGAAGTCCTCATTGGCCTGTAATGCATTGATGGACAGTTGTTGGTATGATTATGACCAGAGATTATTTGGTATAATCATGATCATTGTTGATTACATGAATATTCTTGGCCCGTAATACATGGATGATTCGATGATGTGGTTTATTTATTAAGCTGAGTCTCAGCGATAAAATTGATGAAAAACTTTTTAAATCATAGAAGATAATGGATATCATGCTCTACTTGACTCTTCTAATGGATTGCTTGTTCCACTGCAGTTAAATTTAATATTTATTATATTTTATCAGTTTAACACTGTTGAAGACTAATGATAATTTATTCTGCATTATCTTAGTCATAATATTTCTTACTGGGCTAGTTGAGCTCACCTTTTTGCTTTCATTGTTCTCTTCAGGAAATGAGAACGTAGTCGGGACTAGTCGGAGAACGGAGTGATGGTCCGAGATGGTGTTATAGTAGTCCTCACTATTCTATAAAATAGTGTGACAATAAATATAATGAGGACTTTATTTGAGTTTGGATATTGTCTAGAAAATAATATTTGTGTAAAAACTTTCAGCTCATGTTGTATAATCAAGTTTTTATTTGTATTCAGTACCATGTATTTGACGACCCGAGATGGGTGATGTATACCTATTTTAAGGGCGTCACATAACTTGAGTTCAATTTTTAATTAATTGAGACCACGTTAACTAAGTAGTGATTTATATTATCCAACTAAATTGATAGATAAATATTGTGTTTAATAATTACAACTGAATTGACTCGGTGATTGTTAATTTATGTTTAATTATTTGTTACTTTTATTTTTAATTTTTTTAATTATTATTTTCTATATGTTTAAGTCAACATATAAAATTGCAATATATATTATTTTCTATATGTTTAAGTATAAACCTTAATTATAAATTTTGTCATTTTATACATAAAAATAAAATTATTGAATTACCCAAAAAATATTATAAAATGACAAAACTAGCCCAATTTAAACCATCCTCCCGCTTCATCTGTTTTTTTCATAAACTCGAAAATAACGCAAGAAACCTTACAAGTTTTCGATTTTTTAATTTAAATTGTTTTTTTAATTGAAACTATTAAACACTATGAATTTTTTTCCTTACATATTACTCCTATTCTCATTTATTTGACAATTTTAGAGTGTTGCATGAATTTTGAGTTGATTTTGAATTATATAAAATAATTAATTAAAAATTCAAACCTATAATATATATTTAATACTACCTCCGTTCTTAAAAGATTGTCGTTTAAACTTTAAAGTTTTTGCACATAGATTAAGAAAGTCATTTAATACTACTCCCTCCGTCCCTAATTACTTGACGTTTTAGAGGTGGGCATAAGAATTAAGATAATTACTGAAAAACATTAAATATAGTACTCAATTGTCTATAATACCCTTAAATCTTTTGTTGGGATAAGAAAATTTTGTTGGGATAAGGAGAGAGAGTTTAAAGTATCAAGAAAATAGGAAGAGTAATGAGGGGTAATTTTAGAAAAATTGTCATTAATTCTTCTAGATTTGAACAAACATCAAGTAATTAGGGACAAATGAAAAACTCTAAAACGTCAAATAATTAGGGATGGAGGGAGTATCATTTAACAATTAAAATTTATTTAAAATTGCATCACTACCCCTTTATAGGAAGTTGAAAACTATTAATACAAGAGAGAGAATTTCTTGGGACAATGAGAGAAGGTAGTGGTGATATAAGAAAGTAAATAATTTATTCTCCTAAAAAGTTGTAAACGACAAATAAATTAGAACATATTTTTCCTTCTAAAACGACAATTAAGTTTGTAAAATGAGCAAACAGTTCGGACTCGATTCGTACTCGCTCGACTAAAAGTTCGATTCGAACTCTTAGTCAAATATGAACAAATTTTAAAGTTCGATAGATTACTCGAACCTTCTTAAATTATAATTTTCTATTGATATTCGAATTATATTTGTTTAAAAAATTCAAACTGCTCAGGCTCGATTCAGTAGCTAAATGAATCTTAATCAAACTTTATTTTAAATTTAAATGATTATGGTTCTAACTTCTAATTCAAGTCCACCTATATTTTGAATTATAATTTTGCCACGTGCTCTTTTATTGAGCCAAGAAAAGTGGGGACTCAAACAAACTACAATAGGTCCTATTAATTTATTTTTATTTTTTAACTAATTTGACCACACACAACACACAATTTGAGAGAATAGATTTTTGTCCCTAATTTTTTCGTTTTCTTGTATTCTTCTATTTAAATTTTGACACCTAGTCTTTTACTTAATATTAATTAATTTTAAAATTAAATAAAAGGATACATGTCAAAATTTAAATGAAAGAATATAAGAGGGACAGGAAATTTGGGGACAGAGATTCTATTCTCACAATTTGAACCTCTAATCTCATGATTAACATGGGTTGGTTGAGTAATACCACTCGGATCAATGGCCTTCGGTGGTAGGCATTTAGGCGTTTAGTAGCTTTCATAAATAGGTGTTATCAAAATTCTTATTGTTACTTTTTCTTTTTTCTTTTCTGAAAAAAACCTCTTGTGACAGAGAGGTAGAAAAAGTAATACTATTTTTTTAAAATCAATATTATTTCTTAAAAATTAGTTTAGAATATTTAAAATGTTTATAAATATAATTATAAATATTCAAGTCTATCTTAAAATACTATTAGTTATGACATTTATTGTATTTTAAATTTAAATGAATAATATTAAATTTAAATTTATGAATGTCACAAATTAACTTTTAAAATTTTCAAGTCAAGTTTGAAACTAAAAACTATAATACTCTAATAAAAGTTTAAAATGACATTTTTTGTTTATATTTTGCACATGGCTAAGTATTATATCATTAATTCAAATAAAACTATTCTTTTGAAATAAAATTAACAAATAAAACACTTTTTATGAAACAGATTGAGTTTTCTAGTCTGTGATTAAATTTTAATGCCTTGGTGTAAAATTCTAAATTTTAAATACAATAAATTTTAAAAGTTAACTAAAATTTAAAGCCAAGTTTGAAGCTAAAAAGTTTGACAATGCCTAATTTAAATAAAAGTTTAAAAGTTAATTAAATCTTAAACTAATTTCTTGCATAGGTGTATTTAATTAAACAAAACGACATTATTTTTGTATGATAGCTCACACAATTTCTCAACTATTTTTTGCCTAATTTAAATAAATTAAAATAATTCAAGTACTTATTCCGAAAATTGTTTTAAATAAGCTGAGATAAATGTGACATGTTAATTTTTGTAAAAGTTGTCATAGGTAGGTGAGATAGGAATTATATATGAAAGTAGATAATTGAGGAAAGTATTATGGGAGATATTGTAGTTAATGCCTCCTATAAATGTGTTAATATCAAATATGCAAGGGAAAAATTACTCCTTAAATCTACCAATAAATGAGAGTGGAGGGAGTAGTATGGTTGATTGTATTCCTTTTCTAGTTTAATTTAATTTTAAATAAATACTCCCTCCGTCCCAAATTAATTACTCAGTTTTGATTTTTTAAAGTCAAATTGACCATTTTTAAAACTAATCTTTTTACTATTTTTGCTAAAATATAGGTGAAGAGATTATAACCAAAAGAAAGTATATACAATTTATTACTAATCCTAATTTTTATAATTTTAGAAATATATTTATATATACTTAATTATTAATTCTAAGAATAGTCAATTTGACTTAAAAAAGTCAAAACTGAGCAGTTAATTTGGGACGGAGGGAGTATAAATTTATAATTTTATGTCGAATTATTATGTTTGCATAGGTGAGCTCATTAGATTTAGGCACAAAATTATTATCATAAAAAAGTACATTGAATATACTATTAAAGTCAACTTAATTAATTTGAAAATTTTATATCTATACCAAATTTTCTCCTCTCTTTTCTCTCTACAAAAGAGCGTACCCTCCATATTTTTGGTTATTTTCTCTCTACACTAAAGAGACCCTACCCCAAATTTTTCTTATGTTCTTCCGTTAATTATTCTTATTTTCTCCTTTTATGGAGTTTTATTTTTTATAGTTTGCTTTTTTTCAATTTATGGAGCAGTTCTTTTCTTAATTTGAGATTTTCTCATTTTAAGAAGTTTTTTTTTCCATAATCTCTCCGTGAAGAAAGTTTGATTGACATTAATCGGTGAAGACCGATCTATTCAGAATATTTGGGTTTGAGGTTATTACGATGATCTCCTTTTCGTTGCTCATGTTAAAAAACTACGCAAATCTGTCTATTTTTTAAAAATATAAATATATATAATGTTCTTAGAGTTTTGAATTTCAAGTTTCAATATGGGACGAGACGAGGCATCACCTCGATTCTAGTGTTTTTGTAATTCGATTCACTTATCAATGAGTTATTTCTTGTTCTTATTCCAAGATTTTGTCAAAAATATATATTAAATTGGTCAATTTAACCTTAAAAATCAATTAGAACAAGTAAAATTTGACAGAGGGGGTATAAATTAGTAGAAAATTTGTTTCACATTCACTTATTTAACTTTGAAACAAATAATTAAAAAAATCTGATTTCTGTAAATCTGACAGACATTTAATTTACTAGTCAAATTTTGTATTATTTGTTAAGCAAGTTCAAATATAAGAAATCCGTTTCTTGATTCAAATAACATTAATCAGATTTTTCAGGATTTCAGTCCAATCCATAAAATTAAACCAAGCATTTGAAATTTCCTTTTTTTATTTTTGAAAATAATAATTTAGATCTAAAAATTCAATGTCGATTTATACCGCTTGTATATTACATACTCTCGATTAGTTCTAATTGCTAAAAAGCTTACTGAAACCGAGAACTATACTTCATGGAAAAGGTCTATCCAAATAGCATTATTAGCGAAAAATAAGCTTGTAATCATAAATGGAGGTTATGACAAACCGAATCCTGATAGTCCTCTATTTCCTCATTAGGCTAGAGTGAATGACATGATAATATCATGGATACTGAATATTGTTTCAAATGAAATTAATTGGAGATAATTTGAACTTTATAACTAGTGCTTCTCTAATGTGAAAAGAGTTGCAAGATGGGTTTTCTAGTATTGATGGGCATAGAGTTTACCAGTTATTACAGAGAGATTTACATTCTCTAGATCAAGAAAACAAGTCAATTGAATTGTATTTTCACAAGATGAAAGGATATTGGGATGAGTTTACAGCCTTAGAACCTGCAGTTGAATGTACATGTGGTGCACATCAAGTGCTTGAAGAAAGAGAAGGAAGGAGAAAATTACTCCAATTCCTTATGGGTATACATGAAAACTTCTCAGCAGCTAGGGGGCAAATACTCATAATGCAACCATTACCATATGTTAATCATGCTTATTCTTTGTTAAAACAAAGTAACATACCTGAAACAAGTTACACATTTGTGGCTAACTCTATTGTTCAAAATAATGAGATGGCAGTCAATTATGCAGGCAGAAAATCTGGTAATAAAACATGATGTGCTAATTGTGGAAGGGAAAATCACACCATAGACAAGTGTTTTCAGATTGTAGGATTCCCTCCTAACCATCCTGCTAATCCAGCTAACAAGGGAAAGAAGAAGTTTGGAGAATTTGATCATCAGTTCATTAAGAAAGGAGGAGATTATGGCCAATCAAGTTATCAAAGAAGATTCTATGATTCAGGTTATTCTCCACACAACACTCAATACAACAATTTGGCCACTACCAAAGGACATGCTAAGGGCATTTATCAATCAGCAGGAAATTCTAATTTCAAAAGAGATAATCCACGAGCAAATTTAAACATCGCATCATACAATGAGAGCCCAATGGACAGTTCATTGTCACAATCACAAAATGTGCTAACATGTGAGCAGTTTCAGCAACTTCAAAACCAAATGAATCACATGATGCAATTGATTAACACTGCAAGTATGCCTCATTTGACTCCTGAAGATCATCTTGCAGGTTTAACTACTTCTTTTACTTTTTCAGCCTCTGTTCACCCACATTCGTGAATTATAGACACAGGTGAAACAGATCACATGCGTTCCCATATTGATATCATGCATTCTATTATAAATTTGTCTCATCCTGTCTGTTTCACTACCTACACAAATCAAGACCATGGTTACTCAAGTTGGATCAGTGATTCTAACTCCAGATTTGACAATTCACAATGTCTTCTTTGTGCCTTCTTTCCACTATAACCTACTCTCTATTAGTAAATTGACTAAAGATACTAATTGCGGAGTTTTTGTTTTTTCCACATCACTGTTTCTTTCAGGACCTGAACATGATGAAAATTTTAGCAGTTGGTAAAGAGAAGGCAGGCTTATATGAACTTGTTCCATCCAATACAGGTAAAGTTGTCCCATCCAATAAAGTTATTCCTCAAACTGAATCTGCTATCTTGTTTTCTTCTAAATCAACTGCCAATACTGCTAATTCAGGCAATGTATGGCATTGTAGGTTAGGTCATGTTTCTGATATTGTTCTTAAACATATAGATGGTATTTCTTCTATGTTTTCCTATGATTGTAATAAGTCTTGTGTTGTTTTTCCTCTTGCCAAACAACACAAACTTATTAAATACAATAATATTTTTAGTTTAATTATAATACAGTCCAAATAGGTTTACGAGAAAATAGACAAAATCAGTAAATGTTTTCTCAGAAGGAAAAAAAATTGTTAGTTGTTAATTTAATATGACTGAAAAAAATAGATTAAACTCTTATCAAGTTATCAAATATATATATATATATATATATATATATATAAATTATTTTTGTTACACCAAAATTATTGAGTTTTAAAAAGTTTAAAATGATCAAAATTTGATCAGATCCTATCTTCTTAAATATTAAAGATTTATATATAAACTGAGTTACTGAAAAAGATATTTATAGAGAGAGAAATACTTGACGAACCAGAAAGTGAAAAAAGAAGGATGAGAGAAAAGATGAAGTTGAATGAAGCCTTCTCCATAACTTTCTTCGCAATGACTCTATGAGCTTTACTTGTTACACTGAGAAATGAAGAACACAAGATGATATATATATATATATATATATATATATATATATATATATATATATATATATAGTCGAGGAATTAATAAGAATTGGTTGGTGAATGGGAATAAAAGATAATTATTATGGAATTAATTGCATATACATCTTAATTAATAATTAGTTCCCAAAAGTGATTTTATTTTCTATGGGAATTAATTGCATATGTACATATTAGTACCCAAAAGTGATTTTATTTTATGGGAATTAATTAATTGCATACACACATTAGTGCCCAAAAGTGATTTTATTTTCCATGGGAATTAATTATTGCATATACATCTTAATTAGTGCCCAAAATTGATTTTATTTTGAGTAAAATACATTGACATATCATAATAACATTCACCATCCCTCTAGTTTTTCAAATAACAGTCAGTATCCCTGTAGTATACAATATGTAACATTCACTACCCCTAGTGTGGTTGACCTACTAAAATCCAAAAATATTTTTAATATAATATCTAATATACCCTTCAAGTTATAATATTTAATATATCCACTAAATATAAATTTGTATATTATAATTTTACTTAACTTGATCTAATTAATTAAATTATGAACTTGTGCAATAAATAACATAAATGTAAAAAAATAATAAATATTCATTTTATCAGGAAAATAAAGTCATACACTTTTTTGCTAATTAAATTTCTCAAATATTAAAATTTATGTAATATACATTCAAATGTATATTTTTTTTGTAATAAAAAGGTAAAAATCTAATACCCATAAAAATTATAAATTATTGTTAAAAATTATAATTATTTTTCTCAAATATTAAAATTTACGTAAAACAAACTTATTATTACGTAACAAATCTTATTATTCATATAAAAAGTATTAAAATTATATTAATCATTTTCTCAAATATTAAACTAAACATAAGTCACACTTAGGCATAATTAGTTCTGAAGAAAATAACAAATGTTGTTACTCAAAAAGAGAAAAATATATTAAAAGAAATTTTTTACAAGATAGAGGTAGTAATAAATATTATTATATTTTTTATTTAACATTACTTAAAAACAACACTAACTGTATACTAAAAAATGTAATCAAAATCATAAATATCCCACATTTTGACATATACTCTAACAAAATTTTACATATAAAAATCATAATATGAAACTAAAAATTCAAATAATAATTGTTGTTGTTAAACACCAAAAATTAAACTATCAACATTTATCACATCAATATTTTTCGCTGTCAGATTTTACTTTTTTGCGATATTTTTTGCAGGAATTGTAGAACCAATTGTATTCGGTTTCTGTACATAGAATAGTAGCAAGTATCACACATGTTGACTCCTGGAGTGTTAAATAAAAAATGAGCAACAAAATATAAGATAATGTTGTGAAAGAAGTAAGGTGTTTTAAAAATAGTTTTACCTCTGTTGAATCATATATCTCATCAAGAGTTTTTCTATCACAGATTTGGAGGAAATCATCTGTAATAGATAATGTGCTCTGACTGGATAAATGATTTATTGTAGTTTTATTATTTGTTGCATCACAAATATTGTTAGACAACAGTGAGGGTACGTAGTTAAAGGGAAAATTAACTTGTAAAAGTAACAAAATTTAATAAGGGATCAAAGAAGAATGCAATATACCTTTTTTTAAAAGTAACAACCTCATGGATATCTGCATTTAAAAGAAGTCTCGAACCAAACATTGAGTTTGACAACGTTGGTGTACCTAGTTAATGACAGATGTTGTATAGCTAATAATCATATGTTTGGAGAGATATTTGTCATTGAAATAACAGTGATAATATATTTTCAGAACTTGATTTTTGTAAACTGTAAAACAATTATAATATTATTTTGGTTTTTTGTTTTAGTAAAGAAAAAAAATCTGGTTTGTAAAGTCATCCCACAAGGTGCAGCTCAATACATTATGACTGTAAGAAAAATACAATGTAAGATTAATTTAAATAATCATAGTTATTAATAAAAGTAGTGTTAATACAGTTTAAAAAGTTACCTGTTATCAGTTAATTCAATATTAACTATCTTGCTCTGTTTACCATTATTTGAGCTGACTTCTAAACTTTCTATCGCAGTTAGTTGTCCAATAATAACATCTAACAACAGAATTATGTAGGTAAATAAAAAACTTAGTATGTAAAAACTTGAAGGAATAATTATTGTTAAACACACCAACTAAATATGAATCATCAATCGGTGTTGATAGTATTTGATCGTATGGAGTGAATTGAAATCTATATGTATGAATGGGAGCCTCATCTAACTCTCGCAGTGAGGTGGAATACAGAAAATTAATCTTGTATGGATGTTGAGTAGCTTGAAAGAACCACCGTTTTGACTGACAACGAAATTGGTGATTATAAAATTTTTTTGTTCCTTGTCTGTTGTTTGAAATTTAGCAAAAAGTCACCTTTTTGTTGTTTGATATGCATATGGTAAGATGTTGTAATTTCAGATGCTGTAATTTTAAGATGTAATTTAGAGTTGCGTATGTATGTGTGTGTGTGTGTGTGTGTGTATATATATATATATATATATATATATATATATATATATATATATATATATATATATATATATATATATACCTTTTCATCTAACAATACCATCTCGATGCTGTTTATGTAGTCTGCTTTATTGAAGCTTGACATATTCCAAAGTCGAGTTATCCTGACTTTAATCTTTCACGTCTCTTTGACAGGGCTGATGTCATCAACAAAATCGTATCTAGTCATCATCTAAATAATGGGATAGGGTAAAGTATAAGATAAATGTTTAGTAGAAAATAATAAGAATGAGATAATTGTTTGTAGCATGAGTTATTGCGTAATAGTTAATATGTATTTATAAGGAGAAAATTATGTTAAATAACTGAGAGTAATGATAATAGCTTATTAATGATAATATCATAAAATAGTGATTTTAGGAGATAATAATTAAATTTAAAGGATAATATCGTAACAGTTGATATTACCAAATTAGTTTAGATTTGTAGTGATTTAGGGGTTATAAATTCAAAATATTAATTTGGGATTAAAAAGTAGTAATTTTAGGATATAATAATTAAATTAGTAATGATAATATTAGAAAAGTTAATATTATCACAACAGCTTTAGATTTGTATTGATTTAGGTATTATAAAATCAAAATATTAATGTGGGATTAAAAATAGTGATTTAAGGATATAATAATTAAGTAAATGATAATATAAAAGCTATTTAGATTGAAAAAGTAGTGATTTAGGATATTATAAAATCAACATAGTAAGTTATGATTGATATTATTTGTTCTTTTAATTTTATTTTAAATGTTTTAAAATCGTATAATATTATATTGTAATATAATTATAAATGGTATAATATTATGTTGTAATATAAATAAATTAGTAATGATAATATCCACACAGTTTAGATATATAGTGATTTTGTTATATCGTGTATTATAATATTATACCATACGTATGTATGATATTATGAATGGTATAATATTAGAAAAGTAGTGATTTTAGGATATAATAATTATGTTTTAACATAATTAAATTAGTAGTAATGATTTAGAAAAATAGTGGATTTTGGGATTATAAAATAAACATATTAGTATGAGATTATATATATGTATGATATAATATATGGTACAAGATTATAAATGGTATATAATATTGTAAAATTCTAAAAAATGGATTTATTGGGTTGTCACGGTTAGTAATGTTGGAACTTATATATATGTATGGTATAATATTCTAAAAGGTATAATATTATAAAATTCAAAAACTGGTGTAATTATGTAGCACAGGTGAAAACCGGAGTAATGGATGAGCATATTAATTATGTAGGACAAGTGTTGCAATATGAAAATGACAAATGTCATGCAATGGTGTTATGTACTGCAATTTAGTATATTTAATAGATAATATCCGCACAGTTTAGATAGATAGTGATTTTGTTATATACGTGTATTATAATATTATACCATACATGTATGAAATTATGAATGGTATAATATTAGAAAAGTAGTGATTTTAGGATATAATAATTATGTTTTAACATAATTAAATTAGTAATGATTTAGAAAAGTAGTAGATTTTGGGGATTATAAAATAAACATATTAGTGTGAGATTATATATATGTATGATATAATATATGGTATAAGATTATAAATGGTATATAATATGTAAAATTTTAAAAAGCAGATTTATTGGGTTGTTATTGTTAGTAATGTTGAAAACTTTTATATATATATATATATATATATATATATATATATGGTATAATATTATAAAAGGTATAATATTATAAAATTCAAAAACTGGTGTAATTCTGTAGGACAGGTGAAAACCGGAGTAATGGATGAGCATATTAATTATGTAGGACAAGTATTGCAATATGAAAATGACAAATGTCATGCAATAATGTTATATACTGCAATTTAGTATATTTAATAGATAGATTACTACCTCTATTTCATAATAATTGATTTTTTAGAAGAATTTTTTTTTTCAATTTATTTGTGGTTTACAACTTTTTATGAGAATAAATTAGTTACTTTTTTATATCATTCCTGACTTGTCTCATTGTCTCAAGAAATTTTTTCTCTTATATAATTATATTAGTAGTTTTCAACTTCCCATAAAAGGGGTACTAATAGAATTTCATACAATTTTTAATTATTAAATGATAGTATTAAATGACTTTTATTAATTTATGTGCATGAAACTAAAAACTACTATTATTATAGAATAGAGATAGTAATATTTTCATATGTAAATATAAAATTTTTAAATTACACATGTGGGTTCCACTCACAGTGACAGAAGTTAATTATGTGAAAAACAAAACTACATTAATTTAATTATACATATGAAGGAAATAAGATTTATTATAAATTATTGAAATAATTAATGTCATTAATTAAGTACTCCCCTATATTAAATGTCTTAATTTCCTTTTAGGATGTTCCAAAATAAATGTTCTATTTTTATATTAGTAACTATATTTATCATATTCTTCATGTTATACCCTCATAATTTTTTACTCAATTTTTATTGGATATGCAATTAATTTATAAAATATTATTATAAAGTTACATGAAATTCCTCTTATACTCTAATAATTTTGATACTATTTAAAATTAAAATTTTGATAATTTTAACATTACTCGATATTTAATGTTGGTCCGAAATTTCTTGTACCTATAATGGTATTTCTAAAAATGGCGATAATAAAAAATCATGTAATTTTAATTAGTTAAATAGTAAAATAACAAAATTAATTTTAAGAAATGACATATAAAAAAACTAAAATTAATTTATGTTATAAAGAGAGTAAAATAACAGTTGCTTTTAGACTCTTTCGACTCCTGATTTAAAATATATCCTACCTTTTCTAACTCCCATGTTTCATGTATTATCACTATTTCTTCACTGGCTTCTATTATCTATCACTCTTTTTATTTTTCCCATTAATTATTTTTTTAAGTTGTGCACACAACATATATATATATATATATATATATATATATATATATATATATATATATATGTGTGTGTTGTGTGTGTGTGTGTGTGTATGTGTGTCCCATAAGTATTATTTATAAAATTTAAAATACAGTATGTACATACTTGAAGTTTGTAAGGTTATTAAAGTTTGTAACCTAATGGTTAAAACGCACTAATCAGTGCATAATATTCTATACTTTTGATTTTTTAATGTTTAGTTTTATAATATGTTTTATGTGTATATGAGCTTATTAAGTGATTTTTTGAGTTCAGGAAGAATTGGAGCTGAAAAGAAAAAATATTGCTAAGAGGAGTAAAATAGGCAGATTTGACCTCTAGAGCTTCAACTGAATTTTGGATTATGTTAGAGTTTCAGAATGAGAAAATAGTCTTCTTGAAGTGGTAGAGGACGTCTTAAGCTTTTCAGAAAGATGTTATTTGCAAAATATCGAGTTCATTTGGGTGTCCAAACATTGTTTCAAAAAATACTGATGGGAATTGGATTCCTGTCCGGACTAGTAAGTTTAAAAATGTCATATCTCAAGATCCGGAAAGAGTTACAGGACGTGCAACCTGTCAAATCGAATCTAGTATAAAAATATACAAGTCCAGGGGGGTCAGAGTCAGGGCTCTTAAGTATGGAAGTCAAGGCGCTCTAGCTCCTGTCTCCGTTTGCGATTTTTGAGCCGAATGTCTTTCTAAAGCCATTTTGCACTGGATTTTGAGGGATTTTAGTAGTTTTTCCAATTCTTTTTCTCTTAAGTTAGGGTTTTCCTATGTAGACTATAAATAAATGTTATTAGACACTTGGGAGGGAGATCTAGCCTACAAACTTGCTCTCTATTATTTTTCGGTGATTTTTATGGCTATGTGTAACTAAACTTCTATTCTTTGATTAAGAGACGAAAACCTCAGATGTATTACATTGTGATATCTAATTGGTTTTCATTGTTTAATTATATTTTGAGTATTGGTTAATTTTCTGTACAAGAATTTTATGATTGATATGTTTGATTGCTAGGATGCATACTAGTTTATTAATCATTGAAATCTAATGCTAAATTAGATATCAAATCCGTAATTGTTTGGTCACTCTAATTTGTGAAACAACTAAGATTAATAATTGACTGCAGATCACGAGATTATTATATCTGAGAAAGGATACTCAACTAAATTAAATGCAACCGCTTGTGCTTGTGTTGTTTAGTTTCATCGGTTGTTTTAATTCTTAAAGCGTCTACTAAATTAAACTTTTAGCGTTTGTCTGAAGTTGTTTAGTAGTTAGGGTTATTTAGATCGCTTATTTCTATCTACTTATAATTAAGGAAAGACATGGAATGATTCTAAATGGTGAATTGATTCTAAGGGTGAATAAATATTAATTGATTATGCTTGAGTCAAAGATTAGTGTAAGTTTCTGAGTTGAAAGTTAATCTAATCCAAAGTTTGTTTTCTTTGATTTTCTTTAATAAATTATTTTGCATTATTTTTAGTTTACTTTAATAATCACAATCAAATCCCCCAATTTTGGTTACAAAGCATAAAAACATAATAAATCATTCTCTGTAGGATCGACTCTTACTTGTACTACTACATAATTATCTTTCGCAGTAAGGTTTTATTTTTGGTTGCCTGCGACAACACACCACGTACTTAAGTGCATTCAAAATTCTTTTTTGCTAAACAAAATGCATGCTTCGAAGTTTTAACCAGTTAAAATGCATATCAAGATTCTTTTTTACTAAACAAAATATATACTCTCTTTGTTAGGTTTGTGAGAATCATAGACGCAATCAAATGTGTACAAAACAGTGGAAGCATGACAAAATCATATTTAATTTTTTTCACAAACTAATTACCCAGATCATATTTTATGCATGTTATTAATTAAAACGAAGGATAAGAAGTTATGGAATCATACCCTTGTAGATTCAAGCTTCCACAGGTACGAGTTCAACTCCTAGTTCTTTGCGATCTTCTTGAATCTCCGGGATTGATTCCTTCATTTGATAAATGTTAGCCACCCAAGTATTTGGCCTCTATAGGTGATCCACCAAGGAAGAAGGATTATTCAAGAAGGAGGATGGTTGGCTAAACCCAAGTTTTTCTATCTCTGCAGAAAAACGAGTACTCTCCAACAATTGAAATTACGTCTACAGATATCTAGCATAAGACTGCTCTTATATAGATATTAGTTAACCCTTCTAATCTAATTAGAAATTTGGTTTTATTTAATTAATTAAAAATTTAATTAATTAAGCTCCCTAATCTTATTAGGGATAATTAATTAGCATCCTAATCTTATTAGAAATAAATGAGAGTAATTATATTAAATTAATTACCAAACTTCATTATAAATTAAAATAATAATAATAATTGTAATAATATTAATATGACTCTCTCTTATTAATTTATATTTAAAATATTAAATAATAAATATTAAGCTATTTAATTTATTCGATCACCATAGATTAAAGTAAATACACTTAACATATTATTACGATTATGCCATTAATTTCTTAAATAATTATTCTTCCTTTTATGGTGTGACCCTTTAGGTTCTCTATATTAAACCGGTTGTGAATAAATCAATTAGAACAATTCTAATCTCATTTAAATAAATAAATTAAACTATTTATTTATTTAAATAAATAATATTTATTCTACAATAAGGATAAGCTTTCTTAGCGATCAATGACTTTTCAGATATTATAAATTTCAACATTAATCATAAAAGAATCTTTGAGTAAATAGTTTCCATACAATTTAATTATTCCACCATACAATGTCCCAATTAAATATAAGACATGAAATTACTATTAAGTCTTATTTTATTTAATTATATGTATTTCGATTCCCAAATGAACAATTCTGAATGAATGCAAATTAGAAAGATACTATGATGATCTCAAGTCCAAGGATCACTTGTACTACTATCACTACGGGAATTCCTATTGACATGCAAGTAAAACTCCATTAGGTATTCCTTAGCGAGTCACATTCAGTGAACTTAATCTCTAATAAGCACCTTATACTTGCTTTAGTGTCTCCACACAAATGATCATGAGATCAATTATTCTCATCCAATGAGCAAGCAACGTATGTACCAATCTATCAGGATTCACTAATCCCCTTTTAGTACTCCAACGATTGGAAACAATTTTAGTTTTAAGCTATCTAAAAATTTAGATCTCATTAGCATAATCTCATCATGATTCTAAAAGCGTTGCTTAAAACTATGAGTTTATCACATATTATTAAACAGCACCATGTAGATAAATTAAATGCCTTCAATAAATAAATACTTTTATTAATAAATAAATAAGATTGTCACAAAGTATATGTTTTATCATCATACATGATTGGCTTGTATGCATACTACTTTCATTCTTACTCAGAGATGCAAACCATGTTTTGTTTAGTAAAAAAAGTATTTTAAGATGTATTTCGATATTGCTTTAAATAGGGAAATAATATTGCTATTTTTACATGTGCTTCGCTTAGGTGAGACTCATTCCACTATTTTGTGAGAGAAGATCATATAAAAATATCAAAATAACATATAAAAATAGTATTCCCCCTTCAAATAATATGAAGCAAATATCAAAAATCCTAAATTTTGAACAAACTATATTTTAGGGGGTGTTAGGCAATGAGTTATAAGTTGGACAAACCAAATTATAAGTCATTTTCTACTGTTTTGATGTTTGGTTATGACTTATCTTTTTAACTTATGAGTTGGCTTATAAATCAAAATAAATAAGCAATAATTTGGTACTTATTTAAAAATGACTTATAAGTCATTCCTAGTAAGTTGGTTTGACTAAATATAATTTTTATTTTGTTCATCTTTTATTCTGTTAAATTACATCTTTATTCTTCCAACCTAATATCTATTTCTTCTACAACGTAAACAAACATGTAATAAAAAATGTTAAGACAAAAATATCATCACCTATATAAATATAAAATATATATATATATATATATATATATTAGTAGGTATTATATTTATTTTGTATTATATTAAAATATATACATACATACACTATAATATAATATTAAATATATAATATTCACTACGAGAAAATAGCCTATCTGCATGATCACGATAGAATCATGACCGAATCCAAATTAATCGATAGTGGTCGCAGATTATCTCGGTCATTATCTCGCTCTTCGATGACGTATATAAGCGAATTTGACCGTTAATAATAGCAACAGATAATATCGTCAGGTTGAGTTAAGCTTTAGTGTGATGTGGTGCCACGTGTTAACAAACGGTAGTAGCGACCATATGCGGTCGCTAATACCAAAAAAAATTGTTCAAGAACACTCGCTGAAGGTAATAGCGATCACGTGCGGTCGCTAATACTAAATTTAAAAAAATTTCATGTTTTGTGGATTTTTCAAAAAAATTGTACCTGATTTGTACCTACTTTATATCCCAACACACATCAATATCTATAAATAAACTAACATGCATACAAATAAAACTAACACAATATAAACATCCATGTATAAACATAAATAAACCAACATAAAATCTAGATATAAATTTCATCACGTACAATATAAACATGTTTGTACATTCAGTCGGTAAAAAAAAGAATAATACAAATGTAGAACAAAAGAAGAGTACAAATGTCTTCAAGCATTAATATCGTCCAAATGGGACTGTAACAAAAGAATAAAATATGTTAAATATATAGTATATATATTGATACTAGTATGACTTATACAAAGAAAAAAAGACTCAATATCATGTATTATTGAATGTAAAAGTGGTTATATATAGCCTTACAATAACAGAAAGTTAAACATAAAGTTAATTAATAGGAATTATTTAACAAAAGCAAGACTAAGTCTACCACAACAATATATATATATATATATATATATAGTGATTAATTTGATTGTACTAAGTATTAAGATTACCTCATCATCATCCTACTGTCGTGCTGCTGTCGTCAATATATCTGCTAACTCATCAGGATTCAAAGACTGCTTTTGTCCGCCCAGTGTATAAATAAGATTACGATCATGACATATCGCTCTCACATAGTCAAGTAGGGTGCTGCGCGCCGATGGCACGATAATCGAAAGTAGATCGACTACCGAGTCGCTGTGCATTATCGATAATGGCCGTCGTTTTCCTTAGCCTTTGACGTAGTTCTTCTTCACAACAGACACCCTCTCCCATAATTCTTGATTAATCGGCGGTTGTAGGGTGTTAGCAGGATAACGCTCGTCCATTAAGCTCTTATAAGTGTCTTGTCATCAAGTTAAAAATTAAATAGTTAAAAATAAATATTTAAACTTAATCATGACGTACAAATTATAGGTTAACAACATATCAAAGTTATAAAAACTAATACCGCTATCTGGACAGCTTCAGGTAAACCATCATGGGTGGCCACATACACATCCAGCCAATGGATAGGCAGACCTTGAGATTGAGCCTCCTACAAAACATGATTTCATATTAATATGTAAATATGTGATATACTATCGACCATGACTGTAACATTAAAAAAACTTTGCAAAATACGTACCCTGACAGCAATATGCTGTAACTGTGATATAATGTCGCCCCTATAGATGCCTTTTGTCTTGTCACCTTCAGGTGCACCTGAGGCTCTATTCATGGCAGCAGTCTTGCGTCTCTTCACCTAGCTCTTAGCTCATCTCCACAGCTTACACATGTCATCCCATATGGGTTACGCACACCACCAGGGCTATACTCGTGTATGTACTACTCATCTTGTCCTTGATGGTCGACCTCTGCATTATGTAGGGTTTTCTGTCGTTCCTTGGTCAAATTATATTTTGTTCGAATGACACACTTTTGCCAGAAAAGTGTTTGTATTATTGATGAATGTGCGTCGTCCCATCTATACTTTTTCTTCAAATAAAACAATAATAATAATATTAAAATGGTGATAATATAATCCAACACTACTAAACAATATTAGTTCATTAATTATATTATCTATCATAATTTAAAAATATACCATAAATTTAGTCCAAATGGCATCCTTGTCGGGGCGAGAGGTGTGCTCGCCCACGTAATCACTGGTGTAGGCCAATTCTGTAAACATAGTTGTGAAATGCACTTCACAATCTTGTTTTCTTGAAAATCACTAAAATATACAACAATTTACATTAAAGATAAGTAATTTTATTATAATATTTAAAGCAATTTACATTAGTATATAAGAGCTAGATAATGTACGTGTTGTCCGGAGGGGGTCAAATTTGAATGAGAATTCAATCATCCGTATTAGTCGGGCCCTTCGGGACATGATTAGGACCCAGACTCAAGCCGCGCTTTCTTGGCGCTACTTCAGAAGAAATCTATAAATAATAATTTCTGGATGTTATTATGAGATATATGATATTACATATACAAATAAAATGACAATAATGACAGGTAATTGTATGAAATTGTTAACTATGACAACTATAAATGAAAGGTACATAAATATGACAATGATATAGAGAACATGTATATATATAATTGTATGTAATACAAGTAAAACTAAACATACACTTTAATGAAAATCGTTGTCTGAGTCAGAATCATTTTGAACATCATTTGGAGATTCTTAACCACCATCTTCTTCAGATTCAGTGTCAGTGTCAATCAATAACTCTTCATCCTCAAATTCAATGTCATATGCACAAGTATTGACTCGGGATCCAATTCATCAGGTTCATCTCCACCCTCTAACTGGATTACTTCATTGTTGTCCTCTACATTTATTATAAGAGGTCTATGAAACGTCTCCTATTGGTAGAACTCCTCATCTATTAATTGGACACGACTACATCCGTGAGTATTTATTATAACTTGTTAATCTGTAGGTGGTCTATCCCTTTTCCTAACAAGACTAGGAGTGTAGTATATTTGTACCGTTTGAGTTGGCAACACAAATAGTGTATTGATGTACGTGGAATTATAAAGGTTAATATCTACGATTTCATGTCGATCGACACGTATCCCTTTTTCTGAATCAAACCAACGAAACTTAAACAAGTTAATCTGACCCCCATAAGTACCCTACAATAACTCTATGATTTCCTCCAACTCCATATAAAAGCCACAACCAAACTCATTGTAACAATCTCCTTGAACACACATTCTAGTGGTAGTTGTTCTTTTACCACGAGCATATGTCTTTGTACGAAATTCACATCCATTTATTTTGTAATCATTGCGGCTGACTTCGTCCCTGTCTAGTCCATAGCTAGGACTTGTACATTTGAAGGATTTGTTCCCTCATTAAGAGCCTACAAAAATTATATTAAATTAAATGAATTCATAAATTAATATTAAATATGTCGTGTGTAAGACCCCAAATTATTAATAAATGAAATTTATTTTCCTCTATTTATTATTTTGAAATAGTAAGGGTTGATTTGATTAATGTGGATAGTTATGGGTAAAATACGCAAATATTTTAATAAGCAAGTGGTTATAAAATATTCATTATTGTTTGAGAATATTCGTTTGGTCGTGGAATATTCAGCATCGTCGGGGAATATTCGTATTGACCTGCCAGCCTTTTTTGGGCCCCATAACGGAAAGCGATTGGATGAAGAAAACGACAAATATAAGTTGTTTATAAATAACTACAGTAGTTGTTATCTATTAATCTTGTTGGAATACACGTGGTTAAAACACACTAATCACGCGTTGTTCAACAAAGATTAGCACTCAGATTGCACCAATTATTGATTCTTACGTAGAAGGCACTACTCAATAATTGTTACAAGAATTATCGCTCAGTATTTTATTTTATTGATTCAATAATTCACGCATTGATATTTTATATTACCGTTGTTTCAATAAATTGTCATTACACAAGATTTTCCATTATCGGAGCAATAATTCATATTATCCGAATAATATTATTGGATAACATTATTGGCAATGTCTAGAAAATTGCCTCAAGGAGAGGTTTGGTCACCTAATCAATTGCGCCAAGAAGAGAGAGATCCTTATTCGAAAGCCCCTCTTTCCGAGGAACTACCGTTGCCGAAGATTGTGATTCGTAATATTATTTGTGAATAATTAATTATTGATTTATATGATGAGGAAAATATTGATATAGATGGAGAAAATTTTTAATGTGACAATTGTTGAAAATTAATATTTTATCTTTTTCTGATAAAATAATTCATTTAAATATATTATTTTAATAATATATTAACGGCGATATTTTTATAATGAATGTGGGATATATGAGTATATGAGGATGAAGAGTATTTTTGTGGCATTAAATATTTAACACATATTTTGTGTGTTGGTGGACACAATTATTGACCTAAATTTGATTATAGCTTGTAAAATCGCCCGTTTATGGATTTCGATCAATTTCTGTTTGGAATTTGGAAAAACTTTTTTCTTCAAAGTTGTAGAGAATTGAATTTTCTATAAAAAGTCGCGAGATTTGAATTTTCTGACAAAAGGGCTATTTATTATGAATTATTGAAGTTCCAAAGTTCCGAAATAATTGATTTTTGGAAGTTTTAATTGTTTTAATTAACAAAAACGTTTTTTAGATGTATGAGCCTCATTTTACATGTGTTAGGTTGTTGATTTCAGATTCTCAAAGGTTGGCGTAGACAAATTTTTATAAATATATTATTATATTAAATTTTCGCTTTGGTGTTCTAAGCATTTTCCTATAAATAGGGTGCTTAGGTTAGAATTGAAAATCACACCGTAAATCAAGTTTTCTCTCTATATTATCGAGCGTATTCATGTGAGTATTTTGAGTATACTTTGAGTATTGCTATACGGTGGCAAGTTCAAGTCATAGCCTATATCCTGTTTCAAAATTAAGTCTCGATCTTTCGAGGTAAAGGATGTTATTTTCTTCTCAAATGATATTATTTCTTCAATATCATTATCTTTGAAATATTGGTTGGAACTTTTTATCAAATTTGGAACTTTTTCATGTCGGAGTTACTATTTATGAGTTACTATTCACGAGTTACTATTCATGAGTTACTATTCACGCGTTACTATTCACGAGTACTATTCACTAAGCGTGAAGATGTTTTTTGTGAAATTTCTATCTTTTGGTGTCGGAGTTACTATTCACGTATACGGCACTACTCACGTATACGACACTATTCACGAATACGGCACTATTCACCAAAAAAATGAAATTTCTTCTTTTTATTTAAAATATCTATTATGGATACTAGCTTTGATTGTATCCATGTTTTGATCATTCTTAAATTTAACTCCACTCTGATTACTTATGAAGTATTTTTGAACTTGGATTGTTTAAAATACGAATCCTTAATATTTGTTCTTTTGTTTCACTGGATTCGTTTTCTTTAAAATATTTTTCATCATCCTCAGTCCTAAATGATGATATTACTGAATATCTTTGGCCTGTAGTGCAAAGATGAATGATTTTTTGATGAATATCTTTGGCCCGTAGTGCAAAGATGAACAGGTGTTGAGATGAACATGACCGATCGATTAATATCTTTGGCCCGTAGTAAAGATGAGCAGTGTTTAGATGAACATGATTAATCGATGAATATCTTTGGCTCAGTAGTGCAAAGATGAATATTTGATTCCAGATATATATTGATTGATGTTACAGGATAAAATATCGACGATGAACTTTTAAATTCATATATAAAAGATAGTAGTTTGCATTCTCTACTTAACTCTTCTAATGAATTGTTGTTTCACTGCAGCTTGTTGATTTAAAACCTGGTTGTCTATTGTATTCTATTAGATTTTTCCTGTTGGAGACTAACGATAATTTGTTGTATATTATCTTAGTCATAATATTCTTTTCTTCGGGCTAGTTGAGCTCACCCTTTTCCTTTTTGTTCCATTTTTCTTCTCGGGAGGCGAGAATGTGGTAGAAGTAATTAGCCGGGGTATGGAATGAAGGTTCTAGAGAGAGTTGTTTAGTAGTCCTCACCATTTTTATAAAATAATGTATCAATAATTATGATGGGGATTTATTTGCGTGTGGATATTGTCTAGATGGCAATATCTGGTATTTAAACTCACGTTTATATGTTGTAATAATAAAGTTGCAGTTATTTCTGTACCATGTATTTGGCGACTCAGAATGGGTTGGATGGAATGGACCTATTTTGGGGGCGTCACATCGTGCTTAATTAACTTAACTTAATTTGTCCTTTAGCCAAAGTGCAAAATTTTAATCACGACTGAGTTGAATATCATTATCAATGATGTCATTTTGATTTTCTTTTAACTCATATTAACATATGAATATATGAGATTGCAGTTTAAGATATAAAAGTTAAATATGAATTTTACATGTATACCTCAAAAATTTGTCAATCTCCTCTCAATTGAGAAGAATGTACGTACGTGCAACATGTAATTCTTGCTCAAAGAGGAATATGCGTTTTCCTTTTCCATAAGCGCGACCTGGTAGACCAAATACAAAAAGCCAACCATTTAGTTCAACATTGCTCCTATCATCATGTCTCGGGACTCGATTGACCTTTGTCAAGACTTCGTCAGGAAAATAGTCTGAGATAAACGTAGATATCTCATGAAAATTGTTGTCCCATATATCGACCCCTAGACGTAAGCTCTATTCTTTACCTTTCTCTTAAGGTTTCTCATCACCCTCTCAAAAGGGTACATCCATCTATTTTGAACTGGATCACCAACACAAGTTTCATAGGGTAGATGGATTTACAAATGTTCCATGAAGTCAAAAAAAATTATGTGGGAATATTTTTTCAAGCTTACATGTGATATCAATGATGTTCTTCTCAATTATAGACACGTCATTTTCATTTAATGTTTTTGAACATATGTCTCTAAAGAAATGACTAAGATCAGTCAAAGCATCCCATATTGGTTTACTAAGCAAGTCCCGAAATGTTATATGCATGAGTCTCTCCATGAACACATGACCTTCATGACTTTTCATCCCTTGAAATTTCACACTTGTAACGCACCTTCCAATGTTTGACACATATATTCAACGTACTTTTTGGACAATGTATACCTTGTTGAGAGATTGCATATTTAAAATTTGATGTTGATAGTAAATATTCATGATTATATGTAAGTCCTTCAAGGAACACATGTACAAGGACTTAGTGGTAGATCAAACTTGTTAGGTTGATCTGAGCTTTAATTTTTATCATTTTGTAAATGAATGTATTTAAGAAAAGATCAAAGCTGTTAGGTTGATCTATATCTTGAGATGTAATAGATAGGCTTCAAAGTAGAATCAGTGTGCAAGTCGTTATAAGAGATGCGTGAAGCCGAAGGCGTAATCGCAGAAAGCATCGAGAATCGTAGTCTGTCTATTTTTGAGGGCCTCTCATGAAATCATAGAGTGGTCCAAACGCCTGCCAAATCAAACTCAAGAATCGTAGAGTGCTCTCGGAAGCGTAGAGTCTGCAAGACAATCAAGTGAAGAGCGTAGAGTACCAGAACTTAAGAGAAATCGTAGTGTTCTCATCATCAGTACCAGATCAAGCTCCAAGGTGGCAAGACACCACGATCAAGATCGTAGTTTATCATCTGTCTGCATCTGAAGCATCGAGTTGTGTCCATTAGTTTAAGAATAAAAGTCAACAAATATGGAATGGATTATAGACGTTGAGAGTATCAGGAGTCCCAATGACACAACAGTCATCCTTAGTATGTAACAAAGAAATGTATTGAAGAAGCTAAGGAAAGTACTATAAGTTAGCAGAAAATACCTTTTCAGGTGTTAGGTGAGATAGCAGTCTGCAGTGTTAGTGGGCCAGACAACAAATCAGAAGATGTACAGAAAGTCTCTATCAGTGCTCAGAAATGTCAAATACAATTAATGCTACAACGGACGACTTCTAACGGATGTATTTCAAAGACACCTTATATGCAAAAGGAAAGATGATGCAAGAACTAAGCAAGCACAAAAAAATGAAAACATTGAAGAACACTCAATGCTCAACTCTACGATCTGAAAAGAAAACTTGCTCAGCTACTCAGTTCTTTCTAACTTAAGCCTAAAGACAACTGAGTAACACCATTCAAGAACTCAACTATTATCAAGTGAAGTAAGAAGTTCTAAGTCAGAAGGACTTGAAGAGTTCTAAGTAAACTGAGAAGTACCAAGTCTGCTGGACTTGAAGAGTTCAATAGTGAACTAAGAAGTTCCAAGACTGCTGGTCTTGAAGGAATCTGTGAGATTCAAAGATTGTAAAAGATATCCTTAGTGGATTTCCTACTCGAGGAGTAGAAAAGTGGACTAGAGCTGAAAGTGCTCGAACCACTTAAAATTATCTGCGTCTCTTATATTCTTCAATAATAATCGTATAATCGCCATAACTGCTTAACTTCTATTAACTCGTTATATCTTAAAGGGAAAACAAACAAATCTCAATTCCGCTGTGATTAAATTATTATCTAACTAACAAGTATTTTTGGAACGAAGAATTTTAAAATATCTATTCAACCCCCCATTCTAGATAATTTTTGTGCCTCTGGAAACTAACAATTGGTATCAGAGCAGGTTCTATCAAACAACCTACAAAGCTTAAGTAGATCCAATGACACATCTGATAAACGAATCAAAGACTGGAGGAGGCAATAAGCCACCTATGTGAAACAAAGATAAATTCGCTAACTGGAAAGTTCGTATGCAAGCCTATAAGGATTCAATAGATGAAGATCTATTTGAAACTGTTTAGAATGGGCCCTATATTCCTACAAAGCTTGCATCAACTTCAGACGACCCAAACAAAATTTAGATCAAGGTCAAAGTAGAATGGACTGACAACGAAAAAGAAAGCTGTTCAACTTAACAAAAAGGCCAAGAACATTTTGTTCCAATCTTTAGAAGATGACCTGTTTAAAAATGTGGTCAACAGTAAAACAGCAAAGGAAGTATGGGAAGCATTGCTCATCATGCATGAAGGAACAGAAGAAGTCAGAGAAAACAAGCAATCTCTTCTGACTCAGCAATATGAAATGTTTGCCCACGTTCCAGGAGAAAATGTCACTTCCACCTATGAAAGATTCAATGTTCTGCTAAACTCTCTTCGAGCCTTTGGAAAGATCTATCCAAATAAAGATCTAATCATAAAGTTCATGAGAGCCTTACCTAGCAAGTGGGACGCCAAAACCACTTCCATCAGAGAATCAAATAATCTCCATGAAATGACTGTTCAACAATTATATGGCAACCTTCTCACGTATGAACTAGAGCTGACTCAACGAGCAAAAACTCTTTCCGAAGGAAGAAAAAAGGATAAAGGGGTTGCTCTCAAAGCAACATATAATATTTCCTAAGCTAACACTGAAAATGACTCTGAATATGATGAAGATGATGATGAGGACTTTGCAATGCTGGTAAGAAAACTCAAAAGGTTTATGCGTCAAGGCAGAAGCAGCAAACCTAAGAAAGTCAACAACTACAACAGCCAGGAGCAGATAAATGACTTATGCTACAACTGCAAAAAGCTTGGTCATTTCATTGCAAACTGTAACAAACCTCTTAGAGAAGAACTAAAGAGGATCAAATTCAAAGAAAGAATTCAAAGGCAACAAGAGGCCCCAGAAGAAAGACAAAGGTCTTGTGGCCGGAGGATCGTGGAGTGACTCAGACAACGACTCAACTCCCGAATCTGGAGATGATGAAGATCCTCAAATGGCAAATCTTTGTCTGATGGCCAAACATACAAAGGATAAGAAGAGCTCTGACATTCATGAAGTAAGAATAGATGAGGTATTTGACTTTAACTCTCCTGATGTAGATATTGATGATTTAAGAACTGCACTACATGACATAACATTTGATCTGCATTAATACATGAAATGGTTCAGATTTCTGTCTAAAGATTACACTCTTCTTCAAAAAGAGAAAGAGAAAGTTCAGGAAGAACTGAAAACAGCTCTTCTAAGTACTAACTCTCTCTCCAAATTTGAAGTTGAGAATAAATTCTTAAAACAGACCAATGAACTTAATGCACAAAGAGAGTCAAATCTAACTTCTAAGATTGAGGAACTAGAAAAGACAATCTCTATATGGAATAAATCCTCTTCTTCCATAGACTCCCTGATCTCCGGTCAGAGAAGTACATCTGATAGAACAGGATTAGTTTTTGGGGAATCCACTTCAGAACTATATGTGGAAAAGATAAAAGAAACTAGCTCTAGTAATGTTTCAAATTTTAATAGAAGCATTACATTTATGAAATCCTCACAGAAGGAAGAATCAGTTTATCCCTGCTCTTCTGATCCAATCCATGCTTTAAGGCATAACGGATCCCATGTTGGCCTAGGATTCAGAAAAGAGAAGAGTAACTTAGACACTACTCTCCAACCTCGAAGGGTCGTAGAGTCGAGTAAAATCAACTCCACGAACTAACTGGGTAGGAACAGTAGATTTAAGCTTCACTCTTCACCAATCATGAATCACAAGGATACATGGAAGAAGAAGAACCAGTATAAAAGAAGGATTGCTAAGAACCCACATAAGTCTAAATGGAGGAAGAATCCACATACACACACAAGCATGCATCATATTAGATGTCTTGTATGTAATAAGATTGGTCATAAGGCTGCAATATGCTACCATAATCGTATGCATATGAGACCCAAGGTTAAGCAAATTTGGGTTCCCAAGGGTACTAACAAAGTAGGACCCATGCAAGTATGGGTACCAAAATGAGAGTTTAATCTTACCACAGGAACATAGCTCCACGATCACAACCTGGTATCTGGATAGTAGATGCTCAAGGCACATGACTGGGAACAAAGCCCTCCTGTCTAACTTCATAGAGAAGGAGGGTCCGTCTGTCATCTTCGGAGACAATGGCTCTGGCAAGACAAGAGGATATGGATCAGCTGGGAATGGGGCAGTATCATTCAGTAAAGTAGCCTATGTGGAAGGATTACAACAAAATCTTCTGAGCATAAGCTAACTCTGCGACTAGGGAATCAAGTCACATTCCTCAACAATCAATGTCAAGTCAGAGATCTGAAGACATCTTCTATAAAGCTGATCGGAACAAGAGAAGGAAATGTCTAAACTGTTAATCTTGGTCAACTGAGCTCTGACAAGACAATATGCTTTCTGGCTAAAGCATCTGAAGAAATGAGTTGGTTATGGCATAGAAGACTGTCTCATCTCAACTTCAAAAGCATGTTAAAACTGGCCTCCAAGGATCTAGTAGCAGGCTTACCCAAGTTCAGCTTCGTCAAAGAAAGGCCATGCAATGCCTGTCAGCTTGTAAAACAGACTAGAAGCTCATTCAAGAGCAAAACGGTCAACTCAATTGATAAGCCTCTGCAGTTGCTTCACATAGATCTATTTGGGCCAATTCCAATGACAAGACTTGGAGGGAAGAGATACTCATTGGTCGTAGTGGATGACTACACTAGATTCACATGAGTGTTCTTTCTAAACTCAAAAGATGAAACAAGCTCCCAACTAATCCAAATTTTTAGACTAGTGATGAACGAGAAAGGGGAAAAAATCAAAGCTATAAGGAGTGATTATGGTAGAGAATTTGACTTCTCTGAGATGGACCAGTTCTACACAGACAATGGCATCAGTCACAACTTCTCAGCTCCACGAGCTTCTTAGCAAAACGGAGTAGCTGAGAGAAAGAACATAACGTTGATAGAGGCTGGAAGAACTCTACTAGCAAAGAACTCATCCACTGAAGAAGTCAAGAAGATTGCATCTTTTCGTATACAGATCTCTTGTGCACTCTACATTAAAGAAGACTCCCTAGGAACTGTGGAGAGGAAGAAAGCCAAGTGTCAGCTACTTTCATGTGTTCAGATGTGCATTCTATATTCTCAACAATGGAAAACAGTATCTGACAAAGTTCCAACCCAAGTCAGACGAAGGAATCTTTCTCGGATATGCCACAGACAATAATGCTTATAGAGTGTTCAACAAGAAGAAGCTAAGTGTTGAAGTCTCGATTCACATCATCTTTGATGAAATAGACTTGGACAAAACAGAGTCTCAAGACACTACGAATGATAATTCAGACACTATGAACGAGGTCGTCAAGCTTAACACCACGATCGTAGTCCTAGAAAATGAAATCGTCGAGCCAGGAGAGGAGATCGTAGAGAGAACTACGTCAATCAATGAACCTCCACATCAAGAAGTAGAAATTGATCTTGAAGATCTCAGACAAGAAGGCATCAGGACAGATTTTCCGAAAGGAAACAGATGGAAAAAAGATTACACTCAAGACCTAATCATTGGAGATCCAAATGCAAGGGTCAAAACAAGAGCTGCCACTCAAAATGAGTGTTTCTATCTAAGATTTCTATCACAAATGGAACCCAAGAAGATAGAAGATGCTATGGAAGACTCAAGTTGGATAGAAGCAATGCAAGAGGAACTAAATCAGTTTGAAAGGAGCAAAGTATGGAGATTAGTTCCAAGACCAAGAAATCACCCAGTCATTGGCACCAAGTGGGTCTTCAGAAATAAGATGGATGAAGATGAGGTGATAACATAGAATAAGGCAAGACTGGTAACCAAAGGTTACTATCAAGAAGAAGGCATTGACTACGATGAGACCTTCGCACCTGTTGCCAGATTAGAAGCCATCAGGATATTCCTTGCCTTTGCTGCTCACATAAAATTCAAAGTCTTTCAAATGGATGTCAAAAGTGCATTCCTAAATGGTGAACTTCAAGAAGAAGTATATGTGGAGCAACCTCCAGGTTTTATCAATCCAACTCTCTCTAATTATGTCTATAGATTATACAAAGCCTTATATGGTCTTAAACAAGCACCTAGAGCATGGTATGAAACACTAATTAACTTTCTTATTGAAAATGGTTTCACTAGAGGTAGAAAAGATACCACATTATTTCTTAGAAAGCATAAAAACAATGTCTTATTAGTTCAAATATATATTGATGACATTATCTTTGGTTCTACTGATGAAAAACTATGTAAGAGATTTACCAAGATTATGCAGAGCAAGTTCAAAATGTGCATGATGGGTGAGCTGAATTTCTTCCTTGGATTGCTGTTGGGTAAAATCTAATTATGCACAACACGTAAGTATACGTGGTCAACAAGTAAAATAATAGTAAGTCGAGTATCGTTCCCACGGAGAAATTAGTAAGAAATTAACTCCCACAATTATCAGCTTCCTATTAAACCCAATTTTATTAAACTATCCAGTTTAATGACTAAAATTATTAAAAATATTAAGATCACAAAATAATCACAAATCTCAAAAACTGAATTTCTAAACAAGTATTGGAGAATTAGGCTTACAACTTCACCCTAAGCTTCACTCTGATTATTACCCTTTATTCCAGTTTAATTTATTATCCCAGTTTATTAATCAAGAACACGAAAGTAGAATTAGCCACCTCTCGATGCACTAACACCATATTAACTTAAATCCACAATTTAGATAGAATTAAGTTAAACACCTTAATTAACTAACTCACTATATCTCTATGTGAATTACAATCAAAGAAAGTTTAAGTTCAAGTTCTCTATTCGATTACATGCGATGTTAAGCATATCTCTACCCTAACATTCATCAAGATTCTGCTCATTCACAAAATTCAAGAACACATGCTATATTAACTAAGTCTAGACTCGTACTTCCTCTCTCGAATCCATTTAAGTCCACAAAGAATTGTTGATAAGGCAATTCATAAATTCAAGCATAAATTAATATAGATAAACTGAGGAATAGCTTATTAAACTGAAAATCAAAGTTACATAACCATTATACCACTTAAAGATCCATCATAAGCCTAAAAAGTGATTTAATTCATCATAAACGAAATAAAAACGGAATAAATTAAAGATATCATCCTTCCAATTACAAATATAAACTAAAAGAAAAGAATAAATCTAGAACCACCCTTTTTTCCAGCCCAATTCGATATTGATATGAAAATCCTTCAATTATCTTCACTCCAATGCTTGCTCCAAAAATCTGTCTTCTTTTAATGTTAATTGCCTTGTTTATATGATATATCCCAAACTTGCTATTTGATGTCAGATATAACACTAAGACATGCATTCTGATTGAAATTCCATGCCAATATGAGTCCCAAGCCATTTTAAACACCTAAACTCTAGTTACTGTAGCATTTGAAATCAAATAAACAACTATTTTGTTTCGAACCCAGCTTCCTACGGGTGTTGCTTGAAAATAAAGACGTCCCAGTGAGCATGCTCTCGACTTGAGTTCAAGACCCCCACCCCTATAGGGTGTAAGGCATAAAAAGCAGCCCGGGGGTGGCTTCTGCTAGCTAGTCATTATAAGCTCCAAACTTGCTAATTTTTTGCCACAATTTCCCCCTTTTTGATCAATTGCCACACCACCAAACCTACTACAAAATAAAAATAAACAAGTAAAAACAAATAATAAAATTAATGAATTAACACCGATTAAGTTTGAATTAGGAACCGATTCGTGGGTATAAAATCCACTTATCCAAATCCCCCAAACTTAAACCGTGCTAGTCCTCGAGCACAAAACAAACTAACATGTTATGCAATGCAATGCAATGATATGTAATGCATCTAACCTATATGCCTACGCATCTAGCAGTCATCCTAGAATCAAAGTATTTAACCGGCCTCAGAGAAATCAAGCGAACACGACGACACGTCATATCAAAACTAATTAATAATGTGACGCCCCCAAAACAGGTATACATCACCCATCTTGGGTCGTCAGAAAATACATGGTACGAATACAAATACAACTTAATTATACAACAGTCGTGTAAAATACAACAAAACATAATCTAAGAGTTTTAATAAGAATATTGTCATCTAGACAATATCCACACTCAAGGGAGTCCTCATTACATTTATTGTCACACTATTTAACAAAATAGTGAGGACTACTAATATTATCATCTGGACCGTCACTCCGTTCCCCAACTAGTCCCGGCTACGTTCTCATTTCCTTAAGAGAATAGTGAAAGAAAGGGTGAACTCAACTAGCCCAGTAAGAAATATTATGACTAAGATAATGCAGAATAAATTATCATTAGTCTTCAACAATGTTAAACTGATAAAATACAGTAGACATCAAGTTTAACTGCAGCGGAATAAGCAATCCATTAGAAGAGTCTAGTAGAGCATGATATCTACTATCTTCTATGTTTTAAAATGTTTTCATCAATTTTATCATTTGAGACTCGGCTTAATAAATAAACCACATCATCTAATCATCCCCGCACTACTGCCAAGGATATTCATTAAATCATCAATGGTCATGACTATACCGAATAATCCTCGGTCATAATCATACCAAAATTATCCATCAATGCACTACAAACTCTTCGAGGACTTTTACCACATCATTTATAACATTACTGTGTCATGATTATACCGAATGATCCTCGGTCATAATCATACCAAGTCCATCTATGCACGTAAGCAAAGATGACTTTCATCACAATATAAGCATGAGGATGATGACAATGATATAAGCATTAATCAATGAAAACAAGGATAAATATTAAAGACTTTAAATTTATCCAAATATTATCAACCACTTAATAAACTCATCATCTAATATTATTAATATTATAACAATATTTTAATCCCTTCTTAAACTTATAAACAATTTATTTCAATTATTTACACTTTACCAAATAATGCATTTAATCATTCAAAAATGCCATACTCATAAGATTTTATCACCAATGATTAAATCCCTCATCAAAAATCTGCATATACCCTATATAGGATTCCCAAGCCATAAAATCCTATTTTTCAATTTTGTTACTTCACATAACATATTTAATTCATTTACTCATATTAGTTCATTTTCATGAAAAATAACAAATCAGTCCCAAAAATATTTCTTTTCTGGGATTTAGCATAATATAGTCCCATATTGAACATATATTTTTCTCAGAATTTATAAAATTCATTTACTATTCTTCATAATGCCAAAACTGCCGAATATTTAGACATTTATCATAAATTTTACTTTTGTCCAAAAATTCCAAAATTTACAGGGTATACTCCTGTTATATACATGTACTCCCAATAAAAATTTCACCAATTTTGGAGTTAACCACAAAGAGTTATAAGGGTTTACTTTTAAAATAGTCTTTTCCCATAAAATCCATAACTCTTAATCTATACGTCCAAAAATCGCCATCTTTGGACACAATATAGAAAACTCATCAAATTATCATTTTAATTTTTTTCCAGAATCTTTGAGGGTCAGAAAAATTACAAAACTGCCCCTGGTAGAAACCCCTTTTGAATGAAAATACTATTCATATGAATACAAAGGATCATTCACCATGCAAGCGATAATCCACATAGACAGGTTATTCCAATAGAATAATAAAGAATGGAATAACAGAAGAATTCACCATGCATGCGATAGGCCATGCAGACATAAAGTTGTTATTCTCAGCAGAATAATAAAGAATTGAACCAGCCGCCGTAAACCACATGCATGTGATATTCCAAAAGAATAATAAAGAATGGAACCAGGTCATACGTAAACCGCATAGACAGGATATTCTAATAGAATAATAAAGAATGGAACCAGGTCATGCGTAAACCGCACAGACAGGATATTTCAACAGAATAATAAAGAATGGAATAATAGAAGAATTTCACCATGTATAAGATTGCATGTAGAAAGCAGTTATTCAACATAATAATAAGGAATGGAATAACAATAGCTCTCTTCATGAATACGAAAGAAATAATACCTCTTACCTTAGAAGAAACTGGATATTAGAATAGTGAGGTAGTAGACTTCTCTTCTTCTTTCTCTCTATAATTTCTCTCTATAATAATTGCTCTAAAGCTTTAGTGAATTGGTGAGAAATGAAGGAAGAATGAGCATCTATTTATAGAAAAATATAGTTTTGATAATTGCACGATTTGGGGCTCAAAATATTACAGTACAATACCTCCAACTTTTCTTTCATTTTTAATTTACTCCTGCAAGTATTATCAAACTTGCACCACCTCCCCTAATAGTAAATAATGTGAATCAATAGTTCAATCATGTGAATCAATAGTTATAATCATGTGAAAATACGAATTACAGTATAGTACCTCCATCTATACCTCCATTTTTAACTTAGTCATGCAAGTATTATCAATCTTGCACTAACTCCCCTAATAGTACAAGAATGTGATTCAATAGTACACACATGTGAACAAATAATTATATAAGCATGTGAATTAGTAGTAATTAATTGCTCATTTATCCGATTAATTACCCGATCTATCAATATAACCCCCAGACATCAATTATCATCGGAATAAATGTCGATTTTCACTAACACTAATAATTCCAACACAATGGAACTATCAATTTCATCTTTAATCAACACAATCTTATTCATCATTAATATTATAACTCACAATATTTAACAACCAGGTAGTTCCCAGGAAAGAGGGGGCTTTCCGATAAGGATTTCTTCTTATTGGCGCTCAATTAGGTGACCAAACCTCTCCTTGACAGAACTTTTAGACATTGTCAATATTGCAAATAATAATATGAATAACTTTATCGTCTTAATTATTGATTTAATAATATAACATATTATGCAGATGATACTGTGACAATAATTGAATCAATAATATGAGAGATATGATGCAACAATTACTGTAGCAATAATTGAGTATAACTGAGTGACTTCTTACGTAAGCATGAATAATCAATACCGTGGCTACTATGCAACCATGAATATTACTGTACTTTTACCACCGATTATTTTATGACAACTTGCTTACTTTGAAAAGTTTTCAAATATCACCCTTAAATTTAGCCTTTTATCAATTTAACTATTTACTAAAACAGAAAAAAAATTGAATACTTTTATTTCATTAAATTCGGGATCTCACAAATAATCCCTCACTAATCATCGAATCTTACACTGTTATTACTGGTATAGTGTGTGTGTGCTTAACATCCATGCTAACTGATACAAATTTAAATTTAATACATACATAGTTTCTTATAAGGCCTCATACAGTATATCTTCAAGAATGTCAACAACAGACGATTTCCAACTAAAACCAAGCAATTACCACTATTAAGGGATCACATATGGTACTTATGTTTTATTTTTCATCATGGGGACTCTTTGCACTTATTTCCCATTTTATTCTCTCTTTTTTTTAGATATTTTCTATGACTGTGCAATGTCTCATTCCATTAGGCTAACAGTGCTACCCATTAGCGAGCTTTCAACCAACGACTCCCAGACCATATAAGACCTTAGGGCGCTAGGTGTAAAGACAATCCCCTCGGGT
Source organism: Panax quinquefolius (assembly GCA_020205615.1). Taxonomy (NCBI): domain Eukaryota; kingdom Viridiplantae; phylum Streptophyta; class Magnoliopsida; order Apiales; family Araliaceae; genus Panax; species Panax quinquefolius. Next base: position 147,536,665 of record CM035152.1, read on the forward strand.
ATACTTACTCAAGTAACAAAGGCCACGAAACAAGACTAGCCATGATCTTTATTTTTTTTAATATAAATCTTATGTACCCCACATTTTCCCCCTAAACTTAGGTTTTTGCCTAATTCTTCGTCTTCACTGCCTATCCTTGCCATTCTCTCATATATACTAACATTATCCTTTAGAAACTCTTTATGTATCAATTTGAACTAATCAGTCAACATCGGTGTTATTAACGTGCTACCCTTTTTATACTAGTTTCAATCAAGCACAAGATCCAATTCATAACAGAAACTACATCAAGGTTCTAATACTTGTCTACTTAATCCCAATCTCATCATTGGCCAAAATAAAATGAACTATAACAACTGCTGGACATATGCAAAATAACACAATACTTAACTAAAAAATTTTATTTTATTTTTATTTATTTATTTATTTTATTTATTATTTTTATATATGTGGTAAACATAATATGAGTGCAAAAATAAATAAAAACTATTTACGATCCTAAGCTACTATGCAACTACATGATTACATGAATGCAACATTTAATAATCCTAAAACTAAACAATGAACTAACATATGCAAACCTAGCTAATGAAATTAAATATGCAAACATGAAACTAAATCCCCCAAACTTGAAAATTACAATGCCCTCATTGTATATATATAACAATAAATATATAAGGACTTCCCTGTAATCACTTAAGCCTGGGGTAGTGGTGGGTGTTCTTCTTCATCGGAGTCACTTGGCGGAAACCTTGGCATTGGGGCTGGCTGCTGGTATGGGAATTGTGAATTGGGATTGAAGCTCTGGCGCTTCGCGTTCAATGAGGCGAACAATAGATTCATGGCTTCAAATATGTGGTCCTGCCTCGTTGCGAGTCACCACATCTCTTTTCGTGCTTCCTTGTTATGCTCGTCCACTTGTTTTTGAAAGTTAAGGAACTGAGGGCTAGATATGGCCTCGGGCTGTGATGTTGCCTCTGTTCCTTGCTCTCCCATTGATGCCGCCCCTGGAACTCTTCATGTTTCGAGCTATCGGAAGCGTCAGCCTCATCCTTCGAGGCTGATGGAAATATAAAGCCTAATCCTCTAGGATGCGACTCACCTCCAGGCCATACCGTATATCGTGCAATCATTCTTGAATCTAGTGTCTGAAGCGGTATCTGGGTGATCTCATCATCGTACCATCTAACTCCCGCTTGCCTACACAACCCACAAATGAGTGATGGGTGTGGCAAGCCGCCTGAGAATGGTCCTCGTAAGCATCTTTGAATTGAAAAGCTGATTATAGCCCCTACGTCGATGATAAAATCTTGTACAATGGCATACAAGAGCAATGCATTTTCCTTGGTCACATCTGACGTGTGTGTGGATGGAAATAACTTGGTGCATAGGAATGCGTACCATATATTGCCATACCTGCTGAGATCCTTGCTGTGAAAAATAGTGCATCCTTTGTGACCTTTGATCCATGTGGTACCCGGTTTTGTCATTTCCTTCATAATAACCTCATAATCAGGATCATGATCACGTAAGTGAGCATACTGGCAATGTCTAGGCACTCGTAACTGGTAATATGTGTTGATGGCATCGGCACTGAAAGGAACTAATCTTCCCCGCACAAAAGCATTGAAGAGGGCCTTATCCTCGGCGTTAGCATAAAATTCTTTGACCACACTTACAACTGCAGCCTCGGGTCCTTCCGTGAACTTATTCCACCCTTTCTGATATATCTGTTGTATCATTTCACCGTCGACATGGTCCGATGCCAACCCCCGCTATGGTGTGAGTGCTTTTGACACCATGTAATCGTAGCGGTTGGCGGCGGCGGCACTTATAAATTTGCGTCGGTCGAAGGTTCGTGTTGGTGGTGCGGTTCTGGAAATCTCTCCACATTTCCTCTTTGATGTGGGTTTAGATGCCATTGAATTCGAATTAGGAAGCTTTAACAATAAATTTCCTCCCAAACTTCACTTATGCAATCTGTCGAACACTTAGTATGCAAGATGTTCAATTCAAACTTAGTGATTTTGCTTCAACTATGGTGATAGAAAGGGAGGAATTGGAAGACAAATTGCTCACTATCAATTATTGTATAAATTCGCCCAATAATAACCCTAATCCTTGACTCTCTGATTTGGTTGAATTATATTTGGTTGGCTTGGGTTGTGAGTGGAAGCTTTTATAGAGATGAGAGATGGTGAAAGGTTATGTGGTGAAATAGTGGGCAAGTATGTTAATGAAGTGGGATGATGGGTATTAACTTGCCAAAACGTGGGTAGAGAGTGTATTAAAGATGTATGGGAGTGGGGTTTCAGTTGGGGAAGAAGTAGAAGAGGTGTAAACGTGATGTAACTGCCGAATCTTATTGGTTCATATTAAGGACCCCCGCCCCTGCGGGGGGTATTGTGCTTTATAAGCCCGCCCCGATTGGCATGTACACTATTTTTGGACTTGAGACCCCCACCCCGGCGGGGGGTATTGAGCTTTAGAGACCCCGCCCCGGCGGACATGCAATCTGTTAACGAGATGTAGAGACCCTTCGCCTTTACGGGGTAATAAAGTTTAGGGCCCATTTTGGGCTAGTTGTAAGACCCCAACTTATTATTAATGAAATTTAATTTTCTCTATTTATTATTTTGAAATAGTAAGGGTTGATGTGATTAATGTGGATAGTTAGGGGTAAAATACGCAAATATTTCAAAATAAGCAAGTGGTTATAAAATATTCATTGTTGTCGGGGAATATTCGATTGGTCGTGGAATATTCGTACTGTCAGGGAATATTCGTACGACGACGCAGCCATGTGTGGGCCCCATAACGAAAAGCGATTGGATGAAGAAAACGACAAATATAAGTTGGTTAAAAATAACGGCGTAGTTGTTCACAGTTATCTTGTTAAAATACTCGGTGGTTAAAACACAAGAAGCTTTACGGTATTGCACCAATTATTGATTCTTACGTGAAGGCACTACTCAATAATGGTTACTGATAATTCTTTATTCGATTATTTTATTTTATTGATTCAATAATTGCTGCGTTGATATTTTATATTCTTTGTTGTTTCAATAATTGTCATTACACAATATTTTTCATTATCGAAGCAATAATTCATATTATCTGAATAATATTATTAGATAACATTATTGGCAATGTCTAGAAAGTTCATCAAGGAGAGGTTTGGTCACCCTAATTGCAGCGCCAAGAAGGAGAAATTCTTATTGGAAAGCCCCTCTTTCTGAGGAACCGCTGGTTGTCAATATTGTGATTCTATAATATTATTTGTGAATAATTAATTATTGATTCATATGATGAGGAAAATATTGATTTTATGTGGATATAGATGGAGAAAATTTTAATGTGACAATTGTTGAAAATTGAAATTTTATCTTTTACGATAAGATAATTCATTTAAATGTATTATTATATTTTAATAATATAATAATGGTGATATTTTTACAACGAATGTGGGATATATGAGTATACGAGGAGGAAGAGTATTTTTGTTGTAATAAATGTTTAAAACATGTTAAACATGTCGATTGGACCCCATTTATTGACTGAAATTTGATTATAGCTTGTAAAATCCCCCGTTTGTGGATTTCGGTCAATTTCTGTTTGGAATTTGGAAAAACTTTCTTCTGCAAAGTTGTAGAGAATTGAATTTTCTATAAAAACTCGCGAGATTCGAATTTTCTGATAGAAGGGCTATTTATTATGAATTATTGAAGTTTCGAAGCTCCGAAATAATTGATTTTTGGAAGTTTAAAATATTTTAAATAATAAAAACGTTTTTTGTTTGTTTTGTGGGCTACAACATGTGCATAATGAGCTGAGATCAGATCTAGGAAGGTTGGGCGAGAAATCTTAATATATATATTAATATTTTATTAAATTTTCGCTTTGGTGTTCTAAGCATTTTCCTATAAATAGGGTCTTGGGTTAGAATTGAAAATCACACCGTAAATCGAAGTTTTCTCTCTCTATATTATCGAGCGTATTCTTGTGAGTATTTTGAGTATACTTTGAGTATTGTTAGGCGGTGCAGTAAGTTCCTTCTTGATTATATTAGATTCCAAATTTAGAAGTACTAATCTTTCGAGGTAAGGGGATGTTATTTTCTTCTCAAATGATATTATTTCTTCAATATCATTATGCTAAAATATTGGTTGGAACTTTTATCAAATTTGGAACTTTTTCATGCCTGGGGTTCTTATTCACGAGTTCTTATTCACGAGTTACTATTCATGAGTTCTTATTCACGAGTTCTTATTCACGAGTACTATTCATTAAGCGTTAAGATCTTTTTTTTTGTGAAATTTCAATCTTTTGGTGTCGGAGTTACTATTCACGATACTAAGACTATTCACTTAATACGACACTATTCATAGAAAAATGAAATTTCTTCTTTTTGTCCAAAATATATATTCGGATACTAGCTTTGATTGTATCCATGTTTTGATCATTCTTGAATTTTACACCACTATGATTATTTTTGAGGTATTTTTGGACGTGGATAAAATAAAGTACGAATCCTTAATCCTTAATCCTTGTCATTTTATTTCACTGGATTCGTTTCTTTAAAAATATTTTTCATAATCCTCAGTCTTAAATGATGATATTATTGAATATCTTTGGCTTTGTAGTGCAAAGATGAATGATTTTGAAGAATATCTTTGGCCCGTAGTGCAAAGATGAGCAGTGTTTAGATGAACATGATTAATCGATGAATATCTTTGGCTGTAGTGCAAAGATGAATATTTGATTCAGATGTATATTGATTGATGTTACGAGGATAAAAGATGAGACGATGAACTTTTAAATTCATACATAGAAGATAGTTGTTTGCATTCTCTACTTAACTCTTCTAATGAATTATTATTTCCATTGCGAATATTGATTTAAAATTTGTTGTCTATTGTATTCTATTAGATTTTTCCTGTTGAAGACTAACGATAATTTGTTGTATATTATCTTAGTCATAATATTCTTTCTGGGTGGTTGAGCTCACCCTTTTCCTTTTTGTTCCATTTTCTTCTCGGGAGGCGAGAATATAGCGAATACTTAGTGGGGTATGGAATGAAGGTTCTAGAAAGAGTTGTTTAGTAGTCCTCACCATTTTGTAAAATAATGTATCAATAAATGTGATGAGGATTTATTTGAGTATAGATATTGTCTAGAAGATAATATTTGTATTCAAACTCACAGTTTTACTGTTGTAATAATAAAGTTGTAGTTGTTTCTGTACCATGTATTGACAACTCAGAATGGGTGATGTATACCTATTTTGGGGGCGTCACACTAGTGTTCTGCAATTGGACTCTGTTTTGCTTATTGCTTACTTCCTTAACGCATCTATTAGCTCCTTAAGTACGTGCTCATCATGAAAACATAAGTATCATTAGATCTTGTGCAAATTAAGCATGAGAGATTAGATTATCTAGAGCAATACAACTAAATATCTACGTAATGAACTTATTATATCCTAATTATTATTCTAAAATATAATCTAACTAGCATGGATAAAGTTAATGAGATTGAAAATAAAATTGGGTTGCCTCCCAATTAGCGCTTGATTTTAAGTCGTTCAGCCTGACTACTCCCTGTTTATGGTACGTTGGCTAGTGTGATTGCGATGACATCCATTTTGGAATCGCCACCCCAATAATGCTTTAGCCTTTGACCATTGACCTTGAATGTTTCCAATGGATTCCTACTGTAGACTTCAACGGCGCCATGTGAGAAAACTCTTTTGATGGTAAATGGACCCGACCACCTTGATTATAGGTTCCCTGGGAACAACCTCAACCTTGAGTTGAACAGTAGTACTGATTGCCCCAGTTCGAATGTTCTTTGCATGATTTTTTGGTCGTGCCATTTCTTGACTTTTTCCTTGTATAACTTAGAGTTTTCGTAAGCTTGAAGTCAGAATTCATCGAGCTCATTTAACTGAAGTAGTCTCTTTTCACCCACAGCTTCTTGATCGAAGTTATGTTTCTGAATTTCCAAGTAGGCTTTGTGTTGTAACTCCACATGTAGGTGACATGCTTTCCCGTAGACCAATTGATATGGGGACATACCAATTGGCGTTTTATACGCAGTCCTATAAGCCCATAGTGCATCGTCTAATCTGAGAGATCAGTCCTTTCTATTCGGGTTTACCACCTTTTCTAAGATTCTCTTCACCTCCCTGTTTGAAACTTCAGCTTGCCCACATGTTTGGGGATGATATGTCGTCGCCACCTTATGGTTGACCCCATATTTTGCCAAGAGACTGTAAATAATTTGTTGCAGAAGTGACTACCTTCATCATTTATAATAGCTTTTGGCGTGCCAAATCTTGTAAAAATATTCTTTTGCAAGAATTTAAGAACCACTTTGGCATCGTTAGTTGGGAGTGTTATGGCTTCAACCCATTTTGATACATAGTCAACCTCAAGCAATATGTACTGATTGTTGAATGAGGAAGGGAATGGCCCCATAAAATCCATGCCCCATACATCAAAAATCTCAACTTCTAAGATTATTTGTAGTGACATCTCATTCCTTTTCGATATGTTGCCCACCCTTTGACATCTATCACAACTTTTTACGAACTGGTGGGCATCTTTAAATAATGTACGCCAATAGAACCCTGCTTGAAGCACTTTTACCGCTGTTCTCTCACTACCGTAATGTCTCCCATATACAGATGAATGACATTCATGCAATATATTCTTCATCTCACTGTATGGCACACACCTTCTAATCATCTTGCCGGCGCACTATTTGAATAGATATGGCTCATCCCACATGTACCACTTGACGTCATATAGGAACTTCTTTTTCTGCTGTCGTGTAAGATCAGGGGAAGGATTTTGCTCACTAGATAGTTAGCTAAATCTGCATACCATGAAAATTCTGCATTTACTCCAAATAGTTGCTCATCCAGAAATGACTCATTGATTACACACTTGTCCTCTTCATCTTTACCCGGGTTTTCCAGCCTCGATAAATGATCTGTAACTTGATTCTCCGTTCCTTTTCTATCTTTTATTTCCAAATCAAATTCATGTAGAAGGAGAATCCATTTGATAAGGCGTGGCTTAGCATCTTTTTTCAAAATTAAGAACCGAATAGCCGAGTGATCTGTATAAACTACCACCTTTGTTCTGATCAAATATGCCCTAAATTTATCAAAGGCATATACTACTGCAAGCAATTCCTTTTTCGTAGTTGTGTAATTCATTTGGGTCTCCGTAAGGGTCTTACTTGCATAGTATATGTCGTGAAATATCATCTTTCGGCGTTAACCCAAGACAGCCCCAACCGCATAGTCGCTTGCATCGCACATTAACTCAAACGACATTGTCCAATCCGGTGCGACAATAATTGTAATACCCAAGAATTTCCATGTCTTATGAATATATTAATATAAATAAATATTTAATTGAATATAAATGATTTTGTGTTACGAGGTGAGTTAACTCAATTTTATTGAATAATTGATAATTGAGGATATATGGAGTTTGTGATGAACTTATTGAAAGCCTTGGGTGGCACAGTGATGGAAAATATTAATAATGATATTAATCGATGAAGGAATTATCAAGTAAACAATTGATTAATAATAATTGTTAATTGTTATTGTAGAGTATTAATTAATTTTTAGTGGTGGTTAATTAATGAGATGTGATTATTATTGTTAGCAACAAGTCTATAGATATAATGAGATTTATATAGATGATTAATTGTTATAGAGATCAATAATTACATTAATCAATGAGGAATGAATTAATTAATATTGGTATTAATTAATCAAAAGGTGAATAATTTATTTATTTGACATAAAATAAATAAGTAAGTTATTAATATAATAAGATTATGTTGACTATAATTGAAAATATGAAATACAACTATATAGTGTAGTGTGACATTTATGTGACTAAACTATATATAACAATCCTATATTAAGTCTTATTAAACTATATTGTATAAAGTAGTATGATTGAGCATATTGAATCTAGATATTATAAATACATCATGAAAGGTCTATGTGACAATATGTATGTCGGTATACATTAAAATAAAATGTACATGGATTATATGTATGTTGCATAGCATCTACTACCTTGAAATATTAATTTTGTAAACTATATTGTGACATTATAATATAACCCATGTATGGATGATATGTATATAAAATATAACATAAGAGTAGGAATTTGTATAAGTGTTGCAAGAATGCTGAGTTATTTGGCTTGTCCCAAATTTAGTGTCCCATTTACTCCTCATTTCTCAGTCACGTGTAGCACAAAAAGGCTAAGGCCTATTTTCTTTTTCTTCTTCCAAGCTCTTCCTAGCTTATGATTATGGGGGGAGTGGTGGTTATGATGATCTTCAACTAACATCTAACAACTCTCTCTTAACCTTCATGCAATCCTTCAATCCATGAGTTTGATTTAGTGGAAAATTGCATTGTCTGTATAATAGTTTCTCTATAAATACAACCCATCTCCTTCTAATTTGAATTGCTGAGAATTTAATTAAGTCTGTTAATTGAGAGTATACAAGTATTCTAAGAAATTGGGAGTTCATTTAGCAGCAAGCTCGTTTCATACTACAGAGGTATAACCCATCTTCCTTGCTTTTCATTTTCATTCTCTGTTAAATGAGTTCTTGAGTTCTTGAATTCCAATTTATTAATTATGTGGAGTTTGATGATAATGGGGTTGGGGAATGTTTACATGGTTGTTATGTAACCATATAAGCATGTTTAAACTATTATATGACTGATTAGAATCGAATTCGTGAATGATTTTTGTGGTTGGGCTTGTTATCTGCGCCGAGCTAGGGAAGTCTCTCGAATTTGGAGCAGAGCCGATTCGATCCACGCAGCGTATCCCTAGTATAAATGGCGGCGCTACCGCGCCCTCCTCTATGATTTTTGTTGGTTGTTTTGTTATAATATCTGGTTTATAGAGCATGCTAATACAACTTAGTTAAGCTTATTTCAGTCCTTGACATACTAGTTATGTTGCCTTTCATATAATCACTCTCCTAGCTTAATTTCAATAGAAAACTTGAGTTTTCAATATGAAAACTCGATAGACCATGTGTAACTTAAAATCCTAACTTAAAGACATATTAGTGTGGTCTGATTTCATTGTACGTAAGCATGGAAGCAGAATGTATAGTAAGTGGAGTAGTTTAGCATACTAAATGACATTGATAACATGTTGATGGAAACTTAGAGTTCAAAATGGACATTGACTTACTATATTCATTTTGATATTCTGATCTTTCAAGCATGGTAGTATGGTTTTGAAATGCATGTCGGACATACTAACTTACGTATATGGATTTCATAATGAAGCATGATCATATTGGACTTATTAATAAGCTTAAGTAATGAAAATACAAACTTTGAATGTGAATATACTACTTTAAGGGTTAGAATCTGATATTTGTGAACATGTTTGATGATACTCTTAGACTCACTCATGTATCATAAATATATATATACCATGCTCAGGTATCGTAATTCAAGTGAAGCATAAACGAAGCATATTTTCAAAAAACAAACAATGCTAATTACATATATGTGATATGAATACTCACAAACATGTCTAATATGAGTTATATGACTACCTTATATGTTTAAGAATCAAGCATGTTAGACTTTATGGTTTCATAACCTTGAATGGACTTAAATTGTTGAGATGTTCAACTTAGAACCATATTATGAAAGAAGGAATCTAGACTGAACTTGAGAGATACGAAAGGACCCTTGACATGTTAATATATGTTATGTGTGTAAGGATGGGTAAGCTAGGCCAAGCAAGTGATTGCTCAGCCCTAGTTTGAACTGGGAGTCGCGCGGCCGCGTGTCTCCTTAGTACAAATCAGGCGCGGCCGCGCCCTTCTACAGACTTGGAAAGTGACTTTTGTGATATCTGAAATATATAGTATGCTAGTATAACTTCATTATGATTATTTCTGTCCATAACACATTGACAGAGGCAGCCTTGCATGTTAACACCTATCTTAGCTTGAATTGACAAGGTGTTTTTAAAATGATGAAGTCTAACAATAGTTCCGAGCTACGTAATAACATATGTCTAAGATTTCATGATTGAGTCATGTGTGTACACTTGAACTATTTATCAGGATTGTTTATCGAATATGTTTAACTAATGGGAATCCTATACTTGTAATACACTATAAATAGGATTCGAAAGTGTTGAATTCTTAACATCGATAAACTACACTTAAGGCAAGTATCCTAAACCCTTGCATTACTTTATTCAACGGATATCGTAAGCAAGTATCTAAACATTATCTCTTGAATGCAAGTTATCTTACTCACTCGTTCAATTAAGCTAGTACGTTTAAACTCTTGTAAAAACTATTATTCATGTTGAACTTGGTGTTGTTCTTGAATATTGTGAAAGGGTCTACGCCATTGATTCGGCTAGACTATATGCATGTTTATAAAACTGTCCAAACCAATTGACTAATGCGGAAATTTTGAAAACTGAGTTGAACAACCCTTATGGTAAGGGGAGTGTATGTTGTTGGAAACCCCAACACATGTGTGGATATTACTGTGGTGTTATGTATAACATGGAGTATTGTAGATTGATCATCTATAGTACATGATTCCTTTTGGTTATCAATTTAATATTGGTAATTCTAGTATATGTTCAATAATCCTTAGTGACTGCTCAGTGTAAATTGCTTTATCCAGTTGGATAGGTTGATAGCCTTTAAATTCATATATATTTGTTGATCTATATTGAACTATCATTTCATATTCCAAAGATTGGATCGAGAATTGTTGATACTCATTGTTCATGATATTATTCTAATACCCTGAACTATCTTGGAGATTAATATTCTAAACTCGTGATATAATACTCATCACCCTTGTTGTATATTACTTGCGGGGCAATTTGTGCTCATCCTTGCTTATTTAAAACCTTTCAGTTAAGGCGGAACAAGGAAGTGTCTCTGGGAAAGACAAGGGAAAGGGAAAGGCTACCGACTAGCTTGTTCCCTTATGGATTAAAATTATTATGTTGTATTAAGACTATTTTCAGACTGTGCTTAAGTTTAAGTAGGATTATGTAATAAGTCTTTATTCGATGTTATTATGTAATCTATTAAGTACTGTAGGTTGCGAGACTTAGGGGAATAATTATAATAAATCATTGTATATTATTCTAAATTGGATCTTCCGTTGTGATTGTGTGATTTTAGTTATTATATTACCATGAGCACGTGATGAACCAAATTCGAGTGACCAAGTGGCGATCCGAATTTGGGGGCATCACAACAATTGGCGATGTAGTCAACTTTTTCTTCAACATGTCAAATGCTAACTTACAATCCTCATCAAACTTAAAAACTGAATCTTTCTCTAAAAGACTGCACAATGGTTTTGCAATCTTAGAGAAATCTTTTATAAATCTCGTATATAACCTGGCATGTCCCAGAAAGCTGCGGATTCCCTTAACTGAAGTTGGTGGTGGAAGCTTTTCAATCGTTTTCAGCTTTATTTTATCAACCTCTAATCCTTTCACTGAAACCTTGTGACCCAAAATTATTCCTTCTTCAACCATGAAATGACACTTTTCCCAATTAAGAACCAAATTTGTTTCTGTGCATCTCTTTAAAACCATCACCAAGTTCTCCAAACATGCATCAAAATCATCTCCATAGACAGAAAAGTCATCCATGAAGACTTCCACATTTTTCTCCACCATGTCCGAAAAGATGGCCATCATACACCGTTGGAAAGTAGCGGGTGCATTATGTAAAATCCCAAATTTTACGAATAAAGATTTAATTTTCTCGAAATATTTTTTTTAATATTATGGTGTGGATTTGATATAATGTTATAGTTGTGGGTAATATTTATAAATTTTGCAAAGTATGCAAGTTGTTATAAAATATTTATTTGGTCGGGGAATATTCTTTTTGTCGGAAAATATCCGTACGACGACATAATCATTGGTGGATCCCACAACGGAAGTATTGTCGTAGTAAGAAAATGACAGAATTATTTTTTTATAAAAATACGGCAGAAGTGTTACCGTTAAAACTGTTGAACTACCCAGTAGTAAAAAATGCGATGTCTGGCGTGGTTGCATAGTAGCAATACGGTATTGATTATTGATGCTTACGTGAGAAGTCACTCGGTTAAACTCAATTATTGCTACGATAATTGCTGCATCATATCTCTCATATTATTGATTCAATTATTATCACAGTATCATCTGTATAATATGATATATTATTAAATCAATAATTGAGACGATAAAGTTATTTATATTATTAAATTGTAATATTTATAATGTCTAGAAGTTACATCGAGGAGAGGTTTGGTCATCTAATTGCGCGCCAATAAGGAGAAATCTTTATCGGAAAGCCCCCTCTTTCCTGGGAACGACCTGGTTGTTAAATATTATGAGTTATAATATTAATGATGAATAAGTTTGTGTTGATTATAGATGAATTTGATAGTTCCATTGTGTTGAAATTATTTGTGTTAGTGGAAATTGATATTTATTTCGATAATAATTGATGTCTGGAGGTTATATTGTTTAATCGGGTATTCGGGGCACTTTTTGTGTCAGAATACTATTCACGAGTTACTATTTACAGGTTACTATTCACCCGATTACTATTCACTCTAGTATTATTCACTCGGGTATTTGGGACACTTTTCGTATTGAGGTACTATTCACGGGGTTACTATTCCCAAAGTACTATTCACGGGGTACTATTCACCCGAAAAATATATTTCTTTTCGGTCCAAATCATTTTTGGGTACTATATTATTCCATGAGGAGATGTGTTAATTTTTCAGACCGTTGGTTGAAATTATAATAGTAAATCAATATGGATCGTTGGTTTAAAGTTTTAATAGTAACTTGTCCTTTCGGTTTTCCAAGAGTTATTTGTCCCTTCAATTTTCTAAGAGTTATTTGTCCCTTTAGTTTTCCAAGAGTTACTTGTCTCTTCGGTGTTCCAAGAGTTAATTTCCCCTTCGTAAATAGTAGTTGTCTCTTCAATATTACCAAGAGTCATTTTGACCCTTCGTTAAAACCAAGAGCCACTTTTAGTTCTTCTATAAATAGAAGCTCATTCCTTCATTATTTCTTACGAATTCACTGAAACTCTAGAGAGAGAAATTATAGAGAGAAAGAAGAAAAGAAGTCTGCTACCTCACTTTTCCAATATCCAGTTTCTTCTAAGGTAAGGGGTATTATTTCTTTCATATTCATGAAGAGAGCTATTGTTATTCCATTCCTTATTATTACATTGGAATAATCAGATATCGCATGGACTACCATAAACATGGTGAAATTACATTGTTATTACATTCTTTATTATTACATTTGGAATATCCTATCGGTCAAATTTACTTTGACTGGTTTCGTTCTTTATTATTACGCCGGAATATCGTATACGTGCATTTACGCATGAATTGGTTCCATTCTTTATTATTACGTCGAATATCACATGCATGCGTTACGCATGACTTGGTTCCATTATTTATTATTCTATTGGTAATAACACGCTACATGCAATCTGCATGCGTGGTGAATTCTTCATTTATTCCATTCTTTATTATTACATTGGGAATAACACATCATGTGAAGTACCGCATGCATGGTGAATTCTTGATTATTCCATTCTTTATTATTACATTGGAATAACTTTGTCTATGTGGATTACCACATGCATGGTGAATGATCCTTTGTATTCATTCCTTATTAAATTGTGGAAATGATCTGTTTACGTGGATTATGATGAAAGTCATAATATAAGCATTGGGCTGTTAATTATGATGAAAATCATAATAAAAGCATTGGACTGATGAAATTCATGGGTATATGTAGTATTAGTAAGTGTTATGATGAGTTATGTTGGTTATTATGTGAAAACGTGAAAGTTTCTTAGAAATCACAAAGGGTTGAAAATCAGATTTTGGTGAAAATGGAATATGAAATTCAATTAACCATATCTCCTATTATATTTCAAATTTTTGAGTGTGGTCAAGTTTTAGAGTTAGATCTATGAGTTTTCTAACTTATCCAAGTGGAATCACTGGAAAAGGTGTTGTAAATTTTCGTGTGGATTGATTTTTGCAATGGAGTCAAAATCTGCAAAGTACCAAAAAGCTACTGCCCAGAAATTTAAAAGGACATTTTCAGCCACTTAGTTTGTGAAATAAATTTCGGCCTTTCGGGACATGAAAATATATGGTATAAAGTACCTCCTGTCCAAAAATGAGCTCATTCCGACTTAAAATGAGCAAGTTATGACTATTTTAATATTTAGGTTTTTCTGACAAAAAAACGCTATAACCGGAGTTCTATAACTCCAATGACTATGAAATTTAAACTGGAAGCTCACGTTAACATGTGTAAGATCCTGCCAAGATTTGGGAATTTCTGGAGTTAAACTTGAGGTAGCTAATTTCTTAAGGAATTAATTAGAAATTGATTTTTGAAAAATACTTAAGGGAGTTGAAAAATTATAAAAAAATACTTGTTGTGTATGAAATATATGTATATATGTTTGGACAAAGGATAGAAAAATAATAAGTTGATTTGCTAATTTTTCATGAAAATGGTTTAGTTACAAACATATGAGTTAAATATGTTATGTGAAGTTGAAGAATTGGTAAATAGAATTTTAGGGCTTAAAAATCCTATATAAGGTATATGCAGATTTTTTATGAGTGATTTGATCATTGGTGATAAAATCTTATGAGTATGGCATTTTCGAATGATTAAATGCATTATTTGGTAAAGTGTAAATAATTAAATTAAATTGTTTATAAGTTTAAGAAGTGATTAAAATATTGTTATAATATTAACAATATTAGATTATGAGTTATTTAAGTGATGGATAATATTTGGATAAATTTAAAGTCTTTAATATTTATCCTTGTTTTCGTTGATTAATGCTTATATTATTGTGATCATCCTCATGCTTATATTGTGATAAAAGTCATCTTTGGCTTACGTATGGAGATGGACTTGGTATGATTATGAAGCGAGGATTATTCGGTATAATCATGGCCCGTAATGTAACGAATGATGTGGTAAAAGTCCTCGTTGGCACGTAGTTCATTCTTTGGCCGAGTTGTTGATATGATTATGACCGAGGATTATTCGATATATAATCATGACCATTGATGATTACATGAATATCCTTAGTCGTAGTGCGGGGATGATGTGGTTTATTTATTGTTTGAGTCTCGATGATAAAGTTGATGAAAATCTTTTTAAATCATAGAAGATAGTAGATTTTATGCTCTACTTGACTCTTCTAATGGATTGCTTATTCCAATTGCAGATTGTTGATCTAAAACTTGTTGTCTATTATATTCATCGGTTGTTATACTATTGAAGGCTAAGGATAATTTATTACGCATTATCTTAGTCATAATATTTCTTCTTGGGCTAGTTGAGCTCACCCTTTCTTTCACCTTTCTTTTCTTGAAATGAGAACGAAATGAGACGAGTCGGAAAATGGAGTGATGGTCCAGGATAAATGGCTTTAGTAGTCCTCACTATTCTACGGAATAATGTGATAATAATTGTAATGAGGACACCATTGAGTTTGGATATTATCTAGATGACAATATTCTTGTTTAAACTCTCAGCTATATTTTGTCGTATTGTACACGACTGTTGTATAATTAAGTTTGTATTTGATTTATGTACCATGTATTTGGCGACTCAAGATGGGTGATGTATACCTGTTTGGGGGCGTCACGGTTAGTATCAAAGCTTAGGATATGATCCCCTGGCCGAGATGTGAGACAAGAACTAGAGGGAGAGGCGAGGAATTCCTTCGCTAGTATGACCTACCTAAGTTTATTTGGTATTTATTTTGTCGATTCGAGTATAGGGATAATATGTGATATTTCAATTAACCCTTGTTTTGTGGATGGTGTTTGAGAATGGTATCACGAAAATGTTGAGATAAGCAATGAAGCACATGAAACCATTGAGTATTTCAACCAAAAGGTAATGATCAGCAAGACGATAATAATCGTACCAGTGGCAACGGCCATCGGAACAATGATAACCATCGTGGGGGAAATTATCATGCCAAGAATGGTAACCACTTCAGTGGTAATCATAGCCAAGATAATAGAAGTGGAAATTTCAAGAAGAGAATGTCATTTAGCTCGATTTTGTCATGCACCAAAGTCAAGTCCAACTGGGACGGTGACACCAAAGACGGATACGGACAAAACAAAGTCGGTGGTTTCAGGAAGAGCGTTTTTTGTGACTTCTCAAAAATCGAGTAAACCGAACGAAGTTAGCACGGGTTAGTTAATTATAAATTCTTGCAAAGTCTATACCTTATTAGATACTGGTTCTACCCATTCTTTTATCTCTCTTGCTTGCGCTCAACGTTTAAATTTGACTCTGGAGAAATTAGACTTTGATTTATCGGTTGAAACTCCATTAGAAGAAACCTTCATTTCATTTGTTATCCAAGTCTTGGATGAGAATCACAGTTTTGAATGATATTTCTATTGTTAATAAATTTTCTGACGTATTCTTGAAGACTTCCTGGCCTACTCCCAGAGCGTGAAGTCAAATTTTGTATTGACCCCAGTACAAAACCCATTTCTAAAACCCTCAAATATTTTTTCAACTAAAACGAACGTATAATGTGCCAAAGGCGTTGGCTCGAGCTGTTGAAGATTACGATCGTACCATTCAATACCATTGTGGAAAAGCGAACGTGGTAGCTGATGCGTTGAGTAGAAGATCATATGCGTTTATGAGTGCGATGTTGTTAACACAAAAACCCATTTTGTATAACTTACAAATGATAAAGATAGAGTTAAAGACTCTAAGGACCCACGTGGTGATATAAAATATACGAGTAGAATTGACTTTAATCGAAAAAGTTAAAGTGGCTCAAGCTATACACCCGAAGCTGATGAATGTGAAGAAGAAGGTTTAAGAGGGCGTTATTCTAGAAGAAAGAATCGACGAAGAGAGGAAATCTCAACCCTCGATTTTATTGGCCCATTTGAAATCCTCGAACGAGTAGGAACTGTGGCCTATAGACTCGATTTACCGCCAAATATGTTGCGTGTTCATAACGTTTATCACGTACCGATGTTACGTAAATATGTGGACGACCCGAACCACATTATGATTTAGAACCGAACGAGATAGCGGAAGATTTAACGTATGAGGAAATATCTGTTACAATCTTAGATAAGAAGGAATATATTCTATGCTCAAAGGTTATACCTCATGAGTTAGAATCTGAGGAAGTGTCCTCATTTATTTGGCAAACAAGGTACGTACGTAAATTTCGAGGGCGAAATTTCATAAGGAGGGGAGATTATAAAATCCCAAATTTTACGAATAAAGATTTAATTTTCTCAAAATATATTTTTTTAATATTATGGTGTGGATTTGATATAATGTTATAGTTATGGGTAATATTTATAAATTTTGCAAAATATGCAAGTTGTTATAAAATATTCGTTTGGTCGGGAAATATTCTTTTTGTCGGGGAATATCCGTACGACGGCACAATCATTGGTGGACCCCACAACGGAAGTATTGTCGTAGTAAAGAAAAGCAGCGTAATTATATTTTATAAAAATACGATTGGAAGTATTACCGTTAAAACTATTGAACTACCAGATAGTAAAAAATACGATGTCTGGCGTGGTTGCATAGTAGCACACTGCGGTATTGATTATTGATGCTTACGTAAGAAGTCACTCGGTTATACTCAATTATTGCTACACGATAATTCTTTGCATCATATCTCTCATATTATTGATTCGATTATTGTCATAGTATCATCTGTATAATATGATATATTATTAAATCAATAATTGAGACGATAAAGTTATTCATATTATTAAATTGCAATATTTATAATGTCTAGAAGTTCTGTCAAGGAGAGGTTTGGTCATCTAATTGCGCGTCAATAAGAAAAAATCCTTATCGGAAAGCCCCCTCTTTCCTGGGAACGACCTGGTTGTTAAATATTGTGAGTTATAATATTAATGATGAATAAGTTCGTGTTGAATATAGATGAATTTGATAGTTCCATTGTGTTGAAATTATTTGTGTTAGTGGAAATCAACATTTATTTATATAATAATTGATGTCTGGAGGTTATATTGTTCAATCGGGTATTCTGGGCACTTTTTGTGTCAGAATACTATTCACGAGTTACTGTTCACCTGATTACTATTCACTCTAGTATTATTCACTCGGGTATTTGGGACACTTTTCGTATTGAGGTACTATTCACGGGGTTACTATTCCCGAAGTACTATTCACGGGGTACTATTCACCCGAAAAAATATATTTTTTTGGTTCAAATCATTTTTGGGTACAATATTATTCCATGAGGAGATGTGTTAATTTTCGAACCAGTTGGTTGAAATTATAATAGTAAATCAATATGGATCGTTGGTTTAAAGTTTTAATAGTAACTTGTCCTTTCGGTTTCCAAGAGTTATTTGTCCCTTCCGGCTTTTCTAAGAGTTATTTTGTCCTTCAGTTTTCCAAGAGTTACTTGTCTCTTCGGTGTTCCAAGAGTTAATTTCCCCTTCGTAAATAGTAGTTGTCTCTTCAATATTACCAAGAGTCATTTTGACCCTTCGTTAAGACCAAGAGCCACTTTCAGTTCTTCTATAAATAGAAGCTCATTCCTTCATTATTTCTTACGAATTCACTGAAACTCTAGAGAGAGAAATTATAGAGAGAAAGAAGAAGAGAAGTCTGCTACCTCACTTTTCCAATATCTAGTTTCTTCTAAGGTAAGGGGTATTATTTCTTTCGTATTCATGAAGAGAGCTATTGTTATTCCATTCCTTATTATTCTGTTGGAATAATCTATATACGCGGACTACCGTATACATGGTAAAATTCTATTGTAATTTCATTCTTTATTATTCTGCTGGAATAACCTATATATGCGAAGTACCGCATACATGGTGAAATTCTGTTGTTATTCCATTCTTTATTATTCTGTTGGAATATCCTGTTGGTGCGAATTTCACCTGACCTGATTCCGTTCTTTATTATTCTGTCGGAATATCCTGTATGTGCGTTTACGCATGACCTATTTCCATTCTTTATTATTCTTTTGGAATATCATGTCTGTGCGTTTACGCATGACCTGGTTCCATTATTTATTATTCTATTGGGAATAACCTGTCTATGTGAAGTACCGCATGTATGGTGAATTCTTCAGTTATTCTATTCTTTAATATTCTGTTGGGAATAACCTGTTTATGCGAAGTACCGCATGCATGGTTAATTCTTGATTATTCCATTCTTTATTATTACGTTAGAATAACTTTGTCTATGTGGATTACCACATGCATGGTGAATGATCCTTTGTATTCATTCCTTATTAAATTGTGGAAATGATCTGTTTACGTGGATTATGATGAAAGTCATAATATAAGCATTGGACTGTTGATTATAATGAAAGTCATAATAAAAGCATTGGATTGATGAAAATCATGTGTATATGTAGTATTAGTAAGTGTTATGATGATTTATGTTGGTTATTGAGCTCATTCCGACTTAAAATGAGCAAGTTATGACTATTTCAATATTTAGGTTTTTTCGACGAAAAATACTATAACCGGAGTTCTATAACTTCGATGACCATGAAATTTAAACTGGAAGCTCACGTTAACATGTGTAAGATCCTGCCAAGATTTGGGAATTTCTGGGGTTGAGGTAGCTAATTTCTTAAGGAATTAATTAGAAATTGATTTTTGAAAAATACTTAGGGAGTTAAAAAATTATAAAAAAATACTTGTTGTGTATGAAATATATGTATACATGTTTGGACAAAGGATAGAAAAATAATAAGTTGATTTGGTAATTTTTCATGAAAATAGTTTAGTTATAAACATATGAGTTAAATATGTTATGTGAAGTTGAAGATTTGGTAAATAGGATTTTAGGGCTTGAAAATCCTATATAAGGTATATGCAGATTTTTTATGAGTGATTTGATCATTGGTGATGAAATCTTATGAGTATGACATTTTTGAATGATTAAATGCATTATTTGCTAAAGTGTAAACAATTGAATTAAATTGTTTATAAGTTTAAGAAGTGATTAAAATATTGTTATAATATTAACAATATTAGATTATGAGTTATTTAAGTGATGGAAAATATTTGGATAAATTTAAGGTCTTTAATATTTATCCTTGGTTTCTTTTGATTAATGCTTATATTATTGTGATCATCCTCATGCTTATATTGTGATAAAAGTCATCTTTGGCTTACGTGCAGAGATGGACTTGGTATGATTATGAGCGAGGATTATTCGGTATAATCATGGTAGTAATGTAACGAATGATGTGGTAAAAGTCCTCATTGGCTTTTCGTAGTTCATTGGTGGTGAGTTGTTGATATGATTATGACCGAGGATTATTCGTATAATCATGACCATTGATGATTACATGAATATCCTTGGTAGTAGTGCGAGGATGATGTGGTTTATTTATTGTTGAGTCTCATCGATAAAGTTGATGAAAATCTTTTTAAATCATAGAAGATAGTAGATTTTATGCTCTACTTGACTCTTCTAATGGATTGCTTATTCCGCTGCAGTTGTTGATCTAAAACTTGTTGTTTATTATATTCTGTCAGTTGTTATAATGTTGAAGGCTAAGGATAATTTATTCTGCATTATCTTAGTCATAATATTTCTTACTGGGCTAGTTGAGTTCACCCTTTCTTTCACTGTTCTCTTCAGGAAATGAGAACGTAGCTGGAACGAGTTGGGGAATGGAGTGATGGTCCAGGATAAATGGCTTTAGTAGTCCTCACTATTCTATGGAATAATGTGATAATAATTGTAATGAGGACACCATTGAGTGTGGATATTATCTAGATGACAATATTCTTGTTTAAACTCTCAGCTATGTTTTGTCGTATTGTACACGACTGTTGTATAATTAAGTTTGTATTTGATTTATGTACCATGTATTTGGCGACTCAAGATGGGTGATGTATACCTATTTTGGGGGCGTCACACATTACACAAGCCAAATGACATTCTCCTGAATACGAATGTGCCTTATGGGCACGTGAAAGTGGTCTTCTCTTGATCTTCAGGAGCAATGACTATCTGATTATACCCTGAATACCCATCCAATAAGCAGTAAAATTCGTGGCCCGCTAATCTATCCAACATATGATCGATAAAAGGCAGAGGAAGTGGTCTTTGCGGGTTGCCTTATTCAACTTCCTGTAGTCCGTGTAAACCCTCCAGCCAGTCACTGTCCTCATCGGAATTAGCTCATTGTCATCATTTTATACCACGGTCATTCCTCCTTTTTTCGGTACACATTAAACTCGGCTGACCCACTTGCTGTCTGAAATTGGGTAGATGATACCCGCGTCCAACCATTTCAGTATTTCTTTCTTCACAACTTCCTTCATAATTGGGTTGAGCCGTTCTCTGTTGCTCCAATGTTGGCTTTGCATCCTCTTCCATCAGAATTTTGTGTATGCAAAAGGATGGGTTGATTCCTTTGATATCTGTAATTGTCCATCCTATAGCCGATTTATGTTCTCTAAGCACTCTCAGTAACTTATTTTCCTACAATTCGTTAAGCGCAGCAGAAACAATAACAGGTAAAGTATTAGAATTTCCTAAATATGCATATCTAAGGTGTTTAGGGAGTGGCTTTAGCTCAAGAGCAGGTGGCTCCTCCAATGATGGTTTCATCCTTGTTGTGGCTCTTTTTTCCATGTGTAATGGTTCAAATGGTGCTTTAAATATACTAAGTCATAGCAGGGAGTCTAGCATCTGCAAGTAATCCACAAACTCTGGATCATCAAAATCTTCATCTCCCAATAATGTCGTTTCCAATGGATCGTTAGCCAAACTTTTAACCATGTCTTCGTTGATTATCTGATCAATGATATCCATCCTAAAACACTCCTCTTCATCTATAGGGAATTTCATGGCCTTGAAAACATTGAATTTTACTTCCTGATCTTGGACTCTCATAGTTAGTTCACCTTTTTGCACATCGATGAGAGTCCTTCCCATAGCCAAGAACGGTCTCCCTAGGATAATTGGGATGTTTTTATCTTCCTCAAAATCCAGAATTATGAAGTCTGTGGGGAATATAAATTTATCAACCTTGACCAAAATGTCCTCCACAATGCCTCTCGGGTACGTGACTAACCTATCCGCCAACTATAATGAAATGTTCGTAGGCTTTGGAGCGGGTAGACCTAATTCTGTATAAACTGATAATGGCATAAGGTTTACATTTGCTCCGAAATCACATACACATTTGTTGAACACCGTGTTCCAAATTGTGCAGGGAAAGGTAAAACTCCCCGGATCTTTCAACTTTGGTGGCAATTTTCGCTATAAAACTGCACTACACTCCTCTGTTAATGCCACTATTGTGACGCCCCCAAAATTAACTATACGTCACCCATCTTGGGTCGCCACTTACATGGTACATAAATTCAAATACAACTTACTAACCTAACTGTCGTGTACAATACGACATAAAGCGTGAGTTTTGCATACAAATATTGTCTACTAGATATTATACAAACTCAAAAGGAGTCCTCATTACAACTATTATCACACTATTTCACGAGAATAGTGAGGACTACTAATGCTATCCTCCGGACCATTACTGCGTTCCCCGACTAGTCCCAGCCTATGTTCTCATTTCACGAAGAGAACACTTTGAAAGAAAAGGTGAGCTCAACTTTGAAAGAAGAAATATTATGACTAAGATAATGCAGAATAAATTATCATTAGCCTTCAAGCGATGTTAAACCGATAAAATACAATTGACAACTAGTTTAAGCTGCGTGATGGAATATGCAATCCATTAAAAGAGTCAAGTAGAGAATAAAGTCTACTATCTTTTAGGTTTTAAAGGTTTTCATCAATTTTTATCATTTGAGACTCGATTTTTAATAATAAACCACCACATCTAATCATCCCCGTACCACGGTCAAGGATTTTCATCAAATTATCAATGGTCATGACTATACCGAATCACCCTGGTCATAATCATACCAAAACTATCCATCATTGCATTATGGTGCCATCGAGGACTTTTGTCACATCATTTATATCAAGTCGTGATTATCCGAATGATCCTGGTCATAATCATACTAAGTTCATCTATGCACGTAAGCCAAAGATAACATAATATAACATGAGGATGATGACAATGACATAGTAATTCAATAAAACAAGTTCAAGAATTATTTAATCCATGAATTATTAACGTCCAAATTGTCAACATGATCTTTGTTTTCAGAGAGTAAAATTCAATAATGATCGGAAGAATATTTCCATGAAAAGATCTTTGGATGAAACGCATGAATATCAAGGATATTCTACTAATTTCATGGAGTATAGAAGTCAAAGTTTTAACTTATTTGGGTATAATAAAGAATGGAATAACAAAAGAAATCACCGTGCATGCGGTCTTGCGGCATGAGCAAAGTTATTCAACAGAATAATAATAACGGAACCGAGTCGGGTGAAATTCACACTGCAAGCGAGGATGTTCCAACAGAATAATAAAGATGGAACCGGATCCGGTGTAAAACACACGAGATAGGATATTCCAATGAATGATAAAGGCGGAACCGGTCCGGTGTAAAACACATGCAGGATGTTCCAAGCGAATAATAAAAAGCAAACCAGTCGGGTGTAAAAACACAGCACGGGATGTTCCAATGAGAATAATAGAAGAATGTCACCAAGTATAGGGTAAACCAGCAGATACTGAGTTATTCCAATGAGAATAATAAGCAATGGAATAACATAAGGATTTCACCAAGTATAGGGTATATGCGGCGTGATCTGAGGTTATGTATAGGGTATGCCACTTTTACAGGTTATTCCAACAGAATAATAATGAATGGAATAACAGAAGTTCTCTTCAAGAAGAAAGAATAACACCCCTTACGGGTACAACAAATAATACCCCTTACCGTAAAAGAACTGAATATAGAAGTAGTGAAGTAGCAGAATACTCTTCTTCTTTCTATAATTTTCTCTCTATAGCTTCTCTCTATAATTTCTCTCTCTAGAGTTTCAATGAATTCGTAAGAAAATAATGAAGGAATGAGCTTCTATTTATAGGAAAATGGAATGCATAGTAACTAATCCATGAACGGTCCAGATTGATTTACTTTAATCTGACGGTCCATATTTAAAGAAAAATCTTTTAAATAAAATATAATATATTCTATTTATATAAAAACATTTTACTATGCAAACACTATGCAATACTATGCAAAATACTATGCAAAACACTATGCAACACTATGCATAATAAAATATAATATATTCTATTTATAGAATAACTTTAATAAAGTATTCTATTTTATATAAAAGATGTTTCATTTTATTCTGCGTTAATAATACTGA
Organism: Panax quinquefolius; assembly: GCA_020205615.1. Classification (NCBI taxonomy): domain Eukaryota; kingdom Viridiplantae; phylum Streptophyta; class Magnoliopsida; order Apiales; family Araliaceae; genus Panax; species Panax quinquefolius. Next base: position 147,561,117 of record CM035152.1, read on the forward strand.
ATAAAACAAAAGCGTCATTATCATTATAATAATTCATATTATTAATCGATAATAATGGAATCAAACCGAGTGACTTCTCACATAGGCATCAATAATCAATACCAAGTAATGCTACTTATGCAACCACACGTATTCGTACTTTCACTACTGAGAGTAGTTCAACAAATATCAAGCAGTAAAACTTCCGCGTAATTTCAATAAAATATTTTTGTCGTTCTCTCAATCGGAAAACAATAATTACATTGTAGGGTCCACCAATGATTGAGTAGTTATCACGAATATTTCCCGCTAAACCAAATATTCCCAGACCAATCGAATATAATATAACCACTTGCATACTTTGCAAAATTTATAAATACTACCCACAACTATAATATTATCTCAAATTCACACCATAATATTAAAAATTATTTTGACAAAATTTAAATCTTTATTGATAAAATCTGGGGTCTCACAACTATTTCGAAATCTTCCAACTTATTTTTCCTAGACAGAATACTCTTCATAAATTTAGCATAACTTGGCATCTGCTCTAGGGCTTCTGCGAAAGGGATGTTAATCTGAAGTTTCTTAAAAACTTCTAAGAATTTAGCGAATTGCTTATCCAATTTCTGCTTTTAGACTCTCTGCTGAAATGGCGGTGGAGGATACACAACTGGCTTGTTATCTAACTTTATTTGTTCAACTTGCTTTTCCTCACCCTGTTTTTCTTCAACCACTTTGTTCACATCAACTTTGTCATCCGTTCTAACTGAATTTTCTGCACTTTTCCCATCTAGATGTTTTCCACTTCTCAAAGTGATTGTCTGACACTGTTCGTGATTTCTCTTCTAATTTCTTTCGGTGTCACTTGGTAGAGTCTTTTGTGGTCTATTGTTCAATGCTAAGGTAATTTGTCCCATCTGATTTTCTAAATTCTTGATGGCTACTGCTTGTGATTTCATAGCTGCCTCATTATTTGTTATATACTTTGACAACAACTCCTCTAAATCTGTTTTCTTTTCTTGATGTTGAGCTGGTTGTTGATGTTGTTCAGAAATCTTGGGGGATAAGATGGTCGTGGAGCTTGCTGATGCTGATTATTGCTCCATGAAAAATTAGGATGATTCCTATTCCCCGGATTGTATGCATTCTGGTATATGTTCTATGGAATTTTGTTGTAGCTTCCCACAAATTGCACTGACGCTGGGTTGATTGCAAATTGATCAGTAAAATGTTCACTCGCGCACAATTCACAAATAACTGCAACCTGCTGAGTCTGTACACTTGACAAAGCATCCAATTTTTTTGATAACGCTGAAATCTGAGCTGCTAATGTTGTCACTCCATCTACCTCTAACACTCCAGCTGCCTTCGCTTGTGTCATTCTTGCCGTGGGCCACTGGTAGTTGTTAGCTGCCATTGTCTCTATCAATTGATATGCTTCCTCATAACTTTTCGCCATAAAAGCCCCACCCGAAGCTACATCTATACTAGTCCTAAGATTCCCATGCAATCCATTGTAGAATGTGTTCATTTGCAACCACTTAGGCAATCCATGATGCGGGTACTTTCTGAGCAATTCCTTGTATATATCTTTCCCATGCCTCACACAATGATTCCCTATGTTGCTGTTCAAACATGGTAATCTTGTTTCTCATTTTTGCTATCTTTGTTGGTGGGAAAAATTTTGCTAAGAATTTTTGAGTGAGGTCTTCCCATGTAGTTATTGATCCCGGCGGTAGAGAGTGTAGCCAATTCTTCGCCTTGTCCCGCAAAGTGAATGGGAACAAGCGAAGCCTTACTGCATCATCCGACACCCCATTATATCTGAAGGTGTCACAAATCTCCAAAAAGCTGACTAAATGTTCATTCGGATCATCATTTTCTAGTCCCCCAAATTGAACCGAATTTTGGATCATCTGAATAGTCTCAGGCTTGATTTCAAATGTGTTCGCAGCTATAGCAGGCCTGGTGATACTCGACTGAAGCTCAGGCACCTTGGGTGTAGCAAAGTCCCTCAAATCTTTCTAGTCTTCGGCAGCCATTGCTTCTTCTTTTTCAGAATTTTCGAAGTCTTCCCTTGTCTCCTTAATCCACTTATTTAGCCTTTGAAAGCGTCTCTCAACGTCCTTTTCAAAAGGAAGCAAGTCTGGATTTTTGGATCGAGTTTGCATAAACCAACTTCAAAAACCTGAAATAAGAACGAACAAACAAAAAAAAATATTTAAGTAAAACTGGACTAATTAAATTGATATCATAAAATATTAAAATCTATACTAATAATGCCCAACAACGGTGCCAAAATCTTGTTGGGTAAAATCTAATTATGCACAACACGCAAGTATACGTGGTCAACAAGTAATATAATAGTAAGTCGAGTATCGTTCCCACAGAGAAATTAGTAAGAAATTAACTCCCACAATTATCAGTTTCCTATTGAACCTAATTTTATTAAACTATCCAATTTAATGATTAAAATTATTGAAAATACTAAGATCACAAAACAATCACAAATCTCAAAAACTGAATTTCTAAACAAGTATTGGAGAATTAGGCTTACAACTTCACCCTAAGCTTCACTCTGATTATTACCCTTTATTCCAGTTTAATTTACTATCCCAGTTTATTAATCAAGAACACGAAAATAGAATTAGCCACCTCTCAATGCACTAACACCATATTAACTTAAATCCATAATTTAGATAAAATTAAGTTAAATACCTTAATTAACTAACTCACTATATCTCTACGTGAATTACAATCAAAGAATGTTTAAGTTCAAGTTCTCTATTCGATTACATGCGATGTTAAGCATATCTCTACCCTAACATTCATCAAGATTCTTCTCATTCACAAAATTTAAAAACACATGCTATATTAACTAAGTCTAGACTCGTACTTCCTCTCTCGAATCTATTCAAGTCCACAAAGAATTGTTGATCAGGCAATTCATAAATTCAAGCATAAATTAATATAGATAAACTGAGGAATAGCTTATTAAACTGAAAATCAAAGTTACATAACCATTGTTCCACTTAAAGATCCATCATAAGCCTAAAAAGTGATTTAGTTCATCATAAATGAAATAAAACAGAATAAATTAAAGATATCATCCTTCCAATTACAAATATAAACTAAAAGAAAAGAATAAATCCAGAACCACCCTTTTCTTCAGCCCAATTCGCAATTGATATGAAAATCCTTCAATTATCTTCACTCCAATGCTTGCTCCAAAAATCTATCTTCTTTTAATGTTAATTGCCTTGTTTTATATGATATCTCCCAAACTTGTTATTTGATGTCAGATATAACACTAAGACATGCATTTTGATTGAAATTCCATACTAATATGAGTCCCAAGCCATTCCAAACACCTAAACTCTAGTTACTGTAGCATTTTAAATCAAAGAAACAACTGCTTTGCCCCGGACCCCCGCCCCGGCGGGGGTGTTGCTTTGAAAATAGCCCGCCCCGGCGAACATGCTCTCTGACTTCTGAGTTCGAGATCCCTCGCCTCGGCGGGGGTGTAAGGTTTAAAAAGGCCCTCCCCAGCAGGGGTGCCTTCTGCTAGCTGGTCATCATAAACTTCAAACTTGCTAAGTTTTTGCCACAATTTCACCCTTTTTGATCAATTGCCACACCACCAAACTTACACACAAAATAACAATAAACAAGTAAAAACAAACAATAAAATTAATGAATTAACACCGATTAAGTTTGAATTAGGAACCGATTCATGGGTATAAAACCCACTTATCAATTGCAAGTAAAGCAGACTGATGAAGGAATCTTCATAAACCAAGCCAAATACATTAAAGACTTACTTAAAAAGTATGGCATAGAACAGCCTCTCCCATAAAAACACCAATTGCTCCAGCAACCAAGCTTGACAAAGATGAGAAAGGTAAAAGTATTGATATAACTCAATACAGAGGTATGATAGGCTCTCTTCTATATCTAACTGCCAGTAGACCAGACATAATGTTTGCAATATGCATATGTGTTAGATTTCAAGCTAATCCTAAGGAATCGCACTTGACTGATGTAAAAAGGATTTTCAGGTATCTCAAAGGCACACCTCACTTGGGACTTTGGTATCCCAAGTAGTCCTCCTTTGAACTAACAGGATATATAAATGTTAATTTTGCAAGCTGCAAGATCGACGAGAAAAAAAAAGTACCGATGGCTTTTTATCGGTTGCTAGAAGCAGACATGTGTCTGGTTTAGCAAGAAGCAAAACTCAAGATATCTACCTCGGCAAACAGGTTTGAATACATTGATCTTTGGGCATTTGTTGTGCTCAAATCCTATGAATGAAAAATCAACTAGCAGACTATGGGTTTGATTTCAAATCTATACATGTTCATTGTGATAACACAAGTGCCATAGTAATAACACACAATCCTGTCATGCATTCTAGGACTAAGCATATAGAAATAAGATATCATTTCATTAGGGATCATGTTCAAAATAGAACTATATCTTTACAGTACATCCCTACTAAAAATCAACTTGTTGATGTGTTTACAAAGCCTCTAGATGAATCCAGATTTAATAATTTGATAAGTGAGTTAGGCATGCTAAATCTACAACCATAATCTTTGTGCTCTAGTTTATGCTAACCATGCAGATATAAAAGGCTATGTTCAAAATTGTAGAGATGACTAAAGAAGGACCACGATCGTAGAGCTGCCTCGACATGACAAAGAAGCATCCTGTGATGACAACATTTCCGACAAACCCAAGCAATCCCTCTGATAAGCGCCTCAGGGACAAACCTGACCCTTAATTCATTCTAAGAGGTTGGCCCTTCCTGAGCTGCCTTAACTCAGAAGGAATGTTAAGTCAAAATTCATCACAAGGACCAGGGCAAACAACGTTCGTAGAACAGATTCTAAAGTGAACTCAACGATCATAGTGCAACCTCGACGATCGTAGTCCTCCCAAAGGATACACTAGCTCAGGGGGAGCTGAGGGCAGATCAGTATTTTCCACATCATTAAAAATCGTGGAGACAAACAGGACTCGACACATTCCCCACTATGTAGATTGATTGAGGGAAGTTACAAGTACAGTTTGAAAAGAACTTTTTGAAAACTCACCTCAGTAGTTCAAAAGTTCTCTCTCTCTACCAGCAGAAACCCTAGCCTTCAGAAACGCTCAACCAACCTCAGTTCAAAGAAAATAATGGCGGCTTTAACTGTTATCACTGGTTACCGACTATGCTTCGATGAGTTCAAAATAGCTGACCCTCAATTTCACAAAATTCTGTCTCTGTTAAAGAAAGTTGGTCTTGAAGAAGCTCTGGGCACTAGCACATGGATCTACCCGAAGCCGGTGAAGGAATTCTACTGTAATAGAGTCTTTGAGAACGACATCAGCAGCACAAGGGTCAAGGGAGTACAAATCAAACTCAAGGCTGAAGATATAAACCTAGCCCTAGGTTTCAAATCAAAAGGACTTCTATCTATGGAGGTCATTGACTTTCACGAAGGACTGAAGAAGATGCATCATAAAAAGTTTTAGACAGTCAATGGGTACAAGAAAAAAGAATTTCCCCAAAGGTATGAGTTTTTGGCTGACATTGTTAGGAAATGCATATGCTGTAAGAGCTCTGGCCATGACTCTGTGAATGAAGTGCAACTTAAGCTCATGACAGCAATCTGTTTTGGGGTTTAACTCAACTATGGAGCTCTACTCATCGATTGGATTGGGAAATGGATACTCAGTTCAAAGAAATCAAGTAGCTCTGGAAAGATGCTCTACGGGCGGTTTATAAGCATCATCCTGCAATCAGCACTGGGTGACAAAATTGGGGATAATAAAGCAGACTCTATCAATCCCAACAGGAGGATGACCCAGCAGCTGTTTTAAAACTGAAGAAGAAATCCAGCAGAAAATGTCAAAATAATGTCTGAATCCAGTGGAAGGAATGGTGAAGCGAAAGAGTGCAGCTCTACTGGAAATATATCGATTCATGAAGAAAGCGATGCGAGAAGAAGAAATCAATAAAGAAGAACCCATTGCTTTGGTCAGAAAAAACAAGGGCAAAAGGAAGATGAAGGCTCAGACAACAGAGGAGCCTCAAGCTTCAACCACTAATGCACCTCAAGGGAGTTCAGGCACTGAAACTCTGAAGAAAATGAAAGGGAAGGAACAGCAGTCTGAAGAAGAATAAGAAGATAGAGCTACCATCTCTTAGCTGCTTAAGAAGTGAAAATGCAGCCATAAGTCTAAGAAATCTTCTTTCTCTTCAATCGTAGAGTCACCACCGATCGTAGAATCCAGACTTGACACCACTCCAGAAGAGGATGCTGTAACAGCTTCTCGGCTTGATCAACCTTTCAGAGCTGAAGAAAAAGAGAATGTTGAGGCTGTGGTTCATCCTAAAAAAACAAAGAGAAAGCTTGTAAAGAAATACATTCTTGTTAATGAAGGAGTATTAAAGGATGAAGACAGAAGAATAGCTGTTGAGAAAGGGCTACCCGAAGAAATTAAGGAGAATACAGCTTGAGTTGAGGGGGAGTTTCCTAAAGTCCATGTACTAGAGAATGCTCCAGCTGAGGGGGAGCTGCTTAAAGTTCAAATGGATGATCGAATTGAGGGGGAGCCTTGTGAAATGACTATGACAGAGAAGACTACAATCGAGGAGGAACTGTAAAAAGATCATCATGAACCTTCCTCAGTCCCTCAAGAGATCCTAGCTTCAGAAACTATAGAAATAGAAAGGATTGAAGTTGTGGGGGATGAGAGAGCAGAAAAGTAAAGAAGAGAAGTAGAGATGATTGATGTAGTGGAAACTTCAAATGAAAACAGAGAAAAAGAATAGGATGACTAAGTTGAGATTATTGTAGTGAGATGGGATGAATATAGGAGAACCAACTACAATCAACTATTCTCCTATCTACCAATGATGTCTTTTCACAGAGCCCAAATCCTTAACTCCTCTTTAAAACCTATCCAGCAATCTCTTTGCTAGCTCATGGATTCCCAGGCAACCTCACTTTTGCCCGAAAGCTTATCACTAATGGTCCCTCTTCAAATAATGGGCGTGAGGTACAATCCATTCCCATCTCTTTCAGGGTTAGTCACTGTCCACCATCAACCTTTAACCAATTCTATGAATTACCAAAATGGTTGGAAGTGATACCACATCCACTAAATCAATTTCCAGTTACAGAATCCCAACATTCTGTAACTGATGAACCAAATGTGCCTAATCTTACAATGATCCAATCTCCTACCATCTCTCACTCTACAATTATTGATCCTAATCCAATCGTAGAGTCACCTGCTCAAATCGTACAGTCACCTCCTCTTAAGACTCAACCTCACACACCCACTCCTCCATCAAACATCCCTTCCTCATCAACCAATAATTATTTCAATCTTGATCTTTCTCTCTACAATATACAAGAACCTCTCTTCCAAATAATCAGCAACTCCTTGAACTCATAACAGATCTTCCTACCAAAACGGAGTTGTCTAAAGCATCTCAGAAGGTGACCAAGGACATATAAGAAGATCTTGAAGTTCATTCAGACCTTCTTCATCTGAGGCTTACTCATTTGATCGATGTTGCCAACACCCTCCCCAGCAACCTAAGTACTGAGCTTACAAAGAAGCTTAGGGAGATCATAAAGTAAATGATTCAGAGCATAAATAAAAGGGATCAAATTCATTTTCAGGCTGCCAAGAAGCACAAGAAAGTAGTTCTCCTTCTACAAAAGACTCAGGAATCTCAAAATAAGCTTATGATGGAGTGTCCCACCAGTCTATGAACCCAAATGAAAGAATTCCAAGCATTTTCCATGGGCCAAATGCAACAAACAGAAACTGTCTTGGCCATTCTACAAAAGAGATAATCTCAAACTGATTCTCTGATCCAAGAAAATCGTGCAGATATTGCTCACTCCCAGAATCAGCTCCACGAGCTCGTACAAGGCATGACTCGACAATCTGAAGATATTCGAACCCTTGATGCTGAGATAAAGGGGGAGAATAAAGGTGAAGGAAAGAAAGGCAGAGGCAAAGGCAAAGGCAAAATTGCTCCATCTTCAAGGAGCCCTCCTACAAGACAGCCTCGCCATTAGACTCCACCACCTGAACGGTAGCAAATTATCATGGCACAACCACTAAGGAGTCAAGGGCCTTCTCCTAGCTCACAAGGGGTAACCACTACATGCCTAAACATGCCAATTGGAGATCCTGCATTCATAAATAGACACGATCATTTGGAAAGGCTAAGTCAAAGCGAGATGGAAGATAAATCATAGAGAGACGAAGTCAGTAGGAGAAGAAGAGCTGCAGAGTATGTTAATCCTCCAAGGAGAAAAAGGCAGAAGAAATAGAGATAAGTTAAAACTCATTTCTTATTAATGTAACTAAGCTTAATTGTAATATTTGTCTTTACAAACATCAATAAATTCACGCTTATTCTCTAGAGGTTTCAATTGCTCACTAAAACACTAAGTCATATTTACTTTCTAGCAACTGCATCTAGAAATTAATAATCATGACACAAATCTCCTTGGTTATGTCAACAACAAATAGGGGGAGATTGTTGGGAGATTGCATATTTAAAATTTGATGTTGAAAGTAAATATTCATGATTATATGTAAAGTCCTTCAAGGAACACATGTACAAAGACTTAGTGGTAGATCAAACTTATTAGGTTGATCTGAGCTTTAATGTTTATCATTCTGTAAATGAATGTATAGAAGAAAAGATCAAAGTTGTTAGGTTGATCTATATCTTGAGATGTAATAGACAGGCTTCAGCAGAATTGTAGTGTGTCAAGCTGATCCAAAGATTGCAGAAGCCAAGGCAGAATTGTAAAGCATTGAGAATTGTAGTTTTTCTATTTTGAGGGCCTCTCATGAAATCGTAGAGTGGTCCAAACGCCTGCCAAGTCAAACTCAAGAATCGTAGAATGCTCTCGAAAGCGTAGAGTCTGCAAGACAAGTAAGTGAAGATCGTAGAGTACCGGTACTTAAGAGAAATCGTAGTGTTCTCATCATCAGTACCAGATCAAGCTTCAAGGTGGCAAGACACCACGATCAATATCATAGTGTATCATCTGTCTGCATCAGAAGCATCGAGTCGTGTCCATTGTTTTAAGAATAAAAGTCAACAAATATGGAATGGATTATAGACGTTGAGAGTATCGGGAGTCCCAATGACACAATAGTCATCCTTAGTATATAACAAAGAAACGTATTAAAGAAGCTAAGGAAAGTACTATAAGTCAGCAGAAAACACCTTTTCAGGTGTTAGGTGAGATAGCAGTCTGCAGTGTCAATGGGATAAACAGCAAATCAAAAGATGTGCAAAAAGTCTCTATCAGTGCTCAAAAATATCAAATACAATTAATGCTTCAACGGACGAATTACAACGGATGTATTTCAAAGACACCTTATATGCAAAAGGAAAGATGATGCAAGAACTAAGCAAGCACAAAAAAAATGAAAATACTAAAGAACACTCAACGCTCAACTCTACGATCTGAAAAGAAAACTTGCTCAGCTACTCAGTTCTTTCGAACTCAAGCCTAACGACAACTGAGTAGAACCATTCAAGAACTCAACTATTATCAAGTGAATTAAGAAGTTCCACGTCAGAAGGACTTAAAGAGTTCTAAGTGAACTGAGAAGTACCAAGTCTGCTGGACTTGAAGAGTTTAATAGTGAACTAAGAAGTTCCAAGACTGCTATTCTTGGAGGAATCTGTGAGATTCAAAGATTGTAAAAGATATCCTTAGTGGATTTCCTACTCGAGGAGTAGAAGAGTGGACTAGGAGCTTTGAGTGCTCTAAACCACTTAAAATTACTTTGTCTCTTATATTCTTTCAATAACTGCTATAACTGCTTAACTTCTATTAACTCGTTATATTTTAAAGGGAAAACAAACAAATTTTAATTCCGCTGTGATTAAATTATTATCAAACTAACAAGTATTTTTGGAATGAAAATTTTTAAAATATCTATTCAACCCCCCTTTCTAGATAACTTTTGTGCCTCTGGGAACTAACATACCTTACATGCGGTTTAACCATCTTACCATTAGGAGATTTATAAATTTCTAATCCATGACGCTTACAGGTATCCTTCATGTCTAACTGTGCTTTATCATTATCTTTCTTCTTGTCTGTAACACTCATCACGGTGTTAAACACATTTTCAAACACATTCTTCTCAATATACATTACATCTAGATTATGACAAACCAAAATTATAAAACTATAAGGCAGTTTTTAAAAGATGCTTCTTCGAACCAAATTATGAGATTCGCTAAACCCATTGCTTATGTTTGAGGCAACAATCTTACCGAATGGGATGACCGATAATCTCATCGCACGGTCACGTATCTCCGTCCCCGACAATCGCAGTGCAGGCATATCATTCTCTACTTTCCATTTCCTAAAGTGTTCTCTATTTCTTCAAAACGGGTTATCTACCAGCAATAAAAAACTATGACAGTCAAACTAGTAAGGTTTTCGACCTTTTGATAGATTGAAAGACATTGTATGCTGCATACAATATGGACAAGCCAACTTCTCGTGTGTAATCCATCTATGTGACACCCCCAAAATAGGTCCATACAACCCATTCTGAGTCACCAAATACATGGTACAGAATTCCAATACAAATTTCATTTATACAATTATTAACTGTCGTGTAAAATACGACAAAATGTAAACTGTGAGTTTCAATATAAATATTTTCTCGTAGACAATATCCAAACTCAAAATAAGTCCTCATTATAATTATTATCACACTATTTTATATAATAGTGAGGACTACTATAGCCACCATCTTGGACCATCACTCCATTCCCCGACTAGTCCCAGCTATATTCTCATTTTCTGAAGGGAACAATGAAAGAAAAGGGTGAGCTCAACTAGCCCAGTAAAGAATATTATGACTAAGATAATGTAGAATAAATTATACTTAGTCCTCAACAGTGTAAAAACTAATAGAATATAATAGACAACAAGTTTAGATCAACATTTGCAGCGGAATAAGCAATCCATTAGAAGAGTCAAGTAGAGCATGATGTCTACTATCTTCTATGATTTAAAAGTTTATAATCAATATTTTTATCTCTGTAACATAACTCAATAAATATATCACATCAACAAATTATCCATGCACTACGGGCCAATGATATTCGTTAGTATCACCAATGGTCGTGATCATGTCAAACATCTGTCCATCTATGCACTACAGGCCAAAGAAGACTTTCACCACATCATTTGTTTGCAACATTACAGGTCATGATTATAATAATACCCAATTCATGGTCATAATCATACCAATCAACAGTCCATCTATGCACTACGGGCCAAAGATGACTTTCACCCCAATATAAGCATGAGGATGATGACAATGATATAAGAAATCAATCAACTGAGATCAAAGATAAATATTAAAAATTTATAATTCAATTTATCCAGAGTTTAAAAATGTCCAAATTGTCAACATGATAATTATTTGTGGAGTAAAATTCAAGAATGATATCCATGTATCAAAAATAATTTGGACTATAAGACCCCAACTTTTATGAATAAAATAAAATTTCTTCTATTTATTATTTTGAAATAGTAAGGGGTTGATTTGATTAATGTGGTTAGTTATGGGTAAAATGCGCAAATATTTTAAATAAGCAAGTGGTTATAAAATATTCATTGTTGCCGGGAAATATTCGTTTGGTCGTGGAATATTCTTGTTGTCGGGGAATATTTATGCGACAGTATGACCATTTGTAGGGCCCTATAATGAAAAAAAGCGCCGGATGAAGAAAGCGATAAATATGAGTTTTTATAAATAGTGGCGTAGTTATTACAGATTAACAACTTTGTTGGAATACCCGGTTGTTAAAATCTGATGTCTGGCGGTGTTGCGTTGATGTACGCGGTATTGCACCAATTATTGATTCTTACGTGAAGAAGTCATTACTCAATAATTTATTACGGTAATTCTTATTCGATATTTTATTTTATTGATTGATAATTGTCAGCGTACGAGTATTCAATAATTCATATTATTTGAATAATATTATTAGATAGCATTATTGGCAATGTCTAAGGAAGTTCTGTCTAGAAAAGGGGTTTGGTCATCTAATTGTGCGCTAATAAGGAAAAATTCTTATCGGAAAGCCCCCTCTTTCCTGGGAACGACGTGGTTGTCATTATTGTGATTCTGTAATATTATTTGTGAATAATTAATTATTGATAAAAATGATAAGGAAATATTTATTTTATGAAGGAATTAATGCTGAGGTGTTTTATCAGTATTTTGTCAGAATAGAGATGTTGAAAATCATCCGTGTGTGGATTTCAGTCATTTTTCGTTTGGAATTTAGAAAAACTTTCTTCTACAAAGTTGTAGAGAATTAAATTTCCTATGGGGTAAACATAAGATTCAAATTTTTCTAATAAAAGGGTTATTTATTATGAATTATTGAAGTTCCGAAATAATTGATTTTTGGAGTTTTAAATATTTTTTTTAAGAAAAACATTTTTTTCATTGTTGTGGGCCCCACTGGTGGCTGAAATCAGATTGTCAAGAGGTGGGCGTGAAATTTTTTAACAAATATATTAATTTATAAAATTTTCTACTTTGACGTTCTAAGCATTTTCCTATAAATAGGGTGCTTAGGTTAAAATTAAAAATCTCACCAGAATCTGAAATTTCTCTCTCTATAATATCGAGCGTATTTTTGTGAGTATTTAGATACTTTGAGAGTTGATAAGCAGTGTAAGTTTTCTTCAGCTTTATATCCGATATTCTAGTCTATAGTACTGTTCTTTTCAGGTAATGGATGTTATTTTTTTTTTGTAAATGATATTATTTCTTTCAATATCATTATACCGAAAATATTGGTATGAATTTTATTATGAAATTTTTACCTTTTCATGTTGAAGTTATTATTCACGTATACGGTACTATTTACGTATACGATACTCTTCACGAATACGATACTATTCACGAAGTATGATTTTTCTTGTGGAATTTTTGCTTTTTTGTGTCAGGATTACTATTCACGTATATGACACTATTCACAAAAAATTATTTTTTCTTTTCTTTGTCCAAGTTGTCAATTATGGTTACTATTTTTGATTGTATCCATATTTTGGTCTTCATTCTTGAATTTTGCTCCACAATTGATTATTATGGAGTATTTTTAAACTTTGATACATTTAAAGTACGAATCCCTAATTTTTGTCATTTTATATCACTGGATTTGTTTTCTTTATTTTCATCATCCTCAGTCCTAAATGGTGATATAACTGAATATCTTTGGCTTGTTGTGCAAAGATGAATGATTATCTGATGAATATCTTTGGCCCGTAGTGCAAAGATGAACAGGTGTTGAGATGAACATGACCAACTAGGGATACGAATGAATATCTTTGGCCCGTAGTGCAAAGATGAATGTTTGATTCATAATGTATATTGATTAATGTTACAAAGATAAAATATCGATGATGAACTTTTAAATCATAGAAGATATTAGACTTCATTCTCTACTTAACTCTTCTAATGAATTGTTATTTCCGCTGCGAATATTGATCTAAAACTTGTTGTTCATTATATTTTATCTGATTTGTTGAAGGCTAACGATAATTTGTTTTTCATTATCTTAGTCATAATATTCTTTACTGGGCTAGTTGAGCTCACCCTTTTTCCTTTTTGTTCCATTTTTCTTCTCAGGAGGCGAGAATATAGCGGGAAGTAGTCGGGGTATGGAATGATGATTCTAGACAGTTGTTTAGCAGTTCTCATTATTTTGTAAAATAGTGTATCAACAATTGTAATGAGGACTTATTTGAGTGTGGATATTGTCTAGAAGACAATATTTGTATTTAAACTCACAGTATATGTGTTGTCGTATTTTGCACGACAAATGTAATAATGAAAGTTGTAGTTATTTCTGTACCATGTATTTGGCGACTCAGAATGGGTTGTCTGGACCTATTTTGGGGGTGTCACATGGACAGAAAAGAAACTAATTTTGTCGTGAATAGTGCCCCATGAATAGTACCCCGGGTGAATAGTACCCGAGTGAATAGTACCTCGTGACTGAATAGTACCCCGTGAATAGTAACCCGGCATGAAAAGATTAAAATTTAATAAGAAAGTTCAAAAAAATATTTTCGTGAAACGATACTAGATGAAGCGCAAAATTCAAGGATATTCTACTAATTTTAGGAAGTATAGAAGCAATACTTATCAAAATAAGTGTAGATTTAGGAATATGAAATGAAATAATATTACTTACTATAGAGTATGGAAGAAAATAATATTTCTTACGAATATTGAACGAAATTAATATCCCTTACCTTAGTAAGAGAGTAATTCTGACTGGTATAGTGGAGATATTCTTAAAGAAAACTTGCACTATTTGCTACACTCAAAGTATCCTTATGCTCAAAAGAAATACACACAATATTATAGAAGAAGAATTCTCTAATTCTGGTGTGATTTTCATTTCTTAACTAAGCATCCTATTTATAGGAGAATGGCAGGGCACTATTTAAGAAAATCACGGATGCACAGGAAAGAAAATTCACGAGCGAAGTCATGGAGAATTCGTCGAAAATTTTGATTGTACTATTCATCACTGTGCAATAAAATATTCTAATAAAATAAAAACTTTATATAAAATATAATATATTCCATTTATAATATAATAAAATAAATAACTTTATATATAATATAAAAAGTATTCTGTTTTATATAAAAAAAATTCTATTTTATTACTACTATAATAATAATAAAACAAAACTAAGATAACTTTCTACTAGCGATTTTGAAAAATGAGTAAGTGGGGGTCCATGTAATAAGCCAAACTTAGAACAAATATTTCATGAAAACCCCATCTATTTATATCAAAAATTAAATAAATATTTACCACAAATCACTTATCTTCAATAAACACATTTTTAATCTTTCAACAATTATTTATCATTAATATTATAACTCACAATATTAACAACCAGATCATTTTCAAGAAAGAGGTGGCTTTCCGATTAGGACTTCTCCTTATTGGCGCGCAATTAAATAACATAACCCCTTTCCTCGACAGAACTTTCTAGACATTGTCAATAATGCAAATAATAATATGAATAATTGTGTCATCTCAATTATTGATTTAATAATATAAAATATTGTGCAGATGATACTGTGGCAATAATTAAATCAATAATATGAGATACTATGTAGCAACTAATGTGGCAATTATTAAATGAACTGAG
Source organism: Panax quinquefolius (assembly GCA_020205615.1). Taxonomy (NCBI): domain Eukaryota; kingdom Viridiplantae; phylum Streptophyta; class Magnoliopsida; order Apiales; family Araliaceae; genus Panax; species Panax quinquefolius. The sequence continues at coordinate 147,576,359 of CM035152.1, forward strand.
TGACATCTTACGTAAGAATCAATAATCAGATATCTTTATGCAATACTGGTAATATCTTCTTTATGCGACCCAGCGTATTCTTGTATTTTTATCACCGGGTATTTCAACAGTTAACGGTAAAAGTTTTACTATTATTTTTATAAAAAAGTTATTTATGTCGCTTTCTATATCCAACAGTTATTCCGTTATGTGGGGTCCACCAATGATTATTCCGTCGTACGGATATTCCCCCGACCAAACGAATATTTTATAACAACTTGCTTACTTTGCAAATATTTGCACATATCACTCATAACTATACCATTATATCAAATCATAGCTTATTATTCAAAATAATATTTAAAGAAAATTAAATCTTTATTCATAAAAAGTTGGGGTCTTACAATCCAGATAACATACTATAAGCACGAAAGTCACTTATAGTTCACATAACCGCTGCACTGAGGTTGAAATTTTTTTTCATGAAAACATCCCAAGTCTATAATCCATCCTCTCATAATACCTTCAACTTGTCTATAAGAGGTCTCAAGTAAACATCTAATTTCTTTCCAGGACTCTTGGGACCAGGAATCACGAGTGAAAAAAAATAAGTATGGTTGTTTCATACACATCCAAGGAGGCAAGTTGTACGGAGTAACAAACACAGGAGTACGAAATATTTGAGTGCCCGAAAGGGTTGAAACCATTAGTGGACAATCCAAGCCTTACATTTCTAGGTCCCAATGCAAACCCATGATGTGCTAAGTTGAAATCTTTCTAAGCCTGCCCATCTGCGGGATGGTTAAGTTTTCCATCTTTAGCTAGAGATTTCACATGCCAAGTCATATGCTTAGCTGTTCTTGAAAATATGTACAATCTTTTTAACCGATGTGTAATCAAAAAATACCTTATAATCTTAAAAGGTATATTTGTCTTTTTTGTAGTCACACCCTCTTTATTAGGCCTGAACCTATCATGACTGCAAAACGTGTACTTGGTCTTTTGTTCATTTTTCTTATAACACAACATGCAATCGTTCAGACATGCATCGATCTTTTGATATCAAAGACCTAAATTTTTCACCATTTTTTTACAATAGTAGTAGTTATCGAGCAGTTTTTCACCTTTAGGCAACATACTCTTAAATTAATGATCAGCCTTAATGTTAAGTAATGTCGTCACTATAGACAATATAGTGTGTTTGGTGCAACCATGCCATAACAACTCGTTACCCTCGTCTAACAACTTAAAGAACGCTTTAACATCAGAATTCATAAATTGATCTTTGCCTTGTTCCCAATCAAAATTAGGTCATGCAAATCATAAACAATGTCATTCATATGATGGGTACTGCTATCTGGACTATGTACTTGTGTGATGTCACCATCTTTTCTCTGCCCATGTGCCCACCAACATTCTTCATAATTTTTCATGAACCCAGAAACAAGTAAATGATAGTTTACCATGTCCCTGTCCATATATTTATATTTTTACACTTTAAAAAAGGGCATCTTATCTTGTTATGACCATTCACACATTCTGGGTGACCATACACATAATCCAGAAACACTTGGCAACCAGTTCTAAATTCAGCTGTAGCACCTATCTGGGCACTTAAATTTCGTCGTTTCATCCAACTACGGTCTGAATAGAAATCCATGATACCATGGTACCTATTTTGACAAGAATTATTGTATTCCCCTTGTTAAAGATTTACTTTTCTGTACACATATAACATGTGTGCATCATAAATGCTTATTCGGAAATGAAATGTGGATACATACCAAAACACATTTACACAACATAAGATTACCTAGAGTAATTATTAGGACTTGCAAACACCAAGTTGTTTAGGAACTTGTCCCCAATACAATCTCTATTTGATTGAAAATCAAGATGCGCTCAATTTTTGATGTAGGTAGTATACTCACAGAACAGCTAGGATGCTTCTAGCTTCCAAATGCACTTTATACTTCTACAAAAAAAAGCTTATGCATGGAATTTAATCAATGAATGTAATGTATCTCGTATGTCTTTAGTGTAGGTTCTCGTTTTCCTCTTTTAAAGAAGGCACACAAGCCAAAGTATAATATTGGATCATTTACCTAATTTAAGGACGATTCTCGTAAGTAGGCCGTGTACCCTGAGTGACTGCCTGACCCCATTATTTTGTTTAATGTTCTAAAACCTAAGTTTCGAACCTTATGATTATTGGGGGGAGATCAAACTTAAAGCTCATAAAAAATACATATGATCCATGATTCTAATCATAATATAGTTGGATTTGGCTTCTCAACACAATTAAGCTAATTTATATATCAACATAACAGTATAAGATCTTCAAGTCTAACTATTTTTCTTTTTCTTCTTTAGAAATAAACTAATTTTAATATGAAATTCCTACCCAATGTAAAAAACATTACATGTTTTGTACTAACATTACAATTGCAACAATTAAAGAGTTGCCCTTGCAAGTCGGTTAAAAATGAGATAAGAGAGGTTGTTCATCTGTACAATAAGTTATTCAAACAAAATGGTATCAAAGATATGTATGAGTTAGTTCCAATCTTTAACTATTTAAACAACCTGAACGATAAAAGCATAACAAGTACAGAAACCTTCATGGGGCTTATCATTATCAAGTTATTTACAGTCATTAACACTGACAATTCAACAGCAAAACAATTTGAAACCCAAAAATCAAAATACCATTGAAAGATGAACAAATTAAAATGACATTACTCAACCTCTAATTATCCATCAAATCACCAATCCATTAAATATTCAAACATAATACAAGCTTCTACTGTTGATGATAACCTTTAGTTCACCAGAAAATAATTAAATCACCTAATAATGAAGAAAGTACTTGTATATATGCAAATGGGGCGACGTGGGCGGCATGCACAAGTTGGTGGTGTGGTCGACATGATGACGTGGGGTGGTCGGTGGGGTGTGCCATCCTCTCTTGTCCCTCTTTTCTCCCTATCTTCTTCTGTTCGACTGCATGGTTCTGTTCGATTACGTGGGATTAAAAAAATCAAGTGTAAGACCCCAACTTTTATGAATAAAGATTAATTTCTCTCAAAATATATTTTTAATATTATGGTGTGGATATAATATAATGTTATAGTTATGGGTAATATTTATAAATTTTGCAAAGTAAGCAAGTGGTTATATAATATTCGATTGGTGGGGAATATTCGTTTTAACGGGGAATATTTATGCGACGGCACAATCGTTAAGTGGACCATACATGACGAAGTATTGTAAGTAGTAAGAAAAGCGACATAATTATCTTTTATAAAAATAACGGCGGAAGTATTCTGAATTAAAGCTGTTGAACTACCCGGTAGTAAAGAAATGCGATGTCTGGCATTGGGCTGCGTAGTAGATGGCGGTATTGTTTATTGATGCTTTACGTAAGAAGTCTTTCGGTTATACTCAATTATTACTACTGATAATTGTTGCATCATATCTCTCATATTATTGATTCGATTATTGTCAAGATCATATACGTATAATATGATATATTATTAAATCAATAATTGAGGCGACAAAGTTATTCATATTATTAAATTGCAATATTTACTGATATGTCAGAAGTTCGATCGATGAGAGGTTTGGTCATCTAATTGCGTGCCAATAAGGAGAAATCCTTATCGGAAAGCCCCCTCTTTCCTGGAAACGACCTGGTTGTTAAATATTGTGAGTTATAATATTAATGATGAATAAGTTCGTGTTGATTAAAGATGAAATTGGTAGTTCCATTGTGTTGGAATTATTAGTGTTAGTGAAAATCGACATTTATTTCGATAATAATTGATGTCTGGAAGTTATCGGGTAATTAATCGGATAAATGAAGAATTAATTGCTATTAATTCACATGATTATAACTATTTGTTCACATGTGTGTATTATTGATTCACATTCATGTACTATTAGGGGAGTTGGTGCAAGATTGATAATACTTGCATGACTAAGTTAAAGATGGAGGTATAGATGAAGGTATTATACTATTATTCGTATTTTCACATGATTATAACTATTGAATCACATGAATGAACTATTGATTCACATTATTTACTATTAGGGGAGGTGGTGCAAGTTTGATAATACTTGCAGGACTAAATTAAAAATGAAAGAAAAGTTAGAGGTATTGTACTATAATTTTTCGAGCCCCAAAAAGTACAATTATCGAAACTATATTTTTTTTCTATAAATAGAAGTTCATTCTTCCTTCATTTCTCACCAATTCACTAAAGTTATAGAGCAATTATTATAGAGAGAAATTATAGAGAGAAAGAAGAAGAGAAGTCTGTTACCTCTCTATTTTAGTATCCAGCTTTATTCTAAGGTAAGGGGTATTATTTCTTTTATTTTCATGATGAGAGCTATTGTTATTTCATTCCTTATTATTATGTTGGAATAACTTTTATCATCAAATATCCGCATACATGTTGAAATTCTTCTATTATTCCATTCTTTATTATTACATTTGGAATATCACATGCATACATGCATTATTACGCGTGACTGGTTCCCTTATTTATTATTACTGTTGGAATAACTTTGTCATCATGCAATCACCGCATACGTGGTGAAATTCTTACATTATTCTATTCTTTATTATTACATTTGGAATATCACATGCATACGTATTACGCATAACTTTGGTTCCATTATTTATTATTACATTGGAATAACACACTTTATATCGTTACATCGCATGCTTGGCGAATTTGTTGTTATTCCATTCTTTATTATTACATTAGAATATCACATGCATACGGATTTCGCATGACACAGGTCCATTCTTTATTATTACATTGGGAATAACACATGCATGCGATCTATCGCATGCGTGGTGAATTCTTACATTATTCCATTCTTTATTATTCTATTGGAATAACACATACATGTGGATTACCACATGCATAGCAAATGATCCTTTGTATTCATTCCTTATTAAATTGTGGAAATGATGCATCTACGTGGATTATCGCATAGTGGCGAAAATCCATTTGCGATTTCATATATTCTATTATACTCGGTTGGTTAAAGTTTTGGCTTACATACTCCATGAAATTAGTAGAATATCTTTGGATATTTGCGCTTCATTCGGTATCCTTTCATGGAAATATTCTTACGAGCATTCTTGAATTTTACTCCACAAAGCGATATCATGTTGACAATTTGGACGTTTTGAGTTCGAGGATAAATTAACTTATAAATCTTTAAAATTTAATTCTTGAACTTGTTTTATTGAATTATTATGTCATTGTCATCATCCTCATGTTTATATTATGTTGAAAGTCATACGTGGCACGTAGTGCATAGATGGACTTGGTATGATTATGACCGAGGGATTATTCGGTATAGTCGTGGTAAGTAATATTACAAATGATGTGGTAAAAGTCCTCATTGGCCGTAGTGCATTGATGAAAACACGAATATCCTTGGCGCGTAGTGCATGGATAATTTGTGGTCGTAATCTTAATGAATATCACAGTGCGTCGTAATGCGGGGATGGCGTGGTTTATTTAATAAAATTTGAGTCTCGGTGATAAAAGTGATAAAAACATTTTAAATCATAGAAGATAGTAGATTGTATTCTCTCTTGACTCTTACAATGGATTTCTTATTCATTGCTTGATAAAACTTGATGTTTGTTATATTGTATCGGTTTAAAATTGTTGAAGGCTAACGATAATTTATTACGCATTATCTTAGCCATAATATTTCTTCTTGGGCTAGTTGAGCTCACCTTTTTCTTTGTCATTGTTCTCTTGAGGAAATGAGAGCGTAGCGGGGACTAGTCGGGGGAGCGGAGTGGCCGGTCAGGATGATAGCATTAGTAGTCCTCACTATTCTACAAAATAGTGTGATAATAAATGTATTGAGGACTTGTTTTGAGTTTGAATCATCGCAGAAGACAATATTTGTATTAAAACTCACATCTCATGTTGTATATTTAAGATTGTATTTGTATTCTGTACCATGTATTTGACGACTCAGAATAGGTGATGTATACCTATTTTGGGGGCGTCACAGTTGGTATCAAAGCTTAGGGATATTATCCCTGGCTGAGATGTGAGACAAGAACTAGGAGGGGAGAGACGGGGAATTCCTTCGCTAGTATGACCTACCTAAGTTTATTTGGTATTTATTTGGTCGGTCATAGTATAAGAATAATATGTGATATGTTAATTAACCCTTGTTTTGTGGCAGTATTTGAAAATGACATCCGAGAATGTTGAAAATATCAATGGAGCACAGGAGACTGTTGAGTCTCCACATATCAATAATCAGGATAATGTGCATCAGGAAGGCGACAATCCTCATGCAAATGACAACACTGACCAAATAATGACTGACGAAATGTTCGGAGGCTTTATACTGATTCATGCGACATCAAAGGTGAGGCGGCTCCTCATCCAAAATGCGGTGGAAACACCGGCAACTCTCGAGCAGTCCTTTCGCTAAGCGATTCAAGGAGCTGGGACCACCGGAGTTTTTTGGAGAGCAAAAACCACTTAAGGCGGAGACGTGGATAAAGCAGATCAACAAGATATTTGATGTCTTGGGATGCTCCGACGAGCAAAATGTGACGCCCCCAAAAATAGGTATACATCACCCATCTTGAGTCTCCAGATACATGGTAGAAAATACAAATACAACTTAATTATACAAACGTCGTGTAAAAATACGACAAAATATAGCTATGAGTTTTAATACAAATATTGTCTTCTAGACAGTATTCAAACTCAAAATAAGTCCTCAATACATTTATTGTCACACTATTTAACAGAATAATGAGGACTACTAATGCTATCATCTGGACCGTCACTCTGTTCCCCGACTAGTCCCTGCTACGTTCTCATTTCCTGAAGAAAACAATGAAAGTAAAAGGGTGAGCTCAACTAGCCCAGTAAGAAATATTATGACTAAGATAATGCAGAATAAATTATCATTAGCCTTCAATAGTGATAAACTAATACAATATAACAAACATCAATTTTAACTGCAGCGGAACAAGCAATCCATTAAAAGAGTCAAGTAGAGAATAAAATCTACTATCTTTTATGATTTAAAAAGATTTTTCATCACTTTTATCATTTGAGACTTCGACAATAAATAATCCACATCATCCCTGCACTACGGCCAAGGATAATCATTAGTATCACGACCATAAATTATCCATACACTACGGGCCAAGGATTTTTGTGCATTCATCAATGGTCATGATCATGCCAACAACTGTCCATCAATGCACTACGGGCCAATGAGGACTTTTACCACATCATTTGTAACATTACGGTCGTGATTATACAAGAATAATCCACGGTCATAATCATACCAAGTCCATCTATGCACAACAGGCCATATATGACTTTCAACATAATATAAGCATGAGGATGATGACAATGATATAAGAATCCAATAAAACAAGTTCAAGAATTAATTTATCCAGAATTCAATAACGTCCAAATTGTCGACAATGATCTTGCTTTGTAGAGTAAACTTCAAGAATGCTCGGAAGAATATTTCCATGAAAAGATCTTTGGATGAAGCGCGATATATAAAGAATATTCCACTAATTTCATGGAGTATAGAAGTCAAAACTTTAACCAACCGAGTATAATAGAATATATGAAAGCGCAAATGGATTTTCGCGCCATACGTAATCAACTTATACGAGATCATTTCCACAATTTAATAAGGAATGAATACAAAGGATCATTCACCGTGCATGTGGTAATCCACGAGACAAAGTTATTCAACAGAATAATAAAGAATGGAATAATGAAGGATTCACCCGTGCGTGCGATAGGTATGCTGAGCGAGTTATTCCCAGCAGAATGATAAAGAATGGAACCGGTCGTGCGCCAGCGCGACACAAACGAGGATATTCAATGGAATAATAAAGAAGCGGAACCGGTCGAAAGCGAAATAAATTTGGCGAGGATATTCCAACAGAATAATAAAGAATGGAATAACAACGAAATCACCGTGCATGCGATAGGCCGCATGCAGACGAGTTATTTTAACAGAATAATAATTAATGGAACCGGTCAAAGGCGTAATCTGCAAGCGAGGATATTCCAAATAAAGAATGGAATAATGAAAAAATTTTACCATGTATGCGGTACCAGCATATCTGAGTTATTCAACATAATAATAAAGAATGGAATAATGAAGAATTTCACAAAGTATAGGGTAGCTCAGCGTATCTGAGTTATTCCAACAGAATAATAAATAATAGAATAATAGAAGTTCTCTTCATGAATACAAAAGGAATAATACCCTTACCTTAGAAGGAAAGTCTTGGATATAGGAGTAGTGAAGTAGCGAGAATAACTTTTCTTCTTTCCCTCTATAGTTTCTCTCTCAGAGTTTCGATTGAATTCGTAAGAAATAATGAAGGAATGAGCTTTATTTATAGGAGAATGGGTGAATAGTAACTAATTCATGAGCGGTCAGATTGATTTACTTTTAAGCAAGCGGTCCATATTGATTTACTATGCGGTATTAATAAAATATTCTAATAAAACAAAATCTTTTAAATAAAATATAATATATTCTATTTATAGTCTAATAAAACAAATAACTTTATAAAAGTATTACATTTTATATAAAAAAGATTTTTACTATACTGCAAATACTATGCATAATAAAATATAATATATTCTAATTATTTTCTAATAAAATAAATAACATTATAAAAGTATTACATTTTATATAAAAAGATTTTACTATCTGCAAACACTATATCTGAGCACTTATCTGCAAACACTATGCATAATAAAATATAATATATTCTAATTATTGTCTAATAAAACAAATAACTTTATAAAAGTATTTTGTTTTATATAAAAAAGATTTTACTATCAAAAACCTTATGCATAATAGAATATAATATATTCTATTTATAGTCTAATAAAATAAATAACTTTATAAAAGTATTATGTTTTATATAAAAAGCTTTTCTATTTTATTACATTAATAATACTAATAAAACAAAATTTATATATATATATAATATATATATATATAAACTTTAATTGACTTCATAAAAAGACACCTCAATATATTTAACAACATTTATCATCATTATTATAATTCACAATATTAATCGACTGAATGTCGTTCCCGGGAAGAGGGGCTTTCGATAAGAACTTCTCCCTATTGGTAGGCATGATTAGGTGACCAAACCTCTCTTGACAAAACTTCTGAGACATCGTTAATATTGCAAATAATAATATTAACAACTTTGTTATCTCAATTATTGATTTATTAATATTTAAAATATCGACAATAATTGAATCAAATAACGTGAGATCTTATCACGCAATTACTTTAGTAATAATTGAACAAAAGCGACTTCTCACGTAAGCATCGATAATCAATACTGGTGTCTTCTTATGCAACCACAGCGACATCTTTGTACTTTTACTACTGAAAGAGTAGTTCAAGCGGTTTTAACGGTAAAACTTCCACCGTTATTTTCATAAAAATATTTTTTGTCGTTTCAATCCAAATGATAATTACATTGTGGGGGGTCCCACTGATGATTGTCTTGGTTATGCGAATATTCCCTGTTAAAGCGAATATTCCCCAACCAATCGAATATTTTATAACAACTTGCATACTTTGCAAAATTTATAAATACTACCCACAACTATAACATTATATCAAATCCATACCATAATATTCAAAAAAATATTTCGAGAAATTTAAATCTTTATTCATAAAATTTGGGGTCTCACAATCTCCCCTTCTTATGAAATTTCGCCCTCAAAATTTACGTACGTACTTGGTTTGCCGAAGAAATGAGGATACCTTGACTTCATTTCAGATTCTAACTCTTGAGGTATAACCTTTGAGTGTTGAATACGATCCTTCTTATCCAAGATTTTAACACGTATTTCCTTATACGTTAAATCTTCCGCTATCTCGTTCGGTTCTAAATCAATAATGTGGTTCGGGTCGTCCACATATTTACGTAATATCGAAACGTGATAAATGTTATAAACACACGACATACTTGGCGGTAAAATGAGTCTATAAGCCACAGTTCCTACTCGATCGAGGATTTCAAATGGGCCAATTAAATCGAGGGTTGAGATTTCCTCTCTTCGTCGATTCTTGCTTCTAGAATAACGCCCTCTTGAACCTTCTTCTTCACATTCATCGACTTTGAGTGCACGTAGCTTGGCGGCTTTAACTTTATCGATTAAAGTCGATTCTACTCGTATATTCGTTATCTTCACGTGGGTCCCTAGAGTCTTTAACTCTATCTTCATCATTTGTAAGTTATACGAAATGGGTCTTTGTGTTAACAACTTCTCACTCATAAACGCATATAATCTTCTACTCAACACGTCAGCTACCACGTTCGCTTTCCCACGATGGTATTGAATGGTACGATCGTAATCTTCAACAGCTCGAGCCAACGTCTTTGGCGCACGTTACATTCGTTTTCGGTGAAGAAAAATATTTGAGAATTTTAAAAATGGGTTTTGTACTGGGGTCAATACAAAATTCAATTTCACGCTCTAAAGATAGGCTAAGAAGTCTTCAAGAATACGTCAGGAAATTTATTAACCATAGAAATATCATTCAAAACTGTGACTCTTATCCAAGACTTGGATAGCATATGTAATGAAGGTTTCTCCTAATGAAGTTTCAACCAATAAGTCAAAGTCTAACTTCTCAAGAGTCAAATTTAAACGTTGAACGCAAGCAAGAGAGATAAAAGAATAGGTAGAACCGGTATCGAATAAGGTATAGACTTTGCAAGAATTTATAATTAACTAACCCATGCTAACTTCGTTCGGGTTACTCGCTTTTTGAGAAGTCACGAAAAAAACGTTCTTCCTAAAACCACTGACTTTGTTTTGTCCATATCCGCCTTTGGTGCCACTGTCCCAGCTGGACTTGACTTTGGTGCATGACAAAATTGGGCTAGGTGACCTTCTTTTCCATAATTGTAACATGCTTTGAGCGCATCACGTAGTTTGGGGTGATATGTCCTCCCTCGCATTTAAAACATACGATCGGTGATTCGTTCTCCTTCCTTTGAAGCAGGGTGCTAATCGTCTTTGTCTTTCCATCATTATTGAACCTTCTCTTCTTGAAATTTCCACTTCTATTATCTTGGCCATGATTACCACCGAAGTGGTTACCATTTTTGACATGATTATTTCCCCCACGATGGTTATCATTGTTCCGATAGCCGTTGCCACCGGTACGATTATTATCGTGTTTTTTCTCGTTGCCTTTTGGTTGTGTTGACTCATTATCGCGCTCCAATAACTGAGCCATATTCACAACATCTGAATATAAACAAAGTTTGTGAGAAATGAGGTATTGACGTATAATAGGTTTCAAACCTCTTAGAAACATTCGCGTCATTCGCTCCTCATTATCGACCAAATAGGAAGCCATTTTCAAATACTGTCACAAAACAAGGGTTAATTAATATATCACATATTATCCTATCTGTTTGTTGACCAATTAAATACCAAATAAACTTAGGTAGGTCATACTAGCGAAGGAATTCCGAAATCTCTCCCTCCTAGTTCTTGTCTCACATCTCGGCCGGAGATCATATCCTAAGCTTTGATACCAATTGTGGCGCCCCAAAAACGGTATACATCACCCATCTTGAGTCGCCAAATACATGGAACAAAATTCAAATACAAACTTAAATATACAATCTGTCGTGTAAAATACAACAAAACATAAAGCGAGAGTTTAAACAAGAATATTGTCTTCTAGACAATATCCACTCTCATTGGAGTCCTCATAGGCGATATACAAACTCAAATTCGAGTCATCATTACATTTATTGTCACCTTTATTTATTTGAGAATAGTGAGGACTACTAATGTTATCATCACGGACCGAATCACTCTGTTCCCAGGCTGCGTCCCATTATATTCTCATTTCACGAAGAAACAAGTAAAGGAAAGGGTGAGCTCAACTAGCCCAAGAAGAAATATTATGACTAAGATAATGCGAGAATAAATTATCATTAGTCTTCAACAATGTTAAAAGCGATAAAATATAATAGACATCAAGTTTAAGCAAGCAGCGGAACAAACAATCCATTAAAAGAGTCAAGTAGAGAATAAAATCTACTATCTTTTATGATTTAAAAGTTTTTCATCACTTTTATCGTTGAGACTCGAATTTTAATAAATAATCCACATCATCAAATCATCCACGCGCACTGGGCCGAGGATATTATTTAGTATAACGACCACGAATTATCCATGTACTACGGGCTAAAGATAATCGTGTTTTCATCAACAGTATTGTAAGACCCCAACTTTTATGAATAGAGATGATTTTTCTATAATTATCATTTTGAATATTATGGAATGAATTTGTTATAATGTTATAGTTGTGGGTAGTATTTATAAATTCGCAAAGTATGCAAGTTGTTATATTATATTCGATTGGTGGGAGAATATTCGTTTTAGCGAGGGAATATTAAATACAATGGTATAATCATTGGTGGACCCCATAATGTGAATTATTGTCGGATTGAGAAAGCGACAAAAATATATTTATGAAAATAACGGCGGAAATTTTCCGATTAATAATGTTGAACTACTCGGTAGTAAAAATACGATGTCTGGCATGGTTGCATAGTAGCAGCGCGGTATTGATTATTGATGCTTACGTGAGAAGTCACTCGATTATACTCAATTATTGCTACGATGATTCTTTGCATCATATCTCTCTCGTATTATTGATTCGATTATTGTCAAAGTATCATACGCAAAATATGTTATTTTATTAAATCAATAATTGAGGCGACAAAGTTATTCATATTATTAAATTGCAATATTTATAATGTCTAGAAGTTTTGTCGAGGAGAGGTTTGGTCACCTAATTGGCATGATAGGAGAAATCTTTATTGGAAAGCCCCTCTTTCACAGGAGCGACTGGTTGATAAATATTATGAGTTATAATATTAATGATGAATGTTATTAAAATTGAAGTTGTGCTCGAAGTTGAATTTGGAGACGCGAACGTGATATTTGAGTCCGGAACGATGAAATTAGTAAAAATAGACTATAAACACAAAAAAATTCGGATTTTACTATTTGGTCAAAAAGTCAACAGTTGACTTTTTCGAGAAAAGTCAAACTTTGAAATTTCAAAATTTATATTTTTGATAAAAATAGTTTCATTGTGATGGAATTATTTGTGTTAGTGAAAATCGACATTTATTTCGATAATAATTGATGTTTGGAGGTTATATTAACCAATCGGGTATTTAACCAGATAAATGAGCAATTGATTGCTATTATTTCACATGATTATAACTATTTGTTCACATGTGTATACTATTGTTTCACATTCTTGTTACTATTAGGGGAGTTGGTGCAAGATTGATAATATTTGCATGACTAAGTTAAAAATGGAGGTATAGATGTAGGTATTATACTGTAATTCGTATTTTCACATGTCTAGAACAATTGATTCACATGATTTACTATTGAATCACATTATTTACTATTAGGGGAGGTGGTGCAAGTTTGATAATACTTGCATGACTAAATTAAAAATAAAGAAAAAGTTAGAGGTATTGTACTGTAATTTTTCGAGCCCCAAAACGTGCAATTATTGAAACTATATTTTTCTATAAATAGAAGCTCATTCTTCCTTCATTTCTCACAAATTCACTAAAGCTATAAAGCAATTATTATAGAGAGAAATTGTAGAGAGAAAAAATATAGATAGAAGAAGAGAAGCTGCTTGCTACCTCACTACTCTATATCGAGTTTCTTTCAAAGGTAAGGGTATTATTTCTTTCTTTTGTCTTCATGAAGAAAACTTACATTATTCCATTCTTTATTATTATGTTGGAATAACTGGTTTATGAAGTAACGCATACATGGTGAAATTCTTACATTATTCCATTCTTTATTATTTTGTTGGAACATCTTTCTGCAGGACACGGTATCTTTATTATTCTATTGGGACTGGTTCTCTTTGGGAAATCTTTATTATACATTGGAATATCATATGCATGCTTTCTGCAGGACTTTGTTTCCGTCTTTATTATTACATTGGAATATCTCATGCATGCATGCGTTTCTGTGGGACTGGTTTAAATCTTTATTATTACATTGGAATAACACGCATGTCTTGATCTCTGCATGCTTGGTGATTTCTTTTGTTATTCCATTCCTTATTATACTCGGTTGGTTAAAGTTTTGACTTTTATACTCCATGAAATTAGTAGAATATCCTTGATATTTGCGCTTCATCGATATCTTTTCATGGAAATATTCTTACGAGCATTCTTGAATTTTTTACTCTACAAAAGAAGTATCGTGTTGACAATTTGGGCGTTATTAGTTCTGGATAAATTAATTTGTGAACTTGTTTTATTGAATTCTTATATCATTGTCATCATCCTCATGTTTTATATTTTTTTGAAAGTAAATACATGTGGCTTTGTAGTGCATAGATGGACTTGGTATGATTATGACCGAGGATTATTCGGTATAATCATGGTAGTAATGTTATAAATGATGTGATAAAAGTTCTCATTGGCCCGTAGTCCATTGATGGACAGTTGTTGGCATGATCATGACCATTGATGAATACACGAATGTCCTTGGCCCGTAGTGCATGGATAATTGTGGTCGTGATACTAAAGAATATCCTTGGCCGTAGTGCAAGGGTGATTCGATGATGTGGATTATTTATTAAGCTGAGTCCCAGTGATAAAAGTGATGAAAAACCTTTTAAATCATAAAAGATAGTAGATTTTATTCTCTACTTGACTCTTTTAATGGATTGCTTGTTAAGCTATGATTAAACTTGATGTCTATTGTATTTTATCGGTTTAACATTGTTGAAGACTAATGATAATTTATTACGCATTATCTTAGTCATAATATTTCTTCTTGGGCTAGTTGAGCTCACCCTTTTGCTTTTATTGTTCTCTTGAGGAAATGAGAGCGTGGTAGGGGGACTAGTCGGGGAGCGGAGTGACGGTCCAGGAGGATAGCATTAGTAGTCCTCACTATTACATTAAATAGTGTGACAATAAATATAATGAGGACTTATTACGAGAGTGGATATTATCAGAAGACAATATTTGTATTAAAACTCATGACTCTTTTGTTGTATATTAAAGATTGTATTTGTATTACATGTACCATGTATTTGGCGACTCGGGATAGGTGATGTATACCTATTTTGGGGGCGTCACGATTAGTATCAAAGCTTAGGGATATGATCCTGGCTAAGATGTGAGACAAGAACTAGGAGGGGAGAGGCAGGGAATTCCTTTCGCTAGTATGACCTACTAAGTTTATTTGGTATTTAATTGGTCGGTCGAGTATAGGGATAATATGTGATATGTTAATTAACCCTTGTTTTGTGGAAGTATTTGAAAATGGCATCAAGAATGTTGAGAACATCGATGAGCACTGAGGAGGCCGTTGAGTCTCCACGGATCGATAACCGGGACAATGTGCATCGAGAAAAGCGAAAATCCTCATGCAAACAACAACAACCTTGACCAAATGATGAGCGATGGAATGTTCCGAGGCTTCATGCGATTCATACGACATCGGTGAGGCGGCTCACATCCAAAATGCGGTGGAAACAACAGTGACTCTCGGACGGTCATCGCATGAAGCGATTCGAGGCTGGGACCACGGAGAGTTTTGGAGAGCAAAACCTCTTAAGGCGGAGGCGTGGATAAAAGCAGATCAACAAGATATTTGATGTCTTGGGTTGCTCGAGGAGCAAAAGGTTCCTTCGCCACCTTCGTATTTTGCGGTAGGGTGATTCTTGGTGGGAATCGTAAAAGCGTACTCAACACTGCTTGCATTGAAGATGTCTTGGGAGAAGTTTCAAGAAGCTGTTCAACGACAAGTACTTTCCGAAAGTATTCGTCATCATGAAAGAGGTAGAGTTCATTAAAGCTGGAGCAAAACAACATGGCCAGGTGTCGCGATGATGAAGCCAAGTTTTTGAAATTTGTCGGTTTCGTCCCATTTGGTTGATAATGAGGAGAGAATGCGCGAATGTTTCTAAGAGGTTTGAAACCGAGAGATCGTCGATATCTTATCTCTCATAAAGCGTGTTTGTATTAGGATGTTGTTAATAGGGCTCGATTATTGGAGCGCGATAATGAGTCAATGACAAAAAAGTAGTAGAGCAAAATGATAATACCCGTGTGAAGCGATCATCGAGCGGTGACAACAAGCGTGGAGGAATCGGCATGCGAAATGGTAACCACTTGGCCGGTGGTAATCGAGGCCAAAACAATAAGAATGGACATTTCAAGAAGAGGAGATTCAATGATGATGGAAAGGCGTCGACCAAACACCGTTGTGAAGGAAGGAGAAGCGACCACCTATTATATGCTTCAAATGTGGAGGGAGGGACACATTAGTCCAAACTACGCGATCTTAGTCAAAGCGTGTTATAATTGTGGAAGAGAAGGTCACCTAGCCCGATTTTGTCGTTCATCAGAAGAAAGTTCAACTAGGATAGAGGCACCAAAGGTAGTCCCGAGAAAAGTCAAAGCCGGTAGTCTGAGGAGGCGTTTGTTTTGACCTCCGAAAGTAAGGAAACGAACGAGGTCATCACGGGTAAGCTTATCATAAACTCTAGCAAAGTCTATACCTTATTTGATCTACGGTTCTACCCATTCTTTTATTTCTCTACTTGCGCTCAGCGTTTAAATTTGACTCAGGAGAAATTGGACTTTGACTTATCTGTTGAAACTCCATTGGGAGAAACCTTCATTACATCCTTTGTTTATAAGTCTTGTTTAGTTCAAATCGGTACCCTCACATTACTGTCGATCTTATTTCATTGAAAATACTTGCATTTGGCGTGATTCTAGGGATTGATTGGTTAACTACTCATCGTGCAAAAATTGATTATTTTCGTAAGGTTGTTAGCTTTCATATTCTAACCAACCTATTATGCAAATTCAAACAACCAAACCATTAAAATCAATCACTATCATCTCAAGCCATAAAAGCTATTCGTTTATTGAAAAGCGGATGTCAAGCTTTCTTAGCTCATATCACGGATCTAAATAAAAATAAATCGAGTTTTGAATGATATTTCTATTGTTAATGAATTTCTGACGTATTATTCAAGAACTTCCTAGGCTACCCCAGGCGTGAAATTGAATTTTGTATCGACCTTGAACCCGGTACAAAACCTATTTCCAAAAGCCCATATCGAATGGCTCTATTGAACTTGAGGAGTTAAAGACCCAGCTGCGAGAATTGTTAAACATCGGTTTCATTCGTCCTAATACGTCTCCTTGGGGTGCTCTCATTACAGTTCGTGAAAAAGAAAGATGGGAGTATGCGACTTTGTATTGATTATCGGGAGTTGAACCATGTCACCATCAAAAATAAGTACCCATTGCCCGCGTATTGATGACTGTTTGACCCGATTACAAGAGCAAATTCTTTTCAAAGATTGATCTTCGTTAGGTTATCACCGATTGAAGATTAGAGCAGATGACATTCAAAGATGGCTTTGAGAACTCGATGCGGGCATTATGAATTCCTAGTCATGTCTTTTGGATTGACTAATGCTCCTGCTTTGCCTTCATGGATATGATGAAATCTAGTATTGAGGAATATTTGGATCACTTTGTGGTCGTCTTCATTGATGACATCCTTATTTATTCAAAAGCCGTGAAGATCATGAAAGCAACACTTTGGGCGATACTCAAAAGCTTCGTGAATATAAGCTTTATGCGAGTTGAAGAAATGCGAGTTACGGCTTGAGGAAGTAGCATTCCTTGGGCGCGTGGTGTCAAGTCATGGAATATCTATTGACCCAACAAAGATTGAAGCTATTCAAAGTGGGAGCAACCTAAATCGATGGCCAAAATCGTAGCTTTCTCGGCTTATTTGGTTATTATCGGGAGATTCGTAGAAGGGTTTTCTCGAATCGTTACTCCCTTAACTTCGGCTAACTCGGAAAGATATAAAATTCGGTTGGGCGAGGAATGTGAGAAGAGTTTTCAAGAACTCGAGAGGAGACTCATTTTTTTTTTGTTACGACAATACCATACGGATCGGAGGATTTGTCATCTCTGATGATGCTTGGGAAAAGGGTTAGGTTGTGTTCTCATGCAACATGGGAAAGTCATAGCCTATGCCTCACGACAACTCAAAGAATATGAGAGGAATTATCCTACTCATGATCTAGAGTTAGCGGCGATCGATTTTGCACTAAAGATTTGGAGGCATTATTTGTATGGGGAGAAAGTGGAGATCTTTATGGATCATAAAAGCCTCAAATATTTCTTCACTCAAAAGGAACTCGACATGCGACAATGACGTTGGCTTGAGCTATTGAAAGATTATGATCGTACCATCCAATACCATCTGGAAAAGCGAGCGTGGCGGTTGGCGCATTAAGTAGAAGATCATATATGCGAATGCGAGTGCGATATTGTCAGTATGAAGGCCCATTTTGTATGACTTGCAAAGGATGGAGATAGAGATAAAGACTCGAGGGGACCCGCGTGATGATGGTGAATATCTGAGTAGAATCGACTTTAATCGATAAGGTTAAAATTTGCTCAAACTATAGACACGGAGGTGATGCGTATGAGAAAGAAAGTGCTGAGAAGGTCTTATCTTAGGAAGCAAGAATCGATGATGAAGGAATACTTGAGTCGACTCCGGACTTTGTGTTCTAACGACCACGAGTTAAAGTATAAAATCATGATGGGTACAACACACCGTTTGCAATCCATCACAGGAGTACCAAAATGTATCGTGATCTTGACATACATTTTGGTGGAGAAATATGAAGAGAGAGATAGCGGGGTT
Source organism: Panax quinquefolius (assembly GCA_020205615.1). Lineage (NCBI taxonomy): Eukaryota > Viridiplantae > Streptophyta > Magnoliopsida > Apiales > Araliaceae > Panax > Panax quinquefolius. Next base: position 147,595,195 of record CM035152.1, read on the forward strand.
TATCTCAAGGTGTCTAACTTGTCAGCGAGTCGGCGGAGCATCAAGTGCCAAAAGGTCCATTGCAACCACTTGAAATTCAGAATGGAAGTGGGAGCACATTACCATGGATTTCGATTCTTGGTCTTCCCAAGGTTTCTCAAGGCATAGATGCGATTTGGGTCATTGTTGATAGATTGACCAAGAAATGCGCTCATTTCTTCCGATCTCGAGAAACTTATACACTTGAGCGTCTTCTTGCTGTATGTATATAAGCGAGATTGTAAGATTGCATGGTATGCGGTATCCATAGTTTACGATCGAGACCCAAGATTCACTTCAAGATTTTGGGTTAGTTTGCAAAAAGCTATGAGCGCAGATTTACGATTTAGTTTGGCATATCATCCTCAAGACGGACGAGATGATCGAGAGAGGACTATTCAAACTCTTGAAGATTTATTAAGACTACTGTGTCCTTGACTTGAGGAAGTTGGGACAAGTTCTTACCATTGGTGGAGTTTTCCTACAACAACGGTTATCAAGCAAGTATTGGCATGGCTCCATTCGAGGCGTTGTATGGAAGAAAGTGTCGTTCTCGGTATGTTGGGATGAGGTGGGTGAAGCAGCGTTGTTGGGACCCGAATTTGATGCGTATGACTACGGAAAAGATTCAAACAATCGACAACGTATAAAAACCTCACAAGATAAGATCGACAAAAGAGTTATGTTGATCTTCATCGAAAGGGCGTGGAATTCGATATTGGAGATCGTGTGTTGTTACGTGTTGCTCCATGGAAAGGAGTTACGAGATTTGGAAAAGAGAAAGCTCGATCCTCGATTCATTGGCCCATTTTAATCCTCGATCGAGTAGGGCGTGGCGTATAGACTCGACTTTCTTGCCAAGTATGTCTCGTGTTCATGCGTTTTCACATATCCATATTACGTAAATATGTGGAAGACCGAACCACATTATTGAATTAGAGCAGGACGTGATAGAGGAAGATTTAGCGTATGAAGAGTTACTGTTAAAATCTTGGATAAGAAGGATCATATTCTACGCTCGAGGTTATACCTCAAGTCGAAAGTTTTGTGGAGAAACCACGACGTGGAAGAAATGACTTGGGAGTTAGAATGCGAGATGAAGTCAAGATATCCTCACCTATTCGACATACCAGTCGTACCCTAATTTTGAGGCGAGAAATTTCATAAGAAGGGAGGTTGTAAGACTGACTTTTATGAATAAAGATGATTTTTCTATAATTATCATTTTGAATATTATGGAATGAATTTGTTATAATGTTATAGTTGTGGGTAGTATTTATAAATTACGCAAAGTATGCAAGTTGTTATATTATATTCGATTGGTGGGAGAATATTCGTTTTAGCGAGGGAATATTAATATGCAACGGCGCAATCATTGGTGGACCCCTACAATGAAATTATTGTCGGATTGAGAAAGCGACAAAAATATATTTATGAAAATAACGGCGAAAGTTTTTACAGAATTATCTTGTTGAACTACTCGGTAGTAAAAGTACGATGTCTGGCGTGGTTGCATAGTAGCACACGGTATTGATTATTGATGCTTACGTGAGAAGTCACTCGGTTATACTCAATTATTACTACGATAATTGTTGCATCATATCTCTCGTATTATTGATTCGATTATTGTCGATATCATCTGCATAATATGTTATTTTATTAAATCAATAATTGAGGCGGCAAAGTTATTCATATTATTAAATTGCAATATTTACAATGTCTAGAAGTTACATCGAGGAGAGGTTTGGTCGCTAAATTAGCGGCATGATAGGGAGAAATCCTTATTGGAAAGCCCCCTCTTTCACAGGAGCGACTGGTTGATAAATATTGTGAGTTATAATATTAATGATGAATGTTATTAAAATTAAAGTTGTGCTCGGAGTTGAATTTGGAGACGCGGACGTGATATTTGAGTCCGGAACGATGAAATTAGTAAAAATAGACTATAAACACAAAATTTTTTGAATTTTACTATTTGGTCAAAAAGTCAACAGTTGACTTTTTCGGGAAAAGTCAAACTTTGAAATTTTCAAAATTTATATTTTTCATAAAAATAGTTTCATTGTGATGGAATTATTTGTGTTAGTGAAAATCGACATTTATTTCGATAATAATTGATGTTTGGAGGTTATATTGACCGATGAATTATTTAACCGGATAAATGAGCAATTGATTGCTATTATTTCACATGATTATAACTATTTGTTCACATGTGTATACTATTATTTCACATTCTTGTTACTATTAGGGGAGTTGGTGCAAGATTGATAATACTTGCATGGTAAGTTAAAAATGGAGGTATAGATGGAAGTCTTATCTTTGTAATTCAGTATTTTTACATATACAGAACTATTGATTCACATGATTTACTATTGAATCACATTATTTACTATTAGGGGAAGGTGGTGCGAGTTTGATAATACTTGCATGACTAAATTAAAAATAAAGAAAAAGTTGGAGGTATTGTCTTTGTAATTTTTCGAGCCCCAAAAGCGTCTGATTATTGAAACTATATTTTTCTATAAATAAAAGCTCATTCTTCCTTCATTTCTCACCAATTCACTAAAGCTATATAGATCAATTATTATAGAGAGTAGAGAAAAAGTAGAAGAAGAGAAGCACTGCTACCTCACTACTCCTATATCGAGTTTCTTTCAAAGGTAAGGGTATTATTTCTTTCTTTTGTCTTCATGAAGAAAACTTACATTATTCCATTCTTTATTATTATGTTGGAATAACTTTGGTTATATGAAATAATACATACATGGTGAAATTATTTACATTATTCCATTCTTTATTATTACATTGGAACATCATTGCATTGGAATTTCATGCATGCGGACTGGTTCCGTCTTTATTATTACATTGGAATATCATATACATGCGTTTACATGGGACAGTTAAAATCTTTATTATTACATTGGAATATATCACATGCATGCGTTTCTTTGGGACAGTTTTAAATCTTTATTATTTATTGGAATAAACTTTGCTTTGCTTGATCTACATCTGCATGCTTGGTGATTTCTTTTGTTATTCCATTCCTTATTATACTCGGTTGGTTAAAGTTTTGACTTCTATACTCCATGAAATTAGTAGAATATCCTTGATATTTGCGCTTCATCGATATCTTTTCATGGAAATATTCTTACGAGCATTCTTGAATTTTACTCTACAAAAAGTATCATGTTGACAATTTGGACGTTATTAGTTCTGGATAAATTAATTCGTGAACTTGTTTTATTGAATTCTTATATCATTGTCATCATCCTCATGTTTATATTTTTTTTGAAAGTCATATGTGGCCTGTAGTGCATAGATGGACTTGGTATGATTATGACCAGGGATTATTCGGTATAATCATGATCGTAATGTTATAAATGATGTGATAAAAGTCCTCGTTGGCCGTAGTGCATTGATGGATAGTTGTTGGCATGATCATGACCATTGATGAATATACGAATGTCCTTGGCGCGTAGTGCATGGATAATTGTGGTCGTGATACTAAAGAATATCCTTGGTAGTAGTAGTGCGGGGTGATTCGATGATGTGGATTATTTATTAAGCTGAGTCCCAGTGATAAAAGTGATGAAAAACCTTTTAAATCATAAAAGATAGTAGATTTTATTCTCTACTTGACTCTTTTAATGGATTGCTTGTTCGCTGCAGTTAAACTTGATGTCTATTGTATTTTATCGGTTTAACATTAGTTGAAGACTAATGATAATAATTTATTACGCATTATCTTAGTTGAGATAATATTTCTTCTTGGGCTAGTTGAGCTCACCCTTTTGCTTTCATTGTTCTCTTGACAATAAATGGAAATGAGAGCGTGGCGAGGTGGACTAAGTCGGGGTAGCGGTATATTAAAGATTGGTCATATATTTGGCGAGGATATGTATATTAGTAGTCCTCATATATCAATAAATAAGTTCAAAATTAAAGTGTGACTAATAAATGTAATGAGGACTTATTACGAAAGTGGATATTCATGCAGAAGAAACAATATTTTTATTAAAACTCTGACTCTTTTGTTGTATATAAAAAGATTGTATTTGTATTATGAATACCATGTATTTGGCGACTCGGGATAGGTGATGTATACCTATTTTGGGGGCGTGCGCGTGAATAGAATAACTAAATAGTGAACGCACCAAAATAAAATGAGGATATTCCAATAGAATAATAAAGAATGGAATAACAACATAAATCACTATGCATACGGTACTTACATAAGCAAAGTTATTCCAAATAGAATAATAAATAACGGAACCGAGTTAGTAGTAAAAACGCATGACGAGGATATTCAATAGAATAATAAAGAATGGAATAACAATCAAATCACTATGCATGCAGGATATTGATGTACATGGGTTAGGTTATTCCAGGTTATTCAGCGAGAATAATAAATAACGAAAACCAGTGCGGCGTAAAAGCGCATTGCATGCGAGGATATTCAACGAATAATAAAGTCGAGAACTGTGTCCGGCAGAAACGCATGCATGTGAGGATATTCCAAAGAATAATAAAGAATGGAATAACAATGAGAATTTCACCATGTATGCGGTACTTGCGATAGACAAAGTTATTCTAGCGAGAATAATAAATAATGGAATAATGAATAATTTCACCAAGTATAGGGTAGCAGCGTATCTGAGTTATTCAATGAGAATAATAAAGAATGGAATAACAGAAGTTCTCTTCATGAATATGAAAAATAATAATACCCCTTACCTCAAAAAAAGACTGGATACTGGAATAGTGAGGTAGCAGACTTCTCTTCTTCTTTCTCTCTATAATTTCTCTTTATAATAATGGCTCTAAAGCTTTAGTGAATTGGTGAGAAATAAAGGAAGAATAAGCTTCTATTTATAGGAAAATATAGTTTTGATAATTGCACGTTTTGGAGTTCGAAATATTACATTATAATACCTTCCTCTTTTTCTTCATTTTTAATTTAGTCCTATAAGTATTATCAATCTTGCACCAACTCCCCTAATAGTAAATCATGAGAATCAATAGTAAAATCATGTGACTCAATAGTAAATCATGTGACTCAATAGTTCTAAACATGTGAAAAAATTAATTACAATATAGTACCTCCATCTATACCTCCATCTTTAACTTAGTCATGCAAGTATTATCAATCTTGCACCAACTCCCCTAATAGTAAATGAATGTGACTCAATAGTACACACATGTGAACAAATAGTTTTATAAGCATGTGAATAAGTAGCAATTAATTGCTCATTTATCCGATAAATTCCCCGATTTATCAATATAACCCCAGACATCAATTATCATCGGAATAGATATCGATTTCAACTAACACCAATAATCCCAACACAATGGAACTATCAAATTCATCTTTAATCAACACGAACTTATTCATTATTAATATTATAACTCACAATATTTAACAACCAGGTCGTTCCCAGGAAAGATGGGGCTTTTCAATAAGGATTTCTCCCTATTGACGCGCAATTAGGTGACCAAACCTCTCCTTGGCAGAACTTCTAGACATTGTAAATATTGTAATTTAATAATATGAATAACTTTGTCGTCTTAATTATTGATTTAATAATATATCATATAACGCAGATGATACTGTGACAATAATTGAATCAATAATATGAGAGATATGATGCAACAATTACTATAGCAATAATTGAGTATAACTGAGTGACTTCTCACGTAAGCATCAATAATCAATACCGTGTGCTACTATGCAACCACGCGTATTCCTGTACTTTTACTACCTAGTAGTTCAACAGTATTAACGGTAAAACTTTCGTCGTTATTTTTATAAAAATATTTTAGTCGTTTTCTCAATCCGACAATAATTCCGTTATGGGGTCCACCAATGATTGCACCGTCGTACGAATATTCCCTAACACAAAGAATATTTCCCGACCAATTGAATATTTTATAACAACTTGCATACTTTGTAAAATTTATAAATACTACCCACAACTATAACATTATATCAAATCCATACCATAATATTCAAAAAAAAATATTTCGAGAAATTTAAATCTTTATTCATAAAATTTGGGGTCTCACATCTACTATCTTCTATGATTTAAAATGTTTTCATCAATTTTTATCACTGAAACTCAGCTTAATAAATAAACCACATCATCGAGTCATCCCTGCACTACGGGCCAAGGATATTCATTAAATAATCAATGGTCATGACTATACCGAATAATCCCTGGTCATAATCATACCAAAAACTGTCCATCAATGCACTACAGGCCACTGAGGACTTTTACCACATCATTTATAACATTACAAGTCATGATTATACCGAATAATCCCTGGTCATAATCATACCAAGTCCATCTATGCACATAAGCCAAAGATGACTTTCATCACAATATAAGCATGAGGATGATGACAATGACATAATAATTCAATAAAACAAGTTTAAGAATAAATTTTAAAGATTTATAATTTAATTTATCCTGAACTCAATAATGTCCAAATTGTCAACATGATACTTCTTTGTGGAGTAAAATTCAAGAATGCTCGGAAGAATATTTCCATGAAAAGAATCTTGAATGAAGCTTGAAATATCCAGGATATTCTACTAATTTCATGGAGTATAGAAGCGAATCTTTAACCAATTTGAGTATAATAGAATATATGAAAGCTATGAATGGATTTTCGCCGCCATGCGGTAATTCACGTAGATGCATCATTTCCACAATTTAATAAGGAATGAATATGAAGGATCATTCACCGTAAATGCGATAATCCACATAGATAGGTTATTCAATGAATAATAAAGAATGGAATAATGAAGAATTCACCGGCGTGCGTAATCCGCGTAGACAAGGTTATTCCAACGAGAATAATAAATAATAGAACTGTGTCACGCGAACCGCATGCAGACGGGATATTCAATGAATAATAAATAATGGAATAACAATGAAATTCACCATGTATGTGGTACTGTGATAAACAAAAGTTATTCCAATGAATAATAAATAATGGAACCGTGTCATGCGTAATACGCATGCACGAGGATATTCAACAGAATAATAAAGAATGGAATAATGGAAGAATTTCACCATGTATGCGGTGCTTAGCATGTAGGCAAAGTTATTCAACATAATAATAAAGAATGGAATAACAGAAGAATTTCACCATATATGCGGTACTTCGCATAGACATGTTATTCCAACATAATAATAAAGAATGGAATAACAAAAGAATTTCACCATGTATGCGGTACTTCGCATAAACAGGTTATTCCAACACAACAATAAAGAATGGAATAACAACCCTTACGAGTATTGAAAGAAAATAACTCTCTTCATGACGAAAGAATAATGCCCCTTACTATAATAATAATAATAATATCCCTTACCTCAAAAGAAGACTAGATACTGGAATAGTGAGGTAGCAGACTTTCTTCTTCTTTCTCTCTATAATAATTGCTCTATAGCTTTAGTGAATTGGTGAAAAATAATGAAGGAATGAGCTTCTATTTATAGAAAAATATAGTTTCGATAATTGCACGTTTTGGGGCTCGAAATATTACAGTATAATACCTTCCTCTTTTTCTTCCTTTTTAATTTAGTCCTACAAGTATTATCAAACTTGCACCACCTCCCCTAATAGTAAATCATGTGAATCAATAGTAAATCATGTGACTTAATAGTTCTAAACATGTGAAAAAAAATAATTACAGTATAGTACCTTCATCTATACCTCCATTTTTAATTTAGTCATGCAAGTATTATCAATCTTGCACCACCTCCCCTAATAGTACATACATGTGAATCAATAGTACACACATGTGAACACATAGTTATAAGCATTTGAATTAATAGCAATTAATTGCTCATTTATCCGATTAATTACCCGATTAGTCAATATAACCTCCAGACATCAATTATTATTGAAATAACTGTTGATTTCCACTAACACTAACAATCCCAACACAATGGAAATATTTTTATCAACAATTTCATTTTTGAAATTTTGAAGTTTGACTTTTTTCGAGAAGTAAACTGTTGACTTTTTGACCAAAAAGTCAACTCTGGTAAATTTTGTGTTTATAGTCTATTTTTATTAATTTCATCGTTCCGGACTCAAATATCACGTCCGCGTCTCCAAATTCAACTCCGAACTCATATTCAATTTTTAATAACATTCATCATTAATATTATAGCTCACAATATTAACAACCAGATCGTTCCCAGGAAAGAGGGGGCTTTCCGATAAGGATTTCTCCTTATTGGTGCGCAATTAGATAACCTAACCTCTCCTTGACAGAACTTCTAGACATTGTCAATATTGCAAATAATAATATGAATAACTTTATCGTCTCAATTATTGATTTAATAAAATATCGACAATAATTGAATCAGTAATATGAGATATATGATGCAGTAATTATTGTAGCAATAATTGAGTATAACTGATTGACTTCTTACGTAAGCATCAATAATCAATACCGTATGCTACTATGCAACCACACGTATTACTGTACTTTTATCAATTTAACCATTTACTAAATAGAATAATAATTATAAAAATTGAATACTTTCATTTCGTAAAATTCGGGGTCTTACATAAGATCTGAATAAGTCATAATGTATTTAACCGAATCAGCTCAATTAGCCCTGCTTATTCTTTCAGTTGGTCAGCTGAATCAATTTTTACATAGATGCCCCCTTTCACATTGAAATGACGGTCTCCTTCCTCTTCAATGAAAGTTTCTGTTCTGTTCCTATATATGCACATTGTTGTTTTTATTTTTTTATATATGAAATGGAAAATATGAATATTTTAGCATGCTACCAATTTGTTTTTCTCTAACAATTACAGATAAAGAATATGGGGCCAAGTTGAACTATATAAAAAAAATTTCTTTTATTACGTATGTTTGCACACACACAAATATATATATATATATATAGGGAATAATATTCATACACAGTTGTGTATATTTTATTTTTGTACAGTCTATCAAAACTACGTCGTTTTGACATATTTGTTTTTGAATTTTTATTTGAGAGGAGAGAAACTGTTTTTTTTCTTAAAATAAATCTACCAAAACGACGTAGTTTTAACATATTGTGCACAAATAAAAATACATTTAATATTATATATATATATATATATATATATATATATATATATATGAGATCTTTAAATTACCATAAAAAATGAGATCTTTTGGAACATTTTTTTTTAAAAATTTAAAAACGGAATTCTTTTATGTAATGGATATAGTATTATTTAATTAGTAATATATAATTTTATATAAAAATGTTGTTCAAAAGTCTATTCAACATAGTTTAGAGGGGCAAAATAGTAAAAAAATTGTTATTAAGATGTTTCAAACATATTAATTAGTGAACAACTTTTTTTCGTTCAGTATTTAATATTCAATTCAACACATTCAGATTGTTTAAACATTTAAAATCACACCCCAATGGGGTTCTTTTCACTCTTTTCTCACGATACTTCACTATTTATTATCCCATCGTGGGCGGGCATGTGGGAACAATTAGTCTCATCGGTATACTTTCTCATTCCCTTAATATAAATCGTTTTAGGAAAATATTTTTATCTATTAATATAAATCGTTTGAAAATTTTAAATAAGTATTAATTGTTTAATTTTCAATATTACCCCAAGTATTAAATATAATTTTAATTCTCTCACTATTTTTTAGCCAATAAATAACACTCTCTTTTTTTAATATAAAAATAATATAAATAATTAATATTATATTTAAAGTTATACAATTATTTTGTGCGCAACTTAAAACTATTTATATGAAGGGACCCTATCTCTATCTCCATAAATATTTCTGTCGGTTATATATCGATACGGTATTCTTTAATTCTCCTTCCTCTCTACCTCTTTCAGCACCTAAAACAACTTCGCTATGTCATCAATGGCTTCCCCATCACAAGCCATTCTCCTCCTTCAGAAACAGCTCAAAGGTAGTTCATCATCTATAATCCTTCCTACCCACCAAATTTAATCAACGATCGGTTCAAATTTAGGGTTTTATTTTTTAACTTTTAGGTTCTATTGCTGATCGAACTCTGTTCTCTTTCAGATCTCTGTAAAAACCCTGTGGATGGATTTTCAGCGGGTTTGGTCGATGAAAGCAACCTGTTCGAATGGAGTGTCACAATTATTGGCCCGCCCGATACCTTATAGTAATTTTTTTGTTCATTTTTTGGCTAAAGTTTCAAATTTTATATGTTTGTGTTCGTTATCCTCTTCAATTTGATTGTAGTTTGTTGGTTTTGTTTATCCTGTAATTGAATGAATTAAAGGTTCGTACTTTAGGTTATATTTTGGGATTTAATTGTTTTCTTTGTAAATTGGGTTAGCTGAATAGTTTTTTTTTTGTGTATTTTTAGGCATGTGAGTCTTCGGCCTAGTATCAAAACCATTGTTTGTTTGATTGTTGAAGCTATTTGCTTCTTTGAAATAATACTAGGAAAAATTTTATATTGGTCTAAATTACGGATATGGTGTATTTAACTATTTATTGTACCAGTAGAATAATTAGTCTGCATTGATTTTTTTTTGGATAGGTCAACTTTAATTGATTGAATTTATTTTACCATATTTCCAGTACATTATTATGAGTTCCAACAGCAGTCTCCACAACTAAAGTTGTAGTTATCCTCTTTCGGAGATAGTTTATGAAACACGAGTCAGTTTTGTTCGTTTAGTTGTTATTCAGAATTTCAGTTCAGTTAGAATCAGAATGGCAGTTTGACTCTATGGGGCCAGCTTTCTCTGCAAACTAAGCACATTCTTCTGGACAAATGTAAATTATCAGAGTGTGTAATTTATATTCTTGCAGTGATGGAGGTTTCTTTAATGCCATTATGACGTTCCCACAAAATTACCCCAACAGCCCTCCAAGTGTGAGATTTACCTCAGAAATATGGCATCCTAATGGTTAGTAGTCTGCTGCTTCTTTTTCTTTTCTTTCTTTTTTTTGGAGGTAAACATTAGCCTGCTTTTGGATTGCTGTCGTCTTGTTTTTCCCATTAAATCTCTTTTTTGTATTTTATAATGTATTAAAAATTAAAAATAATAAATCATTTTTATGCTTGTTAATTGCTTTAAAAATGCTGTATGAATTGCAGTTTATGCTGACGGGAAGGTTTGCATTTCAATACTTCACCCCCCAGGTGATGATCCTAATGGCTATGAGCTTGCTAGTGAGCGTTGGACACCGGTCCACACGGTATGACCATAAGTAGTTGCTTCAACATCAGATCAATTATTCAGGATTCTGTACTTAAAGTAAATGTGGTTGCGAATGTTGCGATATGGCAATATTTTTTCTTTTTCATTTATCCTAACCTTCACCTTTTTCCATCAATTTTGTGCATGCTGGACTTACGTAGATGAGATCTACAGTCTACACTACCAGTGTAGGTTATTTATTGAGTAGTCTTTTTCTTTGTCTTCTAATTGGATTACATTTTTCTCTGTAGCTTAATGATTTTTATTTGATGTGTTTGCTTTATATGATCTCTTCATGATTTTGCATTAGTGCTTAAAAAATGTGCTAATTCTTGGTTTGAATAAGTGATCACAATAAATGGGTAAATATGCTGAGGTGATTTTCCAGTATTGTTTCTTCTCTATTTGCTTCCAAATCATGTGGATGTAGGTGAATTTTTTAATACTGGTTCATGTTTTGAACTTTTAATTGTTCTTTAATATCAAGCTGGTATGGACCTCCCTTTACTTTGGAACCTTTCACTTTAGAGGTTCGTAGTGCTTTTCCCCGTGATAGTTTCAGTATAGTGCATGGTTCTTGCAAAAAGGGTACATTGAAAGAACTAAGCATGTGGTAGTTTTGTATCCTATGTATGATTTCCATTGTTACCTGTCCATCTTATGTCACTTCTCATTGGCAGTGAAACTTGGACGAGGTAGGTTGATGTGATGGCCTTATTGAGAATATTGCTGGACTAATCCGTGCACCGACTTTGTGGGATTCATCCAAAGCCCAGATTGAGGTGCTCCTTTCTAATTCTAGCGCTATTCTGGTTTGGAAGAGTCCAGCTTGAGTTGGCTTCAGGTTGCATAGTATTACATCTCACATGGGATACATGGAAACACGAGGGATCAACGTTGTGCTTTCAGGATATTAATTTTCACACTGGATATTACATTAAATTCACAGTTTATCTCCTCTCCTTTTTTATATTTAAAGGGGGAGGGAGCTTTTGGTTGGAGGGACATTCCCAACCAAATCTTTTTGGCATAATGACATTCCCAGATGTCAAATACTTTAAGAGTTTATGAGATTTTAACATTTTAATAGTAGATTGTTGGAATTAGCAATTGGTGGAAAGTAAGAATAGCTCTTTTTTCTTGGGTCTACTATAATACTGAGTTAGCTACTCTTGATGATTCTTATTATTATACTCGCTGTATATATTCTTTCATCTTGCCTGCTAAGTTACAAAACCATCTACCCTTACTATTTATTATAGTCATCCTATCTCACGATTGAAATTAAATGTTGGTAGCTAAGTGACATAATATGTACCAACGTCATTGATAACTTTTCTCTACGCTTTTATTTCACTTCTTATTTTTTAACATTTATCTTTCAAACGGCAAGGAATTTCTTTGGAGTAGTGTTATATCAATATTTAGTTAGCAACCTTGAATTTTGTCCTCACCTAGTATTCATAACCGGGGAGAAAGATAGCAGAAAGTGAAAATTGTTGGATTAATGTGGTCCTAAATGGAAGAATGTGACTTGTACCACAATTATCATTAGAAAGGATCTTTCAATGTTGACACAATTTCATTCACTTGAAAACACAAACATTTTGACAAGGCCGACATGTCCCTACCTGCTCCATGATTAATAGTCTTTTGATCTTGGGAAATATGAATTAAACCTCTTCCTATTTAGGGAGTTGAGTTGTCATGTCATGGTTAATTGATGTATGATTTTTTATTATTCTTCATTTGTTTGATTGTTGTATCAGTATACAATTTGTTTGTGTTTATCTTTTTATTTTTTTGGTTAGGCTGATGTCTGGTTCACATTTAACATTGCATCTTAAAACAAGATTTTCTTTTGCAGGTGGAGAGTATAGTTTTGAGTATTATATCAATGCTTTCAAGTCCAAATGACGAGTCTCCTGCAAATGTGGAAGCTGCGGTAATGTCTTTGTCCATTCTCTATATTTTTATAATTTGATGGTCATTCTATATTTCCTTCCGCTTTTGGTTTTGGAAAACAGCATTTGCCAGAAGTTTGTGCTGAATCATAGTCTTCCAAATGCTAAAGTTAATTCTTTATCTTTGGTGATGATCAAATTTAGGTGATTTTAATTAATCTATATTATGTGTTGCGGATTAGATGCTCTGCAGTAAAAGCCACTGCTCATAAATGATGAGCTCAATATCTAAAATTTGTCGGGATGCATCTGAGAGTCTTTCCTAGTCTCACTGTTTTATCTGTTCTGATAATTCAACGAAAAATGGTCTCACAAGCCTGACTTTTTGACAAGTCTCAGGGTTTCACTGAAGTAGTTTATTTTATTCTCAGTATGTGAGAATGGGTGATAAGTTTTGATCAGAGAGTCCACACAGATAGAAAGGTCGAGATGAGTAATGGTTTGTTACCATTACCTTGGAATTATACTGTATCATGATTTCAAATACATCTTTTAAATGTTAATATAAAGTTGAAAGGACAATCTGATTGATATAATTTTGTGGAGGTGAGAAGAACATATAAAAGGGCTACACATCGGATATAAATTTGTAGTGATTAGGTTTTAGAGAAACCTGCATAATGGAGTTTTCCTGTTTTTTCCATTTTAGTTGACATGGTACGAAACATATGCATGGACCAAGACGCAAAAAAAAATGCATATTTTCTTTTCCACTTGTATCCTTAGGCGGGGTAGTTGATATTTCAACTCAATTTTCTATTTCTTTGAGAACCAAGGGTAATATAGTAAATTATAGTAAATATACACTGATATTTGGAATTGTTTCATTTTAATTGTGAAATTTCATAGAGAAGATGGCAATTAAAATGTGAGGTGAGACTATCCTTTTTTCTTGTATATGAATATGAATACTTTATTCTTGTGCTTCCAATTGCTTATATTTCCACGGCGGAGTCGGTATTGACTATATTTATTATTATGGTAAATCAGTGTATGAAGATGTTAATCTGAGATTTTATATTTCGGTTTGATACGTCCATCTACGAGACTCGCCTTTGGCTTTTGTCTCGATAGGTGTGTTATTCAACATTTACCCAAAAGAACATTCATTCATTTCTTTCTTCCCCGTCTTGGTCGACGTGTATCTTGTTACATTGTTTTCATTAGATTAAATAAAAACATGGAATGTTCTGATTATGACGAGGGTGAAAATTTTGGATCTCGTAATACAAAATGTTCTTATTTTATCCCATCCCCTGATTGTTTAATTGCAGAAAGAATGGAGAGAAAGAAGAGACAATTTCAAGAAGAAAGTCGGCCGGTGTGTGAGACGGTCACAGGAAATGATGTAAAACTGCCAGAACTATCTTTTGGTTCGACTACTCTGCCGAGAAGAGTCACATGCACGTGTGAACTGGTTATTGCGCTTGTAGGATTGCAACCGTCAAGACCTTTGTCTACATCCCTTGGCCTGTGCTTTCTTCTTTTCATTCTTTCTTTGCTTGCTTGCAGTCATATTTTGTTAGAATTTCTGTCACAGAAAGGCTTTGCTATCTAATTTAATGATATTATTGACTTCTTTGTTAACTGCTCTCTGCCTTTTCTAATATTTCAGGTCTATGTTTATTTAAATTTGGAGTACCTTTTTACGTGTTTTTCTTTTGAATAGTTGAAAATATTGATTTAAAGCATGGTCATTGGTCGCACTACTTTTGCAGAATTTCCTTGATTACACCATTTAATTTGAGAATTTCATTGATTACATGACAATTCAAATGTCATTGACTTCGTCTTATTTTTTTCTATATTATCGTTTAGAGTTAGTGTCATTATTGACATATAAATCATTTCTCTAAAAAAATTCATGGAAAAGATGGTGTCGGATAGGAAAATTTTAAAATAAGTTGATATGCAAAATAAGTGACTTGTTTTTGTGAATTTACCTTATATTCACTAGTCATTATGATTACAACAATGCTACTATTACATAAAAAATAGTCACATAATATTCACATATACATACATACTGTGACATACATACTGTGGGCCTCCACCTGACATGTGGGGCTCGCATAGGCTGGGAAGGGAGATAAATGATGAGAGAGTTTTGCAAATGTCAAAGGATAAAGTTATATGCTTAAATATAATTTACTATGCTAAATTATAAGTTATATTTTACTTTGATGGTTCACTTTTTAATTTTGGCAATTTGATGATTGAACTATTAATTTTTTTTAATTATAACAAATTGAGTCTATCACGTTAGAAATTGCTGGAGTGACTATCTGGATGGGTCATTAGTCAGTTGAGTTGTAATAAAAAGAGTTTTATTTATTGATCACACTTTTTATATAATGGAGGGTAAAATGGTCACATTCCATTCATTCAGACTAATTAAACAAACGAAAAGCTTCAAAAACAATAACAATCGATCAAAATCTAGTCCCAAAGTCGATCCAAAAAAGCCCTAGCTCTGAGAATTCGACGAAGAAAGTCTGAGAAAAGCAAATCGATCAACAATTACAGCAGAGGGCTTTTTTAAAAATTAAAGTAGGTTAGGGGTTTATTTCATCTGGATTGTGCTTAAAATTAATTCTCTATTTTTTAGATATGTATAGTTGATCTTCATGTAAACTCCCATGGATGAAATTGCAATTCTTCAACCACAAGATCTCCTCAAAAATATATATCTTTGCCAAAATTTGAATTACTCCGCCATGAAATCTAGTCGAAAATTGAGAGAGTAATAATTTTTAAACTTAAAATTAAAATCATTCATTAAAAATTATAAAACAATAAAATAGTAATAATTTTTAGATAATTTATAATATTTATTATTATATTAAATAAAAACTAAATAAATTAATATTAATTTTAAATTTAAATTTAAAAATATCTCATGTTAATTTCAAAAAGTCGATTAAATGTTTGTGGGATAAATACACTTTTGTCGCTCCAAAAAAGAAATGAAAAAACATGTAGAAAAATGAACGAAGAAAGGAAAAGAAAGAAGGTGATAAAAGGCTCTCCCTAGTCACACCCATCCCTCCCCTGGCCCTCACTCGGTTCTTTATCTACACTACGCTACTCTACTACCTTTCGGTTTTCCCTTTCAATTTCATTTCCCCACCTTCCATCTCCTTTTCCTTTCCTCACTTCCATTCCCTACAAACGTAAAAAGAGAAATGTAATTCCTCTGTCTAATTCATCCCAAAACTCAAATTTACCAGAATAATTCTTCTTCATCACTACGTTTTCTCATGAATTTTCTCTTTCTTTCTCCTCTTTATTCCAACTCTAACTTATAATCACTACTCTAGATATAGGAGCTAAGAGTACGAGTTACAGAGATATGCGGTCCCCTCGGTCGCTCCGAAACGGCAGTGTTGACGCTCCGTTGGCTCGGCCACCTCGAATCCAACCTGAACCTGAAAACCCTCCTCACTTCCACTCCACCGGTACCGTCTCCGTCCGCAAGCTCCGGCGCTTCAACACCATCATCTTCGTCTTCCGCCTCGCTGCGTTTTGCTTCTCGCTCGCCTCCGCCATTTTCATGCTCACCAATTTTAGGGGCTCCAATTCTCCTCACTGGTACGATTTTGACGCCTTCAGGTACTTTGATTTCATAATTTTCAAGTGAATTTTTTGATTTCTGCTGAAATTTGTACGGAAGGAAATTTTGTTTTTAAATTTTGAGATTTTATTTTCCGTTCCGTTGGCTTTTATAGCAAGCAAACAGAAGGCTAGGGTTTTTGTTTACTCGCGTAATGATTGGATAGAAAACTTGACGAAATTAAAAACAAAATTTCCACCAGATTCGTTGTTGCTGCTAATGCAATAGTGGCCGTGTACTCGCTCCATCTATATATATTATATTATATTATTTATATAATAAAACAAAATTCATTTTAAATCTTTCATTTGACAAAGCAAACGAATTATTACTTTTAAATCTTTCAATTTAATCTAAAGTTTCACATTTCATCTCAAACTAAAATTTTTCGTCCAAATCAAATAACAATAATAATAATAATAATAATAATTGTTATTGTGGTAGTGTGGTGAATTATTAAAATTGTTATTGATTATTTGTAAGTTTTATAGACAGGTTTAGATTTATCTGGATATCTATTTTTAAAGGAAAATTAATTATTGTGGTGGTGTGATGAATTATAATAATTGTTATGTGTGCTTGTAAGTTATTTTAGGTTGCAAAAAATCTTTAGGTAATGTAGTATTCTTTGAATTTTTATCTAATTTTTTGTTACGTCGTGCCTTCAGACACGAATAATTACTAGTATATATATACTACCT
Organism: Panax quinquefolius; assembly: GCA_020205615.1. Taxonomy (NCBI): domain Eukaryota; kingdom Viridiplantae; phylum Streptophyta; class Magnoliopsida; order Apiales; family Araliaceae; genus Panax; species Panax quinquefolius. The sequence continues at coordinate 147,612,732 of CM035152.1, forward strand.
CCGTTCCTAAAAGATTGTCATTTAAGGTTTTTGTACATGAATTAAGAAAGTATCATTTACCAAGTAAAATTTGTTTGAAATTCTATCACTACCCCTTGGCCCTTTATGAGAAGTTGAAAATTATTAATACAAGAAAGAGAATTTCTTAAAACAATGAAAGAAGGTAGGGGTAATATAGAAAAATAAATAAGTTATTCTCCTCCAAAGTTATAAACAACAAACATTTTGAAATAATTTTTTTTTTTAAAATGACAATCTTTTAGGAAATGATGGAGTATTAATTTCACAGCTTGGCGCTCTTTTTGCCCTCCTAGACCTAGTTTGCTTTTAGCTTTTTTTGACAATATATCATGTTTGGGGAAGTGGTTAGTATGAAGTTTATTTTTGGGTAAGTTGGTCAATTGACTAATAAAATACTGACACGCAGGCGAGGTTATACGTGTGTCAGTATTTTATTGGCCAATTAACCAACTTACTAAAAAAATAACTTCATACTAACCGAAACACATGTTTGGAACATTTTTCTTATAATCCATCTTTTTATATAGTGAAAACTAAAAAGCACAATTTATCCAAAAAAAATTTATTGTTGTAGTAGGCTTGCCGATTATTATTATTTAAAATAAACTATTATTAAGATTGTAAAATGAACCAAACAGTTCTCAAAGTATAAATAATTAAAATATGAGCAAATTTAAAGTTCAAATATCTTCACATTATATTTTTTTTTATTGATATTCAGATTTTATTCACTCGAAAAGTTCAAATTATTCGGGCTTGATTTGAAATTGTGTTCGACTCGAATATCTTATTGGGGTGCCAAGCATAACAATCAAGTGTATAAATCAACTGAGTCAAATCGAGTATTGAATTATTTAAATTTGATTTATAAAATTTATTGAGTATGAAATAAAATTTGATTGAAATTCGTTTAGCAATTGAATCAAACACAATTTCAAATTGAGTTTGAGCAATTTGAACTTTTCGATTTTAACTCGTGTCTGATCGGTTTCAATTTAAATTTTCATCCCTATGTTTTACCCGCATTCATTTGGTTTAGAATTTTTTTTTTGTTTAACTGAAAATGTGATTTTTGAAATATGTATTTGCTTATCTGTTACTGTCAGCAAACTCGACAAGAACAGAATTAGCTCGAACTCTCAAACAGATGGACACGTGTACGATCAGTAGCGTGTTTTGTGTGCCGTTGGATATATCGATTGGCTTGGGATTTGTCGGGTTTTTGTTTTTGGGAATGTCGTCTTTGCTTTCAAGATTTAGAGTCGCCTCTTTTGTAATCAACGGCTCTCGTTTTCATCTATAAAGGAGAGACAGAAAAGAAAAGGTTTTGATTTTAATTTTATATAATGGAGTGTCATTTTAGCTATGTATTTATTTTTTGTCAGGTGACGATTTATAGAGGAATGACTTGTGTTCCGACAAATTTATAATGAAATTGAATTGTGATTCATAAGATAAGTCAAATTTAGGGATAAGGGTGTAAATGAGTCGAACCGAAGCAAATAGAGAATTATTCGAATTCGAGTCGAGTCCGAACTGTGTTGGCTCGTTTACAGCCTTATTTAGAGGTAGTCATTCTTAATTATTTTTTTTATTTCATGTGTACACATAAGTTGAGGAAGTGGTTAGCATTAAGTGTACTTTATGATAAATTCACTTCATGTTCAATATAATGTTGACACACTTCGTCTGCATGTCAATACTATATTTGGCATAAAGTAAACTTATCATGAAGTTCACTTCATACTAACAGAATTCATAAATCAATATTTACTATCAGTATAAATTTGTTGTCATATGTAGCAAGACTCCGAATTTTATGGGTTGGGGTGGAGTCTCCGAGTTTTATGGGTTGGGGTGGAGTCTTAGTAAGATTGTCTTAGTAGTGCTAAATAAATAACTATTTTATTTAATTTGAGAAATATCGTTGGTAAATTTCATTTTCTCTTAAAATTCATAATATATTCGCTCCGTTCCTTAATATAAGTCGTTTTAGAGTCGTGCACAAGTATTAAAGAAAAGATTGAATAACATTAAATATAATATCAATTGTCTATATTATACTTATATTGGAAAAAGAGAATGTTATTTATTGGGCAAAAATAGTAAGAGAACCAAAATTATATTTATTACTTGGAATGTTATTTATTGGGCAAAAATAGTGAGAGAACCAAAGTTATATTTATTACTTGGAGTAATATTGGAAACTAAACAATTAATACTTACTTAAAATTCTCAAACGACTTATATTAAAGAACAAAAATAATTCTCTAAAATGACTTATATTAAAAAACGGAAGGAGTATTAAAAAATAAAAATTATTAGTTAATTTAGACATATGCTTTTATTTACGATTATGTATCAACTGGTTATTCTTTTGACATAAAATTAGTACAGGTAGTTTGAAAGACGACCCAATTAATCAAAATAATAAATTCATAATTATAAAAGGAATATTGAGTATCATATTATACAAAACTAGTTAATAGCCGAAGTGCAATGCACGAGCTAGATTGAATAATAGATTTAATAATTTGTTGAGTTAAGTGAATATTAGGGAAAAGAATTAAAGAGAATATGTATATTATATGTTCAAAAAAATAAAATGAACAACTTTATACAGGATTTATTATTTATACACATCTAGTTGTTAAGTGGCAAGGTATAGTGCTGACATCTCACGCTTGACACTTTCTTCAGTGATCGTCTTTATTTGATTCATCAAACCATAGTCTGAAGCTCGACTGTAAATAAGGAAAAGATAATTGAATGTTTTCAACAAATAGATCGACTTTTGATCAACATTTCTAATGCTAGAGAATCCGAAAAAAGGGCCTTCTATGGATTTACCAATTCATCCAAAGATGTTTCAAATCAACATTGAAACACATTGGTCATTCATCTTTAGAAATTTAGGTAATAATAATTGCATCCAGTTATTTACTTTTTTCTATTCGTTCATATATTTGTTCATACAAAATGTATGACAAACATAAGAGATTTTATTTTCTAAAGTTGGAACATGAAAATAAATATCAACTTAAACAAAAAAATGTGTCACTGGTAAATAAACTTCCTAGCTTCGTTTAAACATGTAAGGAAGTACAATATTCATCCATAAGAAAGTTCTTACCTGAAACCAATTCTTCCCTGCTTCTCCATGGGTTTGCGTGGTAGCCAAAACCTGTTTCCTATAATTTCTGCTTTCAAATTTGCGTCTCAAAAAGTCCAATCAAAATCATTAACAAACAGTAAAATCTCTAGAAACACAAATATCTGGTTGATGTAGGTCTACTTTGGAATAGGCATATCTTGAAAATTAGCCAAACTTTTAAAAAACTCTAAAAAACTTAATCTTATAAGTTCTTTCTATTAATAATACATATATATTTATTTTTTCTTCTTTTTTTTGTTGGATAACAAATGTAGATATATTTATTACAGTGTAATTACTCTTAGTCACTAAGTTTATCATACCTCAACAAAGCCATCCCCAAAATTCACGCCAAGTTATATGTGCGAGCTAGGTGATGATTGAGAGAAAAGAAATTGAACTGGGCTAGGATGAAAATATTTCTTATGCCACTGTTGATACAAAGCAATTGATAAACCATGTGCATAAGAGCATGACACTAAGTACAACTTGAGAAAGTAATTAACAATAAATTGAAGACATTAAACTTGTGTGTGATTAGAAACATACACTTGTAGCATATTGGTTCATACCAAGATGGTAAAAACAGAAAGTTTCAAAAAACTTCCAGTAAGAATGCCTGAAAAATACAATATCTATATGTCACTGATAGAGAGTTCTTATGTGTTCCTTAAACAAATTGAAGTTTTTGTAGTGTTACAATAGCAATATTTTGAAATAGTGACCTTGAATGTTGTGTGTCCCCAAATAAATACTTGCAAACTCAATTGTCAATTGCACAATCGTGTAAAATATAATAATTGATTATTAACTACAGTAGAAACTGTATATCTTTGCTTTGACCAATTTCATGGTATTTCAAAAGTGAACACAAAAACTGGCCAATGGCATGTATTACAGGAACCATAGAAATTTTCTTTACAAAAATCATCGAGAAAATATAAATATGTTTTACATTATCTAATTCAGTTTTTGTTATTGATTTTTAGTTTTTTCTTACTATATTTTCTGAAAGTGACCATCAGTTTGGTTATCATTATTGACGGAAAAAAATCTTATTTAAATCAAGTACATATAGAAACACTAAATCTTGCATGTTTATATCAATATGTCAGTTTAAGTATAAACACCAAATCTTCATCTTTTATGAATTAAAAAGTAAATGTGTTGGGTATTTATAACCAAAATGATAATGCATACCCTTGCTGGCACTGATGAGAAAATAGCCATCTGGAGTGACTGGACTGTAGAATAAATCCACAATTGGTCGCGAATGCCCATGGCACACCAGCGACACTGCCACTCTCTTTTTCTCCATTCCTTATAATTTCCAACAAAAACCCTATAACTGAGGTAAAGTATTACAAATATACTATATCACACCACACACACAATTTGAATTAGAAAAATCAGATCAAACCCCACTTTTTGTAATGAAAATGTAAGTATCAGATAACAATGAAAACTGAAAACTTGTGACGAACCTTTTCTATGCTTCAAGATTAATATTTGAGTCCAATCAAGGTTCCTTCCTCTTCCTACAAAACTCATTCTCTTGTATAAATAGTCAACTCAAGGTCAAATTGGAATAACAAAAAATAAGATTTGAAGAGGGTAAAAGGAGTAATGCCATGAAATTTATGCAGAGAAATTAACAGGTATAATCAACCAAAACTAAACCAAAATTATTTATTTTGGTATCGACATCAAATTGACGACCATCAGTTGTGCTAAGAATTTGGACCAAAATTCCAAGACTGATATGCAGAAATTGGACCAAAATTGCTTCTCAATATTAAAAATGAACCTTATAATATATTCTCAGTTTCAAATTATGGCACTTGGAGCACTATCAGGTTCAAATTTGGGCTTCTAAAATTACTTAATAATCTTGTTGTTTGCTTTTGAAGTTGGTGTTTCTGAATTATTTAAATTACCAACAGATGAAATTCTCAAATTTCAAAAAGATAATTACATTTTAATTAAACTACAATGCTAATTGAATCCAGTTACTATTAATTCCATACTCGGACCGATTCCAAGACCAATCTAACCAAAGAAAATTGATGGATTTGACAAGCAGCAGAAATGGCATGTGTACTCGCGTGTCTTTGCATCTATGCACACTTTTGACCCGTGTATACAATGGAAATGTGCATGACTTCTTTGGGCGGGGAGAAGGCATCATCATCTTTTACAAAAGCAATTCAACCTCGGCAATGATGATGGTGATAATTACGGTATAAGAAAGATCCTTCCATATTAAAGAGATATGTGATTTCGAGTTTGACCCTGTGGTTATTCCATGAATCTTTGTTGAAGGAGCCGCAATCTCTCTGATCCATATTACACGAAGATGGTTTCGATTATGCAAGTTTTGAAGTTGTTGGATACGTTCAAAAGTTGTGAAACTGGATCGACTTATCGTGAGGGTTTTGAGCGTGTTTCCAACCAAGAGAGAGTTCTCTGTAGCTTTGCATGCGATGTTGTGACTAAATTACTTGAAAAGACTAGCATGTGAGACCCCAGATTTTATCGATAAAGATTTAAATTTTGTGAAATAATTTTTAATATTATGGTGTGAATTTGAGATAATATTATAGTTGTGGGTAGTATTTATAAATTTTGCAAAGTATCACAGTGGTTATATTATATTCGATTGGCCTGGGAATATTCGGTTTAGCGAGGGAATATTCGCATACAACGACTCAATCATTGGTGGACCCCACAACATAATTATTATCGGATTGAAAAGCGACAAAAATATTTTATTGAAATAACGACGGAAGTTTTACCATTGATCTTGTTGAACTACTCGGTAGTAAAAATGCGAATCACGTGTGTGGTTGCGTAGTAGCACTGCGGTATTGATTATTGATGCTTATGTGAGAAGTCACTCGGTTTGATTCCATTATTGTCGATTAATAATATGAATTATTATAGCGATAATGACGTTTTGTTTTATTCGTATTATTAGCGTAATAAAATAGAAACATCTTTTTATATAAAATGAAATACTTTATTAAAGTTATTCTATAAATAGAATATATTATATTTTATTATGCATTGTGTTGCGTAGTGTTTTGCATAGTATTTTGCATAGTGTTTGCATAGTAAAATGTTTTTATATAAATAGAATATATTATATTTTATTTAAAAGATTTTGCTTTAAATATGGACCGTCGATTAAAGTAAATCAATGGACCGATTCAATGGATTAATTACTACGCATTCTATTTTCCTATAAATGAAGCTCATTCCTTCATTATTTTCTTACTTAATTCTTTGAAACTCTAGAGAGAAATTATAGAGAGAAGCTATAGAGAGAAAATCTATAGAGAGAAAGAAGAAAAGTATTCTGCTACTTCACTTTGCCAATATTCAGTTCTTCTAAGGTAGGGAGTATTATTTATTGTACTCGTAAAGGATATTATTCTTTTGTATTCGTGAAGAGAACTTCAGTTATTCCATTCCTTATTTATTACATTGGAATAACTCAGATGTATGCGGAATCCCCTATACTTGGTGATCTTCTTACATTATTCCATTCTTTATTATTACATTGGAATATCCTCATGCGTGTGTTTTACAGGACTCGGGTTCCATTAGTTATTATTCCACATTTATTATTACATTCAAATATCACATGTCGTGTGTTTTACAGGACACAGTTCCATTGTTTATTATTATTCAAACATTTATTATTACATTGGATCATCTGCCGATTGTGAATTTCACGACTGGTTCCGTTATTATTATTACTGTTGGAATAACTCGCATCATGTGCAATACCGCATGCGTGGTGATTTCTTTTGTTATTCCATTCTTTATTATACCCGAGTTGGTTAAAACTTTGACTTCTATACTCCATGAAATTAGTAGAATATCCTTGATATTTGCGTTTCATCCGAGATCTTTTCATGGAAATATTCTTACGATCATTCTTGAATTTTACTTTACAAAAGCAAGTATCTTGTTGACAATTTGGACGTTACTAATTCCTGGATAAAATAATTCTTGAACTTGTTTTATTGAATTATTATGTCATTGTCATCATCCTCATGATATATTATGTTATCTTTGGCTTACGTGCATAGATGAACTTAGTATGATTATAACCAGGGATCATTCGGTATAATCATGGCTTGTTATAAATGATGTGATAAAAGTCCTCAGTGGCCTGTAATGCAGTGATGGATAGTTTTGGTATGATTATGACCAGGGGTGATTCGGTATAGTCATGACCATTGATAATTTGATGAAAATCCTTGACCGTGGTACATGGATGATTAGATGTGGTGGTTTATTTATTAAGCTGAGTCTCAGTGATAAAAAATTGATGAAAACCTTTTAAAACCTAAAAGATAGTAGATTTTATTCTCTACTTGACTCTTTTAATGGATTGCATATTCCGCTGCAGTTAAACTGGTTGTCTATTGTATTTTATCAGTTTAACACTGTTGAAGGCTAATGATAATTTATCTGCATTATCTTAGTCATAATATTTCTTTCTTGGGCTAGTTGAGCTCACCTTTCTTTCACTTTATTCTCTTGTGAAATGAGAACATAATTTGAGACGAAGTCTGGGAGCGGAGTAATGGTCGAGAGGATAGCATTAGTAGTCCTCACTATTCGTGAAATAGTGTGATAATAGTTGTAATGAGGACTCCTTTTGAGTTTGTATAATATCTAGTAGACAATATTTGTATTCAAACTCACGGTTTATGTCGTATTGTATACCTATGTTAGGTTAATAAGTTGTATTTGAATTTATGTACCATGTAAGTGGCGACCCAAGATGGGTGACGTATACCTAATTTTGGGGGCGTCACACAGCACCCTGGATGTGGAGGGCTATCGTTTGGAAGAGTATAGTTGTGAAGGGCTTGGAATGGATGGTTCCATTGTTTACCGAAGTTTGTGAAAATTGAGAGTGTGGATCTCCTAGATGCATTACGAAATGTTCTTTGGAAAGAGGAAGGTAAAGAAGAAAAGGAGTAATAATAATTTGAAGGGTTCTTTTCCTTTATGTTACTTGTCTACATTGAACAAGTAAATCGATGGTATGGCATTACCATCAGTATTAGGATTAAAATGTGGTCCTGTAATAATGTAATTGAACCAAAAATCACAACATAACACCAAACAACAATAAAATCTAATATAATTAATCACCAATCAAAACACAGCTAAAACCAAAACTTCAACCAATTAAATCTCAAAAGTAAAAACACAATCAAATCCAACCTATTGAGATACACCCATTTGTGGTATCACTAAATTTGTGTTGCACAACAACCAAAATAATTATAAAAAATTTAGAATCATATGATTTTAAGAAATATAACAACAATGATCAACAACTTCACACCAAGTTTACTTACAAAATGAAACCCATTAGGTCAAGGAGCAAGTCCAGTAACATTTGTGATTACAGCTGTTAGTGAAGTTTTCCCATGACCAACATGTCCAATGGAACCAACATTCACATGAGGCTTTCTGGATCAGAAAAGAAAAAGAATAAATAAAAAAAGGAAACATTATATAAGTGGTAATGCATGGTCATTCCAGAGAACATTATAAATGCAGACATCAAAAAGACAGCCATACATAAAGTAATACATACAAATCTTACATGAAAGTTGTGAAAATTATGAAATAAATAAATTTTTACCTCTCAATAATAATAAAGTTGTAATGAAATTTAACAATGTTATAATGTTGAATCTAACATATCTAATGCCAATGAATAATTTCGACCCCCCTTCATAAATTTTCTGGATGTTCCCTGCTCAAGGTCAAAAGTAGACAAATCAGTACTTTTATATTTCAATCAACACTTATTCATGATAAAACAAATCATTTATTCAAAATGGGTTATTAATGTTTCACAACATTCATTCAAACTGCCAACTAAAGTTGGGTTTCATTATCGAAAAGAAACAAAAATAAAAATAACCCAATAAATTTTTTAATTTAAAGTTCATCCTCACACCAGAAAACAATAAACCAAGTATCCTATAATTTCTCAACAACCAAACTGTTGTAACTGAATATAAGTGTCCATTCCAACTTAACATTCCAAACATTAATTAATTATAAAATAAAATAAAACACAAAATCAAACACTCAAAAAACTGAAAAGAAAATCGTACATAAATAGTTAAATTTGATTGCATGAATAAACTCACTTATGTTCTTGTGAAGGTGGCCGTCGATCAACTGTGAAGAAGAGGAGTAAGTCGACTGAAGGATGGACTCGTGTGAATTTTCTAATTGAGCGAGTTGACTCTTAATTTTTTTAAGAGTTGGCTCAGTAAATTTTGCAATTGAAGTGTGAGTTGACAAAACACACTATAAAAGCAGTTTTTACGAGAGTGTTCTTAAATTTTAACAACCTTGACTTTGAAATACATTAATCCACTATGTCATCAACTATTAATTAGCAAGAAAAGGCAAAGCTTTAGTTTTTCTGGATTATTCGTCATGGTAAGATACTAACTAAAAAGCATTATTACCCAAATCAAATCAACCATTGGGGTTAATAAGTCGCTATATGAACCGGGAACCTAAAGCAGAGAACATAAAAAATACTACAAAATTTGCATTCCATTTCCATAATTATTGAATCAAATCGTTGATTTATTACCTCTTTGATAATCTGACGACCACCCTATCTTTGACACTCCCCACGGATTCAAAAAACGCGCTTCCCAAAAATCAAATAAGAAATAATAAATTAAATCAAATAAATAAACATCAAATCACAGAACTTTAAAGGGAATTTTGAGAGAAAGAGAGTAAATTTACTTGACAACCAATGGCTTGGGAAAGGCTGTTAATCCCGATTAGTGGGGTGTTACCAATAGCAGCAATGATTCTATTTTTGGGTTTATTCTTTTTAAAGGATTTATGGGTATTTCCGGAAGAAGACGACTTTGAATGGTAATTGTTGCAGAGAAAGAAAGAGAGCATGTAAGACCCCAACTTATTATAAATGAAATTAAATTTTCTCTATTTATTATTTTGAAATAGTAAGGGTTGATTTGATTAATGTGGTTAGTTATGGGTAAAATCATGTAAATATTTTAAATAAGCAAGTGGTTATAAAATATTCATTTTATCGAAGAATATTTGTTTGGTCATGGAATATTCTTCTTTGTCGGGGAATATTAAATGCGGCAATTGACCTTGTGTGGGCCCCATAACTGGAAAGCGATTGGATAAAGAAAACGCATAAGTATAAGTTGTTATTCTTCATTAATATTGTTAAAATACCGATTGGTTAAAACACAACGGTAATTGCGGTATTGCACCAATTATTGATTCTTACGTGAAGGCACTACTCAATAATTATTACGATGAATTCTTATTCAATATTTTATTTTATTGATTGATAATTGCTACGTTGATATTTTATATTATTGTTGTTTGATAATTGTCACTACACGATATTTTCATTATCGGATCAATAATTCATATTATTGGAATAATATTATTAGATAACATTATTGGCAATGTCTAGAAAGTTACATACAGGAGAGGTTTGGTCACCTAATTGCATGCGCCAATGGAGAAATCCTTATTGGAAAGCCCCTCTTTCACAGAACGACGACTGGTTGCCGAGATATTGTGATTCTATAATATTATTTGTGAATAATTAATTATTGATTTATATGATAAGGAAAATATTCATTTTATGTGGATATAGATGGAGAAAATTTTAAAGTGACAATTGTTGAAAAATTGATATTTTATCTTTTTCGATAAATAATTCATTTAAATATATTATTATATTTTAATAATATAATAATGATGATATTTTTACAATGAATGTGGGATATATGAGTATATGAGGAGGAGTATTTTTGTTACTAAAAATATTTAAAATATGTTTTTCATGTTTGTGGACCCCATTTCTTGACTGAAATTTGATTATAGCCTGCAAAATCGTTCGTATGTGGATTTCGGTCAATTTCTGCTTGGAATTTGGAAAAAATTTACATTTACAAAATTGTAGATAATGGAATTTCCTATGGAAAAGCATAAGGTTCGAATTTTTCTGACAAAAGGGCTATTTATTATGAATTATTGAAGTTCCGAAGTTCCGAAATAATTGATTTTTGGAAGTTTTAATTATTTTTAATAACAAAAACGTTTTTTTTGTTTTTGTCATTATTGTGGGCCTCATTGGTGGCTGAATTCAGATGGTCTTGAGGTGGGCATGAAGTTTGTTTATAAATAATATTATTTTATTAAATTTTCTGCTTTAGTGTTCTAAGCATTTTCCTATAAATAGGGTGCTTAGGTTAGAATTGAAAATCACACCAGAAACTGAAGTTTTCTCTCTCTATATTATCGGCGTATTCTTGTGAGTTTTTGATACTTTGAGTGTTGCTATATCTGATCTGCAAGTTACTTCAACGTTATATCGATATTCCAAATGTCTTATTCTTTTCAAGGTAAGGGATGTTATACTTTTTTTTAAATGATATTATTTCTTCTAATATCATTATGCCAGAATATTGGTAAGATTTTTCTTGTGAAATTCTTGTCTTTTTAGTGTCGGGGTTACTATTCACGATACAAAGACTATTCACGATACGACATTATTCACGAATCATGTTGTGGACGCCCCAAAATAGGTCCATTCCATCCAACCTATTCTGAGTCGCCAAATATATGGTACAGAAACAACTACAACTTTATTAATACATTTGTGATGCAAAATACGACAACACATATACTGTGAGTTTAAATACAAATAATGTCTTCTAGACAATATCCACACCCAAATAAAGTCCTCATTACAATTATTGATAAACTATTTTACAAAATGGTGAGGACTACTAAAACAACTATCTTGAACCATCACTCCACACCCCAACTAGTTCCCGCTATATTTTCGTCTCCTGAGAAGAAAAATGGAACAAAAAGGAAAATGGTGAGCTCAACTAGCCCAGTAAAGAATATTATGACTAAAATAATGTACAACAAATTATCCTTAGTCTTTAACAGGGAAAAATATGATAGAATACAATAAACAACAAGTTTCAGATTAATATTCGCAGCGAAAATAACAATTCATAGAAGAGTTACGTAGAGAATGAAATCTACTATAACCTATGAATTTTAAAAGTCCGTCATCAACATTTTATCCCTGTAACATCAATCAATATTCATCTTTGCACTACAGGCCAAAGATATTCATCAGCCGGTCATGTTCATCTCAACACCTGTACATCTTTGCACTACAGGCCAAAGATATTCATCAGTCGGTCATGTTCATCTCAACACCTGTACATCTTTGCACTACGGGCTAAAGATATTCATAATAAAATCAACCATTTTTGCGCTACAGGCCAAAGATATTCAGTATTACCATCATTTAGGACTGAGGATGATGAAAAATATTTTAAAAAAAACGAATCCAGTGAAACAAAAGAACAAATATTAAGGATTCGTACTTTAGACAATCCAAGTTCAAAAATACTCCATAATAAACTATTATGGAGCAGAATTCGAAAAATGAAGATCAAAACATAGATCCAATCAAAGATAAGAACCATAATAGACAATCTTGGACACAAAAAAAAATTTTTAATTTTTATGTGAATAGTGTCGTATTCGTGAATAGTGCCGTATACGTGAATAGTAACGTATACGTGAATAGTAACTCCAACACTAAAAGATAGAAAATCCACAAAAAAAAAGTATCATGCTTCGTGAATAGTAACTCGTGAATAGTAACTTATGAATAGTAACTCATGAATAAGTAACTCGACATGAAAAAAGCGGAATTTCACAAGAAAAATCTTACAATATTAAAGCGATAATGATATTGAAAGAAATAATATCATTTTAAAAAACATCCCTTACCTCGGAAAAGACTTAGATTTGGAATATTGGATATAGTCTTTGAAAGGAACTTTCATCGATAGCAACACTCAAAGTATCAAAATACTCACAAGAATACGCTCGATAATATAGAGAGAGAAGTAGAGAGAAAACTTCAATTTTTGGTGTGATTTTCAATTCTAACCTAAGCACCCTATTTATAGCAAAATGCTTAGAACACCAACACAGAAAATTGAATATAATAATATATTTATAACCAAATTTTCCTTAGCCCACCACATCAAAAACACATTTATCACACAAAAATGAAAAACATGTTTAAAACAATTTTTGTTACAAAATAAATTCAGACTCAATAATCTGGAACTTCAATATTTCATAATAAATAGCCCTTTTATCAGAAAAATTCGAACCTTATGTCTTTTCCATAGGAAATTCCATTCTCTACAACTTTGCAGAAGAAAGTTTTTTCAAATTCCAAACAGAAATTGACCGAAATTCACAAACGGGCGATTTTACATGCTATAATCAAATTTCAGTCAAAAATTGTGTCCACCAACACACAAAACATGTGTTAAACATTTAATGCAACAAAAATACTCTTCCTCCTCATTTATTCATATATCACACATTCATTATAAAAATATCACCATTATTATATCAAAATATAATAATATATTTAAATGAATTATTTTATCAGAAAAGATAAAATATCAATTTTTCAACAATTGTCACATTAAAATTTTTTTCCATCTATATCCACATAAAATGAATATTTTCTTTATCATAATAATCAATAATTAATTATTCATAAACAATATTACAGAATCACAAAGATCTTGATAAACTGAATCGTTCCCAAGAAAGAAGAAGGGCTTCCAATAAAAAATTTTCCTTCTTGGCCTTGCAATTAGGTGACCAAACCTCTCCTTAGATAGAACTTTCTAGACATTGCCAATAATGTTATCTAATAATATTATTCCAATAATATGAATTATTGATCTGATAATGAAAAATATGTGCAGTGACAATTATTGAAACAACAACAATATAAAATATCAATGTAGCAATTATTGAATCAATAAAATAAAATATTAAATAGTAATTACTGTAACAATTATTGAGTAGTGCCTTCTTACGTAAGAATCAATAATTGGTGCAATCTGGTATCTTCTTGTGTGCAACAACGCGTGTATTCTCGTGTTTTAACCATCGGGTATTCCAATAGTATTAACGGTAATAACTACGCCGTTATTTATAAACAACTTATACTTGTCGTTTTCTTCATCCAATCGCTTTCCGTTATGGGGCCCACACAAGGTTGCGCCGTCGTACGAATATTTCCCGACAGTAAAAATATTCCACGACCAAACGAATATTCTTCGACAACAATGAATATTTTATAACCATTTGCTTATTTGAAATATTTGCGCATTTTACCCATAACTAACCACATTAATCAAATCAACCCTTACTATTTCAAAATAATAAATAAAGGAAATTCCATTTTATTTAAAAAATTCGGGGTCTTATAACCTCCCCTCCTTATGAAATTTCGTCCTCGAAATTGACGTACGTACCTGGTGTTTTGAAAAGGTGAAGATACCTCGCTTTCATTTCCGTTTTCAACTCCCAGGTCATTTCTTCAATAGCTTGGTTTCTCCACAAAACTTTAACTTGTGGTATAACCTTTGTGCACAGGACATGCTTCTTTCTATCCAAGATCTTGACTGGTACCTCTTTATACGTTAAATCTACGGCTATCTCGTCCGGTTCTAACTCAATAACGTGGTTCGGGTCGTCCACATATTTACGTAACATCGGTACGTGAAAAACATTATAAACACGCGATATACTTGGTAGTAAAGCGAGTCTATAGGCCACAGTTCCTACTCGATCGAAGATTTTAAATGGACTAATAAATCCAAGGTTTGAGCTTTCCTCACATCATCGATTCTTGCTTTTGGAATAACGACTTCTTGAATCTTCTTCTTCATATTCATCAGCTCCGATGTGTAGCTTGAGTGGTTTTAACTATCGATTAAAGTCGATTCTACTCGTATATCATCACGTGGTCCCTAGAGTCTTTAACTCTATCTCTATCATTTGTAAGTTATACGAAATGGGTTTTGACAATATCGTACTCGTACTCGTATACGATCTTCTACTCAACACGTCAGCTACCACGTTTGCTTTTCCAGGATGGTATGGTCAGAACATGTACCGAAATGAGTCTCCTCTTGAGTTCTTCGAAGCTCTTCCCACATTCCTTGCTCCATTCGAATTGTGTATGTCTACGAGTAAGCGGAGTTAATGGAGTAGCGATTCAAGAAAATCTTTCCACGAATCTCCGATAATAACCAACTAAGCCTAGAAAGCTACGTATTTCGATTACTGACTTAGGTTGCTCTCAACTGTGACTCATATCCCATTCTTGGATAGCACGTCACAATGGCACCTATCAGTTTACTACCGCACGAATATGGCGTCCCCTACGGAGAGTTTGGCTTCAGTGCATTCCACAAAGGAAGTCACCAGATAGAGGCTCGGGTACCAACTTCTACAGTTGAGTTTTTAACTCCTGAAGTTCAATAGGAGCCATTCGATATGAGATTTTAGAAATGGGTTTTGTACCGGGTACAAAGATGATACAAAATTCAATATCATGCTCTGGGAGTAGGCCAGGAAATTCTTCAGGAAATACGTTAGGAAATTTACTAACAACAGAAATATCATTCAAATCTAACATATTTTTGTTCAAGTCCATGACATGGGCTAAGAAAGCTTGACATTCATTTTTCAATAAACGAATGACTTTATGGCTTGATATGAAAATGTTTGACTTCAATGGTTTGGTTGCTTGAATTCGAATAACAGGTTGCTTAGGAATATGAAAACTAACAACCTTACGAAAGCAATCAATTTTGGCATGATGAGTAGTTAACCAATCAATCCTTAAAATCACATCAAAAGCAAGTATCTTTAAAGAAATAAGGTCAACAGGTAATGTGATGGTGCCAACTTGGATCAAATAAGATTTATAAACAGTGGATGTAACGAAAGTTTCTCATAACGGAGTTTCAACAGATAAGTCAAAGTCTAATCTCTCAGGAGTCAAGTTCAAACGTTGAGCGCAAGCAGGAGAGATAAATGAATGGGTAGAACCGGTATCTAATAAGGTATAAACTTCGTAAGAATTTATAATTAACTAACCCGTGCTAACTTCGTTCGGGTTCCTCGCATTCTGACCAGTCACGACAAACGCTCTTCCAGGAATCGTTGACTTTGACTTTTCTGGGACAGCCTTTTGAGTCACCATCCCCGCGAGACTGGGTTTCGCTACCGTACAATCTCGAGCGATATGACCTTCTTTTCCACAATTATAACATACCTTGGAAGGCTGTGAACAGTTTGGACTTATATGTCCTTCTTCTCCTCATTTATAGCATCTAACTGGCAGTCGTTCTCCACCCCTAGAATTTGTTCTTTGGTCTTTGCAACAGTCTCGCCGACATCTTTCAAAATCATCGTTAAATCTTCTCTTCTTAAAATTTCCACTTGAGTTATTTCTTCTATTATCTTGGCCATGATTACCACTGAAGTGGTTACCATTTCTGGCATGATAATTTCCTCCACGATGGTTATCATTGTCCCGATGGCCGTTGCCACCAGTACGATTATTATCATGTTGTTGGTCGCCCAATTGAACAGACTCATTATCTCGCTCTAATAATTGAGCCCTGTTCACAACATCTGAATATAGAGAAAATTTATGAGAAATGAGATATTGACGTATGTCGGGTTTCAAACCTCTCAGAAACATCCGCGTCATACGTTCCTCATTCTCTACTAAATGAGGTGCAAACCTGGATACCTCCGCGAACTTCGCCTCGTACTGGGACACCGTTATGTTGTTCTGTTCTAGTCTAATAAACTCTACCTCCTTCATATGACGAATACTTTCAGGAATGTACTTGTCATTGAACAGTTTCTGAAATGTTTCCCAAAGACATTTGAGTGTAAATTTGGATGGGTATGCTTCACAGATTCCCACCAGTAATATGCCTCATTACGGAACATAAAAGTAGCGAATGGAACCTTTTGTTCCTCCGTGCATCCCAAGACATCGAATATCTTGGTAATTTGCTTGACCCACGTCTCCTCCTTAATTGGATCCGGCTTTTCCCAGAATTCTGGTGGTCCCAACTCTTTGAACTGCTTGGCTGTGACAAATCGTGCATTGCTATCATTTCCACCTGTATTTTGTACACGAGTCTCCCTCGTCTGATTTTGCATGAAGTGCAAAAAGCTTCTAAACATCCCATCGTTCATCGTCTGATCAGTTGTGTTGTTTACAGGAGGAAAATTTCCATCCTGTTGCACGTTCTCCTCATTGCACTACAGGCCAAAAATATTTAGTATTACCATCATTTAGGACTGAGGATGATGAAAAATATTTTAAAGAAAATGAATCCAGTGAAACAAAAGAACAAATATTAAGGATTCGTACTTTAGACAATCCAAGTTCAAAAATACTCCATAATAAACTATTGTAGAGCAGAATTCGAAAAATGAAGATCAAAACATAGATCCAGTCAAAGATAAGAACCATAATAGACAATCTTGGACACAGAAAAGAAAATATAATTTTTCTGTGAATAGTGTAGTATTCGTGAATAGTGCCGTATACGTGAATAGTAACGTATACGTGAATAGTAACTCCAACACTAAAAGATAGAAATTCCACAAAAAAAGTATCATGCTTTGTGAATAGTAACTCGTGAATAGTAACTTATGAATAGTAACTCATGAATAGTAACTCTGATGAAAAGAACAGAATTTCATAAGAAAAATCTTACCAATATTCCGGCATAATGATATTGAAAGAAATAATATCATTTTAAAAAAAACATCCCTTACCTAGAAAAGCAAAGACTTGACATTGGAATCTGGAAATAGTCTTTGAAAGGAACTTTCATCGTATAGCAACACTCAAAGTATCAAAATACTCACAAGAATACGCTCGATAATATAGAGAGAGAAGTAGAGAGAAAACTTCAATTTCTGGTGTGATTTTCAATTCCAACCTAAGCACCCTATTTTTAGAAAAATGCTTAGAACACCAAAACAGAAAATTGAATATAATAATATATTTATAACCAAATTTTCCTTAGCCCACCACATCAAAAATATATTTATCACACAAAAATGAAAAACATGTTTAAAATAATTTTTGTTACAAAATCAATTCAAACTCAATAATCCGGAACTTCAATAATTAATAATAAATAGCCCTTTTATCAGAAAAATTCAAACCTTATGTCCTTTCCATAGGAAATTCCATTCTCTACAACTTTGCAGAAGAAAGTTTTTCCAAATTCCAAACAGAAATTGACCGAAATTCATAAACGGGCGATTTTACATGCTATAATCAAATTTCAGTAAACAATTGTGTCCACCAACACACAAAACATGTGTTAAACATTTAATGCAACAAAAATACTCTTCCTCCTCATTTATTCATATATCACACATTCATTATAAAAATATCACCATTATTATATCAAAATATAATAATATATTTAAATTAATTGTTTTAATTTTTCAACAATTGTCACATTAAAAATTTTCTCCATCTATATCCACATAAAATGAATATTTTCTTTATCATAATAATCTATAATTAATTATTCATAAACAATATTACGAGTAATCACAAGATCGACAACGAATAGTTCCGGAAAAAGAGGCTTTCCAATAAGAATTTTTCTTTCTTACAAGTGCAATTAGATGACCAAACCTCTCCTTGAAAGATGAACTTTCTAGACATTGCCAATAATGTTATCTAATAATATTATTCCAATAATATGAATTATTGATCTGATAATGAAAAATACTGTGAAGTGACAATTATTGAAACAACAACAATATAAAATATAAACGCAGCAATTATTGAATCAATAAAATAAAATATTGAGCGATAATTTATCGTAACAATTTATCGAGAGTAGTGCCTTCTTACGTAAGAATCAATAATTGGTGCAATCTTTGTGTCTTCTTGTGCAACAACGTATATATCGTGTTTTAACCACCGGGTATTTCAACAAAGATACTTGTAATAACTACGCCGCTATTTATAAACAACTTATACTTGTCGTTTTCTTCATCCAATCACTTTCCGTTATGGGGCCCACACAAGGCTGCGTCCTCGTACGAATATTCCCCGACAGTAAAAATATTCCACGAGCAAACGAATATTCTTCGACAACAATGAATATTTTATAACCACTTGCTTATTTAAAATATTTGCGCATTTTACCAATAATTAACCACATTAATTGTAAGACCCCAGCTATTATAAATAAAGATGAATTTTCTATAAATATTATTTTTGAATATTATGGAATAAATTTGATATAATGTTATAGTTGTGGGTAGTATTTATAAATTTTGCAAAGTATGCGAGTTGTTATAAAATATTCGTTTGGTGGGGAATATTCTTTTTGTTAGGGAATATTCGCATACAATGACTTTCAATCATTGATGGACCTAGCAATGAAATTATTGTCGGATTGAGAAAGCGACAAAAAATATTTTATATAAAAATAATGGCGGAGGTGTTCCGAATTAAAACATTGAACTACCCGGTGGTAAAGAAATGCGATGTCTGGCGTGGTTGCATAGTAGCATGCGGTATTGATTATTGATGATTACGTGAGAAGTCACTCATTTATGCTTAATTATTGCTACGATAATTTTTTGCATCATATCTCTTATATTATTGATTTAATTATTATCATATCATATCAATAATATAGTATTAAATCAATAATTGAGGCGAAAAGTTATAAATGATTAATAATTGTTGAAAGATTAAATATTTGTTTATTAAAATAAAATGATTTGTGGTAAGTTTGATTATTTTTTGGGGGCTCATATATGTCATCATCTAAGAGTCTCTTCGTCGATAGTAATTACCTTTGTGAATAGTAATTACCTTTCGTCGATAGTATTTACCTTCGTCAATAGTAATTACCTTCGTCGATAGTAATTACCCTTGTGAATAAGTAATTACCTTCGTTAATAGTAATTACCCTTGTGAATAGTAATTACCATCGTCGATAGTAATTACCTTTACCAGACGTCGAACCACTTGTCGTTTCACATTACGAGCGTCGAACCACTTGTCGTTTCACATTCTGAGCGTCGAACCACTTGTCATTTCACATTCTGAGCGTCAAACCACTTTTCTTTTCACATCATCATTCGTCGAGCCACTTGCCTTTTCACACGGCATGTCTTAAGCTAGAAATCTTCTATAAATAGAGGCCTAGTGCTTCATTATTTTTCACGAATTCATTGAGCTATAGAGAGAAAGTAGAGAAGAAGAGAGAAAGAAGAAGAGTATTTTATTACTACTAACTGCTAAAGTTATTCAATCTCTACCAAAAAAAGTAAGGGTGTTATTCTTTCTTATTCATGAAGAGAAGCTGTTGTTATTCCATTGCTTATTATTACATTGGAATAACTTTTGTACGCTGTGGTTTACCTATACTTGGTGACATTCTTCTATTATTACATTGGAACATCACATGCATGTGTGTTTTACACAGGACTGGTTTCTTCTTTATTATACATTTGAACATCACATGCATGTGTTTTACGGACTGTTTAAAATCTTTATTATTCTGTTGGAACATCACATGCATGTGTTTTTACAGGACTGGTTAAAATCTTTATCATTACATTGGAATATCTATCATGTGTTTTACAGGATCTGGTTCCATCTTTATTATTACTGTTGGAACATCCTGTCGATTGTGAATTTCACGACGACTGGTTCCGTTATTTATTATTACATTGGAATAACGCTGCTGATGGTCTATCGCATGCATGGTGATTTCTTTTGTTATTCCATTCTTCATTATACTCGGTTGGTTAAAACTTTGATTTCTATACTCCATGAAATTAGTGGAATATCCTTGATATTTGCGCTTCATCCGATATCCTTTTATGGAAATATTCTTCTCGAGTATTCTTGAATTTTACTCTACAAAAGCGATATCATGTTGATAATTTGGGCGTTAATAATTCTGGATAAAATAATTCTTGAACTTGTTTTATTGAATTCTTATATCATTGTCATCATCCTCATTTTTATTATGTTGAAAGTCATACATGGTGGCTGTAGTGCATAGATGGACTTGGTATGATTATGACGAGAGACTATTCGATTGTAATCATGGTAGTAATGTTACAAATGATGTGATAAAAATCCTCGATGGCAGTAGTAGTGCATTGATGGACGATTGTTGGCATGATCATGACCATTAATGAATACACAAATATTCTTGGCCGTAGTAGTGCATGAATAATTGTGGTCGTGATCTTAAAGAATATCCTTGGTAGTAGTGCGAGGGGTGATTCGATGATGTGGAATATTTATTAAAAGTGAGTCTCGGCTATATGATGATGAAAAACCTTTTAAATCATAAAAGATAGTAGACTTTATTTTCTACTTGACTCTTTTAATGGATCAGTATATTCCTCTGTGATTAAATTTGGTTATCTATTGTATTTTATCGGTTTAACATTGTTGAAGACTATTGATAATTTATTACGCATTATCTTAGTCATAATATTTCTTCTTGGGCTAGTTGAGCTCACCCTTTCTTTCACTTTTTTCTCTTGAAATGAGAATATAAATTTGGGGACGAGTCGGGGAAGCAGTGATGGTCACGAAGATAGCATTAGTAGTCCTCACTATTACGTGAAATAGTGTGATAATAATTGTAATGAGGACTCCTTTTTGAGTTTGTATAATATCTAGTAGGCGATATTTGTATTTAAACTCACGAGTTTATGTCGTATTGTACCACGGCAGTTATGTTAGTAAGTTGTATTTAAATTACATACCATGTAAGTGGCGACCCAAGATGGGTGATGTATACCTAATTTTGGGGGCGTCACGGTTAAGTATCGAGCTTAGGGATATGATCCACGGCTAAGATGTGAGAATAGTACTAGGGGGAGGCGGGGAATACCTTCGCTAGTATGACCTACCTAAGTTTATGTCTTTATTTTATTGGTTAGTCGGAAGATAGGGATAATTTGTTACATGTCAATTAACCTTTTGTTTTGTGGCGATGTCGAAAATGACATCGAGAATGTTGAGAATAATGATGGGCGCTTGAGCGATCGTTGATTCACCACATATCGATAATCGAGGATAATGTGCATCGGGAAGGCGACAATCCTCATGCAAATAACAACCTTGACGACCAAATGATGAATGATCAAATGTTAGGAGGCTTTATACGATTTATGCGGCAATGATGAGAGGCGACTCTGTCCAAAAGCGTAGGTGGAAACACGGAAAACTCTCGGTGCGGTCCACCGCTAAACAATTCAAGGAGCTGGGACCACCGGAGTTTAAGGAGAAGCAAAACCACTTCTTGGCGGAAGCATGGATAAAGCAGATTACCAAGATATTTGATGTCTTGGGATGCTCAGAGAGCAAAAGGTTCCCTTCTACGCCGCCTTTATGTTGTTGCGGAGAGGCGGATTATTGGTGGGAATCGGTAAAAGCGTACTCGACTTCTTTGTCTTGAAGATATCTTGGGAGAAGTTCGGGGGAACATTCAGCGACAAATACTTTCACGAAAGTATTCGCCATATGAAAGAGGTGGAGTTTATCAAGTTGGAATAAAACAATATGGTAGTGTCGCATGATACGAGGCAAAATTTGCGGAGTTATCACGGTTTCGTCCTTGGTGGTGGATAATGAGAGAATGGCGCGAATGTTTTTAAGAGGTTTGAAGCGGGAGATCGTCGACATCTTATTTCTCATAAAGCGTGTTTGTATTCGGATGTTGTAAATAGGGCTCGATTAGTGGAGAGCGATAATGAGTCAGCCTTGACTAAAAAGAAGACCAAAGCAAAATTATAATACCGGTGAGAGTAGTCGTGAGCGGTGATAACAAGCGTGGAGGAATCAAGCGGGCGGATATGGTAACCACTTGGTGGTAATCGAGGCCAAAACAATAAGAATGGACATTTCAAGAAAAGGAGATTCAACAATAATGGAAAGGCGTCGACACCAAAGACACCGTTGTTAAGGAAGGAGAAAGACCACCTATCATATGCTTCAAATGCGGAGGAGAGGACACATCGATCAAAGCTGCGCCATGCAGTCAAAGCATGTTATAATTGTGGAAGAAGGTCACTTAGCTCGATTTTGTGCGTTCAGAAGACAAATTCACTAGGATGGAGAGCACCAAAAGTAGTCGAGAAAATTCAAAGCCGGTAGTCTGAGGAGGAGGCGTTTTGTGTGACCTCCCGGAGAGCAAGGAACTCGAATGAGGTCATCATGGGTAAGCTTATCATAAACTCTAATGAAGTCTATACTTTATTTGATCACTGGGTTCTACCCATTCTTTTATTTCTCTACTTGCGCTCATCGATTAAATTTGACTCAGGAGAAATTAGACTTTGACTTATCTGTGGAAACTCAGGTTGGGAGAAACCTTCATTACATCCATTGTTTATAAGTCTTGTTTGGTTCAAATCGGTACCCTCACATTACTGTCGATCTTATTTCATTAAAAATACTTGCATTTGATGTGATTCTAGGGATTGATTGGTTAACTACTTATCATGCAAAAATTGATTGTTTTCGTAAGGTTGTTAGCTTTCGTATTCCTAATCAACCTATTATGCGAATTCAAACGACCAAACCATTAAAATCAATCACGGTCATCTCAAGCCATAAAGCTATTCGTTTATTGAAAAGCGGATGTCAAGCTTTCTTAGCTCATATCACGATTTAAACAAAAATAAATCGGTTTTGAGCGATATTTCTATTGTTAATAAATTTCTGACGTATTCCCAGAAGAACTTCACTGGCCTACCCCAGGCGTGAAATTGAATTTTGTATCGACCTTGAAACGGTACAAAACCTATTTCCAAAGCCCCATGTCGAATAGCTCTATTGAACTTGAGGAGTTAAAGACCCAGCTGCGGAATTGTTAGACATTGGCTTTATTCGTCCTAGTACTTCTCCTTGGGGTGCTCTGTTACATTCGTGAAGAAGAAAGATGGGAGTATCGACTTTGTATTGATTATCGGGAGTTAAATCATGTCACCATCTCAAAAATAGGTATCCATTGCCACGTATTGATGACCTATTTGACCATTTGCAAGAGCCAAATTCTTTTCAAAGATTGATCTTCGTTAGGATATCACCGATTGAAGATTAGAACCGTGACATTCAAAGGCGGCTTTCGAAACTCAGATGCGGGCATTATGAATTCTAGTCATGTCCTTTGGATTGACTAATGCTCTCTTTGCCTTCATGGATATGATGAGCCAAGTATTGAGGAATATTTGGATCACTTTGTGGTCGTCTTTATTGATGACATCCTTATTTATTCAAAAAAGCCGTGAAGATCATGAAGCAACACTTGAGGTGACACTCCAAAAGCCGTGAATATAAGCTTTATGCGAGTTGAAGAAATCACGAGTTACGGCTTGAAGAAGTAGCATTCCTTGGGCACGTGGTATCAAGTCATGGAATATCATTGACCCAACAAAGATTGAAGCTATTCAAAATTGGGAACAACCTAAATCGATAATAGAAATCGTAGCTTTCTTGGTTTATTTGGTTATTATCGGAGATTCGTGGAAGAATTTTCTCGAATCGCTACTCCATTGACTCGGTGACTCGGAAGATACAAAGTTCGGTTGGGGCGAAGAATGTGAGAAGAGTTTTCAAGAACTCGAGAGGAGACTTATTTCAAAGACTGTTACGGCAATACCATCGGCTTCGGAGGATTTGTCATCTCTGGTGATGCTGCTTGAGCAAAAGGTTGGGATGTGTTCTTATGCTGACATGGAAAAGTTATAGCTTTATGCCTCATGACAACTCAAAGAATATGAGAGGAATTATCCTACTCATGATCTAGAGTTAGCGGTTGTTATCTTGCACTTAAAATTTGGAGGCATTACTTGTATGGGGAGAAAATAGAGATCTTTCTGGATCATAAAAGCCTCAAATATTTCTTCACTCAAAAGGAACTCAACATGCGACAACGACGTTGGCTTGAACTATTGAAAGATTATGATCATACCATCGATACCATCCTAGAAAAGCAAGCGTGGTAGTTGGCGCGCATTGAGTAGAAAATCATATGCAATCTGAGTGCGATATTGTCAACGCAAAGGCCCATTTTGTGTGACTTGCAAAGGATGGAGATAGAGTTAAAGACTCGGGGGACGCGTGTGATGATAGCGAGTATCTGAGTAGAAGCCGACTTTAATCGATAAAGTTAAAATTTGCTCGAGCTACGGACTTGGAGGCGATGCGTATGAGGAAGAAAGTGCAAGAAGAAGTGCTATCTTAGGAAGCAAGAATCGATGAAGAAGGAATACTTGAGTCAACTCGGACTTTGTGTTTCTAACGACCACGATTTAAAGTATAATATCATGATGGGTATACAACACACCATTTGCAATCCATCACAGGAGTACCAAAATGTATCGTGATATTTCGTCAATACATTTTGGTGGAGCAATATGAAAGAGAGATAGTATTTGTTTATCTCAAGGTGTCTAACTTGTCAGCGAGTTAAAAGCGGAGCATCAAGTACCAAAAGGTCCATTGCAACCACTTGAAATTCGAATGGAAGTGGGAGCACATTACCATGGATTTAGATTCTGCGGTCTTCCTAAGGTTTCTCAAGGCATTGATGCGATTTGGGTCATTGTTGATAGATTGACCAAGTCTGCTCATTTCTTAAATCGTCGAGAAACTTATACACTTGAGCGTCTTCTTGCTCGTATGTACATAAGCGAGATTGTAAGCTGCATGGTATGCGGTATCCATAGTTTACGATCGAGACCCAAGATTCACTTCACGATTTTGGGTTAGTTTGCAAAAAGCTATAGAGCGCAGACTTACGATTTAGCTTCGGCATATCATCCTCAGACGACGGACGATCGGAGAGGACTATTCAAACTCTTAAAGATCTATTAAGACTACGTGTCCTTGATTTCAAGGGAGTTGGGACAAGTTCTTACCATTGGTGGAGTTTTCCTACAACAGCAGTTATCAAGCAAGTATTGGCATGGCTCCATTCGAGCGTTGTATGGAAGAAAAAGTGTCGTTCTCGGTATCTTTGGGATGAGGTGGGTGAAGCAGCGTTGTTGGGATAGGAGTTGGTGCGTATGACTACGGAAAAGATTCAAACGATCCGACAACGTATAAAAACCTCACAAAATCGACAAAAGAGTTATCTTTGATCTTCATCGAAAGGGCGTGGAATTCGATATAGGAGATCGTGTGTTGTTAAGAGTTGCTCCATGGAAAGGAGTTACAAGATTTGGAAAGAGAGGAAAACTTAATCCTCGATTCATTGGTCCATTTTAATCCTCGATCGAGTAGGAGCGTGGCTATAGACTCGACTTTCTGTGAATATGTCTCGTGTTCATAGCGTTTTCACATATCCATATTACGTAAATATGTGAAAGACCGAACCACATTATTGAGTTAGAACCGGACGAAATAGCGGAAGATTTGGCGTATGAAGAGGTTCTGTTCAAATCTTGGATAAGAAGGAACATATTCTACGCTCGAGGTTATACCTCAAGTCAAAGTTTTGTGGAGGAACCACGATGTTGAGGAAATGACTTGGGAGTTAGAATCGAAATGAAATGAAAAGGTATCCTTACCTCTTGACATACCAGCATCGTACCCTAATTTCGAGGGCGAAATTTCATAAGAAGGGAGGTTGTAAGACCCGACTATTATAAATAAAGATGAATTTTCTATAAATATTATTTTTGAATATTATGGAATAAATTTGATATAATGTTATAGTTGTGGGTAGTATTTATAAATTTTTGCAAAGTATGCAAGTTGTTATAAAATATTCGTTTGGTTGGGGAATATTCTTTTTGTTAGGAATATTAAATACAACTACTCAATCATTGATGGACCCCACAATGAGAATTATTATCGGATTGAGAAAAGCGCAAAAATATTTTATAAAAATAACGGCGGAGGTGTTTCTGCAATTAAAAGCTGTTGAACTACCGGTGGTAAAAAAGTACGATGTCTGGCGTGGTTGCATAGTAGTACTGCGGTATTGATTATTGATGCTTACGTGAGAAGTCACTCATTTATGCTTAATTATTACTACGATAATTCTTTGCATCATATCTCTTATATTATTGATTCAATTATTGTCACACGAGTATCATACGTATAATATAGTATTAAATCAATAATTGAGGCGACAAGTTATAAATGATTAATAATTGTTGAAAGATTAAATATGTGTTGATTAAAAATAAAATGATTTGTGGTAAGTTTGATTATCTTATGGGGGCTCGTATATGTCATCATCTAAGAGTCTCTTCGTCGATAGTAATTACCTTTGTGAATAGTAATTACCATCGTCGATAGTATTTACCTTCGTCGATAGTAATTACCTTCGTCGATAGTAATTATCCTTGTGAATAGTAATTACCTTCGTTAATAGTAATTACCCTTGTGAATAGTAATTACCTTCGTCGATAGTAATTACCACTTTTACACAGACGTCGAACCACTTGTCGTTTCACATTCTGAGCGTCGAACCACTTTTCTTTTCACATCATCATCGATTAAATCGAGCCACTTGCCTTTTCACACGGCGGTGCTAAGCTAGAAATCTTCTATAAATAGAGGCCTAGTGCTTCATTATTTTTCGAACGAATTCTAGAGAGAAGCTATAGAGAGAATAAGAGAAAGAAGAAGAGTATTTTGTTACTACTGCTACTGCGATATTCAATCTCTACCAAAAAGTAAGGGGTGTTATTCTTTCTTATTCATGAAGAGAAGGCATTGTTATTCCATTGCTTATTATTACATTGGAATAACTTTGTATCAGTGGTTTACCTATACTTGGTGACATTCTTCTATTATTACATTGGAACATCACATGCGTGTGTTTTACAGGACTGGTTTCTTCTTTATTATTACATTGGAACATCACATGCATGTGTTTTTTACTCGGACTGGTTAAAATCTTTTTATTATTACTGTTGGAACATCACATGCGTGTGTTTTTTACAGGACTGATTTAAATCTTTATCATTACATTGGAATATCTATATCATGTGTTTTACAGGATGCAGTTCCATCTTTATTATTACATTGGAACATCACGCCGATTGTGAATTTTACGACTTTGGTTCCGTTATTTATTATTACATTGGAATAACTTTTGCTGTGCGATCTATCGCATGCATGGTGATTTCTTTTGTTATTCCATTCTTCATTATACTCAGTTGGTTAAAACTTTGACTTCTATACTCCATGAAATTAGTGGAATATCCTTGATATTGGCGCTTCATCCAGTATCCTTTTATGGAAATATTCTTCTCAGTATTCTTGAATTTTACTCTACAAAACCGGTACCTTGTTGAAAATTGGACGTTAATAATTCCTGGATAAAATAATTCTTGAACTTGTTTTATTGAATTCTTATATCATTGTCATCATCCTCATGTTTATATTATGTTGAAAGTCATCATGGCTTTGTAGTGCATAGATGGACTTGGTATGATTATGACGAGAGACTATTCGATTGTAATCATGGGTAGTAATGTTACAAATGATGTGATAAAAATCCTCGATGGTAGCGTAGTGCATTGATGGATGATTGTTGGCATGATCATGACCATTAATGAATACACAAATATTCTTGGCCGTAGTGATGCATGAATAATTGTGGTCGTGATACTTAAAGAATATCCTTGGTAGTAGTGCGAGGGTGATTCGATGATGTGGAATATTTATTAAAATTTGAGTCTCGGCTATAATGATGATGAAAAACCTTTTAAATCATAAAAGATAGTAGACTTTATTTTCTACTTGACTCTTTTAATGTATTGCATATTCTCTGCAGTTAAAGCTTGGTTGTCTATTGTATTTTATCGGTTTAACATTGTTGAAGACTATTGATAATTTATTACGCATTATCTTAGTCATAATATTTCTTCTTTGGGCTAGTTGAGCTCACCCTTTCTTTCCTTTGTTCTCTTGAAATGAGAATATAATTTGGGGACGAGTCGGGGAAGCAGTGATGGTCTGAAGATAGCATTAGTAGTCCTCACATTACGTGAAATAGTGTGATAATAATTGTAATGAGGACTCCTTTTGAGTTTGTATAATATCTAGTAGGCGATATTTGTATTTAAACTCACGATTTATGTCGTATTGTACCACAGCGAGTTATGTTAGTAAGTTGTATTTAAATTTTATACCATGTAAGTGGCGACCCAAGATGGGTGATGTATACCTAATTTTGGGGGTGTCACATTAATCAAATCAACCCTTACTATTTCAAAATAATAAATAAAGGAAATTCCATTTTATTTAAAAAATTCGGGGTCTTACAACGATACTATTCACAGAAAAATTAAATTTTTGTTTTTTGTCCAAAATATCTATTATGGATACTAGCTTTGATTGTATCCATGTTTTGATCATTCTTGAATTTTACTCCACTATGTTTATTTATGAAGTATTTTTGAACTCGGATTGTTTAAAGTACGAATCCTTAATATTTGTTCTTTTGTTTCACTGGATTCATTTTTTTTAAAATATTTTTCATCATCCTCAGTCCTAAATGATGATATTACTGAATATCTTTGGCCTGTAGTGCAAAGATGAATGAATTTTTTATAAATATCTTTGGCCTGTAGTGCAAAGATGTGCAGGTGTTGAGATGAACATAACCGACTGATGAATATCTTTGGCCTGTAGTGCAAAGATGAATATTTGATTCAAGATGAATATTGATTGATGTTACAAGGATAAAATATTGATGATGGACTTTTAAATTCATAGATTATAGTAGATTTCATTCTCTATGTTACTCATCTATGAATTATTATTTCCGCTGCGAATATTGATCTGAAACTTGTTGTCTATTGTATTTTATACAATTTTTCCTTGTTGAAGACTAACGATAATTTGTTCTATATTATCTTAGTCATAATATTCTTTATTGGGCTAGTTGAGCTCACCCTTTTCCTTTTTGTTCTATTTTTCTTCTGAGGAGGCGAGAATGTAGCGAGTACTAGTCGAGGTATGGAATGAAGGTTCTAGAAAGTTATTTTAGTAGTCCTCACCATTTTTGTAAAATAATGTACCAATAATTGTAATGAGCACTTATTTGGGTGTAAATATTGTCTAGATGGCAATATTTGTATTTAAACTCACAGTTTTTATGTTGAATATTTAATATGAGTTTGTTGTGCACACACAAGGCAAGTATTAAATATTTAAGATGTTATTTTTATTACATATGATGTTTATAAGGAATTGAACATTCTTTGCTTTGTTGTGTGCACACCTGAGGGGTTGTAGTTTTCTCTTCACTTATATGGAAATCTTTGGAGTGCGACTTAACTTAAATCATTTTAATTCGGATGTGCACACACTTGACCATTATGATTTAAGAGGCAAAATACAAGGAGTTACATAGTTGATGTCATTGACAAGAGTTGTCTACCTATTTATTTATATATAGTTTATTGTGCACACACAAGACTATATACATTTGAAATGAGATCCTTATTCTCACTAGCATTTCTTTAATTAGATTTTGCTGAACTATATAAGTGAGGGTAATATAGTTTGAAGAAAATAGTGGGAGATACCAATTTAAAATAAGACCTAATTTATTTTGGTAATTAATAAAAGAATGTATGCTAAAATATTGTTAATTACAAATTTATTTACAGAATTTTATAATGTCTAAATTACTATCACTACGAAGCATATTAGATGCTATTTAATCGGACCGTATTAAACGGATTGGTTAAGGAAATTGAGAAAAAATTCTCAATTTGAAAAGCTATCTTATGTCCTTAATATGCCTATCCCCGCAATGGTTTAGAGACAATGCCTCTAAGGAAGAGATTGCTACTTTTAGAAAGTGGCGAGATGATGCACTTGCGATTGGCTCGATGCATCATGCTCGTATCCGTGAGTAACAAGCTTCAAGCGTCAACATGAAACTATGGATACTCCTCTTATACTCCACCTTGCGTCAAGTAGTTGATGGTGAGGAAAGTAGGGGTGATAGATATCGAGGATATCTAAGGAGCTCTTCCGATCTAGAATGACCAGAGTGACACTACTGATGCGGATAAAAGTCCTTAACATTATCAATTTGATTGATCAATTAGGACAACGGGTTTTGTCATGGATGGAAAGTTGAGCCAAGATTTGATCTTGCACTCACTCCCAGACTCCTTTCAAAATTGTTGTGAATTTTTCATATGAACAAGCTAGATATCAGCCTTACTGATTTGCTTAACATGTTGAAAAATATTGAGAGTCACTTTCAACCAAGAAAGACCATGTCTTATTGGTAGAGGCCAAATGATCTTCTGAAAAGAAGAATGATTCAAAGAAAGTAAATAGAAAGGCAAAAAAAAAGGATAATAAGAACAAAACTAATACAGATAGCAAAGGAGTTTGCTTCCATTGCAATAAGCCTGGACACTGAAAAGAAACTGTGAAAAACATCTTACAGAGGCTAACCAAAGAAGCTTCGGTTACAAATATAGTTTTTGTTCATGATGAAATAAATTTTTCTTTAAGTCAAAGTTCTACTTGGGTATTGGATACCGGCTTTGGTTATCATAAATATAGATTCATGAAGGGGCCAAGCAGAAATAGAAAGCTAAACAAAGATAAGTAATCCTATGTGTGGGAAATGAAGCAAAGGTTGCTACATTAGCCATAGAAACTTATAGTTTAGCACTGCCTACGGGCAAATCTATTAAGTCGATAAGTTGTTATTGTATTCCAGTTCTCATTGGAAACATTATTTCCATTTTATTGTTGGACAATGAAATCTTTGGTATTATATTTAAGAATAATTTTTGTTCTATTTATAATAATAATGTTTTGTATAGAATTAGAATATTACTTAATGGATTTATTGTACTTGACTTACGTGAAAATAATTTTGCATATTAAACAAATTAGTATAAGAAAAGGAGATGATCATTCAAAAAGTTGAATATGTGTATTTGATGAAATACAAGTATGAATTATTTGAAAGTTTCAAAGAATTCAAAAGTGAAACAAATTGGCAAAGTATTAGGATTCTTTTATCGGATCAAGGAAGGAATACTTGTGCAATGAGTTTTTATATCATCTCAAATGGTTTTCTCACAATGGGCGCCGCCTCGATCTGTGATAATTGATTGATGTATCGAAAGAAAAATCGTACCTTGTTGGACATAGTACGATCCATAATGATTTTCCGACATTCCGGTATCCTCTCAGGTCATGTCACAGAAATGGGGCTGCATATCTACAAAAAGGTAACCTCAAAATCCAGCCCCAAGACTCCATAAAAGTTATGGAAAGGGAGGATTCCTAGTCTTAAGTTTGTTAAAATAAGGGTTTATCCAGCTTATGTGAAAAAGGTTTCAAAGGATAAGCTTGGGACAAGATTTGACAAGTACAGATTTGTGGGACATCCTAAAGTAAGTTTAGGGTATATGTTCTATAATCCTACTTAGCAAAAGGTGTTTGTTGTGAAACACGCTTCCTTCTAAGATAAAAGTGTTTATCATTGAAGGAGCTAGTGGGAGGATAATAGATCTTGAAGAGTTCAAGACCACAAAATACTATAAGTCAAATAAGAGGAACCTGTAGATAGACCTATTGTATCACAACCAAATCGTAAATTTGGTATAGTACCGAAGATACCTAGGAGGTATGGATTCATCATGGATGATGATGATGAGGTGCGCATCATAGAAGATGATGATCCAGAGTTATATACGATGAGGTAAGAGTTCTAGAGTGTACAAAAGGGTCAGTGGGAGTGCCGTGACTTTCCTAATATTATATGTTGATATACTATAGATAAGGAATGGCATACTAATGCTACAATCAGTAAAGATAAAGTTGTCTAAACATTCCTCCATGAATGATTTGGGTAGAGTATCTTAATTGGGGATACAAATCTATATAGATAGATTTAAGAGGATGCTCGACTTAACCCAAGGAACGTATGTTCATTTGATGCTAAAGTTGTTTAGCATGGAAAACTCCAAGAGATGTCATATGTTGATGAGACATGGAGTGTATCTCTCTTAATAGTCCCCATAGACTCCAAAAAGAGAGATCGCATGAGTAACTATCATGTATGCAATGAAATGTACGAGACCTAATGTTGATCAGTCATATTCTGAAGAAGTTCACTGTGAGACAGTGAAAAACATCTTAAAGTACTTAACCGACACTAAGGATGTGATCATATACATGGTGGGTCTGAATTAAAACAAGAGGGCTTAACAGACTCAAGTTTTTCAGACAAACCAAGACGACATAAAATCCACTTTAAGATAAAGCGTTACTTTGAACAGTGGTGCAGTGAATCGGAAAGGTTCCAAATGGCAAAGAGTTGCTGGTTTAGTGATAAAGACAAAGTATATAGCTGTAAATGAAGCTGCAAGTTGATTGTTTGGATGAAAAGTTCATTACAGAACTAGGAATAGTTCCTAAGTCTCATCTTGGATCTAAACATGTGTTGTGTCACTTTCATTTGATTATAGGAATCATTGGAAAATTGGAAATCACTATAGAGATAGTGGACTCTCAAGAACAACATTACATATCCATTAACTAAAACTTATCCAACAGCAGGATAATCGTCACTTAGAGAAGAAGGGTATGAGATACCATGGCGATTGGCTTTAGTGCAAGAGGGAGATTGAAAGTAGTATGCACACAAGCCAATTATATTTGATGATAAAGCATATACTTTATAACAATTTTATTCATTTATTAATAAAAAATATTAATTTATTAAAGGCTTTTAATTATCTACATAATGCTGTTTTATAATATGTGATAAACCCATAGTTTTAAGCAATGCTTTTAGAATAATGATGATGATAATTCTAATGAGATCTAAATTCTTAGAAAGATTAAAACTAAAATAGTTCCTAATCGTTGGATTACTAAATTGGGGATTAGTGAATCCGGATAGATTGGTACATACGTTGCTTGCTCATTGGATGAGGATGATTGATCTCATGATCATTTGTGTTTTTGACACTAAAGCAAGTATGTAAGTGCTTATTAGAGAATAAGTTCATCGAGCGTGACTCATTAAGGAATACCTAATGGAGTTTTACTTGCTTGTCGATAGGAATTCTGTAGTGATAGTAAGTCAAGTGATCCTTGGACTTGAGATCATCATAGTATCTTGTGTATGATGAGTTATACTTTGACTTATTCCTTAAGACCCTTAGGGTATATCAAAGGGTATGCTTGGGTATAATAAGTTGTACATGGGGATAATGTATGATCAATAAAGAATCTATCGCTTCTAGTAAAAGAAGAGAAATGTCTATGTGATTCGATAAATGACAACCCGAGTAGTCCTTGGCAAGGCGAGAATGAAATTAGAAAGGAGTTTCTAATTAGCATTATTTGGAGTTGTGCATTTAAGAGTCGAAATACATATAATTAAATAAAATAAGACTTGTGGTAATTCCATGTCTTATATTTAATTGGGACATTGTATGGTGGAAGGATTGAATTGTACGGTAACTATTTACTCAAAGGTTCTTTTATGATTAATGTTGAAATCTATATTATCCGGAAAAGTCGTTAATCGCTAGGGGAGGCTTATCCTATTGTAGAATAAATATTATTTATTTAAATAAATTAATAGCTTAATTTATTTATTTAAATAAGATTAGAATTATTCTAATTGATTTATTCACAATAGGTTTAATATGGAGAACCTAAAGGGTCACACCATAAAAGGAAGAATAATTATTTAAGAAGTTAATGACATAATCATAATAATAAGTTAAGTATATTTAATTTAATCTACGATGATAGAATAAATTAAATAGCTTAATATTTATTATTTTATATTTTTGAAATATTAAATATAAATTAACAAGAGGAGTCTTATTATTATTATTACTATTATTATTATTTAATTCCTAAAGGAGTTTGGGAATTAATTAATAAAAGTACTCTCATTTATTCCTAATAGGATTAGGAAGAAAAATTAGTTAAAGGAGTTTAATTAATTATGCCTAATAAGATTAGGGAGCCTATTTAATTAAAAGAGTTTAATTAAATAATACCTTATTTTAATTAAATAGGGTTACGATATCTTTATCAGAGGAGTCTTATATCATATATCAGATATACGCAATTCCAAAAGTTGGAGAGTACGTTCTTTTCTATAGAGATAGAAAACTGGGGTTTGAGCCAAATACCCATCTTCTTGAATCTTTATTCTTTCTTGGTGGATCACCTCTAGAGGCCAAACACTTGGATGGCTAACGTTGATCAAAGGAAGGAACCAAACCCGGTGAATTCAAGATGAACGCGAAAAAGATTGGAGGTGAACTTGTACCTGAGGAAGCTCGGATCTTCAAGGGTATGATTCTTGTTCTTTCTTTTTCGTTTAATTAATAATTGTGCATAATGGGTGATCCGGGTATATGGTTTGTAAAATTTTAAAATCCTATTTTACCACGTTTCCGCTTAATTTATGCAATTTGATTGCGTTCATGAATATCACAAACCTAACAAGAAGCGACTTAGGTGGTCGTATCTTTATAAATCTGCGGAAAGAGGGACATATCGGTCAAAGCGCCTAACAGTTCAAGGTATGTTATAATTGTGAAAAGGAAAGACATATTGCTCGAGATTTATGCAGTGATGCGAAACCAAGTCCAGTGGGGATGGTGACTCGAAAAGTACATCCCACAAAAGTCAAAGTCAGCGGTTCTTGGAAAGGCGTTTATCGTGATTGAGTCAAAATCGAGGAACCCAAACGAGGTGATCACGGGTAAACTAATCATAAATTCTTGCGAAGTTTATACCTTACTAGATCTGGGTGCTACTATTCATTTATCTCTCCTGCTTGTGCTCAGCGTTTAAACTTAACTCAGGAGAAATTAGACTTTGATTTATCTGTGGAGACTCAGATTAGGAGAAATTTTCATCACATCCACATTTATAAATCTTGTTTGATCCAAGTTGGCACCATCACATTACACATTGACCTTATCTCTTTAAAGATACTTGCTTTTGATGTGATTTTAGGGATTGATTGGTTAACTACTCATCATGCCAAAATTGATTGTTTTCGTAAAGTTGTTAGTTTTCATATTCTAACCAACTGTTGTTATGCAATTCAAGCAACTAAACCACTAAAATTAATCTTTGTCATATCAAGTCATAAAGCTATCCGTTTATTGAAAAACGGATGTCAAGCTTTCTTAGCCCATGTTATGGATTTGAATAAAGACACGTCGGATTTGAATAATATTCTTGTTGTTAGTAAATTTCCTGACGTATTTCCTGAAGAACTTCTCGGTCTACCCCCGAGCGTGAAGTTGAATTATTTATTGATCTTGAACTGGTACAAAGCCCATTTCTAAAACCCCATATCGAATGGCTCTATTGAACTTGAGAGTTAAAGGTCCAACTACGAGGAGTTATTGGACATCGGTTTCATTAATCTAGTACATCTCCTTGGGGTGCTCTATTTTATTTGTAAAGAAGAAAAGGCGGGAGTATGCGACTTTGTATTGACTATCGAGAATTGAACCATGTCACCATCAAGAATAGGTATCCGCTACCTCGTATTGATGACTGTTTGACCGAGTTTTAAGAGCACAATTCTTTTCAAAGATCGATCTTCGATTACGGATATCATCGGTGAAGATTAGAACCGAGGATATTCAAAGATTGCCTTGAGAACTCGATGCGAGCATTATGAATTTTAGTCATGTCTTTTGGATTGACTAATGCTCCTGTGGCTTTTATGGATATGATGAACCAGGATATTCAAGGAATATTTGGATCGATTCGTTGTTGTCTTTATTGATGACATCCTCATATATTCCAAAAGCCGTGAAGATCATGAGCACCATTTGAAGTTGGTACTCCAAAGGCCCGTGAAATCAAGCTATATGCCAAGTTGAAGAAATGCGAGTTACGGCAAGGAAGTAGCATTCCTTGGGCACATGGTGTCAAAAACATGGAGTATCATTGACCGTGAAGATTGAAGCAATACAAAGTTAGAACAAATCAAGTCGGTGACCAAAGACGTAGCTTAACTACGGGCTTATTTGGTTATTATCGGAGATTCGTGGAAGGATTTTCTCGAATCGCTACTCCTTTAACTTCGGCCTAACTCGGAAGGATACAAAATTCGTATGGAGAGAGGAATGCGAGATGAGTTTCCAAGAGCTTAAGAGGAGACTTATTTGAACTGTCTCCGACAATACCATCTGGTTCGGATGGATTTGTTATCTCATGATGATGCTTGGGTGCAAAGGGTTAGGATGTGTTTTCATGCAACATGGGAAAGTCATAGCTTTATGCCTCGCGACAACTTAAAGAGTATGAGAGGAATTATCCTACTTATGATCTAGAGTTGGCGGCGTGATTATTTTTCGCTAAAGATGCGGAGGAACTATCTATATGGAGAGAAAGTGGAGATATATTCGGACCATAAAAGCCTCAAATATTTCTTCACCCAAAAAGAACTCAACATCTGATACGACGTTGGCTCGAAATTTGGTAAAAGATTATGACCACACCATTCAATACCATCACGGAAAAGCAAGCGTGGTAGGCGACGCGTTGAGTAGAAGATCATATCTGTGAGCGAGTGTGATGATGTCAAGTATACGCATAGAACCAACTTTAATCGATGAAGTTAAAGTTTCTCAAGCCACAGACCCGGAGCTGATGCATATGAAGAAGAAAGTACAAGAGGGTACTATTCCAGAAACAAGAATCGATGAAGAATGAA
Source organism: Panax quinquefolius (assembly GCA_020205615.1). NCBI lineage: Eukaryota > Viridiplantae > Streptophyta > Magnoliopsida > Apiales > Araliaceae > Panax > Panax quinquefolius. Next base: position 147,650,640 of record CM035152.1, read on the forward strand.
TACTTCGAGTCCACTCCAGACTTTGTGTTCCTAACGATTCTGATTTAAAGAATAATATCATGATGGAGGCACACAATACACCATTTGGAATCCATCCTGGAAGTACCAAAATATATCGTAATCTTCGACATACATTTTGGTGGAACAATATGAAGAGAGAGATTGCAAAGTTTATCTCGAGGTGTTTAACTTGTCAACGTGTAAAGGTGGAGCATCAAGTGCCTAAGGGTCCATTGCAACCACTTGAGATTCCAACATGGAAGTGGGAACACATTACCATGGATTTCATTACGGGTCTTTCCATGGTTTCTCAAGGCATAAATTATATTTGGGTTATTGTTGATAGATTAACCAAGTCAGCTCATTTCTTGCCAATACGGGAGACTTATTCCCTTGAACATCTTGCTAGTATGTATGTGAATGAGATTGTAAGATTGCGTGGCATGCCAGTATCCATAGTTTCGGATCGTAACCCAAGATTCACTTCACGATTTTGGGTTAGCTTGCAAAAAGCTATGGGCACGGATTTCTGATTGATTAAGATACCATCCTCAAACAGACGGACAATCGAGAGGACTATTCAAACTCTTGAAGATCTATTAAGACTCGTGTCCTAGACTTCAAAGGAGTTGGGATAAGTATTTACCATTGGTGGAATTCTCCTACAACAGCAGATTATCGTGCAAGTATAGGTGTGGCTCCATTGAAGCATTGTATGGGACGAAAAAGTGTCGCTCTCCAATATGTTGGGATGAGGTGGGTGAAGCAAAATTGTTGGGATCCGAGTTGGTACGTATGACTACGAAAAATATACAAATGATTCGACAACGTATACTAACGGCACAGGATCGACAAAAGAGTTATGCGGATCTTCATCGAAAAGACGTGTAATTTAGTATTGGGGATCATGTATTATTGCATGTTGCTCCATGGAAGGGAGTTACAAGATTTGGGAAGAGAGGAAAGCTCGATCCACGATTTATTGGTCCATTTTTGATTCTTGGACAAGAGTAGGAAATGTGGCTATAGACTCGCGATTACCTCCAAGTATGTCTCGTGTTCATAATATTTTTCATATATCTGTCTTCACGTAAATATGTGAAAGACCCGAACCACGTTATTGAGTTAGAGGCAGGACAAGATAGCCAGAAGACTTAACGTATGAAGAGGTACTGTCAAGATCTTGGATAGGAAGGAGCATGTCCCTACGCATGAAAGGTCATACCACAAGTCAAAGTTTTGTGGAGGAACCATGCTATTGAGGAAATGACTGGGAGTTGGAAAGCGAAATGAAAGCGAGGTATCCTCACCTTTTGAAATACCAGAATACGTCACGTCGATTTCGAGGGCGAAATTTCATAAGGAGGGAGTTTGTAAGACCCCAACTTATTATAAATAAAATTAAATTTCCTCTATTTATTATTTTGAAATAGTAAGAGTTGATTTGAGTAATGTGGTTAGTTATGGGTAAAATGCATAAATATTTCAAATAAGCAAGTGGTTATAAAATATTCATTTTATCGAAGAATATTCGTTTGGTCGTGGAATATTCTTCTTGTCGAGGGAATATTAAATGCAACGGTAGCTTGACCTTTGTGTGGAGCCCCATAACGAAAAGCGATTGGATGAAGAAAGCGACAAGTATAAGTTGTTATATACAGAATTATCTTTGTTAAAATACCCGATGGTTAAAAAAACACGGTAGCTGCTGCGGTATTGCACCAATTATTGATTCTTATGTAAGAAGGCACTACTCAATAATTATTACGATGAATTCTTGTTCAATATTTTATTTTATTGATTGATAATTGCTACGTTGATATTTTATATTATTGTTGTTTTGATAATTGTCACTACACGATATTTTCATTATCGGATCAATAATTCATATTATTGGAATAATATTATTAGATAACATTATTGACAATGTCTAGAAAGTTACATCAAGGAGAGGTTTGGTCACCTAATTGCGCGCCAGTAAGGAGAAATCCTTATTGGAAAGCCCCCTCTTTCCTAGGAACGGCCTGGTTGCCAGTATTGTGATTCTATAATATTATTTGTGAATAATTAATTATTAATTTATATGATAAGGAAAATATTCATTTTATGTGGATATAGATGGAGAAAATTTTAAAGTGACAATTGTTGAAAAATTGATATTTTATCTTTTCTGATAAATAATTCATTTAAATATATTATTATATTTTAATAATATAATAATGATGATATTTTTACAATTAATGTGAGATATATGAGTATATGAGGAGGAGGAGTATTTTTGTTACTAAAAATATTTAAAACATGTTTTTCATGTTTGTGGATCCCATTTCTTGACTGAAATTTGATTATAGCCTGCAAATTCGTCCGTATATGGATTTCGGTCAATTTCTGCTTCGAATTTGGAAAAACTTAAATTTACAAAGTTGTAGATAATGGAATTTCCTATGGAAAAGCATAAGGTTCGAATTTTTCTGACAAAAGGGCTATTTATTATGAATTATTGAAGTTCCGAAGTTCTGAAATAATTGATTTTTGGAAGTTTTAATTATTTTTAATAACAAAAACATTTTTTTGTTTTTGTCATTATTGTGGGCCTCATTGGTGGCTGAATTCAGATGGTCTTGCGGTGGGCGTGAAGTTTGTTTATAAATAATATTATTTTATTAAATTTTCTGCTTTGGTGTTCTAAGCATTTTCCTATAAATAGGGTACTTAGGTTAGAATTGAAAATCAAACCAGAAACTGAAGTTTTCTCTCTCTATATTATCGAGTGTATTCTTGTGAGTATTTTGATACTTTGAGTGTTGCTATACGGTGCAAGTTCCTTCAGCGTTATATCTGATATTCTAGCCAGAAGTACTATTCTTTTCAAGGTAAAGGATGTTATATATTTTTTTTAAATGATATTATTTCTTCTAATATCATTATGTCGGAATATTGGTAAGATTTTTCTTGTAAAATTCTTGTCTTTTAGTATCGGGGTTACAATTCACGTATCTGAGACTATTTACGATATCTGACCTTTATTCACGAATCGATTTATATTATTCACGAAAAATTAAATTTTCTTTTCTGTGTCCAAGATTTTCTATTATGGTTCTTATCTTTGATTGGATCTATGTTTTGATCTTCATTTTTGGAATTCTGCTCCACAATAGTTTATTATGGAGTATTTTTGAACTTGGATTGTCTAAAGTACGAATCCTTAATATTTGTTCTTTTGTTTCACTGGATTCGTTTTCTTTAAAATATTTTTCATCATCCTCAGTCCTAAATGATGATATTACTTAATATCTTTGGCCTGTAGTGCAAAGATGAATAAATTTTTGATGAATATCTTTGGCCTGTAGTGCAAAGATGAATATTTGATTCAAGATGAATATTGATTGATGTTACAGGGATAAAATATTGATGATGGATTTTTAAATTCATATATTATAGTAGATTTCATTCTCTACGTAACTCATCTATGAATTATTATTTCCGCTGTGAATATTGATCTGAAACTTGTTGTCTATTGTATTTTATCAAATTAAAGACTAACGATAATTTGTTCTATATTATCTTAGTCATAATATTCTTTACTGGGCTAGTTGAGCTCACCCTTTTCCTTTTTGTTCCATTTTTCTTCTCAGGAGGCGAAAATGTAGCGAGTACTAGTCAGGGTATGGAATGAAGGTTCTAGAAAGTTGTTTTAGTAGTCCTCACTATTTTTGTAAAATAATGTACCAATAATTGTAATGAGGACTTATTTGGGTGTAAATATTGTCTAGATGGCAATATTTGTATTTAAACTCACAGTTTTTATGTGGTATTAATATAGTTGTAGTTGTTTCTGTACCATGTTATTGATGACTCAAAATGGGTGATGTATACCTATTTTGGGGGCATCACAGAGCACGGCTATGGAGACTGACGCTTAATAGATTCAGCCATTGCGGCTTCATCGGTAGAAATTGACGGCTTCATTCGGCAAACTCAGATGGAAAAGTAGGGTAGCGGAAGGGGAAAAACTGAAAGTGAAAGAAAAAGAAGAAGAAGAAGAGTTAATTTCCCTTGATTTTTCCAGAGAGTGAGGGTTTTCAGAGGTGTGAAAATAGGGGTTTTATAAGATGAGAGGAAGGGAAGAGGCAGGGTGAGAAGAGAGGTGTGAAAAGGCGATGATTTATATGGGTGAAGCGATAGAGGGAAAGAAGAGAAGAATCGCTCGAGAAGAAGAGAAAGAGTCGATCGACTATGAAGAAGAGGAGTCAGTCGACTGAAGGATGAACTCGTGTGAATTTTCTAATTGAGCGAATTGACTCTTAATTATTTAAGAGTTGGCCTAGTGAATTTTGCAATTGAAGGGTGAGTTTTGGATCAGTATTACAGTCTTTATATATAAGGTATAGATGAAAAGGGGAAGAACAAGCAATCTCATCTTATTAAAAATATGTATTGAAAGATATGGAAAAAACAAATCACTACTCCCTCCGTCCCTAATTATTTGACGTTTTAGAAGTATGCACAAGAATTAAGATAATGATTGTAAATTTTTAAATATAATACTCAATTGTCTATAATACCCTTAAATTTTTTGTTGGGATAAGGAGAGTTTTGTTGGGATAAGGAGAGAGAGAGAGTTTAATGAGGGGGTAATTTTGGAAAAACTGTTATTAATTCTCCTAGATTTGAACAAACGTCAAATAATTAGGGACAAATGAAAAACTCTAAAACGTCAAATAATTAGGGATGGAGGGAATATAAACTAACTATTTCAGGTTTAAGGAAAAATTTGGGACCAGCCGTAAACCTAGAGTGTAAGACCCCGAATTTTATGAAATAAAAGTATTTAATTTTTCTTATAATTGTTATTCAGTAAATGGTTAAATTGATAAAAAGTTAAAGTTAAGGGTGAGATATGAATTTTTTTTTCAAAATAAGCAAGTGGTATAAAATACTCATTGTTGTTGGGAATATTCGTTTGGTCGTGGAATATTCTTCTTTGTCGGGAAAAAAATTAAATGCAATGTAGTGACCGATTATGGGCCCATAATGAGAATAAGCTGTCGAGATGAAGAAAATGACAAGTTTGAGTTTTTATAAATAACTTGGCGTAGTTATTACAGATTAACTTTGTTAAAATACACAGTGGTTAAAATACGTGAATGTCTGGCGTGGTTGCACGATATTTTTGAATTATTGATTCTTACGTAAAGAAGGCTCGCTCAATAATTATTACGATAAGAATTTATTCAATATTTTATTTTATTAATTCAATAATTGTTGCATTGATATTTTATATTATTGTGGTTTCAATAATTTTCACTACACAGTATTTCCCATTATTAGATCAATAATTCATATTATTTGAATACTATTATTAGATAGCATTATTGGCAATGTCTAGAAAGTTCTGTCAAGGAGAGGTTTGGTCACCTAATTGCGCGTCAGTAAGGAGAAATCCTTATCGGAAAGCTCCCTCTTTCCTGAAAACGGTCTGGTTGTCATTATTGTGATTCTGTAATATTATTTGTGAATAATTATTTATTGATTTATATGATAAGGAAATATTTATTTGATGTGGATATAAATGATGGATTTATTTATGTGGTTATAAATGAAGGAATTAATGCTGAGTTGTTTTATCAGTGTTTTGTCGAATTGGAGGTATTAAAAAATCAAATCGGTGTTCTTAAAGCTCTATTGCATGAGTTATAATTTTAATCCGACCGTTGAATCGTTGTGATTTTTGGATATGTTATACATATATAAGTTGAGTATATGTCCACAAATTTTGAACCGTTAAAAATTAATGCATGATTTGTTATGAATTTTAAAAGGTGTTAAAAATCATCCGTTTGAATATTTCGGATATTTTTTGTCTAGAATTTGGAAAAACTTAAAGCTAAAAAGTTGTAGAGAATTCGATTTCGTATGGAATGGACATAAAATTCGTATTTTTCTGATGAAAGGGCTATTTATTATGAATTATTGAAGTTTCTGATTATTATTTCAATTTTAAACCATTTTAGAAAATTCTAGAAATGAATGGGCCCCACCTTTGGTTGGTAAAAAATGTGCTAAAATTTTATTTCAAAAGTGGTGGGTGGGAATAGTAGCAGGTAAAGCCATCAGGTTGCAGGTCAAGTTTGCTTCGACGTTCTAATATTTTCCTATAAATAGGGTGTTGAGTTAGAATTAAAAATCACACCAGAAACATAAGTTTTCTCTCCCTATATTATCGAACGTATTTTTGTGAGTATTTTAATACTTTGAGAGTTGCTAATCAGTGCAAGTTTCCTTTAGCGTTATATCCGATATTGCAGTCAGAAGTATTGCTCTTTTGAGGTAAGGGATTGTAAGGGATGGTAAGGGATATTATTTTCTTCGTAAATGATATTATTTCTTTTGATATCATTATACCGAAATATTGATATGAATTTTATTGTAAAATTTTTACCTTTTTGTGTCGGGATTACTATGACGCCCCCAAAAATAGGTATACGTCACCCATCTTGGGTCGCCACTTACATGGTACATAAATTCAAAATCTGACTTACTAATATAAGCGTAGGTATGCAATCTGACATAAAGCGTGAGTTTGAATACAAATATTATCTACTAGATATTATACAAACTCAAAAGGAGTCCTCATTACAACTATTATCACTTTATTTCACGAGAATAGTGAGGACTACTAATCTTATCCTACGGACCATTACTAGTTCCCAGGCTCGTCCCGGCTATGTTCTCATTTCAAGAAGAAACGGTGAAAAAAAAGGTGAGCTCAACTAGCCCAGAAGAAATATTATGACTAAGATAATGCGAGAATAAATTATCATTAGCCTTGACGATGATGTTAAGCGATAAAATCTGATAAGACAACCGGTTTAAGCTGCGGCGGAATAAGCGATCCATTAAAAAAATCAAGTAGAGAATAAAATCTACTATCTTTTAGGTTTTAAAAGGTTTTCATCAATTTTTATCATTTGAGACTCGACAATAAATAAACCACCACATCTAATCATCCACGTACCACGGTCGAGGATTTTCATCAAATTATCGATGGTAAATGACTATCTAGAATCACCCACCGGTCATAATCATACCAAAAACTATCCATCTTTGCATTACAGGGCCCTTTGAGGACTTTAGTCACATCATTTATATCAAGTCGTGATTATCTTAGAATGATCCTGGTCATAATCATACTAAGTTCATCTATCTTGCGTAAGCGAAGATAACATAATATAACATGAGGATGATGACAATGACATAATAATTCAATAAAACAAGTTCAAGAATTATTTAATCCATGAATTATTAACGTCCAAATTATCGACATGATCTTTGTTTCGTAGAGTTAAATTCAAGAATGATCGGAAGAATATTTCCATGAAAAGATCTTTGGATGAAAGCGCAAATATCGAGGATATTCTACTAATTTCATGGAGTATAGAAGTCAAAGTTTTAACCAATTGGGTATAATAAAGAATGGAATAACAAAAGAAATCACCGTGCATGCGGTGCTTGCATAGGCGAGTTATTCAACAGAATAATAATAACGGAACGGTCGGTGAAATTCACTGCAAGCAGGATGTTCAACAGAATAATAAAGATGGAACGGATCCGGTGTAAAACACACAGATAGGATATTCAAGCGGAGAATGATAAAAAGGCGGAACCGGTCAGGTGTAAAAAACTGTGAGCAGGATGTTCAGCGAGAATAATAAAAAGCGGAACCGGTCAGGTGTAAAACACCTGCAGACAGGATGTTCCAGCAGAATAATAGAAGAATGTCACCAAGTATAGGGTAATGGCGTATCTGAGTTATTCAGCGAGAATAATAAGCGATGGAATAACATAAAGATTTCACCAAGTATAGGGTATCTGGCGTATACGAGGTTATGTATAGGGTATGCCACTTTTACGGAGTTATTCAGCGAGAATAATAGTGAATGGAATAATGAAGTTCTCTTCGAAGAAGAAAGAATAACACCCTACTAGTAAAAAGGCTGAATATAGAAGTAGTGAAGTAGCGAGAATACTCTTCTTCTTTCTATAACTTTTCTCTCTATAGCTTCTCTATAATTTCTCTCTCTAGAGTTTGATGAATTCGTAAGAAAATAATGAAGGAATGAGCTTTATTTATAGGAAAATGGAATGCATAGTAACTAATCCATGAGCGGTCCAGATTGATTTACTTTAATCGGCGGTCCATATTTAAAGAAAAATCTTTTAAATAAAATATAATATATTCTATTTATATAAAAACATTTTACTATGCAAACCTTTATGCAATCTTATGCAAAACACTATACAACACTATGCATAATAAAATATAATATATTACATTTATAGAATAACTTTAATAAAGTATTCTATTTTATATAAAAAGATGTTTACATTTTATTACGTTAATAATACGAATAAAACAAAAGCGTCATTATCATTATAATAATTCATATTATTAATAAATGATAATGGAATCAAATGAGTAACTTCTCACATAAGCATCGATAATCAATACTGGTGTCTTTCTTATGCAACCACACGTATTCTTGTACTTTTACTCTTAGTAGTTCAGCGGTAACCACGGTAAAACTTCGTAGTTATTTCAATAAAATATTTTTGTCGTTTTCTCGATCAAACAATAATTACATTTATGGGGTCCTGATGATTGGTAGTTATGCGAATATTCCTGCTAAGCAAGAATATTCCTGACCAATCGAATATAATATAACCACTTGCATACTTTGCAAAATTTATAAATACTACCCACAACTATAATATTATCTTAAATTCAAACCATAATATTAAAAAATTATTTCAACAAAATTTAAATCTTTATTGATAAAATCGGGGTCTCTGATCTCCCTCCTTATGGATTTAAGCCCTCGAAATTAGAGTGCGATACTGATATAATAAAGAGATGAGAATACCTTGAATACCTTTATCATTGAAAACATTTAATTCATCTTTGTAATCCGGCCAAAGATATTCATTAACAATTCATCTTTGCTTTCTACAAGCCAAAAGATATATCTGTTGTAAAACCAATAATCTTTGAGACTCGACTTAATAGTATCACGACCACGAATTTTCCATGCACTTCTTGGCGAGGATATTTTGTGTTTTCAATTACTGGTCATGATTATCTTAGAATAATCCTTGGTCGTAATCATACCAAGTCTATCAATGCACTACTGACCAAAGATGACTTTTACCACATCCATGAATTAATATTTCATTCTTTGAGACTCATTTCAATAATTAATCCATATCATCGAATCATCCACCACACTACGGGCCGAGGATATTCATTAGTATCACGACCACGAATTATCCATGCACTACTGACGACGAGATAATCGTGTATTCATTAGTATCACTACCACAAATTATCCATACACTACTGACCAAAGATAATTGTGTATTCATTAATATCACGACCACAATTATCCATACTACTGCCGAAGATAATCGTGTATTCATTAGTATCCACGACCACAAATTATCCATGCACTACTGACCCGAAAGATAATCGTGTATTCATTAGTATGGCGACCACAAATTATCCATACACTACGGCGAAGATAATTGTGTATTCATTAGTATCACGACCACAAATTATCCATGCACTACGACCAAAGATAATTGTGTATTCATTAGTATCACGACCACAAATTATCCATGCACTACTGACCGAAGATAATTGTGTATTCATTAGTATCACGACCACAAATTATCCATGCGCACTACTGACGAAGATAATTGTGTATTCATTAGTATCACGACCACAAATTATCCATGCACTACGACCAAAGATAATTGTGTATTCAATTTCTGGTTATGATTATCTAGAGAACAATCCTGGTCATAATCATACCAAGTCCATCTATACCTTCTGAGCCCACGAGATGACTTTCAACATAATATAAGAATGAGGATAATGGTATAAAGAATCAATCAAATGAGATAAAGGATAAATATTAAACATTTATAATATAATTTATCCGAGGATTCAAGAATATCCCCATGTTTTCAATCACTTAATAATCTCATAATCTAATATCATTAATATTATAACAATATTTTAATCACTTCTTAAATTTATAAACAATTTATCTTAATTGTTTACGCTTTTACCATATAATGCATTTAATCATTCAAAATGTCATACTCATAAAATATCATCACCAATTATCAAATCCTCATCAAAAAATATGCATATACTCTACATATAGGATTCTCTAGCCATAAAATCCTATTTTCAACTTTGTTACTTCACATAACATATTTAACTCATATGTTAAGTAACTAAACTATTTTCATGAAAAATACCAAATCAGTCCCAAAAATATTTCTTTTTGGGATTTAGCATAATATAGTCCCATGATGAAAATATATTTTTCTCGAATTTTTAAAATTCATTTACTATTTTTCAAAAATCAATTTCTAATTAATTCCTTAAGAAATTAGCTACCTCAAGTTTAACTCCAAAATTCCCAAATCTTGGCAGGACCTTACACATGTTATCGTGAGCTTCAGTTTAAATTTCATGGTCATGGAGTTATAGAACTCGGTTATAGCGTTTTTAAATCGGAAAAACCTAAATATTGAAATAGTCATAACTTGCTCATTTTAAGTCGAGAATGAGCTCATTTTTGGACAGGAGGTACTTTATACCATATACCTTCATGTCCCAAAAGGCCAGAATTTTTCTCATAATTTAAGTGGCCGAAACAGCCCCTCTAAAATCATGGCAGTAAGCTTTTTTGGTTTTGCAGCTTTGCACTCCTTTGCTAAAATCAGTCCACACAAAAATCTACAACACCTTTTCTAGTAATTCCACTTGGATTAGTTAGGTAACTCATAGATCTAACTCTAGGACTTGACCACATTCAAAAATTCAAAATATAATAGGAGATATGGTCAATTAAATTTTATATTACGTTTTCACCAAAATCGATTTTCAACTCTTTGTGATTTCTAAGAAACTTTCATGTTTTCACATAATAACCAACATTACTCATCATAACACTTACTAATACTACATATACCCATGATTTTCATTAGTCCAATGCTTTTATTATGACTTTTATCATAAACCACGTAAAGCTATTCATTTTAGTTGAAGAAATATTTGAGGTTTAAGAATGGGTTTTTTGTCTTTGAAGGTCGATACAAAATTCGATTTCACGCTCTAGGGTAGGCTAGAAAATCTTCAAGAATCGTCAAGAAATTTATTAATGATAGAAATATCATTCAAAAGCTATTACTCTCGTCCAAGACTTGGATAGTCGTCACATTAATACCAATTGTGACTTTTATCCCTTAACACTGGATGGCACCTCACAATGATACCTATCAACTTGCCATCTTGATCCACGGCGTCGCCTCACGAAAGTGCGGGCGGTGCATTCCACACAAGGAAGTTAACAACGAAAGGATCGGGGCTCTTTACTTATGGCTTGATATAATGATGATTAACTTTAGGGTTTGGTTACTTTGAATTAAGTATAACGGGTTGGTTATGAATATGAAAGCTAACAACCTTACAAAAAGAATAATGAGTAGTTAATCAATTATTTTCAAAAATTACCTCAAAGGCAAGTATTTTCAAGAGATAAGATCGACGAGTAGCGTGAAAGTGTTTATTTGAAACAACAAGATTAATAAATAGTTGGAGGTGTGAAGGTTTCTCCCAGCGAAGTTTCAATAGATAAATCAAAGTCTAATTTCTTGAGTCAAATTTAAGCGTTGAGCGCAAGCTAAGAGAGATAAAAGAATGGGTAGAAGGCGGTATCTAATAAGGTATAGACTTGTGAGAGCTTATGATTAACTTACCGTGATAATTTTATTCGGGTTCCTCGTCACGAGAAAAAAAATGCTCTCTCTTAAAACTCACGGCTCTGGTTTATGCAGGGGAATGACCTTTGGTGCCTCCATCCTAGTTGAATTCGTCTTGATGGCGACAAAATCGAGCTAAGTGGCCTTCTCTTCCACAATTATAACATGCTTTGGATGGCATGGGTAGTTGATTCGGATGATGTGTCCCTCTCCTCGCATTTGAAGCATATAATAGGTGGTCCTTCTCCTTCCTTGACAACGGTCTTTGGTCTTTGGCGTCTTTCCATCATTGTTGAATCTCCTTTTCTTGAAATGTCCATTCTTATTATTTTGGTACGATTACCACCAGAAGTGGTTACCATATCTGGCTTTGTTGATTCCCTCACGCTTGTTGTCAAGCCCGATGACTACTCTCATTTGGTATATAATTTTTGCCGGCTTACTTTCTTTTAGTTACGTTGACTCGTTATCGCGCTCACTAAGCGAGCCCTATTTACAACATCGAATAAAAACACGGTTTATGAGAAATAAGATGTTGGCGTATCTACGCTTCAAACCTCTTAAAAACATTCGCGCCATTCTCTCTTCATTATCCACCTTGAGTGGGACCTGAATCGTGATAACTCATAAATTTTGCCTCGTATTGCGACGACGGTCATATTGTTTTGTTTCAACTTGATAAACTCCACCTCCTTCGTATGGCGAATACTTTCGGGAAAGTATTTGTCGTTGAGCGACTCTGGAACTTCTCCCAAGATATCTTGATCAACGAGGTTGAGTCGTTTCTGGAATTCCCACCGATGTCTGCCTCTCCGCATGACATAAAAGCGGCGAAAAGGAACCTTTTGCTCCTCGGAGCATCCCAAGACATCAAATATCTTGGTAATCTGCTTTAATCCATGCTTCACTTGAAGTGGTTTTGGCTCTCCCTTAAACTCGGTGGTCCTAACTCCTTGAATTGTTTAGCGGTGTGGCAGAGAGAGTTTCGTGTTTCCACCTACGTTTTGAGCGAGAGTCGCTTTCGCTTTGATGTTGCATGAATTCTAAAAACCTTTTAAGCGTCTCGTCGTTAGTCGATTGATCGGTGTTGTTGTTTTTACGGGAGGATTATCGCCATCTGTTGTACATTGTCACGATTATTGATCGTGGAGAATCAGCGGTCTCGTGTGCTCCATTCTTTATTCTCAACATTCTCGGATGCCATTTTCAAACAACGCCATAAAATAAGGGTTAATTAACATATCACATATTATCCCTATACTACGTGAGCCAATTAAATACCAAATAAATTTAGGTAGGTCAAATACTAGCGAAAGAATTCCCGTCTCTCCCCCTCTAGTACTATTCTCACATCTTAGCCGGGGATCGTATCCCTAAGCTACGATACCAACTATGACTCTGGACACCAACTTGTATCGACACCTCACATTAGTACTATCGACTTGCCCATAGAAAGGCGGCGTCCCCTACGGAATGCGGCTTCGGTGCATTCCCCATCAACGAGGAAGTCACCGGTGAGAGGCTGGGGCTCTTCACACTTATGGCTCACGATACCAACTATGGCGCCCCAAAAATAGGTATCGTCACCCATCTTGGGTCGCCACTTACATGGTACATAAATTCAAATACAACTTACTAATATAAGCGTGGTATGCAATCGACATAAAGCGTGAGTTTGAATACAAATATTATCTACTAGATATTATACAAACTCGAAAAGGAGTCCTCATTACAACTATTATCACACTATTTCACGAGAATAGTGAGGGACTACTAATGCTATCCTACGGACCATTACTCCGTTCCCTGAGGCTCGTCCCGGCTATGTTCTCATTTCACGAAGAGAAACGATGAAAGAAAAGGTGAGCTCAACTAGCCCGATAAGAAATATTATGACTAAGATAATGCGAGAATAAATTATCATTAGCCTTCAATGATGTTAAGCGATAAAATACTGATAGACAACCGGTTTAAGCTGCGGCGGAATATGCGATCCATTAAAAAAATCAAGTAGAGAATAAAGTCTACTATCTTTTAGGTTTTAAAAGGTTTTCATCAATTTTTATCATTTGAGACTCGACAATAAATAAACCACCACATCTAATCATCCACGTACCACGGTCGAGGATTTTCATCAAATTATCGATGGTCGTGACTATCTTAGAATCACCCCTGGTCATAATCATACCAAAAACTATCCATCAACTTTGCATTACGGGCCATTGAGGACTTTAGTCACATCATTTATATCAAGTCGTGATTATCACGAATGATCCACGGTCATAATCATACTAAGTTCATCTATGCACGTAAGCGAAGATAACATAATATAACATGAGGATGATATGATGACATAATAATTGATAAAACAAGTTCAAGAATTATTTAATCCATGAATTATTAACGTCCAAATTATCGACATGATCTTTGTTTCGTAGAGTTAAATTCAAGAATGATCGGAAGAATATTTCCATGAAAAGATCTTTGGATGAAGCGCAAATATCGAGGATATTCTACTAATTTCATGGAGTATAGAAGTCAAAGTTTTAACCATTTGGGTATAATAAAGAATGGAATAACAAAAGAAATCACCGTGCATGCGGTACTTGCGCATAGGCAGGTTATTCAACGAGAATAATAATAACGGAACGGTCGGTGAAATTCACACGCAAGCGGGATGTTCAACAGAATAATAAAGATGGAACCGGATCCGGTGTAAAAAACACGAGATAGGATATTCATGAGAATGATAAAAGCGGAACCCGGTCGGTGTAAAACCTGTGACGAGGATGTTCAGCGAGAATAATAAAAAGCGGAACCGGTCGGTGTAAAACACCTTGAGACAGGATGTTCAATGAGAATAATAGAAGAATGTCACCAAGTATATAGGTAAAGCAAGCGTATCTGAGTTATTCAACGAGAATAATAAGCGATGGAATAACATAAGGATTTCACCAAGTATAGGGTATCTGGCGTATCTGAGGTTATGTATAGGGTATGCCACTTTTTTACGAGTTATTCAGCGAGAATAATAGTGAATGGAATAATGAAGTTCTCTTGAAGAAGAAAAGAATAACACCACTACAAGTAAAAAGGCTGAATATAGAAGTAGTGAAGTAGCGAGAATACTCTTCTTCTTTCTATAACTTTCTCTCTATAAGCTTCTCTCTATAATTTCTCTCTACAGAGTTTGATGAATTAGTAAGAAAATAATGAAGGAATGAGCTTTATTTATAGGAAAATGGAATGCGTAGTAACTAATCCATGAGCGGTCAGATTGATTTACTTTAATCGGCGGTCCATATTTAAAGAAAAATCTTTTAAATAAAATATAATATATTCTATTTATATAAAAACATTTTTACTATGCAAACTTTATGCAATCTTATACAAAATCTTATGCAAAACACTATTGACATGCGTAATAAAATATAATATATTCTATTTATAGAATAACTTTAATAAAGTATTCTATTTTATATAAAAGATGTTTTACATTTTATTACGTTAATAATCTGAATAAAACAAAAGCGTCGTTATCATTATAATAAT
The DNA here is from genome assembly GCA_020205615.1 of Panax quinquefolius. Taxonomy (NCBI): domain Eukaryota; kingdom Viridiplantae; phylum Streptophyta; class Magnoliopsida; order Apiales; family Araliaceae; genus Panax; species Panax quinquefolius. The sequence continues at coordinate 147,666,027 of CM035152.1, forward strand.
TATTATTATTAATCGTGATAATGGAATCAAATGAGTGACTTCTCACATAAGCATCGATAATCAATACTGGTGTCTTCTTATCACGACCCGCGTATTCTTTGTACTTTACTACAAGAGTAGTTCAGCGGTAACCACGGTAAAACTTCGCCGTTATTTTGATAAAATATTTTTGTCGTTTTCTCGATCAAGCAATAATTACATTAATGGGGTCCACTGATGATTGAGTCGTTATGCGAATATTCCTGCTAAATAGAATATTCCCCAGGCCAATCGAATATAATATAACCACTTGCATACTTTGCAAAATTTATAAATACTACCCTGACTATAATATTATCTTAAATTCAAACCATAATATTAAAAAATTATTTCAACAAAATTTAAATCTTTATTGATAAAATCACGGGGTCTCACAATTCTTATTCACGTATCGGCACTATTGTATATGGCACTATTTATATATATGACATTATTTACGATATCTTTTGATCTTGTATCTGAATCACAGTCTTATTCACGAGTTACTATTCATGATAAAATTGGTTTCTTTTTCTGACCAAATTATCTTTGATTTATGAATATTGCTCTTGAAATTAAATCCATGTTTTGATCATATTATTTTTATTATCATATATAACATTTTTATAACCCTGGTGTTGGAATTTCTCTTTCACTTGAGTGTAAAGATGGGTAGATTATTGGTATGATCGTGACTATGGGTTCTCTTTGGCCAGTAGTGCAAAGATGAATTGTTGACTGGTATGATCATGACCATTAAATTTATAAATGATTATCTTTAGCATAAATGCAAAGATGAATTAATCAACATGGTTATAATTATTGTTTATATAAATTCTGAAATGATTATATATTTCTTTGAGATATTAATATATTTGGCCCGTAGTGCAAAGATGATCTGTTGTTGAATATCTTTGACCCGTAGTGCAAAGATGACATATTATTGAATATCTTTGGCCTGTAGTGCAAAGATGCAAAGATGAACTGTTGATGAATATCTTTGGCCTGTAGTGCAAAGATGAACTGTTGATGAATATCTTTGGCCCGTTGTGAGACCCCAAATTTTATGAATAAAGATTTAAATTTCTCAAAATATTTTTTTGAATATTATAGTGTGGATTTGATATAATGTTATAGGTGTGGGTAATATTTATAAATTTTGCAAAGTATGCAAGTTGTTATATAATATTCGATTGGTCGAGGAATATTTTTTTTGTTGGGGAATATCCGTATTGAATTAATACAATCATTAGTGGACCCCACTAACGGAATTATTATCGGATTGTGAAAACGATAAAAATATTTTTATGAAAATAACGTTGGAAGTTTTACCGTTAATCGTTGAAACACCCTAATGTTAAAAAAATAATAATACGCTGTGGTTGCGTAGTAATACGGTATTGATTATTGATGTTTACTGGAGAAGTCACTCAATTTTGTTCAATTATTGCTACGATAATTAATGCATAATATCTCACGTTATTTGATTGATTATTGTCGATATTTTATATATTATTAAATCAATAATTGAGGCGACAAAGTTATTAATATTATTATTTGCAATATTAACGATGTCTAGAAGTTACATCGAGGAGAGGTTTGGTCACCTAATCATGCGCATGATAGGAGAATTCCTTATTGGAAATCCCCTCTTTCACAGGAGCGACACAGTCGATTAATATTGTGAATTATAATAAAGGTGATAAGTCTTGTTTTATTATTATTATAAATGTAATAAAACAGAAAACTTTTTATATAAAGCAGAAAACTTTTTATAAAGTTTTATTTTATTTGATTATAAATAGAATATATTATATTTTATTATCATAAGTGTACTGCATAGTGTTTGCGTAGTAAAATCTTTTTATATAAAAGCAGAATACTTTTATAAAGTTATTTGTTTTATTAGACTATAAATAGAATATATAATATTCTATTATGCATAGTGTTAGTATAGTAAAATCTTTTTATATAAAAAGCAGAATACTTTTATAAAGTTATTTATTTTATTAGACTATAAATAGAATATATAATATTCTATTATGCATATTGTTTGCAGATAATTATGCGCATAATGTTTGCGATAGTAAAATCTTTTTATATAAAATGCAGAATACTTTTATAAAGGTATTCGTTTTATTAGATTATAAATAGAATATATTATATTTTATTTAAAAGATTTTTTTATTAGAATATTTTATTAATACTACATAGTAAATCAATATGGACCGTCGGTTTAAAAGTAAATCAACTCGTAGTTCATGAATTAGAATTCTTATTCAGGTCCATTCTCCTATAAATAGAAGCTCATTCCTTCATTATTTCTTACGAATTCACTAAAACTCTAGAGAGAGAAACTATAGAGAGAAAGAAGAAAAGTATTCTGCTACTTCACTACTCCTATATCCAGATTCTTCTAAAGTAAGAGATATTATTTGTTGTACTCGTAAGGGGTATTATTTCTTTCGTATTCATGAAGAGAATTATTTTCTTTCAATACTCGTAAGGGGTATTATTCTTTCGTATTCATGAAGAGAATTTCTATTATTCCATTCTTTATTATTACATTGGAATAACTCAGATATCGTGGACTACCCTATACTTTGTGAAATTCTTACATTATTCCATTCTTTATTATTATGTTGGAATAACTTTATACTATGGCAATCTGCATACATAGTGAAATTCTTACGTTATTCCATTCTTTATTATTCTATTGGAATAACTGTGATATCTGTGGACTACCCTATACTTGGTGAAATTCTTTTGTTATTCCATTCTTTATTATTTTGTTGGAATAACACATACATGTCTGCAATCCGCATATATGGTGAAATTCTTACATTATTCCATTCTTTATTATTACATTGGAATATTACATGCATGCGTTTACGCGTGACTTGGTTACATTATTTATTATTACATTTGAAATATCCTATCCGTGCGTTTTACGCATGACTTTCGGTTCTATTATTTATTATTACATTTGGGAATAACTTTATGCATGCGATCTATCACATGCATGGTGAATTCTTCTTTTATTTCATTCTTTATTTTTCTGTTGGACAGTTTTTGGTATGATACAAATGATGTGATAAAAGTCTTCAGTGGTCTGTAGTGTATTGATGGACAGTTTTTGGTATGATTATGACCAGGGATTATTCGGTATAGTCACGACCATTGATGAATACACGAATATCCTTGGCCGTAGTGTATGGATAATTTGTGGTTGTGATCTTAATGAATATCTTGGTAGTAGTCTTGGGGATGATTTGGTTTATTTATAAGTCGAGTCTCAAAGCAATAAAAGTGATGAAAAACCTTTTAAATCATAGAAGATAGTAGATTTTATTCTCTATTTGACTCTTTTAATGGATTGCTTATTCACTGCAGGTTAAACTTGATGTTTGTTATATTGTATCGATTTAACACTATTGAAGGCTAACGATAATTTATTCGCATTATCTTAGTCATAATATTTCTTCTTTTGGGCTAGTTGAGCTCACTCTTTTACTTTCATTGTTCTCTTCTTGAAATGAGAGCGATCGGGGACTAGTCGGGAGCGGAGTGACGGTCCAGATGATAGCATTAGTAGTCCTCACTATTCTGTGAAATAGTGTGATAATAATTGTAATAAGATTGAATTTGAGTTTGAATACTGTCTAGAAGATAATATTTGTATTAAAACTCACAACTCATGTTGTATATTTAAGATTGTATTTGTATTCTGTACCATGTATCTGGTGACTCAGAATAGGTGATGTATACCTATTTTGGGGGCGTCACACCCGTAGTGCAAAGATGAATTTATTAGTATGATTATGAACATGAACTGTGATTTGGTATAACCATGATCTTTGATGTTTCAGGTAAAGACATGTGATGAAAATTATCTTCGTCTTGGATGAGAAGAAGAATTTAGAACCACAATTATGATTATGAGTTATTCACGTGATTGTGGACAGAAACTGTTGATTGATGTTAATTATAGGGATAAAACATTGTTGGTGGACTTTTAACATGGAGAAAATTCCTTATGGTTTATTTGACTCTTCTAATGGATTGCTCGTTTTGCTGCAACTATGGTTAAAAAGTTTTATCATCTATCATATGTTCTAAATCTCTGATTTATTACTGACGGAGGCTATTGATAATTTAATTATCTTTAGTTATGATATTCTTTCTTTGAAATTTATTTTTGTGCTTTCACCCTTTTTGCTTCACAATTCCTTCGGGGTAATAAGAGTGTAATTTGGGTCGAGCGAGGATAAACCAGGAATAATGTGATGGTCCGAGACCGTCAAAGTTTCTCAACACATTATAAAACGGCATGACATACAATATATAATTGTATTGAGGACCTAAATGTGTGTGTCGTATATTATACGTCGCTTAATAATTGATTTTGGTGAACAACAATAGGGTGAGGCGAACCCAGCGTTGGAAGGGTGTTTTGCCACTATCATACAAGATGTCCGATGACATCTGATCTCGTGTTATCATAAAAGCGAGGGTTGAACACATCCACTCACTTTGAGTATATCTACGAAAGCGCTACCTATATAATCTTGGAGTTTGGTTGAAATATAATTTTCAATTGCAGACCGGTGGAGATAGTTATATGTCGAGAGAAGACTCACCATTGGATGAAACGTGATAGTAATCTTCTCGTTTTTTCTTTGGGAATTCTATTAGATCAACCAAGGATAATTTTGTGCACATATGATATCTATCATAACCTGTACGCATGGCCTCCCATATGTCTGAAGGTTTCTCATGAGCGACTTAAAGATTTTAATTTTAAAAGCAGGTTATTGATTGTACGGCTTTATGTAAGGTGTCATTGTGACGTCTTATCCAAGTTGGTGTCAGGAGTCACGGTTGGTATATATATTGTATCAAACTCACAACATATATGTTGTTGTTGTATTTTCTTGTGACAATTGTAGTAATAAAGTTAACCATTTTCAATGAAACACATTAATAAAAAATATAACATTTTTTTTTTGTAAGATAAAAAAAATAATAAGTGAGGATACTATATTATCCCTAATATAAATAGTCAATAGATAACATCTAGATCACAGGCAAACTACATGCGCACCCAGATCTTGACATTCACAAAAGCAAATTCAGAAGAAGCACTTTCCGGCTATTAGAGCAAAAAATGTGGAAAACTTCCAAGTCATATTTGGGGACTCTTAAGATTAGCAATAAAAATTAAATAAGTAGAAATAAGGAAGTTAATTGGAAGCAGATTAGTATGCCCACTCAATCTATGTCCAAACAATGTCACATGAATTATCCCAGCTGACCCAATCAATTAATCTCTATTAATAAGTTGATGTGAAAATAATTATTTTTTATGTTAATTATACGTACATAAATTTTAATGTACATTAAAATATTTAAAATAAATAAATATTTTCTTCTTAACAGATTGAGTAATAAATTTCAAATAGTATGCTTATAAGTCAATATTTCTTCCTGTTTTTTCCATGACATCCCCATAATAAAAACTTAATTTAAATATATTTTAATTAGATCAAAAGATTGAGGAGAAAAAACAAGAGACTGTTATTAACTCTTCCACTCTATTCTCCAAACCAAAACCCTATTCTTAACCTCCCTTCATTAACTTAATGATCTGAGAAAAACCTCGTGAAATTGTCCAAATGACATCGCTAATTCAGACGTGTAATTAAGGTAATCCATACATTAATTTGGTCGTATATCGACACTGTTCTATTTTCATTTTTTTATACTATTTTTTTCTTCTTAAAATTACTTTTTCTTTTTATCGATCGAATCAGCAAAATTCGATGTTCATGTAGAGGTTTTGAATTTATGGAATTGGATTCACACTGTTTATATTTTGGTATTGTATTCATAATTTTTAGTGTAGCTGGAACAGTACTAGAATAGTTTGATGAAATCCACGAGAGTTAATGTGTTAATTGTTATGGCCTTATGGGCATTAAATTTGGTCTTTTGAGAGTTCAGTTCCTTCAGTTCTTCCAGGTGAATATTTTGTAAATAATATGCCTAGCTTAACACAATCATAATAACTAGTTTATCAGTTGTCTGCTATTCATTGGCGTTTGCTTCAAAACTTGCAGCAGTTTTTTTTCCTTTTATTTTTTACTATTCTAAATTTATAAAAAGAGGTTAAGTTAGATTTTTTTAAGTGAAGTTTGTCTAATATATACTCTGTCCATCCTCTAATAGATTTCATAAGTATATTTTTCATACATATTAAGGAAGTCAATTTCGAAAAACAAAATGCTAGTTTATGACAGCATTTCCAATATTAACCTGAAAATTTTGTAACGTGGACATATTTAGTTGTGCTTACCATTGTCCATTTAAAAATTATTGTCTTTTGTATTAATTTTTTGCTTGTTTTTTTTGGAAAAAATGACATAAATGAAAAATGTACTTTTGAAAACCATTGGAGGACGGAGGGAGTATTACTCTCCCGTTCATAGTTTGGAGTCCACTTTTAAAAAATAATGCATTTTAAGAATATGTTTTTTCAGTTCTTATCCTAACTCGCAACTCCTTATAATTGCTAATAATATTGATAGTTTTAAAGGCTAGGTTTTGTCACTTTTGAAAGATTCTCTGCCCTTTTAGTCTACATTTTGAAAGTGGGCTCCTTTTTGGGTGTACAAAAAGAAAAACTGAACTCTCATTGGGGTGGGAGTAACTGTCTTAACTGAGTATTATAACTTGGTAATATGCCCAAACACATTTAATGGTAGAGTGCATTGCCTATGCAGGTTGCCTTTGGGATTATTCCAGAAAATTTTAGCAGGTCTTGTTTTAGTGTTGAGATGTTCTTTACAGGTCTGACATGAAATGTTTGGTATATGGTTTTAAATTAGCATATATAGATGAAATAGATTGATGCAAAGTTTTGATATTTGGTACATTTGTAGTCCAAAAGTAACATATTGGTTGAATTGAGATCTGATATGAATTGACTTTACAAAAAAGTTAGTTATGGGAGACTCTTTGCGTGTATCTCATTCAAGCAAGAGCTCGGAGCCAAGGGTCATCACTACTACAAAGGTGCGAAAAGGTTGTTTAGTTGCTTCGGTCCCAAAGGGCTTCTCAAAGAAGTCTTTGCAATGTTTTGCTTCAATGAAACAAGGTATACTGGGAAATGGGGCGGCAGGTGATATAGGAGTGTTTCTGCTTACAACTGCAGTGTTAGAGATTGTGCGGAGGCTCTCAAAAGCCAAGTGTCCTTTTGTTTGGCATGGACTTCAGTCTCTCCAACTTCTCTGCTATCCACCACTTAGGTGGATCCAAAGATGGACTCCTTTCAAGGGCTTGGTTAAGAATATGGAGGTTGGGTTTTTACTTTCTATGATTCTTTTTTATGGTTATTTTTTTTTTCCTTTCAATTTCAGATTTTTAAGCATTTTATTTAATTTTATAACATACTTAAAATTCTGATTGCATAAATCCCTAAATACTGACTAAATTTGAGGGATGCATTGTTTCATTTGTTTGTGATCGTGTTGGTACAGTCCAATCTACTGGAAAAATGGCATATTTCAGAGTTACTTCATTCTGTATTGTATAATTTGTACACCTTAAAAACCCTTAGGAATGGGAAAATGACATTTATTATTTACATTATTTACACATACATATGCTCAAGTCTTACTTACACAACAAGGACTGATACATAAGTTTCAAAATATTACATTATTAATTATTCATTAACTAACACATTATTATTTATTTATCATCCTCTCTTACTTTTCCCTTCCCTTTATCCTGTAAGCTGGGCCCTTCCAGTTCCTCTATCTTAGCTGTAAACATGAAGTTTGTGCAAGAGTAAGCAACTAATTTGCTTAGCAAGTATAGCAGGGCTTCAAGGTCGTTGGTTCCAATTCCCATAAATACTTTTGACCAAAATTACCTATAAAAAAGAAGAATTTGAAAGTTTATGGGGGAGGGAGCCACTTATAATTGTAGATATCAAATTCATATTATAAATAGAAATCGGGTTATCCGTATGTCTTCTCTAATGAGTCATGAATAGGCTGATGGGCACATTTTTACTAGGCCCTGGTTCAAGTCACAGAGCATCCACTTTTATAGCTGTTTGTTGATTGTCTGATCAGGTCCATTGTTCAGCGTTGGATCATCATGGTGGAAAACTGTTTCACACTAAAATTTTCATTGTAATTGAGAGGATCTTCCAATTTGCCTTGCATGATAGGCGACACATGTTAAGCTTTATAATTAAGTAAAATTCCATGTTTCTGCTTTTTACTTGATGGAATATGGAGATGCAATTTCTCAACTCCTTGGAAAACTGGAGGGTTCTTGTCTTTCTACAAACTCAAAAAACTCGATCATATGATTACAAATGGCCTTGAAAATTGTCAATGTTTTTAAGGTTTTCTCTAAAACCTGTTAGTTACTTTTTTCATTTGATTAATTTATTTCTTTATTACATAGTTTACTTGTTTTAATTTCTTGGTAGTGATAATTTGTTTATTCTGCTAGGCATTGTCAAGGCCAATGTTAGCCCTCTCAATCGCAACAGTTTTCTCTGATCAATCTTCATCTAACAATTCCTATGACTCGCAAGCAAATTCTGAATCACAATCACAGTCACCTTCCAATTTATCAGATCTGGACACAAGGTAACAAAATACTTGCTTTGTTCTTGGTAAAAGAGACGTATTTTGTAATTTTATAAGCACCGCTCTTAAAAACAACATTTTTTTTGAAAGCTCTAATAAACAACATTGGATGCATATCTTTGTGAATTTATTTCATGGAATCATTCTTATATAACTATGCTTATCTTAAATGTAAGAAGTTGTTAGTTTTCATGATCAGTGAAAGGAATTTTCAAAAATCAAGCGAAGAATTAGCTTGTATAAGTTTTAGGATTGCTGCGACCAAATCGTCGATACTTATTATTGCAGAAGGCTTTGGTAAAGAAGGATATTTGATTTCCTCATTTGCCAAGTATCTTGATGTTTCGTGATCCTTAGAAGAAACCATTCTCCCAGTTATTAAAGTCTTGTTTTTTAGCATATTCCTGGAGTGATATTAAAGAACGACTCAATGACAAAAAAGAAAACCCTTGAACTTTATTTTTTTTTCAATTTAACCTATGAACTTTTTTTTCACAAAAAAACCTTTCAGTTCAAATAATTGAGCAAAAAGTACTCAAAAACCACTCAAAAGTGAACCCTGGTTAACCAACACTGAGATGGCATCCTACATGGCATATAATGTGTAACCAATATTGATGTAGCATATTACGTGGCATTTCAAGCCAACGAAAAAAATTGTTACTTACAAATAATTTTAAACAATTAATAAAACAAACAATTTTAATAACAACAGAGTAGATCTGCAGACGGCAAAAAGTCCCCATATCCGTCCCACCCCACCCCACCCCACCCCTCAACCCCGATAATCCTTTCCCAACCTCTGCCTCGCATGCGTCATCTGCCTCACCCCACCCATCCTACAACCCATCACAACCATCACTCATAATCATCAAAGATTAGTAGATCTGCAACAATAATCTTTTCTCAGTAGCAAGCAAATTCAAAAAAGAACAAAAAAAGAAAGGGAAGGTAGAAGAAGAAACGGGGGCCGCCATTGCTTACGTTCGGAAATTGGAAATTGGAAATTGGCGTAGGAACCGTTCTTGTTTCCGAATACAGTTATCATCTCCGGTGAGATATGTCTCCTCCCTTTTTTGAAAAATCTGTTTAGCTTGTATATTTCAGGGATGAAGTTTAGCCCTAAACCCCAAAAAAATTTATCCCTAATGAATGAAGCATGCATGTCAAAATTGAAAGGAAAATCAACTGTAGCAACACATTCTTTTTCTATGTTTTCTTTTTCCCTTTTCTCTTTTGTTTGGATTGGAAATTTTCGGATGATTTGGCTTTTGATCTTTCAAATTGGGTGGGATGTTGTAGATGTGAAATTATAAGTAAATGGGATATGTTATGCATAAGTTATGCAGATTTCCTTGGTTTCTTGTTTTAATGCTTATTTTAATTAAATTAAGTAACCAAAGCATTACTTATTGATACAATGAGCTAACCAAAGCATATGATGCCCTAATTTTAAACTTGTTTGTGCGGAAATATTTAAGTAAAATGCGTGTAATTTATTTTTAAATATTTTATTTACTTATATATTTTTGTTATCATATATTTTATATTAGAGTTATTATAAATTTGATGTTTTAATAATAATAATTTTTAAAATTTTATAACATATTTTTATTTAAATAATTAAATTTATTTTACGTGTGAAAATATTTGCTCTTTATAATTTTTTTATTTTCACATCATATGCCACATAGGATGTCATCTCATTGTTGGTTAACTGTGGTTCACCTCTAGTTGGTTTCAATATATATATATATATATATATATATATATATATATATATAAGTAGGATCGGTCGGAGTTAGGACACGATAAAATCTTGGACCAAAATTTTTATTTTTTTGTAGAACTAATTTTTTTTAATAATTATGGAACTTGAATTTTTACATATCTGAGTGTTTTAGGCGTGATTTGGATACATATAACAAAACATGTTTATGCGATCTGCATGCATTGTATATGACTATACAAACATGCTTTGTTATATGTATTCAAATCACGCCCAAAACACTGTATTATGTAAAAATTCAAGTTCCATAATTTTATTTTATTTTTTAGTTGTTTTTAAAAAAAAAGCAAAAAAAAAAAGTCCGCATTTTAAGAAAATGCGGGAGTCCGGATAGGAACTGGACTCTATATATATATATATATATATATATATATATATAAATAAAGTTTTAAGGGTTTTTTTTCATTAAGTCGTTAAAGAACTGTGAATTTTGACTTCTCTGCTTGCTTAACATATCTTATTTAGAGTATGTTTGGAATGACTTAAAAAATTTGGTTAGTGATTCTGATTATTGCTTTTAATTATTATTAGTTTTAAAAAAGTAGTTTGTGCTTGGAAAATAAAAAGTACTTGCATTAGTAAGAAGTGAAAAATGTTTGGTATAAAAAATTTGTTAATCATTTATTTCAAGTGCAAATTACTAAAATGGAATGTTTTGAAAAGTAAAAACGGATAATGGATGGAATTACTAAAATAAATAAGGATAGATTAGTAATATACTTGGTCAAATCTGCAGTTATTAGATTTGACAAATAATCAAAAGCTCCAAATTGGAGGTTCTAATTATTTCCATAAAAAGTGATTATAAACAGTTTTAAAATCAGTTCTCCAAACACTTTATACTTCTTAAAACTAATTATAAGCAGATTTAAAATTATCTAAACACTATACTTTTTTAAAACTGATTATAAGCAAGTTTGATTGTTTATAATTAATTCCAAACTCCCTCTTAATTTTCACCGACCATTCAGTACACAGAAAGTTCCCGCTCAAAAGTAACAGGCATATCGAATAGATAAGAGAAGGTAAGGTTCCCTTGCAAACCCCTCGACCTTGATAGCCTGGGGGCTGTGGCAGAGGAGCGGGGCATAGCGGCGCGAAGAGCTTGCCCCATGATGTAAAATGAGCTCATGAAAGAGCACGTGAAAGTTGGTTAGAACAATATAAAAAGCTTTGGAAACTTATATGAATTAGAAGTTGTATTTTAATTAATTTCTTTAATCTGTAGTTATCGTATTAGAGTCCAATTTAGGTTAGGAAAGTTGTTTAGGAGTATTGTAAATAGTTGTGTACTTTATTATTTGGAGATATTGAATGATTAATTGATTGAGTTTTGCGTGAGAATTATATGTGTAATATTATCCTTTATCCCAAGACCCTGTCCCCATCATTTTGGTATCAAAGCAAGGTTTGCAATTTATTAATTGCAATTTTTGTTCATGTTATCAATTTTCAGCAGTCCCAAATTTATTGACCACAATCCGACAACTAGTCACTGCCCCAGGAAAACAGGAAACATACCCTCTCGCATAAGCCTTTAAGCTGCCAAAACAACCAACATATATTAACCAACCCAAACCCTAAACCATTGCAGAAACCTGTAGTTGTAGTTGCTATTCATTGCCTTGAGCCATCAACAGTACACAAACAAACCAACATAATTTGCCCTAATAGTCACTGCCATATACCAAATTGAACACCAAAAACCTCCTAAAACCCTAGCCATCAATATCGAACTACCCCAACTAACTTTCAAACAAAACCCAAAAGAAGTAAAAAAAAAGAGAAGTAAAAGAGGAAGAAATAACAGTTGCCATCTTCGTTGCCTTCTGTCGCCGCTGCGACCTCTTACTGCTGCCCTTGTTGCTGTCGCCTTATATCCCCTCAAGTTTGTTCCTTGCGTCTCCTTGTTTGGAGTGGGGAGTCCCAATACGTATCTTTATTTGGGGAAAAGAGATAAGGATCAAATAGATCTGTTTACTCTCCTGCACCAACAAAATATATCCTGAAAAATTACAGTTAGGTACCCCATAAATTTTATAGCTTTATAGTTTAGTCCCCTAAGTTATCTTAAATTTCAAAATACCCCTTGAAATTTAACATATCAGTCTCTCTAGTTTTATATTCTTTCATTTAAGCCCCTGAAGTTTCAACAGTTTCAGTTTAGTCCCTATTTTTTTATATTTCCTGCACTCAAATCCCTTGAGCAAAAAGAAGAAAAAAGTACTCTATATTTGTATTCACAGGAACCATGGTTAATGTTGGAGAGATTAACGCCAAGCTTGATAATTATATGTTACAACAAGATGAGTGTCAAGAAGATTGAAGACTCAATCACAACACTTACTGCAAATGTTCAGGCCTCTATTACAACACTTACAGTAAAAGTTGATGTACTCATAGAACGCGTAGATAAGGTACAAGAAGATGCTCTTAAGAATTTTGAAGACCTCGTCCCGGATCTTAATCGTATGAGACTACAACAACATGACCCTATTCCACGAGTTAATCACCATGTTCTAGATCCTAGGATGAATGTAGTGGATAAAGGAGCAAAATTAGATGTTAAAGATTTTAATGGCGATAATGGTCCCGAAACATTTTTCGATTGGATTCATAGTTTGGAGAGCTTCTTTCATTGGTATGAATTATCCGATGAAAGGAAACTATTCTTTGCTAAAGCGAAGTTGAAAGGAACAACTCGGATTTGGTGAGATCAACATGAGCGAAATTTGTATACAGCTGTGAGAAGATGGGAGGATATGAAAGTTGCAATGACACGGCGTTTTGTACCTTTGGATTATAAGCAGCGAGCGTATTTACAGTTAACTGAATTGGTAGTAGCCGAGTATACTTCAATGTTCTACAGTTTGGTTACACGGTCTAAATTTTCTTGGGTTGAAGAAGCTTTAATTTTCATGTACTGTCGAGGATTGAATCTAGAGATTGCAGATGGTGTAACTACAGGTTAACTCTTGCTCTTAGATGATGTTGTTTAAGTTGCCATCCAAATAGTGGATAATTTGAAAAGAAATTTTGTTAGGCCTTCAATACAAGTACAAACTCGGAGGGAGCATACTTTTGTGGAACCTATTTTAAATAGGCCAATGGAAAAATCGTCAACAAACTCTTCAGCTACTAGCAAGCCCAATCGTACCCCGAGTTCTTCTAATGCTAGCAACAACAATTCGTTAGGTGCTATAACTGTCGTGGTTTTGGTCACATGTCTTTTGAGTGTCCTTCCCCAAAGATGAATGTTGCCTCTTCTCCCTCTAGGAAACTTGTTATTGTTGACAAAGCGTGCGGAAAAGTTGACTTAAACAAAGAGGTTTGCAAGCCGATAGACGACTAGTATGAGCCCGATGAGCAAGATTTAGAAGCTGAGGCTCATTTGGAAGGATGTTTACGTGTTTTTCGACCTTTATTTGTAGCCCAACAACATAAGGATGATCCTAAGATCCATTGCGGGCGAATTTTTCAAACGAGAGTCATGTGTGAAGGACAGGTGTGCTCTCTTGTGATTGATACTGGGAGTTATACGGATGTTATTTCTGAGGAAGCAGTTAAGAAACTTGGGTTAAAAGTTGAGCCTCACCCGGAGCCGATTCGTATGATGTTGCATGAATTACCAATACAAAGTTGCGGATTACCTAGAGGTGTATGATTACATTTTCCGTTGGCAAGCTTTAGGATACTGTTATGTGTGATGTTTTACCCCTTAAAGTTTGTCATATTATCTTAGGGCATAAATGACTATGGGATCGTCACGCGCAACATGATGCTCGTGCTAATATCTATTTGATTATCAAAGGCAATACCAAATTCATTCTTACTTGCGCTCTCGACATGCCACATTTAAAGCTTACAAAGACTTCCTTGTTGATTTGACGTGATTGTTCTTGTGTTGATAACTCGACGGAGTCGAGTTTTTTTCAGCGGAGGAGAAATGACGTAGGACGAGCCCGTGAAAGTTGGTTAGAACAATATAAAAAGCTTTGGAAGCCTATATGAATTAGAAGTTGTATTTTAATTAATTTCTTTAATTTGTAGTTATCGTATTAGTCCAATTTAGGTTAGGAAAGTTGTTTAGGAGTATTATAAATAGTGATGTACTTTATTGTTTGGAGATATTAAATGATTAATTGATTGAATTTTGCGTGAGAATTATTTATATGATATTATCCCTTATCCCAAGACCCGTCCCCATCACACCACCTCATGAGTATATATTTCACTTGGTCCTGGTCATCTACCATATACCCACAATGATCGGGAATTAGACATGCTATTAATGTCCGCTTATCTGTCAATCGCGTCCGGTCTGCCTCTCATTTGAATGTTCTTTGTCTAGGTTTTTAAAGCCACATTAATGGAACATGTTTTGAAAGACTGGAAGTTAGTGTCAGGTACAGGCACTTTTTGTTTTGAAAGATTGGAACTCGCTTTTAAGTGAATGAACTCAAATGGCTGCCACTTACTTGAATACCTATAGCATCTTGCAGCTGTAGTTAGTTGATCAAATGTGTCAAGGTCATAGATAGTGGAGCTCATTAGCAATAATATCTACTGTATTGTACTACATACAATACTTACTCTCGTGTAATATGAAGCATAAATTGATTCATCATTATGATAGTATGATTTTTGTATTCAGATTCTATTTCATTAATCGCTCGTCTTCTTGTCTTTTAAAGTTCTGTTCATTTTTTTTATTTGTTTTAATCATTTCCGCAATGTTCTTTTTCAGGTCCAGCAATGAAGCTCCCAAAATTCTTGCTTCTAAAAAGTGGTTGCTAGATCTTCACAAAGAGTTTGATAAGCAGGGTTTGACTTTACCAGAAAGGTAACATTACCAATACAATGTTGTGCTATGTTCTTCCTCGAAATTGCCATTTCTGTCTGTTATTGTTTTCTCATGTTCAAAACTGAAAGAGTTTAAGGAGCTCATGTGAGGTTATTTTTTCTTCATATTCATCTTCACCCAGCATTCGTTTCTTTGATAATTTATGTAGAATTCAACTTAAATGTGTTGAAAATAAATAGTGCCTGTACAGGCTTGATGAGGATGAGCTTCATAGATTTTATGATGCTGCAAATGGTGAATTCTCAAGGTTTATATCATCAGTGAAGAAGACGATCCGTTGGAGGCAGACTTACAGTATTCTTTCTCAGGAAGAACTTGAGGCTTGGTCACGCTTCGTCTTTTGGCACAGTTATGATGTGAAGCTAAGGCCTTGTCTCATTATACGCCTTGGACTTGCTTGCTCGTACTTGAGCTCTAATAACAGGCCTCTCTTTGCTAAAGCAGTGGGTAAGCATTTTTTTCTGGTAGAAGTATCACCTGTCACATCTGGATTACTCGGTAGATTTCATGAACAAGCTTGCCTATCTTGTGAGCTGATCTTAAACTCTCCTTTGAACAAACTGTTTTCCAGTCTAGTTTGGGTAGCTCTACTTTTTTATGTTGTTCTAGGAGAAGTAATTAGTTAAATCAAGTAGATCTTAAGTTGACCTCAATTAATTGAAGAGATTAAAAGCGAGTGATAAAACATGAACTGTATTTCTTAGGAGTTGATCTTGAATGATCTCTAACAAACTTTGTGGTTTTGTGTGTGTGGGGTGGGGGTGGGGGTGGGCTTGCTTCATTTTTCTGCCCTAATTTTATAACTTCCCTGTAATGTTAAGAAATTCACTAAACAGTCATTCCATAACAGTTCATGTTATATAGTAGTCAAATTTAATAATTTTTGGTCTCCTATTATTTAGTCCTATTTTAAGCATTTTCACTAAATTTGACAATACTTCATCTGGTTTTCTTCATTTAAATTCTATTCATTTCTAACATCACTGGATGATTTGTTGATTCTTTAGTTTCCCAGATAGAACACGGGGTTATGAACCTTGTTGATAAGGAACATCCTCAGATTACAGTTTTGATGGATTGTAAGGGACTATCACCCTTTGGTTTCCCCATGCAAATGATGAGATCTTGTGCTATACTACTGCAAGATCATTACCCAAGACGTCTTGGCTGCTTGGCTGTCATACGGCTTCCTGCAGTCGCCCGTGTGATAACACAAACTTTATTTCAGGCAAGTCTGCTCTTTAGGGTTTCTGAATTCTTTTTTTGTGTCTTTTTCTTTTTTCTTGACGCAACATGATGGTTGTGTTGGTGAAGAAATTTTATTATATCGCTGGCAGCATTATCTGACCCGTGACTAGTCTGCGATATAGTCCCTCCATTCTGACGTTTTAGCTTTTTTTGTATGTTCCAAAATTATTGTCGTTATATATCTGCGAAAATGTTAAATTCTCTTTCCTATAATACCCATATTTATCTTCTGATTCTCCTCTTTTTAAAGATATTTTATTCAATCAAACTACTCTTCTTTCTCTCTCCTTTTCCCAATTACGTTTTCCTTCTTTCTCTCCTTTTTTCTATTACATTTGTTATTGGAGCATTAAATGGCTGATTATTTTTTCTTAAAAAAATGGCTGTGACCGAGGAAGAAGATGGAGAATAGTGGGGTACTCTAAAGGACAATAATGTCATTTTCTTATAATTGTCCTCTTAAAACTAAGCTATTAATTGTTTTCCTTAATAAGTGTGCATATTCTTTTAGCGACTGATATATGGAATGGAGAGTAATAATATATGAATATGACAACTTGATTAAGCTACTTGGTTCCCAGATTTGAGGGATTTTTCCTGTGTAGGTCTTGGGTTTTTCTTATATATTTCTAGATTCTGGTGCTGAAATATATACTTTAGAACTTTTAAAGCTTTGAAATAGATTGAAGAATCTAAACTTTCTTTCCTAAGATATCCGCTGCCTGCCTGGCACTATTCTTCTGTGCTAGAATTGTAACTTCTACCAACATAATGGATGTAATCAAAATTTCTTTCATAGTATTATGATCTTGTCTTTTTCAAATTTGAACTTAAAATTGTGCATCATACTTTGTTGTGTGCTCTCTGGCAAATAATGCAATTGCGGACAGGGAACCGCTTTTTGTGGGTCTTCTCAGGTAATAGTCTACATGAAAATTTTGTGGGTCTTCTTAGGTAATAGTCTACATGAAAATTTTGTGGAAGTCAGTCTATCTCTGTGTATTGAACTCTTACTGGCTAGCTTTAGTTTTTGAAAACTTAATTGCATTTGCATAAATACTTAACCATCTTTAGTAGTGGTGGTAATACGATGTCACACTTTTCCGGATGGAATTCAATATTCTTTCGTCTAATAAAATATCACTTATGCAGGTTCTCAAACCCGCAACTAGGCAAAAATTGAGGATTATAGGGGAAAACTACAAAGAAGTGCTCTCTGAATTCCTTCGGTCACTGCCTCTTTTTCTTGGTGGAATGTGCTCCTGCTCAAATTGTTCAGTCCTCGGTGATGTGCCAAGTGGGAATGAACAAATCATCCAGACTAGGCCAAGAGAAGATATCGGAAATGATAAGAATGAAGAAATCATCCAGACATGCCCAAGCGTGGATCTTAAAAATGATGTGAATGTTAGTTCACATCAGTTCTACTATCATACTGATACTAGCATGAGCAGAAGCACGGAACTAGTAATTAGAACTATTATTGTTGTGGTCATTTTTTGGATATTAATTTCTTTCATGCAGGGAGTGCACTACGCTGGAAGTATACCTTTCTTGTAATGGTAAAATGGTTCATGGGTGAACTTTCTTTGCTACTGTTGTTTCTTTCAAAATTATGACAGTAGTCACATGAACATCTGCATTTAATTTTCACTATGAATAAGATCCAGGTTCAAACTCAGTATTGTGGTATCTTAAAATGTTTACCTTTTTCTAGTTTTTTAAGAAGTGTATAAATATTAGTACCCTGCAGCATGTCCATGATCCCTGCTTTCGACATTATTTGATCTTTGTAAGAGATCTAAAAGGGAATCTTTGCAATTTCATTTCAAATGTTGCCTCTTAATGCAATTCATTCATAAGCTGTACGAACAAGCAATAGAGATGTCATTTGAAGGCTTTCCTAAATCTTGGGTTTTTTTCTGGCAGAATCTAATAATAAATGGATTCGCGGTTATCATGAAGTTAATTTTTTAGTAGAAGTAAGTTAATCGATCAATCAATCTGATCTTTCAGCATGAGAGAGAGATTGCATTCCGTCTACGTGTTGATTCTGTATTGCTTAATTGACAAAAATTAACTTATGTTAACCACTTTCCTAATAAATGTGCTTTGGCAGTCTTTGGTTACCAGCAGTTCCTTGTTATATTAACTGTCTGTTTGGTGGAGGATGTAGAGCTTTTTGGAAAAAGCGCTTTTATAAGAAAAAATAAGTAGTGTTTAGTTACATTATTATAAAAGTGTATTTGGATATATTAATAACAAATTTAAGGTAAGCGTGTGGTATGAAATTTTTAATTATTTTCAACAATTTAAGAATAATTTGGTACTTTTACTTCGGTCAAAAGCACACTTTCTGTTGCAGCTAAAAGTGATTCTAAACCCAAATATCTACTCCTTAAACATATTTTCATAGAGTTATTGAATACCAAAACACTTGCATATTTTTTCCAAAAATACTTTTAATCAACACAAATGATTCCCCAAATGGGCTCTAGGACAAGTTTGTTCTTCGGATATTCAGAAGTTCTTGCCAGTAATCTGGCTAATTGAAATACAAACTGACCTCTATTTTGTATTGTTTTTGCAAAGTTGTTCCTCCGACCTTTTCTTCCTCTTTTTCATTCTTTTTTTTTCTTTGGCAAAGAAACCCTCTAAAGTGTTGTGCCGTCTACTAATGAAATGACAATAGTACCCCAACTTAAAAAGGCTTGGGGTCCATTTTGCACAACTAATACATTTTTGACACAGAATTTTGCCTAAAAGAAAGTTAGAACTTGTTTGAAAAAATGTTACAAACCGGAGGATAGTTTTACTTTTTTGTCTAACCTGGCTCTTGAATGATTGCCGGTGAGGTTGTAAATCCAACCAAACAATAGTTCGGTCTCGATTCAAAAAAAATATGAACTACCTGAATTTGTTAATAATATAATCCAAATTTGAGCACAAAAAAATAGTACGAATAAAAATACGAGTAGAATCTAAGTAAGATTATACTCTGCCTCGTTTAAAATTCAAACTATTAGAATTCTTGATCATGATTCGATATTGATACATATTTGATTAGAGACTTGATACATTCTCTTATAATACAATTTAATAAAATTAGAATAAGTAGTTATAATTATTATTTTTTATATTTTAAATTGTATTTTTTTTGTTTGTAAAGTGTAATTTAAATATATTTTCTAATTTTTAAGTAAAATAATATGTTCAATTGATAATTATATATAGGACTGAGCAAGTAACTAAATTGGAACCAAAACCGCACAAACCGCACTAACGGTTTCGACGTATGTAGCGGTTTTAAATGAGTTGAAAAAATCAATTTTATGATCTCAGTTTGGTTACTAGCCAAAACCACACTCATAAAACTAAAACCTCACCATGTATGTATATGTATATATGCAGGGACGGATGGAGTATAAGAGCAGTCTATACCTATGCTGAACCGGACTAGCTAGTCCGGTTCAGCATAGGTATAGACTGCTCTTATAACAACATAATTGAAACTCATGTTTTCTGTAATATGTATTAAGGGAACATTATATAGTGGAGTTGAGACTTGAGATTGTTATTGTCTCAACCTCGATAAATTCTCTTAAAGAATAGTCAAAGCTTTAGTCAAAGCTTTCAGAAATAGCCTATTGGAAAGAAGGTTGGTTATTTTGGTTGGCAGTTGAAGACTTATTATGAATGAATTATGATAGAATACATATAGTGAGCTAATTATCTGTTTCCTTTTCTCAGAAGGAATAACTTATATGAATCTTGATTCTTTTGGCCTTTCTATAGATTGCATAAAATTTTGTTGTTTTAATTGATTTTAGAACAAAAATCGCATCAAATGAAACTGCACCGCACAGTTTAAAACCGCACCGCACCACACCAATCATAAGCGGTTTCATGTGCGATTTTGAATTTGTCAAACCGCACCTAAGCGATTTCGAGTGTAGTTTGAGTTTTAAACCGCACCATGCTCACCTCTAATTATATGTATTATAAAGTTACTTACTATTTAGACAATCGAATTCAAACTTTAATTTGAAATTCGCGAGTAGTTTAAATATAATTCAATCCAAGTCGGATCGAATTCGAGTAATAAATATCCTAACCGAGTCAAATCTCAAAAGAATTTTTCAAATACAATTTGAATCCGAATCGAACTCAAGTAAACAAATTACTTTCCAAGTCGAATCCAAATAACTTTTTGTTTGTTTCGATTCGGCTCATTTACCCTAATTACCCTAACAAACATTTTGGTTTGTTCACCATCTAGAAAGTAACAAGACTCATAATTAGGCGTAACCTGGTCTAATTCTCTTTCATGAACAAAGGTGAGCGTACTTCAAAAAAAAACCCCACTTGTTTTTCAGCATCATTACTAAGAACTGCTACTCCAATCCAACATTTCAATTTGAACTACAGAAAGACTTGAAAGGAGAAGACTAGAAAGAAATATAGTTAACAATCAAAGTATAGGTAATGAATGATCCAATATTCCACCATAATGTTGAAAATGAACTATATAATGGTAAACATCTTATACTTGACTAAGAGGGACTCTTAAGGCATATCTCTGCACCAACATTGAAAACAAGTCTTTAGTTGGCTTCATACTTGGGGTCAGCTGTCACATAATGGTAAGCAATTACCAAAGCAAATATAAAAATGCCAAGGAAGTTGGCAATGAATCCCAAGTCTTGATCATCAATCATCTGTAATACAACAATCAATAATCAAACGGTCAGTACCCCATTTACTGAAATCAGTGTTCTAAAAAGCGGCTTAGGCGGCGCCTAGGTGTTAGGCCCCCCTGGCACCTCGCCTAGGCCCAAGGCGGCGAAAAAATCGCTCCAGAAAACTAGTCAGGCTAAGCAGGACAGGCAAGCCTAGGCAAACAAGACGGGACCAAGGCGGAGAGTTCTTATTTTATTTTAAAAACTACCCAAACCGGATATAAGTATTTATTGTTTAGGCGGGATGTGCAACAAATGATGATAATTATGATCCGGGTATAAATATTTATTATTTAATCTTTCTTTACTATTTAATACTTGTTAAAATAGTTGTTACTAATTTTGATTTTTTAATGACTAGTTGGATGGTGGTCCAATTATGAAAAAAGTACACCCAACTTGCAAAGGATGGTAAAAAGAATACTTTCATTGACTACTAGTTCATCCAGGTGTGAGAGAATTTGGAATACTTTTGAGGGGGTAAGTATCACCTATCAAGTATATAGTAACTAGTAAGTGGTTGTGGTTTATTAAGTAAAATCTAATATAAATATATAGTTTGTTGATATTTTTTTTAAAAAAATTGTAGATTCATACAAAGAAAAGGAATAGTCTAAAACGCAACAAGGTTGAACAATAGTCTATGTCCAATTTAATGCAAGGTTTAACAACAAAAAGCAAAGGAGAAAGAGTGAAAAATAGATGTGCTACTAGCAAGTGATGCTTCAAAAGCGCAAGGATGGATTGTTGAAGGTGGTGATGATGAAGTTGAGGGTTGTTCGGGCCTTACTTGGGAGGCTGTTGGTGAAGCATCCGAAGCGGATAGCGTGCTAGAGCTTAGGAGAAGTAGTAGAAATGTTGGAGTAAGAGAACTCCATGAAAAAGATTTTTTGTCTGATGATGACACGGAGGAAGAGGGAGATGAGTATGAGTGTGAGTCCGACGGAGACATTATCTTGGAGGGATGTAGAGAAGAAGAGTTGGAGATATGGAAGGATATGGAGATGAGGACTATAAGTTTGTATTTTTAATTATTTGTTTATGTTTGAACTTTGAACAATTGAATGTTTTTGTTTGAACTTTGACATTGACAATATGGATATGTGTTTGAACTTTAAACAAATGTCTTTATAATCTTTATTATAGATTGTTTTGCTTTATATTATTGTTTTGTTTGGATAAATGTAAGATAAAATATTAAAATTTACTTAAAATAAAAAATTCCACCTAAGCCCCCTAGGCGCTAGGCCCCCCGGCCGCCCACCTGCCTCCCGCCTAGCGCCTTTTAGAACATTGACAGAAATAGTACCATATATGACTTTAAACTTGGAAACAATTGTTAAAAAACTTGAGTTCAAAAAGAAGATTATGGCACCTTGAACATCAAGTCAAATTCACACATT
This sequence comes from Panax quinquefolius, assembly GCA_020205615.1. Taxonomy (NCBI): domain Eukaryota; kingdom Viridiplantae; phylum Streptophyta; class Magnoliopsida; order Apiales; family Araliaceae; genus Panax; species Panax quinquefolius. The sequence continues at coordinate 147,688,757 of CM035152.1, forward strand.
GTCATTATTACTCAATTATAGACCTCAACCAAAATGATATTTCATTCGATTCCAATCGAAAAGTGGTATGTTTGAGATGGTACATATTAGATCTTTTGAACATTCCTGCAAGCAGGACTGGAAGGAGCAGGTGGTCTACAGGGAAGTAGCCAGTGCACTCTAATCCGAATTCGTAATACAGGGTCAAATAACTCTACAAGAGAGAACTTGGGGTATTTATTGCAAGAGCCTACTTCATCCAATGAAAATGAAAAAGAATACTAAGGTGGTATTCAACAATACTAACAAGTTGGTTCATCTGATGCATTCCAAGCGGCCCATTTCATCTTTCACTCAAAATGGGTAAAAATAATAAAAAAAATCAAGAAAGAAAGAACGGTGCATGTGCATTGCACAATTGATATCATAATATAGCTGGCTTGTTGGAGCAAATAAACCCAGGGGGTGAGTAGTATGCTTAAATATTCCAAAAAAGTCCCACAGGTTGCGTTCAAGAAAATGATGGCTTATAATGCGTTGTTTCAGTTTTGAACTCTCATCTTTTTCTAATAAGCAACTGAACTGAATATTGTACAGGATACTAAAATTGTACGAGTTTTAAGGAAAAATGACAATTTTCAGTTTAAGATTCTCCTTGATAGCATTGAAATGCGAGTTTGAAAGAGATGTTGATGGATTATACATAGAAGTATTGAGTAATCTAACGCCGTAACATGGCCAAAACAGTAAAGGTTAGCACAGTGGTAATAACCAAAACACATTATATGACCTATTTCATCCACCACTCAAATGGATAAAATCGCCAACCAAAGTACCATCTTTTTATTTAGCATGTATTTCATGACTCAATAAATTAGCTATGTTTTCAGAATATACATCGACTCAAGCCTATCGTATCAATATCAGCAATTCCATTTTCAATTCTTTTTTCGGTGCGAAGACCTTAACAACCCCTATCTAAAGGAAAGTAAGCCTACTTTCTAATGAATTGACATACTCAAGGTACTCTGGAGGTAACTGACCATTTTTTTTTGGTCAAGGGTGGAGCTCCAGCCCTGATAAACCACTGGGTGCACACAATAGTCCACTACCACGCACACCAATTAATGATAACAAACTATACGTGTAGGTAAACCCAAGGAGATCATTGCCGTTGTGGAGTATTGGCGCATAACACGTGTAAAATTCACTACTGTAACTGAGGTTATATTGACATATACAAGCACTTTTTACCTCCATTATTCCCCACATATGTTGCACCACCGTTCATATCGAATAAATTAACACAGACTACCCAGTAAGCAAATCACTCGATATAGCTAAAAGTGCAATCTTTAGGGTTACAGATCTAATTATACATAAACCAAACCCTAGATATATTTTTACAATTTCCCTAAAGCTCAGGTATAGTCCGTAGCATTTTCAATGAATGAATGAATGAAAACAAATCTAGGATTTAGGATCAGTGGTTATAGATCATGGATCTAACTGCATCGATTAACACAGTATACTAGATCATAAGTATATAGAGAGAGAATCACAGACCTTTTCTGGTTGATCCCAACTTCTGCTTCTTCTAGAAACTAAACCTACAAAATCAAACTCAGTTTCGTTGATGATCAAATGGATAGAGAGGGGTCGCTGGTGGAATGAATTAAGGTATTTTGTAGGTAATAAAATAGGAACACAAGGGCAAAAGAGGAGAGAGAAAAGAAAAATAGAAAATAGAAAAATGTGGCTGCTGGGATTCGAGCCCAGGTCTCCACGGCCACAACGTGGAATTCTTACCACTAAACTACAGCCACAATTTACTTATAATCTATTACATATACATAAACTCAGTTATATATCTCACTTTTTCCTTTTAATATTTTTTAAAAAAAGAAAAAAAATTCCAAACTGATGAAATATTAATTTGTCTATTATAAATCTCAATACTGACTTTATTAGTTAAATACTAGGATATATTGCAAACTTTGAATAACCAAAAAAAATAACAAAAATAAATGATTAATAAGTCATAAGAGGTTAGTTATTCAAATAAGCCTAAAATAAAAAATCTTAAATAACCCGCTATTTTTTTTGGGTTTTGACTCCAAAAAAATGTATTTTATTTTTTTAACTGAAATTTTTATAAAATACAGTGATTTTGATGTAATTTGGATATATATAAAAAGCAGTAGTTGCACAGTGAACAACTCTATGGTTATATATACAAAAATTTTATGTGGACATGAAAATTGGACATAAAAATTGGACATAAGTATATTTGAATTTCACTTAATTGTATTTTGACCCTCAATGGGGGGTAAAAATATAAATAGATGAAATTTAAATACACTCATGTCCAATTTTTATGTTCAATTTCTATGTTCACCTAAAATATTTCTTATATATATTATATACAAAAATAATAATACTATAAAATGTAGATATATAATTAAAATAAAACTTGAATTTGTATATAATAAAATAATAACTTGTTTTTTAGAGATATTTATTATACAGTGAAAGTTGCTTTGATTTTCTTATTTTAGTTTTAGTAAATGAACTGATTATATTATTAATAAAATATATTATAAACTTTTATATTATTAATACGTGGCAAGGTTTTTTGCAGCTGGAGTTGACAGGAAGATGGGTAATTTGGATGTGGATTGTGCGAAAGATTTAGCTATATAGTTGGGAATGAGTTTCCTCGAACGTATGGTATTTTCTAAAACGTTTAAATATAAATTATATTACTTTATAGATCATATTTTATCTAGGTGTTTTATTTTTATCAATTAAATGATTGAATTATTATTTTTTTAAATCAGTTTCAAACAAATACAAATAATTCTGGTAAAATCTATTTAAACTTGTCGTCAAAAACCAAATTTATAGCCTATATCATCGCCCGTTGAGCCTCTACGGCGCAACACAGATTCGTGACAAACTACAAAGAAAGAGATAATAGCTAGGTGGATCGTTGAGATCGGCGAGAAGGATTCCATCATCAAATTTTGTGGATCGTTGTCAACGAATGTCAAATCATACACGACTACGAAATTAAAAGTCGAAAGTATTGAAATTGGCAAGAGGGGCAACATCAATTTGGATTTAAGGAAAAATCTCAATGGTGTGATCCGCAATGGTGGGTTTATGTGGCATCTTTTCAAAAGCTTAGATATGTTATTTTTGACATATTTTTTTTTTGGGATTTTCTTGGTTTTGTTTGTTTGGTAAGGGAAGTAATTTATTTTGTTTGTTCGGAAATAAATTTAATGATTGATTTAATTTCAATTTTTCCCAACTGAGACTCTTGGAATATTTTAGAAATTTTTGATTCTGAGACCTAGGATTGTTTTTGATTGAATTTGGATCGATTCTCATCGGTTTTAGCTCGTGAAGTTTTTTTTATTAGTATTAATATGATAGAAAGTGGTGTAACAATTTTACCCTTTAATATATCACCAAAAAAAAAAATAATTAAAAATATCTAATAATCCTGTACAATAATCCGGTAGAAGGACTCATAAATTCTGTATTTTTAAGATAAGTAAAACCTTATGTGTGAGTGACGTGGCAGATGAATCCAACGAGCTTACGTAACCTTTCAGACAAGTTCGCGGAATTAATGGTTTCAGTTACTAGCGTATTTAACGCTAATCACAAAACCTTATACCATCTCTTTTTATCTCTGTCAGTTCTGCCTGGTGCTATAAAGAATTATTACAAATAACATTGTCATTTATTATACCCATTAGAGGTAATTAATTAATTAATTAATTATATCTAATCCTAAATTTATAATCACTGTTCTTAATCCTTGCTTTTATATATGTATGTTTGTTTGTTTGAATTAAAAGTTGTAAAATTTGGGAGTGAGATTCAGATCTGAAATCTGTTACTGATATGTAGTTGTGGGCCTCCGCTTTCTTACCAGTTGAGCTTTGATTACTCCTTACTCTTCGTGTTTTTGAAGCTTCAACCTTCTCTCTTTCGTTCTTTATAAAGCTCCAATCTTTACTAATTCTCAGTATCCGAGCAAAAAAAATTCATAACCGATCAGGTTATTGAACTACTTGATTCACTCTCTATCATTGATTTGATTGTGGTATCTGAAGTTGCATTCTCGCAAAAATTTGAATTGAAGCGTTTTTTTATTTAATTTTAATTTTTACACTGGGTAAAGTTGTTGGGTTTGTTGATTTAATCGGAATTGTTTGATGGTTATTTATGGTTTAGATTGGTTTGGCTTCAGGAATTCAACAAGTGATCTGAAAAAGATGGCTAAGGAAGTGGCTAATGGATCTACAAAACCCCCTCCAACTCCTTCTCCGCTGCGTACTGCCAAATTTTTTCAGGTTATAACCCCTAATTCAATCTCGAGTGCTCTTATGCATGTGTAAAGAATGTATTTTTTGTAATCATATTTGTTTTGAATTTATATTTTTCCATTGAATTAACATTTAGGCTGAGCTGAATTGGGATATTAGTTTCAATAAGGGTGTAGAAAGATGAACAAGTGGTATTAAGTTTTGTAATACGTAGATTGATATATCATGATGAATGTACTTATTTGAATTTTTAAAATTTTTACAACCAACAATTTTACTTGTATGAATGGAGTTATTTGAATTATGTGTTCCTTACCTCGTCAAGTTCCTTCATTTCAAAAAAAAAAAAAAAATCTGTCCTGATGGAGCTTTAATGAATCATATGATGCAAGTATAATTTGTACTCCTATGACTTTTATATCCCTGCGTTATACATCTTTAATATGCATTTGAGAAGGTTGTTTGTTGGTATATAGCCTTATTCAGCTATTTAGGTCCATGCAGTAATTCTTCACCATTACGCATACATAGGAAATTTGTTGGCCTACATGCAAAAATTTTTGGTCAAGTTTAATTTGAAGAACCAATGATCAGTATAACGAATTTTGGGATACTTTAATATTCATGCATCTTTAGTTCATATAGACCTGCTGTACTTCCTTTCTTCATACCTCTCCCAACTTCCCTCTGTTCTAGGTTTGAGAAATTCTACATGTCTTGAATTTTGCCATGGTTGTGAAAGACATGTCACTCAAATTTCCCTTGATAGTTAGGAGAGAATATTTTCCAATTGATACATGTCATTTCCCGCACCTGTTATTATTTTGAAAAATAGCTCTACTGGTGACAGGCCAACATGAGAATTTTGGTTACGGGAGGAGCTGGGTTCATTGGCTCTCACCTAGTGGATAGACTGATGCAAAATGAGAAGAATGAGGTAAAGTCTTTCTGCCATAATGTTCTGCTATATGTTAATAGTCATGCAACAAGGGGTAATACTAGCAGGTAGATGCTTTTGTTAGACAGAAGTTTCTGGATAGATTTGTTCTGTTTTTTTTTCCAGATCATGTTTGTGTGATGCAAGTTCTTTTTGTTTTCAGGTGATTGTGGTGGATAACTACTTTACCGGCTCAAAGGACAACCTAAATCAATGGATTGGTCATCCTAGATTCGAGCTTATTCGACATGGTATATTTTCTTTTATTGGCTGTTGATTAGATGCAGCTGCCAAGACTACTACATAATATTTTATATGGACTCTTAAACAGTTAAACTCGTTTCAGTTGTTTTATCATCCTTAGAATTCTCATGTCCAATACTCCATCTATTAGGATTATCGCCCAATTTTTAGGCTTGTGCAGTTTTGCATTAGTTTTTAGCTTCTTCAGTTCCATGTTTTCATGACTGCTGTCCATCCTTTCGTAAAATGATCTGCCAGTCTACCTAGGATAGGATGGTATACTACTCCAATATCATGTTTAGTTTATCTCTTAACAAGAAATGGGGAAAATGGTTTTGAGAAAAATCAAAGATGGTAAGAATAAAAGAAAGAAACACGGAATAAAACAGAGCCACAGAGGTAACATCAGAAGACACAAGCTTTTTCAACCCTACTTGTATCAAATAGAATTAACACGGAGGGTGAAATTGTGAGCTTATTGGTAGTTTGGTACCATTTCGATGATCTTATTTCATCTAGGTTGGGTTTATGTCTAGTGAAAAATTACAAAAGGACAAAACAGAGCTCTTTCACTCGCTCCTACCTCCATAGGGGCATAAGTCCTTCACTCTCCCCTATCTCTAAAGGGGCATAAGTACTTAACTCACTAAAGGATTGGATTAATTCACTTGCATTCCTGCCAGCACTACAGAAGCTCTGTTCTAAACGCCCCTACTACTGCCATTCACATTCTTTTCCTTGGGTTTCGTAGAGTCAGGTTTCCTGTTTCCCACAATGGAGCCCCCCCCTCCCCTCAAAAAAAAAAAAAACACCCCACCAAGTAGGTGGTCTGCCTTCACTCTTAAGCCTATGCCCATTCCATAGACTAGAGGTAGGTATTCCTACTTAAAGCTTCAATTACCCACTTAATCTCTGATTTTATTTATTTTAACATGTATCTTCATTGCAATAATGTTAAATAGTTACGAGAATTCTTGGTTCTTAATAAGTAAAAATGATATATGGATTATAATGCCGACTCTTGGTGAACATTCTCCTTGTCTCAATGTCATTCTGAACCTTACTAACCCTCCTCATTGGTACGTTATGATCTTTTATTTTTATTCTGGACTCCAGCATAGCAAATTTATTAAAAACATGGTCATTTACAACACTGTTTGAATCAGTTGAAAGGTTTGTTTTACGAGACATTTATTAAAAAAGGATGTCAAATGGGTTTGACCAAGGCCAAGTCATCACGTCTTGTAGACATGTTGCAAATAGTGGGAGCTAAAGTCCTGGAAATTTGAGTAGCTTGTTTGCATTCCCATTTTTTATCTCATGCCCTTTTGCCCTTTCCGTAGGTAAAATGGAATAAAGTGAGAGGATAGCATGCTACTTGCTATGCTCAGTTAAATAGTTGCTGTTCTATCTTCGGTTTAGCCCGTTAAAGTAGTTAATAATTAGATTATTCATTAACTTTTTTTATTTAAACAGCTAAAATTCATATTTGATTATTCTTCCTAAAATTCATATTTGATTATTCTACCTAAAATTCATATTTGATTCTGTTAATTTTTTAGAAAAAACTGAGGTTATTGCACTTTATAGGGAAAAGATGACATCATTCAATGACTTTTTCAGACTGGTAAAGAAGGAAAAACGTAACCATGTCTTGGAATAGAAGGGAAAAGGGTTTGTAAATGCACAGTGTCATTTAAAGTGCAATTAATAGTCATCAGTTCATGTTATATGCTTTTGTGCCCGAGTTTTATTAAAGACTAGCTTAACTTTTCAGTATATGGGTACCTAATTGTTTAATTGATCTACATCATCCACCCTTCTGTTTCCTATGTCACACAACTTGCTATCGTGACCCTCTTTCTCTTCTTTATTATTTTAATTGAATCTCTTTCAGTTTGGTGTTTTCTTATAGCAACATTTTGTCTTTCTTTTCATGCAGATGTCACGGAGCCATTGTTGATTGAAGTTGATCAAATATATCATCTTGCTTGTCCAGCTTCCCCTATATTCTACAAATACAATCCTGTTAAGGTGCCAACTGATACTTTCCTTTGTTGGGAAACATATCCTCCTATGCAAGCCAAATAAATGCAACCAACTCTTTTCCCCTCATGCTTATGATCCTTTGGTGTTGCATTCTCATTATATTGTTTTAGATTGCACCCTTTGTTTTCAGACACTCTCAAACGTTGTTTATTTGTTTTAATCTTACAGAATTTCCCAGAAACTCATAAATATCACTTTCACTGTTGCCAAAATTGAATAGAAGATGCTCTTCTCTCAAGCAGAGTCATTATTGGTCTATTCTCTGCTCTAAGTCAATATAAATGGCTAAATGATGGCATGCTATATTTATGTGTTGATTCGTTAATCATCCTACCTTACCTATCTCATTAAATCTTAAGATTGTGTCTTACCTTGAAATAGGCAGTACATTTACACCCTTAAACCTTGTTTTTTGGGGAAAAAATTCTTTTGATACAGCTTTTATTCAATTGTTTCATTTATGTCTCCAGAAATAAGTTTTGGCAGGGTGTATATATGAATTCAGCGAGTCTAACTTGTAACCATATGATACTTGACAGACAATTAAGACAAATGTGATTGGGACATTGAACATGTTAGGACTTGCCAAGCGAGTTGGAGCAAGGTTTGAAACAACTATTTCATACAAATATTTTTGTGTTTTTGTATTCTCTCATTTGATCATCTTTACTGTGTACATACAGGATTTTGCTGACTTCAACTTCAGAGGTATATGGGGATCCTCTTGTGCATCCTCAGGATGAGAGCTATTGGGGAAATGTTAACCCTATAGGTATGTATACCTGAGCTGTATTCTAACTTGGTTTCTCTTTATAAGATGTAATTGCTGTCATTTTCAAATAGGACTATAGGAGTCTATGCTTTCAGCTTAGGGGCTTCCACTAAATATTTGGTACAATTTTTCTTGGGTTGATGACTTTAATCAACAATCTAATTCTAGATGCGGGATGGTTATGAGATTGATTGTTTATTATTTTGGTCTTCAAATTTTCAAGAAAATGGAAGAGGAAAAAGGGACTAGCTACATCTACTATCTTACCTGCATAGGTCTGTCTGTCTGTCTTTAAATCTATGCAGTTAGTGGGTTGCATCTTGATTCAAAATATTGAGTTGGACTGCTTTGGGTAATTGACCTCCATCCTAGACGTGAGAGCCCACTTTTTATAGCCTATTTTTTTTTAAAAAAGTTCGACATTTAACCAAGTCAACACTCCCTCAGAACAAAGTTAGTAGCTTTTAATAATTTTACACAAATTGGAGGCAACACCTCTTGAAATCCAAAACTTGAGTTAAAAAAATGAAGAAACATTCCAGTAGTACCTCAACAGTCAACACCAACACTTGCTTGTACTAGTGGTTCCATCAAAATCTATCAAACATCACATCATTTGAGATAATGATTGAATATATGTGGGGTGATGGGGTCTACTGAAAGTACCGTATAGTTGTTTTAAACCAATGTTCCTTTCACTTTCTGATTCATAACTATTAATCTGGGGGACATGACCATTATTTTCAGGCAAAATAAAACTCTAAAAGCAACTAGTCTTTGCAGACATGATTGGTACACTGGTTTTGAATTAGGATGCTCATTTTTGGGCATCCCAAAGGAGATTTTGATTCTCAATTTCAGAATGGGGAGCATATAATATTACCGTAAACCTATGAATGTTTTTATTCAAAGTACAATAGCAATATGGCAGCTAACGAAGCCTAGTGAGTGTACTAGAAAAGAAGCTGTTCTTCATTCTCAAGCACTTCTGGAGACGTGCGAAAATGATTTGAGCACTTCGTAATGTCAAAGATGTGGCCTTTGCATTTTGTACACTTTCCAATTTCTGTTAAATAATGTTATATGTGAGCACTTAGTTTTACTTTATTATACTTTTATAAATTAAAGATAAAGCATACAGCCATACATTCATATAATCAGTATGTAAATCCACGTGTATGCATACACATGTTCACCATATGTTTTGTATGTAAATATGGATTAGATTTTCTCTTCTTTTTTTTTTGGTTTTGTAATCTACATACATAAATGTTAACATCATGTTATACTGATTTGGCACATCATAAAACAGTTTTACTCGTAGTCTTGCCCCATGCATACTTTAAGGTTTTTTATGTCAGAGTATCATGTTGTATCTTGTGTGCAGGAGTCCGGAGTTGTTATGATGAGGGAAAAAGAGTAGCTGAAACTTTGATGTTTGATTATCATAGGCAGCATGGAATAGGTAAAAGCACTTGCTGCCCCCAAATACTGACTAATTTGGTGATTATGTTATGTTAAAAGTATTTTGTGATGCAATTTCTTTGTGTCAAAATGGTGACCCAAAACAGAAATACGGATAGCTAGGATCTTCAATACTTATGGACCCCGGATGAATATTGATGATGGCCGTGTCGTCAGCAATTTCATTGCTCAAGCAATTCGGTAACTTCTTTTACCACTTGGCTAGCTTTTCTGAACCTTCTGAACAATTCAACCACTTGTTCATTTTGTCTCCACTCTTCATATGTACATTTTTAGCGACATCACCATACTGATCTCGATCTCCTGCATATTGAGATTCTTTTATGTAGCCATTACTAATTCCTCCAATAATGCAGTAATGAATCTTTAACTGTTCAATCACCTGGAACACAGACTCGCAGCTTTTGTTACGTCTCTGATATGGTATGTAATGAAGTTTTGTAGATATTGTACTACTTTCACTGTATCTCTATCGTGTTTGTTAAATAACTAATCTTGCCAACTGTTGAAGGTTGATGGTCTCATTCAACTAATGGAAGGAAATAACACCGGGCCAATCAACATTGGGAATCCAGGTAGTTAGTTTAAGGTCTATTTTCCGTTTGCAGGTTTTAGTTCTCATTTTTCCTTTATTGAACTACCATATGCAGCAAAATTATCTTCTTCATACTTTCTATCAAAAAATGATCATTCCTTACTAAACCTTGGCCTTTTAAATCAGGTGAATTCACAATGCTGGAACTTGCTGAGAATGTGAAGGAGGTAAGTTCTAAATTTGCTTATGAAACCTGCAAAAAAAAACCACTGGATTTACTGAAGAAAATGTTCCCTTAACTCCCCACTACTATAATATCTCATGCTCAAATGTTAAGAAAGGGAATTAACTGTAAAACGACTGGCGTTTTGCAGCTTATTAATCCAGAAGTTAAGATCATAACAGTGGATAACACACCCGATGATCCTCGCCAGAGAAAGCCAGATATCACAAAGGCAAAGGAGTTGCTTGGTTGGGAACCCAAGATTAAGTTGCGTGATGGCCTTCCTCTTATGGAAGAAGATTTCCGCAAGAGGCTTGGAATCCTAAGGAACGCTTGAGTTTCCATTATTGTCTGAAATCGCCGGCCACTTTTGGTAATGATAGAACTGAGTTCTTGAGAAATGCTAGAATCCGGAGTTTATGGTTATGTGGATTAAAGCTTTTATGAGATATTACAGTGTAATATAAATGGGAAAGAAGTAGATTATATTCCCAGTCTTTACAGACGGTCATTTGGTATATTATGATTAATATATGAAAAATAAATTGTTTTTTTTTGTCTTGAATGGGCTGATAAAAACGTACGATTTTTTTAAAACTTTTTCGTAAAAGTAATAAATTTGCTTGACCTTTTTAAATTAAGCTCATGACACTTCATTAATAAAGTATTTATTTAACAAGAAGTATTTATTTATATTTAAGGTTATTATCCCTCTGCCTTCACCATACCCTTTAATTTGTGGGCTCCTCTCTTCATAACAATTGGGATAAAGGGAATGCTATATTGACTCCAAGCAGTGGTTAGATTTGTTGCAGAAGTATCCTTCAATTTCCTCGCCTTTATCACGGCTTATTATTGTTATCTAGCACCACAAGAAATTAAATTTAGAGAAAGAGAGTAAATTTTTAGAGAGTATAAAAATTTTAGGGGGATACTGTGTATAAAATTTTTTTGAGAAAGAAGTTAAAAGGAAGATAAAAAAAATCAATATATTAAGTAATTTGTTTTATTGGGTCATAACAATAGTAAAATGAGTTGACCTATATTAGTCCTACTAGTAATTATCCGTACCTGAAAGCATAATAAAATTCCCTCTCTGTTTTAACAATCTGAAAATTAGAATAAATCTGAATTGTCCTTGTGTTTTTCCGTCCAAATCAATTAGAATGAATCTAAACCGTTCTTGTGTTTTCCCGTCCAAATTTAAATTGGGTTCTATTTTATTAATAGATAACTATTTGGTTCCAACTTATGTAAATCATATTAAAAACATGTTATATGATTTTAATTAGGAACAATTACATATTCTAGTACATTTTAAAAAATAATTACATTAATAGTGCACTCATATAATATTTACATAACTAATACATTTTTATATTTATTTACATATTCTAGTGTAACTAGGATTCCTTAATTTAGGGAAGTAGTATGCAATTAGAATTCCTTAATTTAAGGATTAATTATCTCACTCTTCTTTTTTAATCAACGATTATTCTTTCTTTCTTTCTATATATATATATATATATATATATATATATACCTCATCAATGCAATTGACTCCATCCAAGATAAGGAAGGAATTAGGCGGGAAGATTATCGAGTGGAAACCCATCCAATTAGGACCACCCACACCGAAAAAGGCTAGCCGATCGGGTGGCGTTAGTCGGAGACGCATGGGTACATTACAAAGTGCTACGTGAGGGGATATATTTTATACAAGAGCGGGAGGATGTGCAACGGCGAAGGCGATAGTGGAGGATCGGATATATTTTGCCCCGCTTTTTGGTGATATGATGTATGAGATAGTTAAACAAGTTTCATGTTTGATAGAATGTATTTTTAACAATTTAAGAATAATTTTGTATATTGTGCTTTTATCAGGAGTATTTAAGCTAAAAGCACAAAATAATCTACTTCAGTTAAAACTACTTTGAAATCAAATCTATACTCTTTAAACATGTTTTCACAGAGTTATCAAACATCAAAATATTTGTATTTTAAACTTAGAATTGATTTTAGTATTATATTGCATAAGGTGTTTATAAAGTGCTTGATATATTGCAGAAGGTGCCGACATATAAGGTACTTGTTTGAAGTTGACTGTGAATACGATTGGAACCAATCCACATCCACATCTGCAGTTTTTCATAGTGCAATTGGTAGCAAAACTTTCAGACTAAGGTAACCAATTCAGTTTTATTAAGTTACCAATTCAAAGTCCATTCTGATGTGTTGAATGTGTTCATTCAAATACTGGATGATGGTAACCAAATCTTTATACCAAGGTAACCAAACTGTCATATCAAAGTAACCAATCAACCTTTACACTTTAAATCTTTTCTTAGTATAGTTGGTTACCAAACCTTCAGATCAAGGTAAGCAAACCTTCGTACCAAGGTAACAAAACCTTCATACCAAAGTAACTAATTAGCATCCACACTGCAATTTTTTATAGTGCGGTTGGTAGCTAAACCTTCGCAGACTAAGGTAACCAATTCAATTTTATTAAGTTACCAATTTCGTTTGAATGTGATGCGAGTTAGTAGCCAACCATTCATACAAAGGTAACCATTTTATTATTTATGAGTAACAAAATAGTTATAAATTTTTGTAGGATTTAATCTTTTTTCTTCTTCTTCTTGGCGTTTTTGAAGAAGAAAAGCAGACAATGAAAAGAACTTATGTTGGGCAAACTTTTATCACCCTCTTCTCCTTTACGTAGAGGAAGATCTACCTCCACCAAGGTATGTTTGTTTATGATGAGACCTAGTGTTGTGATATTAATTTTGTGTCATTTTATGTCTACAACCTCTAAATGGTGAACTTTGTTTTGAAAAATTCATTCTCTCACGTAGGATGTTACTACTGCCTCTAAGCTCTCGTGGAAGCTCGTCCTTTTATTGTTTGCAACACATGCTTGCTATGGTTACGGATCTTTTTTTTGCACGAATTGAGGAGAACTTGAGTTGCGTTTTGCGTGCACTTGTTCTGGATTGTGGTTGGACGGAGATAACGCTTGAGAGTTATAAAGTTCGATGTTTGTGAATCAAAATTTGAATTTGTTTTTGTTGTTAGATCCCAAATATTTGAATTTAAATTATTAATTATAATGATTATTTATCCTTGATTTTAGGTTTACTTATTGATGGGAATTGTACTATTTTTGTAATATGGGTCTTAATTACATTCTTTTTATAATTATTTAGTTGATGCACTATTCTTTTTATTGTCACACTATTTAATGAATAGTGAGGACTACTAATGCTATCATCCGGACCGTTACTCTGCTCCTCCACTCGTCGTCGGCTATATTCTCATTTTAAGAAGAGAACAGTGAAAGAAAGGGTGAGCTCAACTAGCCCAGTAAGAAATATTATGACTAAGATAATGCAGAATAAATTATCCTTAACCTTCAACAATATAACAACTGATAGAATATAATAGACAACAAGTTTTAGATCAACAACTGCAGCGGAATAAGCAATCCATTAGAAGAGTCAAGTAGAGCATAAAATCTACTATCTTCTATGATTTAAAAAGATTTTCATCAACTTTATTGCTGAGACTCAGTTTAATAAATAAACCACATCATCCCTGCACCACGACCAAGGATATTCATTAAATCATCAATGGTTATGACTATACGGAATAATCCCTGGTCATAATCATACCAAAAATTGTCCATCAATGCACTACAGGCTACTGAGGACTTTTACCACATCATTTATAACATTATAGGTCATGATTATACCGAATAATCCCTGGTCATAATCATACCAAGTCCATCTATGCACGTAAGCCAAAGATGACTTTCATCACAATATAAGCATGAGGATGATGACAATAACATAATAATTCAATAAAACAAGTTCAAGGATAAATTTTAAAGATTTATAATTTAATTTATCCAGGAATCAATAACGTCCAAATTGTCAACATGATACTGCTTTATGGAGTAAAATTCAAGAATGCTCAGAAGAATATTTCCATGAAAAGATATTGAATGAAGCACAAATATCCAGGATATTCTATTAATTTCATGGAGTATAGAAGCCAAAACTTTTACCAACTGAGTATAATAGAATATATGAAACTGCAAATGGATTTTGGTCCGCCATGCGGTAATCCGCGTAGACAAATCATTTTCATAATTTAATAAGGAATGAATACAAAGGATCATTCACCATGCATGCGGTAATCCACATAGACAAGTTATTCCAACAGAATAATAAAGAATGAAATAATGAAGAATTCACCGTGCATGCGATAGAGCCGCATATCTGAGTTATTACCAACGAATAATAAAGAATGGAACCGTGTCATGCGTAATCCGCTTGCGAACAAGATATTCCAATGAATAATAAAGAATGGAATAATAATGAATTCACCGGGCATGCGATAGAGCATCACAGAATGATTATTCTAATAGAATAATAAAGAATGGAATAATAGAAGAATTTCACCATGTATGCGGTGCTTAGCATAGGCAGTTATTCAACATAATAATAAAGAATGGAATAACAACCTTACAGTATTGAAAGAAAATAACTCTCTTCATGAATACGAAAGAATAATACCCCTCACCTTAGAAGAAAACGGAATACTAGAATAGCGAGGTAATAGACTTCTCTTCTTCTTTCTCTCTATAATTTTTCTCTATAGTAATTGCTCTATAGCTTTAGTGAATTGATGAGAAATGAAGGAAGAATGAGCTTCTATTTATAGAAAAATATAGTTTCGAAAATTACACGTTTTGGGGCTCGAAATATTACAGTATAATACCTTCTTCTTTTTCTTCATTTTTAATTTAGTCTTGCAAGTATTATCAAACTTGCACCACCTCTCCTAATAGTAAATAATGTGAATTAATAGTTTAATCATGTGAATCAATAGTTATAATCATGTAAAAATACAAATTACAGTATAGTACCTCCATCTATACCTCTATTTTTAACTTAGTCATGCAAGTATTATCAATCTTGCACCACCTCCACTAATAGTACAAGAATGTGAATCAATAGTACACACATGTGAACAAATAGTTATAATCATGTGAATTAATAGCAATTAATTGCTCATTTATCCGGTTAATTAGCCAATTGGTCAACAAACCTCCAGACATCAATTATTATCGAAATAAATGTCAATTTTTACTAACACTAATAATTCCAACACAATAGAACTATCAATTTCATCTTTAATCAACACGAACTTATTCATCATTAATATTATAACTCATAATATTTAACAACCGTGTCGTTCGAGGAAAAGGGGCTTTCAGATAAGGATTTTCTCCTTATTGGCACATGATTAGATGACCAAACCTCTCCTTGGTGAACTTCTAGACATTGTAAATATTGCAATTTAATAATATGAATAACTTTGTCGTCTCAATTATTGATTTAATAATATATCATATTATCTGATGATGATCTTGTGACAATAATCGAATCAATAATATGAGAGATATGATGCAAGCAATTATTGTAGCAATAATTGAGTATAACTGAGTGACTTCTCACGTAAGCATTAATAATTAATCTGAGTGTGCTCTTACGCAACCACTCAGACATTGTATTACTTTTACTACTAGGGTAGTTCAAGCGGTTTTAACGATAACACTTCCGTCGTTATTTTTATAAAAGATAATTCATTGCGTTTTCTTACTACGACAATGTAAGACCCTAACTTTTATGAATAAAAAATAATTTTCTCGAAATATATTTTTGAATATTATGGTGTGGATTTGATATAATGTTATAGTTGTGGGTAATATTTACAAATTTTGCAAAAGTAAGCAAGTGGTTATATAATATTCGATTGGTCGGGGAATATTCGTTTTAACAGGAACATTCAGATGACAAAGACAATCATTGGTGGACCCTACAACGGAAGTATTTTCAGTAGTTAAAAAAGCATGTAATTATCATTTTATAAAAATAATGGTCAAGTTTTACCGCTTAAACCGCTGAACTATTTAGTAAAAGTACAAAGAATACGCTGTGGTTGCATAAGTAATACACCCAGATTGGTTATTAATGCATACGAGAAGTCACCAGCTTATACTCAATTATTGCTACTTTGAATTGTTTCGTGATCATATCTCTCATATTATTGATTCGATTATTGTCACAAAGATCATCTCGCATAATATGTATATTATTAAATCAATAATTGAGACGACAAAGTTATTCATATTATTAAATTGCAATATTTACAATGTCTAGAAGTTCTCACAAGGAGAGGTTTCGTCATCTAATCATGCGCCAATAAGGAGAAATTTTATCTGAAAGCCCCTCTTCCCGGAAACTAACTCGTTGTTAAATATTGTGAGTTATAATATTAATGATGAATAAGTTCGCTTGATTAAAGATGAAATTGATAGTTCCATTCATGGAATTATTAGTGTTAAGTGGAAATCGACATTTATTTTGATATTAATTGATGTCTAGAAGTTTTACTAACCAATGGGTAATTAATCTGATAAATGAGCAATTAATTGCTATTAATTCACATGATTATAACTATTTGTTCACATGTGTGTACTATTGATTCACATTCTTATACTATTAGAGAGTTGGTGCAAGATTGATAATACTTCAATGCTAAGTTAAAAATGGAGGTCTGATGGAGGTACTATATCGTAATTCAGATTTTCACATGATTATAAATATCGATTCACATGATTGAAACTATTGATTCACATAATTTACTATTAGGGAGGAGTAAAAGTTTGATAATACTGGCAGGACTAAATTAAAATGAAGAAAAAGAGGAAGGTATTATACCGTAATATTTCGAGCCCCAAAACGTGTAATTATCGAAACTATATTTTCCTATAAATAAGCTCATTCTTCCTTCATTTCTCACTCAATTCACTAAAGTTTTAGAGCAATTATTATAGAGAGAAATTATAGAGAGAAAGAAGAAGAGAAGTCTCGCCACCTCACTATTCCAATATCCAGCTTTTTCTAAAGTAAGGGTATTATTCTTTCGTATTCACGAAGATAGTTATTTTCTTTCAATACTGTAAAGAGTTGTTATTCCATTCTTTATTATTATGTTGAATAACTCGCCTATGCTAAATACCGCATACATGGTGAAATTCTTTCGTTATTCCATTCTTTATTATTCTTTCGAATAACTCGTTCTGCAAGGCCTATCGTGATGCCTCGGTGAATTCGGGGCTTGTTATTCTATTCTTTATTATTCTCGTTGAATATCCTCGTCTGTACGGATTACGATAACCGTTACATTCTTTATTATTATGTTGGAATAACTTATCTACGTGGATTATCAGATGCATGGTGAATGATCCTTCAGATTCATTCCTTATTAAATTGTGAAAATAATCAGTTTACGCGTGGATTACCGTGCATCATGCTTAAAATTCATTTAGCTTCATATATTCTATTATACTCTATTTGGTTAAAGTTTTGGCTTCTATACTCCATGAAATTAGTAGAATATCCTAGATATTTGCGCTTCATCCAAAGATCTTTCATGGAAATATTCTTCCGAGCATTCTTGAATTTTACACCACAAAGAAGTATCATGTTGACAATTTGGACGTTATTGATTTCTGGATAAACTAAAATTTTAAATCTTTAAAATTTATCCTTGAACTTGTTTTATTGAATTATTATGTCATTGTCATCATCCTCATGCTTATATTGTGATGAAAGTCATCTTTGGCTTACGCATGCATAGATGGACTTGGTATGATTATGATTGTGGATTATTCAAGATAATCATGATTCGTAATGTTATAAATGATGTGGTAAAAGTCCTAAGTGGCCTGTAGTGCATTGATGGACAATTTTTGCTATGATTGTGACTGTGGATTATTCTAAGATAGTCATGACCATTGATGATTTAATGAATATCCTCATTCAGAAAGTGGAGGATGACTCGATGATGTGGTTTATTTATTGTTCGAGTCTCAAATGATAAAAATTGATGAAAACATTTTAAATCATAGAATATAGTAGATATAATGCTCTACTTGACTCGCTTAATGGATTGCTTTATTCACCGCAGTTAAACTTGATGTCTATTGTATTTTATCGCTTTAACATTGTTGAAGACTAACGATAATTTATTCTGCATTATTTTAGTCATAATATTTCTTACTGGGCTAGTTGAGCTCACCCTTTTGCTTTCATTGTTCTCTTCAGGAAATGAGAATGTATCTAGGACTAGTCGGGGAACGGAGTGATGGTCCGAGATGGTGTTTTAGTAGTCCTCACTATTCTATAAAATAGTGTGACAATAAATGTAATGAAGACTCTATTTGAGAGTGGATATTGTCTAGAAGGAAACATTCTTGTTTAAACTCTCAGTTATGTTTTGTCGTATATTACACGACTCGGTTGTATAATTAAGTTTGTATTTATTATTCGTACCATGTATTTGACGACTCAAGACGGTGTGATGTATACCTATTTGGGGGCATCACGGTTGGTATCAAAGCTTAGGATATGATCCCTGGCCGAGAGGTGAGACAAGAACTAGGAGGGAGAGGCGGGGAATTCCTTCGCTAGTATGACCTACCTAAGTTTATTTGGTATTTAATTGGTCGGTCGAGTATAGAGATAATATGTGATATGATAATTAACCCTTGTTTTGTGGCGGATTTGAAAATGGCATCCAAAATGTTGAGATAAGCAATGAAGCACATGAGACCGCCGCTGAGTCACCACAGATTAATACCGGGATAATGTGCAACAGGAAGAAGACAATAATCCTTAGGTAAACAACAATGATCAAATGATGAATGATGGGATGTTCAGAGGTTTTATGCAATTCATGCAACATCATCAAAGGCGCTCCTCATCCAAAATGCGATTGAAAACATCGACAACTCTCTGACGGCCACCACTAAGCGATTCAAGGAGAGTGGGACCACCGGAGTTTTTGGAGAGCCAAAACAACTTAAGGCGTAGACGTGGATAAAGCAGATCAACAAGATATTTGATGTCTTGGGATGCTCCAAGGAGCAAAAGGTTCCTTTACCACCTTCATATTGCGGCAGAGGAGACATCGGTGGGAATCAGAAAGCGTACTCAACCTGCCGCACTGAAGATGTCTTGGGAGAAGTTCCAAGAACTGTTCAACGACAAGTACTTTCCTGAAAGTATTCGTCACATGAAGGAGGTAGAGTTCATCAAGCTTGAGCAAAACAATATGACCGTGGCGCAGTACGAAGCTAAGTTTGCCGAGTTATCTCGGTTTACGTCCCACTTGGTTGATAATGAGGAGAGAATGACACGGATGTTTCTAAGAGGAAATCCGAGATACGTCAATACCTTATCTCTCATAAACTGTGTTTATATTCAGATGTTGTGAATATGGCTCAGTTATTGGAGCGCGATAATGAGTCAACCCAACCAAGAGAGAGCAGCAGACAAGTCGATAATACCAGTGGTAGCAGTCATCAAAGCGGTGACAACAAACGTGGAGGGAATCAACATGCTAGAAATGGTAATCATTTCGGTGGTAATCATGGCCATGACAATAAGAGTGGACATTTCAAGAAGAGGAGATTCAATAATGATGGAAAGACGTCAACACCATCACCTGTTGTTAAGGAAGGAGAACGATCACCGGTCGTATGTTACAAATATGGAGGGGAAGGACACATAAGTCCAAACTGCACGATGCAGTCCAAAGCATGTTACAATTGTGGAAAAGAAGGTCACCTAGCCCGATTTTGTCGTACACCAAAGTCAAGTTCAGCTGGGATGGAGGCATTAAAAGGTGTCCCAGACAAGACAAAACCGATAATTCAAGAGAGAACGTTTGTCGTAACCTCCCAAAAAGCGAGGAATCCGAACGAGGTGATCACGGGTAAGTTAATCATAAACTCTAAAGAAGTTTATACTTTATTTGATACCAGTTCTACGTATTCTTTTATTTCTCCTACTTGCGATCAACATTTAAATTTGACTCCAGAGAAATTAGACTTTGACTTATCTGTTGAAACTCCTTTGGGAGAAACCTTCATTACATCCACGATTTATAAGTCTTGTTTGATTCAAATCGGTAACCGCACATTACCTGTCGATCTTATTTCTTTGAAAATACTTGCATTTGATGTGATTTTAGGGATTGATTGGTTAACTACTTATTATGCTAAAATCGATTATTTTCGTAAGGTTGTTAGCTTTCATATTCCTAACCAACCTATTATGCGAATTCAAGCAACCAAACCACTAAAATCAATCACTGTCATATCAAGCCATAAAGCAATTCGTTTATTGAAAAACGGATGTCAAGCTTTCTTAGCCCATGTCACGGATTTAAATAAAAATACGTCAGATTTGAATGATATTTCTATTGTTAATAAATTTCCTGACGTATTCACTGAAGAACTTCCTGGCCTACCCCCAGAGCATGAAATTAAATTTTGTATCGACCTTAAAATCGGTATAATACCCATTTCCAAAGCCCCATATCGAATGGCTCCTATTGAACTTCAGAAGTTAAAAACCCAACTATAGGAATTGTTAGACATCGATTTCATTCGTCCTAGTACGTCTCCTTGGGGTGCTTTTGTTCTATTCGTGAAGAAGAAAGATGGAAGTATGCGACTTTGTATTGATTATCGGGAGTTGAATCATGTCACCATAAAAATAGTGCCGTTGCCTCGCATTAATGACTGTTTGATTACCGATTGCAAGGAGCCAAATTCTTTTCAAAGATTGATCTTCGTTTCGGATATCATCAGTTGAAGATTAAAACTGATGACATTCCAAAGACTGCTTTTAGAACTCTGTACGGGCATTATGAATTCCTAGTCATGTCTTTTGGATTGACTAATGCTCCTGCTGCCTTCATGGACATGATGAGCCGAGTATTCAAAGAATATTTGGATCACTTTGTGGTCGTCTTTATTGATGACATCCTCATATAATCCAAAACCCGTGAAGACCATGAGCAACACTTGAGGCTGATACTTCAAAAGCTTCGTGAAAACAAGCTATATGCTAAGTTGAAGATATGCGAGTTCTGGCTTGAGGAAGTTTCATTCCTTGGGCACGTGATATCAAATCATGGAATATCTGTTGACCCAGCAAAG
This sequence comes from Panax quinquefolius, assembly GCA_020205615.1. Lineage (NCBI taxonomy): Eukaryota > Viridiplantae > Streptophyta > Magnoliopsida > Apiales > Araliaceae > Panax > Panax quinquefolius. The sequence goes on from CM035152.1 coordinate 147,710,406, forward strand.
ATTGAAGCAATTCAAAGCTAGGAGCAACCTAAATCAAATGATCAAGCACGTAGCTTTCTCGGCTTAGCTGGTTATTATCGAAGATTCGTGGAAGGATTTTTTCGAATCGCTACTCCATTAACTCAGCTGACTCGAAAAGATACAAAATTCGGTTGGAGCGAGGAATGTGAAAAGAGTTTTCAAGAACTCAAGAAGAGACTCATTTCAGCACTTGTTCTGACAACACCATCTGGCTTGGAGGGATTTGTCATCTACAGTGATGCTTCAGGAAAAAGGTTAGGATGTGTTCTCATGCAACATGGGAAAGTCATAGCCTATGCCTCGCGACAACTCAAAGAATATAAGAGGAATTATCCTACTCATGATCTAGAGTTGGCAGCAGTCGTTTTTGCGCTTAAGATTTGGAGGCATTACCTGTATGTAGAAAAGGTGGAGATCTATACGGATCATAAAAGCCTCAAATATTTCTTCACTCAAAAGGAACTCAACATGCGGCAACGATGATGGCTTGAGCTATTGAAAGATTATGATCATACCATCTAATACCATCCTGGAAAAGCGAACGTGGTAGCTGACGCATTGAGTAGAAGATCATATGCGGGTACGAGTGCGATATTGTCAACGCAAAGGCCCATTTTGTATGACTTACAAAGGATGAAGATAGAGTTAAAGACTCCAGGGACCCATATGATGATGGCAAATATACGAGTAGAACCGACTTTAATTGATAAAGTTAAAGCTGCTCAAGCTACAGACCTGGAGCTGATGCGTATGAGGAAGAAAGTACACGAAGGCGCTATTCTGGAAGCAAGAATCGATGAATAAGGAATACTACGAGTCAACTCCAGACTTTGTGTTCCTAACAATTCTGACTTGAAGTATAAAATCATGATGGAGGCGCACAACACACCGTTTGCAATCTATCCTGGGAGTACCAAAATGTATCGTGATCTTCGACATACATTTTGGTGGAGCAATATGAAGAGAGAGAGATAACGGGGTTTATCTCAAGGTGTCTAACTTGTCAACGAGTCAAGGTGGAGTATCAAGTGCCAAAAGGTACATTGCAACCACTTGAAATTCCAGAATGGAAGTGGGAGCACATTACCATGGATTTCGTTACTGGTCTTCCCAAGGTTTCTCAAGGCATAGATGCAATTTGGGTCATTGTTGATAGATTGACCAAGTCTGCTCATTTCTTACCGATACGAGAAACTTTTACACTTGAACGTCTTGCTAGTATGTACATAAACGAGATCGTAAGATTGCATGGTATGCCAGTATCCATAGTTTTTGATCGAGACCCAAGATTCACTTCAAGATTTTGGGTTAGTTTGCAAAAAGCTATGGGCACGCAATTTCGATTTAGTTTAACATATCATCCTCAAAGCAGACGGGCAAATGGAAAGGACTATTCAAACTCTTGAAGATTTATTAAGACTCTGTGTCCTTGACTTCAAGGGAAGTTAGGACAAGTTCTTACCATTGGTGGAGTTTTTCTACAACAATTGTGACGCCCCCAAAATAGGTATACATCACCTATCTTGAGTCGCCAAATACATGGTACAAAATTCAAATATAACTTAATTATACAACAGTCGTGTAAAATACACCAAAACATATGCTGTGAGTTTTAATACAAATATTGTCATCTAGACAATATCCACACTCAATTGAGTCCTCAATATATTTATTATCACACTATTTAACAGAATAGTGAGGACTACTTATGCTATTATCTAGACCGTCACTCCGTTCTCCGACTAGTTCCTGTTACGTTTTCATTTCCTAAAGAGAACAATAAAATAAAAATGTGAGCTCAACTAGTCTAGTAAGAAATATTATGACTAAGATAATACATAATAAATTATCGTTAGCCTTCAACAATGTTAAACTGATACAATATAACAAACAACAAGTTTAACTGTAGCGGAACAAGCAATCCATTAAAAGAGTCAAGTAGAGAATAAAATCTACTATCTTTTATGATTTAAAAAGTTTTTCATCACTTTTATCATTTGGGACTCGACTTAATAAATAATCCACATCATCCTTGCAAGATGCGGCCAAGGATATTCATTAATATCACAACCACAAATTATCCATGCACTACGGGCCAAGGATATTTGTATATTCATCAATGGTCATGATCATGCCAACAATCGCCCATCAATGCACTACACGGCCAATGAGGACTTTTACCATATCATTTATAATATTACGATTACGGCCATGATTATACCGATTAATCCTCGGTCATAATCATACCAAGTCCATCTATGCACTACTGAGCCGCTGTAGATGACTTTCAACATAATATAAACACGAGGATGATGACAATGATATAAGAATTTAATAAAACAAGTTCAAGAATTAATTTATCCAGAACTAATAACGTCCAAATTGTCAACATGATACTTCTTTGGAGAGTAAAATTTAAGAATGCTCGGAAGAATATTTTCATGAAAAGATCTTTGGATGAAGTTTAAATATCAAGGATATTTCACTAATTTCATGGAGTATAGACGTCAAAATTTTAACCATTTGGGTATAATAAAGAATGAAATGAAAAAAAAAGAAATCACCGGGCATGCGATAGAGCCGATGACAAGTTATTCCAATGAATAATAAATAACGGAACCGAATTCAGTGCGTGCCAGAACGCATGCATGGATATTCCAACTGAATAATAAATTACGGAACCGAAGTCGGATTTAAATTTAAGACCGCATACATGATGTTCCAATGAGAATAATAAATAATAGAATTCAGTCGTGCAGAAACGCTTAAAAGCGGGATGTTCCAATGAGAATAATAAAGAATGGAATTACGAATAATTTCACCATGTATGCGGTAGATTGATGTATTATAAAGTTATTCCAACATAATGATAAAGAATGGAATAATGAAGAATTTCACCAAGTATAGGGTATGGCAGTATACAAAGTTATTCCAATGAGAATAAAAATAGAATAACATAAGTTTTCTTCATGAATACGAAAGAAATAATACCCCTTACCTTAGAACAACTGGATATAGGAGTAGTGAAGTAGCAGAATATTTTTCTTCTTTATCTCTTTAGAGTTTTAGTGAATTCGTAAGAAATAATGAAGGAATGAGCTTCTATTTATAGGAGAATAGACTGAATAGTAACTAATTCCTGAACGGTCTAAATTGATTTACTTTTAAACGGACGGTCCAGATTGGTTTACTATAAAATATTCTAATAAAACAAAATCTTTTAAATAAAATATAATATATTCTATTTATAATCTAATAAAACGAATAACTTTATAAAAGTATTTTGTTTTATATAAAAAGATTTTACTATGCAAAACACTATGCAGGTACTATACAAACACTATGCATAATAAAATATAATATATTTTATTTATAGTCTAATAAAACGAATAACTTTATAAAAGTATTCTTTTTTTATATAAAAAGATTTTACTACTGAAAAACACTATGCATAATAGAATATAATATATTCTATTTATAGTCTAATAAAATAAATAACTTTATAAAAGTATTACATTTTATATAAAAGTTTTTACATTTTATTATATTAATAATACTAATAAAACAAAACTTCATCATCATTATTATAATTCACACTATTAATCGACCAGGTCGTTTCTAGAAAAGAAGGGGCTTTCCAATAAGGATTTCTCCCTATTGGCTCGCAATTAGGTGACCAAACCTATCTTTGGCAGAACTTCTAGACATCGTTAATATTGCAAATAATAATATTAATAACTTCGTCGTCTCAATTATTGATTTAATAATATATAAAATATCGACAATAATTGAATCAATTAACGTGAGATACTATGCAATAATTACTGAAGCAATAATTGAACAAACTGAGTGACTTCTCACGTAAGCATCAATAATCAATACTGTGTGCTACTATGCAACCACGCGTATTGCTGTACTTTTAACACCGGGTGTTTCAACAGTTAACGATAAAACTTCCCCCGTTATTTTCATAAAATATTTTTGTCGTTTTCTCAATCCGACAATAATTTCGTTGTGGGTCCACCAATGATTGTGCCGTCGTACGAATATTCCCTGTTAAAACGAATATTCCCCGACCAATCGAATATTATATAACAACTTGCGTACTTTGCAAAATTTATAACTATTACCCACAACTATAAGATTATATCAAATTCATTCCATAATATTCAAAAAATGATAATTATAGAAAATTCATCTTTATTAATAAAAGTTGGGGTCTTATAATCTCCATTTCTTATAAAATTTTGCCCTCGAAATTAGGGTACTTACCTGGTATGTCGAAGAGGTAAGGATACCATGATTTCATTTAAGATTCTAACTCCCAGGTCATTTCCTCAATATCGTGGTTCCTCCATAAATCTTTGACTTGAGGTATAACCTTAGAGCGTAAAATATGTTCCTTCTTATCCAAGATTTGAACAAGAACCTCTTCATACGTTAAATCTTCCGCTATTTCGTCCGGTTCTAACTCAATAATGTGGTTCGGGTCTTTTACATATTTACGTAACATGGATATATGTAAAATGTTATGAACACGAAACATACTTGGCGGTGAAGCGAGTCTATAGGCTACAGTCCCTACTCGATCGAGGATTAAAAATGGGAAAATGAATCGAGGATTGAGCTTTCCTCTCTTTCTAAATCGTGTAACTTATTTCCATGGAGCAACACGTAACAACACATAATCTCCAATATCGAATTCCACGTCCTTTCGATGAAGATCAACATAATTCTTTTGTCGGTCTTGTGAGGTTTTTATACGTTGTCGGATCGTTTGAATCTTTTCCGTAGTCATACGTACCAACTCCGGTCCCAACAACGTTGCTTCACCCACCTCATCTCAGCATATTGGTGTTAGAGTTTATGCCCTAGAGGCCAATTATTTGATATAATTGCTTAACATTTTGATATTATATTTGATTGAATAAATGAAGCATCACTGTAGATGACAAATCTCTCCGATCCAGATGGTATTGTCAGAACAGGTGCTGAAATGAGTCTCCTCTTGAGTTCTTAAAAACTCTTCTCACATTCCTCGTTCCAACCGAACTTTGTATCTTTCCGAGTCAGCTGAGTTAATGGAGTAGCGATTCGAGAAAACCTTTCTACTGAATCTCCGATAATAACCATTAAGCCGAGAAAGCTACACGACTTGATCATCGATTTAGGTTGTTCCCAGCTTTGAATAGCTTCAATCTTTGCTGGGTCAACAGATATTCTATGACTTGATACTACGTGCCCTAAAAATGCTACTTCCTCAAGCCAGAACTCACATTTCTTCAACTTGGCGTAAACTTGTTTTCACGAAGCTTTTGGAGTATCAGCCTCAAGTGTTGCTCATGATCTTCACGGCTTTTGGAATATATGAGGATGTCATCAATAAAGACAACCACAAAGTGATCCAAATATTCCTTGAATACTCGGTTCATCATATCCATGAAGGCAGCAAGAGCATTAGTCAACCCAAAAGACATGACTAGGAATTCATAATGCCTGTACCGAGTTCTGAAAGGCGTCTTTGGAATGTCATCGGTTCTAATCTTCAATTGGTGATATCCGGAACGAGGATCAATCTTTGAAAAAAATTTGGCGCCTTGCAACTGGTCAAACAGGTCATCAATATGAGGTAATGGATATCTATTTTTGATAGTGACATGGTTTAACCCCCGATAATCAATACAAAGTCGCATACTTCCATCTTTCTTCTTCACGAATAGAGCGAGGAGCCTCGGTGAGGCGTCTTGGGGACGAATGAAACCGATGTCTAACAATTCCTGCAGTTGGGTCTTTAACTCCTGAAGTTCAATAGGAGCCATTCGATATAAGGCTTTGGAAATGGATTTTGTACCGGGTTCAAGGTCGATACAAAATTCAATTTCACGCTCTGGGGGTAGGCCAGAAAGTTCTTCAGGGAATACGTCTGGAAATTTATTAACAATAGAAATATCATTCAAAACTGATGTATTTTTGTTTAGATCCGTGACATGAGCTAAGAAAGCTTGACATCTATTTTTCAATAAACGAATACCTTTATGGCTTGAGATGACAGTGATTGATTTTAATGGTTTGGTTGCTTGAATTCGCATAATAGGTTGGTTAGAAATATTAAAGCTAACAACCTAACGAAAATAATCAATTGTTGCATGATGAGTAGTTAACCAATCAATCCCTAGAATTACATCAAATGCAAGTATTTTCAATGAAATAAGATCGACAGGTAATGTGAGGGTACCGATTTGAACCAAACAAGACTTATAAACAGTGGATTTAATGAAGGTTTCTCCCAACGGAGTTTCAATAGATAAGTCAAAGTCTAATTTCTCCGGAGTCAAATTTAAACGTTCAGCGCAAGTAGGAGAAATAAAAGAATGGGTAGAACCGGTATCAAATAAAGTATATACCTCATTAGAGTTTATGATAAGCTTACTCGTGATGACCTCGTTTGGGTTCCTTGCTTTCTGGGAGGTCACGACAAATGCTCTCCCTTGCACTACTGGCTTTGACTTTTCTGGTACGTCCTTTGGTACCTCCATCCTAGCTGAACTTGTCTTCGGTGAACGACAAAATCGGGCTAGGTGACCTTTTCTTTCACAATTATAACATGTTTTGGATGGCATAACGCAGTTTGGACCGATGTGTCCTCCTCCCCGCATTTGAAGCATATGATAGGTGGTCGTTCTCCTTCCTTAACAACGGGTGCTGGTGCTGACGTCTTTCCATCATTGTTGAATCTCTTCTTCTTGAAATGTCCATTCTTATTGTTTTGGCCATGTTTACCACCAAAGTAGTTACCATTTTTGGCATGTTGATTCGCTCCATGCTTATTATCACCGCTTCGATGACTGTTATCACTGGTATTATCATTTTTCTGGCTGCTCTCTTTTGGTTGGGTTGACTCATTATCGCGCTCTAATAACCGAGCCCTATTAACAACATCTGAATACAAAAAAAGTTTATGAGAGATAAGATATTAACGTATCTTAGGTTTCAAACCTCTTAGAAACATTCGCGTCATTCTCTCCTCATTATCAACGAAATGGGATGTAAACCGGGATAACTCGGTAAACTTGGCTTCGTACTATGACACGGTCATGTTGTTTTGCTCCAGCTTGATGAACTCTACCTCTTTCATGTGACAAATACTTTCGGGAAAGTACTTGTCGTTGAACAATTCTTGAAACTTCTCCCAAGTCATCTTCAGTGCGGCAGGTTGAGTACGTTTTACAGATTCCCACAAGTAATCTGCCTCTGCACGCAATATGAAGGTGGAAAAGGGAACCTTTTACTCCTCGGAGCATCCCAGGACATCAAATATCTTGCAGATCTACTTTTCCACGTCTCTGCCTTAAGTGATTTTGGCTCTCCAAAAAACCCTGGTGGTCCCAGTTCCTTGAACTGCTTAGCGGTGGTCGTCCGAGAGTTGCCAGTGTTTCCACCTGCATTTTGTACAGGAGCCGCTCTTGCCTGATATTTTATGAATTGCATAAAGCCTCTGAACATTCAATCGTTCATCATCTGGTCAGTGTTGTTATTTGCCTGAGGATTATCTCCTTCTTGATGCACATTATCCTGATTATTGATCTGTGGAGACTCAATGGTCTCCTGTGCTCCATTGATGTTCTCAACATTCTCGGATGTCATTTTCAAATATTGCCACAAAATAAGGGTTAATTAACATATCACATATTATCCCTATACTCTGACCGACCAATTAAATACCAAATAAACTTAGGTAGGTCATACTAGTGAAGGAATTTCCCGTCTCTCCCCTCCTAGTTCTTTTCTCACATCTTAGCCAGGGATCATATCCTTAAGCTTTGATACCAACTGTGACACCCCCAAAATAGGTATACATCACCTATCTTGAGTCGCCAAATACATGGTACAAAATACGACAAAACATATGCTGTGAGTTTTAATACAAATATTGTCATCTAGTCAATATTCACACTCAATTGAGTCCTCATTATATTTATTATCACACTATTTAACAGAATAGTGAGGACTACTAATGCTATTATCTGGACCGTCACTCCGTTCCCTGACTAGTCCCTGATACGTTCTCATTTCTTGAAGAGAAAGATGAAAATAAAAGGGTGAGCTCAACTAGCCCAGTAAGAAATATTATGACTAAGATAATGCAGAATAAATTATCATTAGTCTTCAACAATGTTAAACTGATAAAATACAATAGACATCAAGTTTAACTGCAGCGGGATAAGCAAATCCATTAAAAGAGTCAAGTAGAGAATAAAATCTACTATCTTTTATGATTTAAAAAGGTTTTCATCACTTTTATCATTTGGGACTCAAATTTTTAATAAATAATCCACATCATCCCCAAGCTCGCGGCCAAGGATATTCACTAGTATCACAACCATAAATTATCCATGCACTACAGGCCAAGGATATTCGTGTATTCATCAATGGTCATGATCATGCCAACAACTGTCCATCAATGCACTACGGGCCAATGAGGACTTTTACCAAATCATTTGTAATATTACGGTCATGATTATACCGAATAATCCCTGGTCATAATCATACTAAGTCCATCTATGCACTACAGGCCACAGATGATTTTCAAAAAAATATAAACATGAGGATGATGACAATGATATAAGAATTCAATAAAACAAGTTCAAGAATTAATTTATTCAGGAACTAATAACGTCCAAATTGTCAACATGATACTTCTTTGTAGAGTAAAATTCAAGAATGCTCGGAAGAATATTTCCATGAAAAGATCTTTGGATGAAGCGCAAATATCAAGGATATTCCACTAATTTCATGGAGTATAGAAGTCAAAACTTTAACCAATCGAGTATAATAAAGAATGGAATAACAAAATAAATCACCGGATATGCGATGAACCGCATGCATAAAAGTTATTCCATCGAATAATAAATAACGGAACCGTGTCATGAAAACGCATGCATGCGGATGTTCCAATGTAATAATAAATAATGGAATAATGAATAATTTCACCATGTATGCGGTAGATTTCAGATAGACAAAGTTATTCCAACATAATGATAAAGAATGGAATAACAGAAGTTCTCTTCACTAATATAAAAGAATAATACCCCTTACCTTGGAAAGAAGAGTACTGGATATAGGAGTAGTGAAGTAGCAGAATACTTTTCTTCTTACTTTCTATAGTTTCTCTCTATAGAGTTTTAGTGAATTCCTAAGAAATAATGATGGAATGAACTTCTATTTATAGAAGAATGGACTGAATAGAAACTAATTCCTGAACGGTCCAGATTGGTTTACTATAAAATATTCTAATAAAATAAAAATATTTTAAATAGAATATAATATATAATATATATAATATATATTATATATATATAACGTGCCTGATAAATCACGGGTTGTTACTCCCGTGATTACCACTCCGCCAAAACTTTCAACTATCAAATATATATATATATATATATATAAGAAATATGTCACATGGATTGATAATGGGGGGAGGGATTTAAGGGACACAGGAGGAGTACTATTATTGGTATATTTATATATATATAAAACAAAAACTGAGATAACTTTTCACCGATAAATTTAAAAATGGGTAAATGGGGGGGGGTCCAAAAATACAACAAATACTTCATAAAAATCACCTCAATATTCTTAACAACTTTTATTATCATTATTATAATTCACAATATTAATTGACCAGGTCTTTCCCAGGAAAGAGGGGGCTTTCCAATAAGGATTTCTCCCTATTGACGCGCAATTAGGTGACCAAACCTCTCCTTGACAGAACTTCTAGACATCGTTAATATTGCAAATTATAATATTAATAACTTTTTCATCTCAATTATTGATTTAATAATATATAAAATATCGACAATAATTGAATCAAATAACGTGAGATACTATGTAACAATTACTGAAGCAATAATTGAACAAAACTGAGTGACTTCTCACGTAAGCATCAATAATCAATACCGTGTGCTACTATGCAACCACGCAGCGTAATCCTCGCATTTTTTAACACCGCGTGTTTCAATAGTTAACGGTAAAACTTCCGCCGTTATTTTCATAAAAATATTTTTCTCGTTTTCTCAATCCGACAATAATTCCGTTGTGGGGTCTACCAATGATTGTGTCGTCGTACAAATATTCCCTGTTAAAACGAATATTCCCCGATCAATCGAATATTATATAACAACTTGCGTACTTTGCAAAATTTATAACTATTTCCCACAACTATAACATTATATCAAATTCATTCTATAATATTAAAAAATGATAATTATAGAAAATTCATCTTTATTAATAAAAGTTGGGGTCTTACAGCAAATATCAAGGATATTCCACTAATTTCATGGAGTATAGAAGTCAAAACTTTAACCAACTGGGTATAATAAAGAATGAAATAACAAAAGAAATCATCAGGCATGCGATAGACCACACAGACAAGTTATTCCAACAGAATAATAAATTTTGGAACGTGTCACGTGCAGAACGTAACGCACGCAGACAGGATATTCCAATGTAATAATAAATAACGAACCGAAGTCGAGGCAAAATTACTTGCAAGCTGGGATGTTCCAAATGTAATAATAAATAACGAAACCGGTCGTGCGTGAAACGCACAGATGTAATGTTCCAATGTAATAATAAAGAATAGAATAATGTAAGAATTTCACCATGTATGCGGTACTTAGCATGAGAAAAGTTATTCCAACATAATGATAAAGAATGGAATAATGTAAGAATTTCACCAAGTATAAGTGTATCCAGATATATAGGTTATTCCAATGTAATAAAAATGGAATAATGTAAGTTCTCTTCATGAATCTGAAAGAAATAATACCCCTTACCTTAGAACAACCGGATATAGGAGTAGTGAAGTAGCGAGAATACTTTTCTTCTTCTCTCTATAGTTTCTCTCTCTAGTTTCAAATTGAATTCAGTAAAAAATAATGAAGGAATGAGCTTCTATTTATAGGAGAATGGACTGAATAGTAACTAATTTCGAAGCATCCAGATTGATTTACTTTTAAGCAGACGGTCAGTATTGGTTTACTATAAAATATTCTAATAAAACAAAATCTTTTAAATAAAATATAATATATTATATTTATAATCTAATAAAACGAATAACTTTATAAAAGTATTCATTTTATATAAATATATTTTACTATACAAAACACTATGCAGTCTTATGCAAATATTATGCATAATAAAATATAATATATTCTATTTATAGTCTAATAAAACGAATAACTTTATAAAAGTTTTCTTTTTTTATATAAAAGATTTTACTATGCAAAATACTATGCATAATAGAATATAATATATTTTATTTATAGTACAATAAAACGAATAACTTTATAAAAGTATTACATTTTTTATATAAAAAGCTTTTCTGCATTTTATTACATTAATAATACTAATAAAATAAAATTTCATCATCATTATTATAATTCACACTATTAATCGACTGTGTCGTTCCTGGAAAGAGGGGCTTTCAATAAGGATTTCTCCTATATGGCGCTTAAATTAGGTGACCAAACCTCTCCTTGGCAGAAATTCTAGACATCGTTAATATTGTAAATAATAATATTAATAACTTTGTCGTCTCAATTATTGAATCAATTAACTTAAGATACTATGCAACAATTACTGAAGTAAAAATTGAACAAAACTGAGTGACTTTTCACGTAAGCATCAATAATCAATACCGTGTGCTACTATGCAACCACGCGTATTCCTATACTTTTAACACCGAGTGTTTCAACAGTTAACGATAAAACTACTGCCGTTATTTTTATAAAATATTTTTTTCATTTTCTCAATCCGACAATAATTCCGTTGTGGGGTCCACCAATGATTGTGCCGTCGTAAGAATATTCCCTATTAAAACGAATATTCTCCAACCAATCGAATATTATATAACAACTTGCGTACTTTGAAAAATTTATAACTATTACCCACAACTATAATATTATATCAAATTCATTCCATAATATTCAAAAAATGATAATTATAGAAAATTCATCTTTATTCATAAAAGTGGGGGTCTTACAACAATAGATATCAAGCAAGTATTGACATGGCTCCATTTGAGGCGTTGTATAAAAGAAAGTGTCATTTTCCAATTGTAGGGTTTCGACATAGAAACGCAGCGGAAATAGAAAATAATCAAGGCAATTCCGAAACCCAAAACAGGATCCATGCGAAACAAAAATTAATTCAGTGGTTTAGATATTATATCGATTATGAAAGAGTTCTGAAACGGCTTCGAATCCTTTACACAATCCAATCAGAACCGCGCCTCTACGGTATCCACACGAACGTCGCACGAACCGTCGAACGATTCTGCAATAAAGAGACTTGCGGTACTAGCTACCAAAGGAACATAATTTTTCAAAAGGTTTTCTCTCTAGTCTCTCTCTAAGAACGGCTAAAGTGTTTTTTAAGATATAATCTAACCCTAAGTAGCTGTTATATATCCTATATATAGTAGTTAAAAGGAATTAATCAAAACCTAATTTCATAAAATCCGAATTTATATATATATAACTTAATTAAGTCTTACGTTATACATATATACAAATTTTTCTTTTAATTTAAAATCGTGATTTAAATACTATTAATCATATTAATATATTTAAATCCTTAAAATTTAAATTTATTCCCTTTTAAATTACGTTCTATGTGTGTGACCCTATAGGTTATTATTACGTTGGCAATAATTTTAAAATTATATTATAAAATTATAAACAGTGAGCGGCATCTAGTAATGCATCACTGCTACCCAGGTAATAATAAGATCGATGATTCGATGAAACCTTTTCGTGACCAATGTTTCAATATAATTTAATCTTTTTAACCTTAATATCCTAGATTAAACTCGAGTCATGGAATATGTCCTACTCTTCATAATTTAATCTGAGTTTTCTTGATCAATGAGTAGACTATATGAAACAAATCACTATTTGAGCATGGCCATGCATTTCATAGTCCTACTCAATCAAGAGGCCTATGGATATCACCCCTAATATATAGGAAGGTTAAATTCCATCTAGATCACTCATATTCCTCACACGATTCATGATGTACCCAATAATCATCTTTATAGTCCACCCTATTAAAAGTGACATTTGATGATATCAAAGTACATAAATTCCCGTGTAGTAATATAGTGATTTGTGTCGAGGACCATTACATCATTGTCACTATGAGAATCGCTAATGACACTTTGCATAATGTTCCACGTAGAATTCTCATGGTGGGTCTGTTCAGTACATCGTTCTCTAACATGTACCTATGCATTGACTTAATATCTCATATATTTATGACCGATAAGATATGGTCATCAATCGATCCATCCACATACTAGTCTCAATGCATCATTGTTGTCCCATCAACAATGATACTCATCAAGGACATTTAAGAACAATGATACTAATTGAAATTATATAATCTCATGTTCAAGTCACATACTTGAAACTATATAATTTGAATCACTATTCTAAGAAATTTTATTATATTAACATTTATATATAACACAGTAAATAAAACCATAATAAAATCATTCATTTATTCAATCAAATATAATATCAAAATGTTAAGCAATTATATCAAATAATTGGCCTCTAGGGCATACTCTAACACCAGTATGCTGAGATGAGGTGGGTGAAGCAACGTTGTTGGGACCGGATTTGGTACGTATGACTACGGAAAAGATTCAAACGATCCTACAACGTCTAAAAATCTCACAAGATCGACAAAAGAGTTATGCTGATCTTCATCGAAAGGACGTGAAATTCAATATTGAGATCATGTGTTGTTACGTGTTGCTCCATGGAAAGGAGTTACAAGATTTGGAAAGAGAGAAAGCTCAATCCTCGATTCATTGGCCCATTTTAATCCTCGATCGAGTAGGGAATGTGGCCTATAGACTCGCTACTTACCGCTTAAGTATGTCTCGTGTTCATAACGTTTTTCACATATCTATGTTACGTAAATATGTGAAAGACCCGAACCACATTCTTGAATTAGAACCAGACGAGATAGAGGAAGATTTAACGTATGAAGAGTTACCTGTTAAAATCTTGGATAAGAAGGATCATATTCTACGCTTCAAGGTTATACCTCAAGTCAAAGTTTTATGGAGAAACCACGATGTGGAGGAAATGACCTGGGAGTTAGAATCTGAGATGAGGTCAAGATATCCTCACCTCTTCGATATACCAGGTACGTACCCTAATTTCGAGGATGAAATTTCATAAGAAGGAGAGGTTGTAAGACCCCAACTTTTATGAATAAAAAATAATTTTCTCGAAATATATTTTTGAATATTATGGTGTGGATTTGATATAATGTTATAATTGTGGGTAATATTTACAGATTTTGCAAAGTAAGCAAGTGGTTATATAATATACGATTGGTCGGGGAATATTCATTTTAACAGGGAACATTCAGACGACAAGCACAATCATTAAGTGGACCCCATTAACGAAAGTATTTAGTAGTTAGAAATGATGAGAATTATCATTTTATAAAAATAACGGCATGAAGTGTTACCGATTTAAACCGTTGAACTACACGGTAGTAAAAGTACTACGATGTCTGGCGTGGTTGCATAGTAGCACATGTATTGGTTATTGATGCTTACGTGAGAAGTCAATCGATTATACTCAATTATTATTACGATAATTCTTGCATCATATCTCTCATATTATTGATTCGATTATTGTCACAAAGATCATTTGCATAATATGATATATTATTAAATCAATAGTTGAGACGACAAAGTTATTCATATTATTAAATTACAATATTTACAATGTCTAGAAGTTCACAAGGAGAGGTTTGGTCATCTTATCGCGCTTAATAAGGAAAAATCTTATCGAAAGCCCCTCTTTCTCGGGAGCGACACGGTTGTTAAATATTGTGAGTTATAATATTAATGATGAATAAGTTTGTTTGATTAAAGATGAAATTGATAGTTCCATTGTGTTGGAATTATTAGTGTTAGTGAAAATTGACATTTATTTCGATATTAATTGATGTCTGGAAGTTTTACTGACCAGTCGGGTAATTAATCGGATAAATGAGCAATTAATTACTATTAATTCACATGATTATAACTATTTGTTCATATATGTGTACTATTGATTCACATTCTTGTACTATTAGGGGAGTTGGTACAAGATTGATAATACTTGCATGACTAAGTTAAAAATGGAGGTCTAAATGGAGGTACTATACTGTAATTCATATTTTCACATGATTATAAATATTGATTCACATGATTAAACTATTGATTCACATAATTTACTATTAGGGGAGGTGGTGCAAGTTTGATAATACTTGCAGGACTAAATTAAAAATAAAGAAAAAGAGGAAGGTATTATACTGTAATATTTTGAGCCTCAAAACGTGCAATTATCGAAACTATATTTTTCTATAAATAGAATCTCATTCTTCCTTCATTTCTCACCAATTCACTAAAGCTTTAGAGAAATTATTATAGAGAGAAATTATAAAGAGAAAGAAGAAGAGAAGTCTGCTACCTCACTATTCCAATATTCAGTTTCTTCTAAGGTAAGGGGTATTATTCTTTCGTATTCATGAAGAGAGTTATTTTCTTTCAATACTCATAAGAGTTGTTATTCCATTCTTTATTATTATGTTGGAATAACCTGTCTATGCGAAGTACCGCTTACATGGTGAAATTCTTCTGTTATTTCATTCTTTATTATTACATTGGAATAACTCCGTCTGCATCTTGATCTATCACATGCTTGGTGAATTTCGTTGTTATTCCATTCTTTATTATTCTATTGGAATATCACATTCATGCGATTTACGCATGACCTGGTTCCATTCTTTATTATTTTGTTGGAATAACCTGTCTATGTGGATTACCGCATGCATGGTGAATGATCCTTCGTATTCATTCCTTATTAAATTGTGGAAATGATTTGTCTATGTAGATTACCGCATGGCGGCCAAAAATTCATTTGAAGTTTCATATATTCTATTATACTCAGTTGGTTAAAGTTTTGGCTTCTATACTCCATGAAATTAGTAGAATATCCTGGATATTTACGTTTCATCCAGTATCTTTTCATGAAAATATTCTTCTGAGCATTCTTGAATTTTACTCCACAAAGAAGTATCATGTTGACAATTTGGACGTTATTGATTTCTGGATAAACTAAAATTTTAAATCTTTAAAATTTATCCTTGAACTTGTTTTATTGAATTATTATGTCATTATCATCATCCTTATGCTTATATTGTGATAAAAGTCATCTTTGGTTTACGTGCATAGATGGACTTGGTATGATTATGACCAGGGATTATTCGGTATAATCATGACCTGTAATGTTATAAATGATGTGTTAAAAGTCCTCGATGGCACATATTGCATTGATGGACAGTTTTTGGTATGATTATGACCGAGGATTATTCGGTATAGTCATGACCATTGATGATTTAATGAATATCCTTGGCACTGTAGTGCGAGGATGACTCGATGATGTGGTTTATTTATTGTCGAGTCTCGGTGATAAAAATTGATGAAAACATTTTAAATCATAGAAGATAGTAGATATCATGCTCTACTTGACTCTTCTAATGGATTGCTTATTCCGCTGCAGTTAAACTTGATGTCTATTGTATTTTATCAGTTTAACATTGTTGAAGACTAACGATAATTTATTCTGCATTATCTTAGTCATAATATTTCTTACTAGGCTAGTTGAGCTCACCCTTTTGCTTTCATTGTTCTCTTCAGAAAATGAGAATGTAGCCAGGACTAGTTAGGAAACGGAGTGATGGTTTGAGATGGTGTATTAGTAGTCCTCACTATTCTATAAAATAGTGTGACAATAAATATAATGAGGACTTTATTTGAGAGTGGATATTGTCTAGAAGGCAACATTCTGTTTTTAACTCTCGATTCGTTTTTGTCGTATATTACACGACGGTTGTATAATTAAGTTTGTATTTGTATTCTGTACCATGTATTTGGCGACTCAAGATGGGTGATGTATACCTATTTTGGGGGCGTCATAGACAATACTTCCGTTGTGGGGTCCACCAATGATTTTGCCGTCGTACGAATATTCCCTGTTAAAACGAATATTCTCCGACCGATCGAATAGTATATAACCACTTGTTTACTTTGCAAAATTTGTAAATATTACCCACAACTATAACATTATATCAATTCCACACCATAATATTAAAAAAAAATATTTCAAAAAAATTATTCTTTATTCATAAAAGCTGGGATCTTACACTTGTTATGTACATTTAGGTCGAATTACAATTGCGAGTTTATCAATATATGAAGATTGATAGGAATTTTAAGAGGGGCTCATGTATTACACATTTCTTCAAAATAATTACTATTGATTACTCATTTGGTTTTTGTTTCACGATTGAGAACAAAATAGAAATAAGGCTTTGAGTTCCTTCGAACTGAGACCTGAACATGCCCTTCTCGAACTCGAAGTGACGAAGCCCTTACCGAATCGGAGTCGCCCAGAGTTCCTTCGATATACTTGAGCTTCAGAAATGGAAAGCCCTATAATCGAAGCCCTATAAAGCTCGTCCTGCCCTAGAATCAGAAGCAAGCAGACCCATACTTCGATTTTGTTGGTTCCACACTTCGATTCGGTAAGGGCTTCGATTCGGATGACTTCTTTTCTTTTTTCGATTTGAAAATTATATATTTCATATTTGTTTGGAGTTGAAAAAAGGTTTTTGTTACATATCTGCTTCTAAACTTCTAAAAGGGCTGGTTTCTTATTTTTTTTGTTCTGCACACCTAGTTAATATTTCATTTTCACATCTTCTCAAGGAGGTTAATAGATACTATCATAAAAAATAGCAGTATTTATTAACTGGGTGTGCAGAACAAAAAAAAAAAAAGAAACCAGCCCTTTTAGAAGTTTAGAAGCAGAGATGTAATAAAACTCATTTTTCAACTCCAAACAAAGATGAAATATATAATTTTCAAATTAGAAAAGGAAAAGAAGTCATCCGAATTGAAGCCCTTACCGAATCGAAGTGTTAAACCAACAAAATCAAAGTGAAGAATTGAGGGGGATTGAACTGCTTGCTTTCGATTCTAGGGCACGACGAGCTTTGTAGGGCTTCGATTATAGGGCTTTTCATTTCTAAAGCTCAATTATATCGAAGAAACTCTAGGCGACTCCGATTCGATAAGGGCTTCGTCACTTCGAGTTGGAGAAGGGCATGTCCAGGTCTCAGTTTGAAGGAACTCAAAGCCTTAAATCTATTTTGCTCTCGTGAAACAGAAACCAAATGAGGAGAGAGAAAGGAAAAAACACGGAGGTCTTAAATAGTAATGCTCTTTAAGAAAATATTACTACTTAAGAGTATTGCTTCTGATCGGATTTATATATATATATATATATATATATATATATATTATTTTCCTGGTAAAAACAGTCGTGTGCGCGGTAATAATTAAAAACAATTTGCAAGGTTTGTTAATGATTTCAAAATTTCTAATTAAAGTTTGGGTAAGTTTATTTTATATATGAATTTAAAATAAGAAAATGAAATATATATTAAGTGTCGTAGAAATGGTCTATATGTTGTTGTAATAAATCAGCGAAATTGTTGTTGTAATAATAGATACAACAACAATGATAATTATTTTCTAAAACAACGGTTGTTCTTGGTTACATGACAGAAGTTGCAACTATTTATAACCGCTACAATAACTAAACCAGCAGCGGTAAGTGGATTTTTTTTTTAATTTTGAAAAGTTATAACTTATCAAATGACACCTATTTAAACACTATAAATAAGGGGCACATGTAACACTCCAAAAAATATATTAAAAATATTCATTTTTTTATTCTTCTTCATCTGCATATCTTCTAACGTATTGTATTATTGCAGAATACAATAGTTAATAAACAACAATTTAAAAATTCACAGAGTTGTCCGTAATATATTTTTTAATAGTGTAAATTGAAGAATATCACAGACCTCATTGTATCTTAGAGAAAATTTGCTAGAAGTCTAGAACCATTTTACATCAATTAGTAAAGGAAATTAAACCTCAAGGACAACGACCTAATAGTGCCTTTTAAAGTTATTTTATCTATCATTTTCAATTTTAACACTCATAAAATTATTTTATCTAACAAGGTTAAGCTTGTTATGATATGATTCCCTCCCCGTGACTCCCCTTTCCCTTCCTTCTCTCCTTCAACCCGTGAACCTTCTCCTTTCCATTCCCTATATAAAGGAATGAAAACTGAAGGAAAATAAAAAGAATTCTCTTTGAAGAATTTCTCTCTCTTTTCTTTTGCTTGTTCTCTCTAAATTTATGCAGCAATTATAAGAATATCTTTATACACTTTGCTAAAGTTTTATAACACGTTATCAGCACGAAGCTCTAACCAACTGAGACGGTAAAATTAAATTCTGTTATTTATAATGTCTATCCTTGTTAATCTTACAAGACTTGGTGGGAACCTTTTTACCGCTTATTAAATTATGGGAATAACCCGTATATGCGAAGTACCGCATACATGGTGAAATTCTTCTGTTATTCCATTCTCTATTATTCTGTTGGAATAACCTGTCTGTGCGGTCTATCGCATGCCTGGTGAAATTCTTCTGTTATTCCATTCTTTATTATTCTGTTGGAATATCCTATCTGTACGGATTATGCATGATTTCGTTTGGTTCCATTCTTTATTATTACATTTGGAATATCCTATCATGCGGATTACGCATGACTGGTTCCATTCTTTATTATTACATTTGGAATATCACATGCATGCGGATTACGCATGACGGGGTTCCATTCTTTATTATTACGTTGGAATATCCTATCTGTCATGCGGATTACGCATGACCGGTTCCATTCTTTATTATTCGTTGGAATATCCTATATCTGCAAGGATTACGCTTTGACCGGTTCCATTCTTTTTATTACATTGAAATAACTGCATCATGCGAACTACCGCACGTATGTGGTGAAGATCCATTTGCATTTTTGTATATATATATATTTATATATATATATATATTTCTTGTTGAACTATAATACTTATATATACATTAACGATTACATATTCTTTTTACTAAAATAATATGCTAATAACATACATATAAGAATATTTATATTTGCATTTTATCACAACTTGAGGTTGTGGTATAGTTTATTTTTTTTATATCATACATGCAATTATTTATTGTTTTAATAAATAATAAAAATTGTGTTTTAACCTAGAATAAATGACAAACTTGGCAAAAATAGATTTTTTTTAATTTGAAAATCTCTGGAGACAACTATTTTGTGACGCCCCCAAAATTAGGTATACGTCACCCATCTTGGGTCGCCACTTACATGGTACATAAATTCAAATACAACTTACTAACCTAACTGTCGTGTACAATACTTACATAAAGCGTGAGTTTGAATACAAATATTGTCTACTAGATATTATACAAACTCAAAAGGAGTCCTCATTACAACTATTATCACACTATTTCACTGAATAGTGAGGACTACTAATGCTATCCTCTGGACCATTACTCCGTTCCCCGACTCGTCCCAGCTATGTTCTCATTTCCTGAAGAGAACAGTGAAAGAAAGGGTGAGCTCAACTAGCCCAGTAAGAAATATTATGACTAAGATAATGCAGAATAAATTATCATTAGCCTTCAACAGTGTTAAACTGATAAAATACAATAGACAACCAGTTTAACTGCAGTGGAATATGCAATCCATTAAAAGAGTCAAGTAGAGAATAAAATCTACTATCTTTTAGGTTTTAAAAGGTTTTCATCAATTTTTTTTATCGCTGAGACTCAGCTTAATAAATAAACCACCACATCTAATCATCCCTGTAACACGGTCAAGGATTTTCATCAAATTATCAATGGTCATGACTATACCGAATCACCCCTGGTCATAATCATACCAAAAACTATCCATCACTGCATTACAGGCCACTGAGGACTTTTATCACATCATTTATAACAAGCCATGATTATACCGAATGATCCCTGGTCATAATCATACTAAGTTCATCTATGCACGTAAGCCAAAGATAACATAATATATCATGAGGATGATGATAATGACATAATAATTCAATAAAACAAGTTTAAGAATTATTTTATCCGAGAATTAAGTAACGCCCAAATTGTCAACAAGAATCTTGTTTTGTAGAGTAAAATTCAAGAATGATCGTAAGAATATTTCCATGAAAAGATATTGGATGAAACGCAAATATCAAGGATATTCTACTAATTTCATGTAGTATAGAAGTCAAAGTTTTAACCAATTGGGTATAATAAAGAATGGAATAACAAAAAAAAAAATCACCATGCATGCAGACTTCACATGACAAGTTATTCCAATGAGAATAATAATAAGCGGAACCCAGTCGTGAAATTCACACCAATGTGATGATCCAATGTAATAATAAATGTTGAATAATAAACAATAGAACCGAGTCCTGTAAAACACATGCATGAGGATATTCCAATGTAATAATAAATGCGGAATAATAAACAATGGAACCAGTCCTGTAAAACACATGCATGTGATATTCCAATGAATAATAAAGAATGGAATAATGAAGAAGATCACCAAGTATGGGGGATTCAGCGTATACTGAGTTATTCCAATGTAATAAATAAGAATGGAATAATATAAGGATTTCACCAAGTATAGGGTACGCTGGCGTATACAAAAGTTATGTATAGGGTATGCCACTTTTACAAAAGTTATTCCAATGTAATAATAATGAATGGAATAATGTAAGTTCTCTTCATGAATAAGAAAGAATAACACTTTACGGGTACAACAAATAATATCCTTACCGTAAAAAGACAATTGGATATCAAAGTAGTGAAGTACCGAATACTTTCTTCTTCTTTCTCTCTATAGATTTTCTCTATAGCTTCTCTCTATAATTTTCTCTCTAGAGTTCAAATTGAATTAAGTAAGAAAATAATGAGGGAATGAGCTTCTATTTATAGGAAAATAGAATGCATAGTAATTAATCCATGAAGCAGTCTAGATTGATTTACTTTAATCGACGGTCCATATTTAAAGCAAAATCTTTTAAATAAAATATAATATATTCTATTTATATAAAAACATTTTACTATGCAAACACTATGCAACACTATGCAAAATACTATGCAAAACACTATGCAACACTATGCATAATAAAATATAATATATTTTATTTATAGAATAACTTTAATAAAGTATTCATTTTTATATAAAAGATGTTCTCTTTTATTACGTTAATAAATACGAATAAAACAAAAACGTCATTATCGCTATAATAATTCATATTATTAATCTAATGATAATGGAATCAAACCTGAGTGACTTCTCACATAAGCATCAATAATCAATACCGTGTGCTACTATGCAACCACACACGACATTGTACTTTTACTACCTGAAAGTAGTTCAACAAAGTATCCGCAGTAAAACTTCCGCCGTTATTTTAATAAAATATTTTTGTCGTTTTCTCAATCCGACAATAATTCTGTTGTGGGGTCCACCAATGATTGAGCCGTTGTACGAATATTCCCTACTAAACCGAATATTCCCCGACCAATCGAATATATTATAACCACTTGCATACTTTGAAAAATTTATAAATACTACCCACAACTATAATATTATCTCAAATTCACACCATAATATTAAAAATTATTTCGACAAAATTTAAATCTTTATTGATAAAATCTGGGGTCTCACATATTTGGCTTGGGCACTTGATGCAGAATTGTACCTTAGTGCAAATGAGTTAGAAAAGACCATTAAATCAGGAAATACAGCTACTTCGGCACAAAATACAAAAGCTATAATTTTGCTTCGACACCATATTGATGAAGGATTAAAGACTGAGTATTTAACAGTCAAAGATCCTTTATCTTTATGGACACAACTGAAGGAAAGATTTGACCACCAAAAATTGTTTGTTCTTCCTAATGCCAAATTTGAGTGGCTTAATTTAAAGCCACAAGATTACAAATCAATTACGGAATATAGTTCCAATGTTTATAGAATAACTTCTACTTTGGCTTTGTGCGGAGATCCAGTTTTTGAAACCCAAATATTAGAGAAAACACTCTCAACTTTTCATCCCACCAACATGATTCTGTCACAACAATATAGACATGAGTAAGTTCACAAAAATCAAGTGACTTGTTGTCTATCCTCCTTGTTGAGTAAAAGAATAATGAATTGTTATTGAAAAACCATCAAATACGGCCAACGGGTGCTACTCCATTGCCAGATATTAACAGCACGTCATTCCAGCAGAATAAGTGTGGCAAGAGATGGTCATATAATAAGAAGTCTTGGGGACGAAAGAATAAATGAGGCCATCATAACAACAAATTCTAGAACCGCGATAATTCAAGCCACCAGAAGTGGCAAGTGTCTGGGTCGGGTAAAAATAAAAAAAAATGCAACACAGATAAAGAACAAACCAGATGTTTGTTTTAAGTGTGGGATGAATGGGCATTGGTCGCGTACCTGTCATACGCCGAGGCATCTGGTTAATTTATTCTAGGAGTCTCAAAAAAAACAAAGTAATGGAGGCAGAAATAAACTTTGTTAATCATCAATTGAATATTATTGATGTTCCACCAATGACCAACAATGAGGAAAAGGTTGTTGATATTACTGAACCTTCTGAAAGTATCTTTTGGGATATCGTTTAATTTCTTGTTTTAATTAAACATCCTGCATGTATAATATTATTAGTTTTCGTTCTATACGTGGTATGTGTTTATCATGAATAAAATTATATATGAAATGTAACTTTTCTTATTTATGTTTTTATATGTGTCAGACCATCTTTAATGGATATGGAGGATATATGTTTAGCAGACAGTGCAACAACTCATACAATCCTTCAAAGTGAGAAATATTTTTCTCAACTAATCAAAGCTAAGGGAAATGTAGGAACTATCTCTGGCACATCAAATTTAATCGAGGGATTTGGAAAAGCTAGTTTTATACTACCAAATGAGACACAAGTTTTTATCAAAAATGTTCTATATTCTAGTAAATCAAGAAGAAATTTGCTTAGTTTTAAAGATATTCGACTAAATGGTTTTCACATTGAAACAACCAATGAGAATGATAATGAATATCTTCTCATCACTTCTACTATTTCTGGAAAAAAGAATATCCTAGAAAAACTTTATTCAATTTCTTCTGGATTATATACTATGAAAATTAGAGCAATTGAGTCTCATAATGTTATGATTCCAAAAATCATAGATCCCAAATCCTTTATGCTTTGGCATGAAAGACTCGGTCATCCAGGTACTTCTATGATGCATCGTATTATTGAAAATTCTACTGGTCATCCTCTCGAAAATAAAAAGGTTTTTCCTAGTAGTGAATTTCCTTGTGCTACGTGTTCTCGAGAAAAATTAATTGCTCGACCATCACCAGTAAAAATTTATAAAGAAGCCCCAAAATTCCTAGAGAGAATTCAAGGATACATTTGTGGACCTATTCAACCATTGTCTGGCCCATTTTGATATTTCATGGTTTTAATTGATGCTTCAACTAGATGGTCTCATGTTTGTCTTCTCTCTTCTTGAAATTTTGCATTCTCAAAACTTCTTGCTCAAATAATCAAGTTACGGGCTCAGTTCCCGGATCATCCAATCAAGTCAATTCGACTTGATAACGCAGCTGAATTTTCATCAATGACTTTTAATGATTTTTGTATGACTATTGAAATTTCTATTGAGCATTACATTCCTCATATTCATATACAAAATGGTTTAATTTGAATCTTTAATAAAAGACTTCAACTAATTGCACGACCATTAATGTTAAGGGCTAACTTACCTACCTCAGTTTGGGGTCATGCAATTCTTCATGCTGCAACCATCATTCGAGTAAGACCAACGACTCTTCATAAATTTTCTCCTCTACAATTAGTTCTTGGACAGATACCCAACATATCACACTTTCTAGTTTTTGGAAGTGCAGTATATGTTCCAATTGCAACTCCACAAAGAACTAAAAAGGGAGCCTAATGAAGAATAGGTATTTATGTTGGTTTTGATTCTCCTTCTATTATCAGATATCTTGAACCTTTAACTGGAGATGTTTTTTACTGTACGTTATGTAGATTGTCATTTTGATGAATCTGTATTTCCACCATTCGGAGGAGGGAATGTTTTAAATAAAAAACCCTCTGAAATATCATGGAATGTATCAGAATTAAATTCACTTGATCCTCGTATAGGACAATGTGAAATTGAAGTTCAAAGAATTATTCATTTACAGAATATTGCAAATCAAATACCAGATGTATTTAATGATGCTAGAAAAGTGATAAAGTCACATACACTGTAAGACCCCAACTTATTATTAATGAAATCTAATTTTCTCTATTTATTATTTTGAAATAGTAAGGGTTGATTTGATTAATGTGGATAGTTAAGGGTAAAATACGCAAATACTCCAAAATAAGCAAGTGGTTATAAAATATTCATTGTTGTTGGGGAATATTCGTTTGGTCGTGGAATATTAAATCTTTGTCGGGGAATATTATGACATTTGACCATGTGTGGGCCCCATAACTGAAAAGCGATTGGAAGAAAAACGACAAATATAAGTTGGTTAAAAAAATAACAGAGTTGTTATTCAAGATTAATCTTTGTTAAAATACTCGGTGGTTAAAACACAAGAAGACACTGCGGTATTGCACCAATTATTGATCCTTACGTAAGAAGGCACTACTTAATAATGGTTACGATAATTCTTCGCTCAAGTATTTTATTGAGTTAATAATTGTTGCGTTGATATTTTATATTGTTGTTGTTTCAATAATTGTCATTACACGTATTTTTTAGTATCGAAGCAATAATTCATATTATCAAGAATAATATTATTAGATAACATTATTGGCAATGTCTAGAAAGTTACATCAAGGAGAGGTTTGGTCACCTAATTGCGCGCCAAGAAGAAGAAATTCTTATTCGAAAGCCCCTCTTTCCAGGAACCGCTGCTGGTTGTCAATATTGTGATTCTGTAATATTATTTGTGAATAATTAATTATTGATTCATATGATGAGGAAAATATTGATTTTATATGGATATAGATGGAGAAAAATTTTAATGTGACAATTGTTGAAAATTGAAATTTTATCTGATAAGATAATGTATTATTATATTTTAATAATATAATAATGGTGATATTTTTACAACGAATGTGGGATTTATGAGTATACGAGGAGGAAGAGTATTTTTGTTGCAATAAATGTTTAAAACATGTTAAACATGTTGGTGGACCCCATTTATTGACTGAAATTTGATTATAGCCTGTAAAATCGCCCGTTTGTGGATTTCGGTCAATTTTTATTTGGAATTTGGAAAAACTTTCTTCTGCAAAGTTGTAGAGAATTGAAATTCCTATAAAAACTCGCGAGATTCGAATTTTCTGATGAAAGGGCTATTTTTTATGAATTATTGAAGTTCCGAAGCTGCGAAATAATTGATTTTTGGAAGTTTAAAATATTTAAAATTAGAAAAACGTTTTTTCTTACTTTTTCTAGAAGGTGGCATGTGTTTGAAGGCTGAAATCAGATTCTAGGCATGTGTAAGAAATTTATATAATTATATTATTAATTTATTAAATTTTCTGCTTTGGTGTTCTAAGCAATTTCCTATAAATAGTGTGCTTAGGTTAGAATTGAAAATCACACCAGAAACTGAAGTTTTCTCTCTATATTATCGAGCGTATTCTTGTGAGTATTTTGAGTATACTTTGAGTATTGCTAGACGGTGCAAGTTCCCGTCAGCACTATACCCGGTATTCCTGCTAGTACTAATCTTTCGAGGTAAGGGATGTTATTTTCTTCTCAAATGATATTATTTCTTCAATATCATTATGCTGAAATATTGGTTGGAACTTTTTATCAAATTTGGAACTTTTTTCATGCTCGGGTTACTATTCATGAGTTACTATTCACGAGTTACTATTCATGAGTTACTTATTCACGAGTTACTATTCATGAGTACTATTCATGAAGCGTGAAGATGTTTTTTGGGGAATTTCTATCTTTTGGTGTCTGAGTTACTATATTCACGATATCAAGACTATTCACGTATCTGACACTATTCAATTTAAAAATAAAATTTCTTCTTTTTGTCCAAAACATCTATTCTGGATACTAGCTTTGATTGTATCCATGTTTTGATCATTCTTGAATTTTACACCACTATGATTATTTTTGAGGTATTTTTGAACATAGATAAAACAAAGTACGAATCCTTAATCCTTAATCCTTGTCATTTTGTTTCACTGGATTCGTTTCTTTAAAAATATTTTTCATCATCCTCAATCTTAAATGATGATATTATTGAATATCTTTGGCCTGTAGTGCAAAGATGAATGATTTCTGAAGAATATCTTTGGCCGTAGTGCAAAGATGAGCAGGTGTTTAAATGAACATGACCAACTGATGAATATCTTTGTTTTGTAGTGCAAAAGATGAATATTTGGTTCCGGATGTATATTGATTGATGTTACGGGGATAAAAGATAGGCGATGAACTTTTAAATTCATACATAGAAGATAGTAGTTTGCATTCTCTACTTAACTCTTCTAATGAATTATTATTTCATTCATGAATATTGATTTAAAATTTGTTGTATATTGTATTCTATTAGATTTTTTCTGTTGAAGACTAACGGTAATTTGTTGTATATTATCTTAGTCATAATATTCTTTATTGAGCTAGTTGAGCTCACCCTTTTCCTTTTGTTCCATTTTTCTCGAGGAGGCGAGAATATAGCGAAATTTAGTGGGGTATGGAATGAAGGTTCTAGAGAGAGTTGTTTAGTAGTCCTCACCATTTTGTAAAATAATGTATCAATAAATGTGATGAGGATTTATTTGAGTATAGATATTGTCAGAAGATAATATTTGTATTTAAACTCACAGTTTCTTGTTGTAATAATAAAGTTGTAGTTGTTTCTATACCATGTATTGACAACTCGAGAATGGTGATGATATATACCTATTTTGGGGCGCCGCGGTTGGTATCGATGCTTAGGGATATGATCTCCTGGCGGAGATCCGGGAATAGAACTAGGAGGGAGAGGCGAGTAAATCCTTCGCTAAAGGTGTCCTACCTAAGCTTATTTGTTAGTTGTGGGTCAAGATATAGGGATATTATGTGATATATTGATTCCCTTAATTAACCCTTGTTTTATGACGGTATTTGAGAATGTCGACCGAGAATATTAACAATGGAAATGAGACCGTGGAGGCGCTTTGTACTCACCAACGAGGAGAAGCGCAACAGTGGTGGCAATGTTCCTCCCGTGAACAACACCATTGAGCGAGATGATGAACGAGGGATGTTTAGAAGTTTTTGCGTTCATGCAAAATCGACGAGGAGACTCGTGTTCAAAATACTGAGGAGAAATGATAGCAATTCACGGGTTGTCACAACAAGCGATTCAAAGAGTTGGGACCACGAGAATTTAAGGAAAGCCGGATCCGATCATGGCGGAAACATGGGTCAAGCAAATTACCAAGGTATTCGATGTCTTGGGATGCACGGAGGAACAGAAGGTTCCATTCGCCACCTTTATGTTCCGTGGCGAAGGCGGACTCATCTTGGTGGGAGTCTCGTGAAGCGTACTCCATCCATTGCACTCAAGATGTCTTTGGGAGACGTTTCAGAAGCTATTTAATGACAAATACTTTCCGAAAGTGTTCGCTATATGAAGGAAGTGGAGTTTATTAGACGGGAGCAGTAACAACATGGCGGTGTCTCGATGACGAGGCAAAGTTTGCAGAGTTATCCGTGTTTGCACCTCATTTGGTGGGGAATGAGGAACGTATGACGCGGATGTTTCTTAGAGGTTTGAACCCCGATACGTCAAGATATCTCATTCTCATAAATTTTCTCTTTATTGGGATGTTGTAAGCGAGGGCTCAATTATTAGAGCGAGATAACGAGTACGGCCAGTGTTGAGGACCATAACCGAGGATCGTACTGAGATAGCGATCAATGAATAATGATAACTGCGGAGAAAAGCGAGACGGATGAAATGGTAAACCACTGGTGGTAATCATGGCCATGAAAATAGAAGAAGCGAGTCGGGAGGAGATTTTAAAAGAGGAGATTTAACAACGACCATGTATGAAGACGGCAGTCTTGGCAAAGAATCGGTTCTAGGGAGGAGAAACGACCACCGGTCATATGCTTATAAATGCGGGAAAGAGGGACATATCGGTCCAAACCGTCCATAACAGATTCAAGGTATGCTATAATTGTGGAAAGGAAGGACATATCGCTCGAGATTATACAAGATGTGAAACCTAGTTCGGTGAGGCGGTGACTCAAAAGATCGTCCCGGAAAAGTCAAAGTTAACGATTAGGGAAGAGCGTTTGTTGTGAGTGGTCATAATGCGAGGACCCCAAATGAGGTTATCACGGTGTAAGCTATTTATAAATTCTTGCGAAGTTTATACCTTACTTGATACCGGTGCTACCCATTCATTTATCTCTCCTGCTTGTGCTCAACGTTTAAACTTGACTCCGGAGAAATTAGACTTTGACCTATCTGTGGAAACTCCGTTAGGAGAAACTTTCATCACATCCCTTTGTTTATAAATCTTGTTTGATTCAAGTTGGCACCATTACCTTACCTATTGACCTTATCTCTTTAAAGATACTTGCTTTTGATGTGATTTTAGGGATTGATTGGTTAACTACTCATCATGCCAAAATTGATTGTTTTCGTAAGGTTGTTAGTTTTCATATTCCTAACCAACCTGTTTATTTAATTCAAGCAACTAAACCATTAAAATCAATCATCTTTGTCATATCTAATCATAAAGCTATTCGTTTATTGAAAAGCGGATGTCAAGCTTTCTTAGCCCATGTTATGGATTTGAATAAAGACACGTCAAATTTGAATAATATTCCTGTTGTTATTGACTTTCCGACGTATTTCAGAAGAACTTCGGCCTACCCCGTAACGTGAAGTTGAATTCTTTATTGATCTTGAACTTTGGTACAAAGCCCATTTCTAAAACCCCATATCGAATGGCTCCTATTGAACTTGAGGAGTTAAAGGTCCAACTACTGGGAATTGTTGGACATCGGTTTCATTAAATCTAGTACATCTCCTTGGGGTGCTCCTGTTTTATTTGTAAAGAAGAAAGAGCGGGAGTATGCGACTTTGTATTGACTATCGGGGAATTGAACCATGTCACCATCAAGAATAGGTATCCTCTACCTCGTATTGATGACTTGTTTGACCGATTGCAAGGGGTACAATTCTTTTCAAAATCGATCTTCGATTACGGATATCATCGGTGAAGATTAGGCGAGGATATTCAAGCGCCGCCTTGAGAACTTCGGTATGGGCATTATGAATTCTTAGTCATGTCTTTCGGACTAACTAATGCTCCTGCGGCTTTCATGGATATGATGAACCGAGTATTCAAGGAATATTTGGATCGATTTGTTGTTGTCTTTATTGATGACATCCTTATATATTCCAAAAGTCGTGAAGATCATGAGCACCATTTGAAGTCGGTACTCCAAAGGCTTCGTGAAAACAAACTATATGCCAAATTGAAGAAATGCGAGTTCGGCGAGGAAGTAGCATTCCTTGGGCATGTGGTGTCGAAACATGGAGTATCTGTTGATCGGCGTAGATTGAAGCAATACAAAGTTGGGAGCAAGCGGAAAGTCGGTGGATCAAATCACGTAGCTTTTGGGCTTAATTGGTTATTATCGGAGATTCGTGGAAGGGTTTTCTCGAATCGCTACTCCATTAACTCAATTAACTTTCGAAAGGATCTGAAATTCGTTTAGAGCGAAGAATGCGAGAAGAGTTTCCAAGAGCTTAAGAGGAGACTTATTTTAAGACTGTTCTAACAATACCATCCGGTTCGGATGGATTTGTTATCTCTGATGATGCTTCGAGCAAAGGGTTAGGATGTGTTCTCATGCAACGTGGGAAAGTCATAGCCTATGCCTCATGACAACTAAAAAGAGTATGAGAGGAATTATCCTACTCATGATCTAGAGTTAGCGGCAATCGTTCGCTAAAAATATGGAGGCACTATCTATATGGGGAGAAAGTGGAGATATATTCGGACCATAAAAGCCTTAAATATTTCTTCACTCAAAAAGAACTCAACATCGCGGCAATGACGTTGACTCGAGCTATTGAAAGACTACGACCACACTATTCAATACCATCCGGTAAAGCGAGAGCGTGGTAGCCGACGCATTGAGTAGAAGATCATATGCGGAACGAAAAGTGCGATGATGTCAAGTATACGCGTAGAGCCAACTTTAATAGAAAAAGTTAAGGTTGCTCGAGCCACGCAGGCCGAAATGATGCATATGAAGAAGAAAGTACAAGAAGGAGCTATTCCTAAGCAAGAATTGATGAAGAAGGAATACTTTGAGTCCACTCTAGACTTTGTGTTCTAACGACTACGATTTGAAGTACAAGATTATGATGGAGGCACACAATACACCAATTGCAATCCATCACGGAAGTACTAAAATGTATCGTGATCTTGACATACATTTTGGTGGAACAATATGAAGAGAGAGATTGCAAAGTTTATCTCAATGTGTTTAACTTGTCAACGTGTAAAGGCGGAGCATCTAGTACCTAAGGGTCCGTTGTAACCACTTGAGATTCCAAAATGGAAGTGGGAACACATTACCATGGATTTCATTACGGGTCTTCCTACGGTTTCGCAAGGCATCAATGCTATTTGGGTTATTGTTGATAGATTAACCAAGTCTCCGCTCATTTCTTGCCGATCACGGAGACTTATTCCTTGAACGTCTTGCTAGTATGCACGTGAATGAAATTGTGAGGTTGCATGGCATGCACTGTATCCATTGTTTTGGATCGTGACCCAAGATTCACTTCAAGATTTTGGGTTAGCTTGCAAAAAGCTATGGGCGCAGATTTGCGATTTAGTTTGACATACCATCCCCAAACGGATGGACAATCGAGAGAGGACTATTCAAACTCTTGAAGATTTATTAAGACTCTGTGTCCTAGACTTCAAAGGCGGTTGGGATAAGTATTTAACATTGGTGAATTCTCCTACAACAAGCGAGTTATCGAGCAAGTATAGGTGTGGCTCCATTGAAGCATTATATGGGACGAAAATGTCGTTCTCAATATGTTGGGATGAGGTGGGTGAAGCAACATTGTTGGGATCCGAAGTTAAGACGTATGACTCACCGAAAAGATCCAAATGATTCGACAACGTATACAAACGGCACAAGATCGACAAAAGAGTTATGCGGATCTTCATCGAAAGGACGTGGAATTTAGTGTAGGGGATCATGTATTGTTGCGAGTTGCTCCATGGAAGGGAGTTACAAGATTTGGGAAGTGAGGAAAGCTCAATCCACGATTTATTGGTCCATTTCAAATTCTTGACCGAGTAAGAAATGTAGCCTATAGACTTGCGTTACCTCCAAGTATGTCTCGTGTTCATAATGTGTTTCACATATCTGTACTTCGTAAATATGTGAAAGACCCGAACCACGTTATAGAGTTAGAACCGGACGAGATAGCCGAAGGCTTAACGTATGAGGAGGTACCTGTCAAGATTTTGGATAGGAAGGAGCATGTCCTACGCAAGAAAGGTCATACCACAAGTTAAAGTTTTGTGGAGGAATCATCTTTATAGAGAAATGACACGGGAATTGGAAAGCGGAAATGAAAGCGAGGTATCCTCACCTTTTCGAAACACAGTATCGCACGTCAATTTCGAGGACGAAATTTCATAAGGAGGGAGGTTGTAAGACCCCAACTTATTATTAATGAAATCTAATTTTCTCTATTTATTATTTTGAAATAGTAAGGGTTGTTTTGATTAATGTGGATAGTTAAGGGTAAAATACGCAAATACTCCAAAATAAGCAAGTGGTTATAAAATATTCATTGTTGTTTGGGAATATTCGTTTGGTCGTGGAATATTAAATGCTTTGTCGGGAATATTAAATGCGACGAAGTGACCATGTGGGCCCCATAGCTGAAAAGCGATTGGATGAAGAAAGCGACAAATATAAGTTGGTTAAAAATAGCGCAGGCGTAGTTGTTACAATTAATCTTTGTTAAAATACTAGGTGGTTAAAACACACGAAAGCACCAGTATTGCACAAATTATTGATCCTTACGTAAGAAGGCACTACTCAATAATGGTTACGATAATTCTTATTCGGTATTTTATTGAGTTAATAATTCTTTGCGTTGATATTTTATATTCTTTGTTGTTTCAATAATTGTCATTACACAGTATTTTTCGATTATCGAAGCAATAATTCATATTATCCGAATAATATTATTAGATAACATTATTGGCAATGTCTAGAAAGTTTTATCTAAGGAGAGGTTTGGTCACCTAATCATGGCATGAAGAAGAAGAAATTTTATCGAAAGCCCCTCGTTCTGAGAAGGCTGCTGGTTGTCAATATTGTGATTACTGTAATATTATTTGTGAATAATTAATTATTGATTCATATGATGAGGAAAATATTGATTTTATATGGATATAGATGGAGAAAAATTTTAATGTGACAATTGTTGAAAATTGAAATTTTATCGATAAGATAATGTATTATTATATTTTAATAATATAATAATGGTGATATTTTTACAACGAATGTGGGATTTATGAGTATACGAGGAGGAAGAGTATTTTTGTTGCAATAAATGTTTAAAACATGTTAAAGATGTTGGTGGACCCCATTTATTGGTGAAATTTGATTATAGCTTTAATAAAATCGCGTGCTTTGTGGATTTCGGTCCAATTTTTATTTGGAATTTGGAAAAACTTTCTTACGCAAAGTTGTAGAGAATTGAAATTCCTATAAAAACTCGTGTGATTCGAATTTTTACGATGAAATGGCTATTTATTATGAATTATTGAAGTTTAGGAAAGGCTGAAATAATTGATTTTGGAAGTTTAAAATATTTAAAATTAGAAAAACGTTTTTTCTTACTTTTTCTAGAAGGTGGCATGTGTTTGATGGGTGAAATCAGATTCTAGGCATGTGTAAGAAATTTATATAATTATATTATTAATTTATTAAATTTTCGCTTTGGTGTTCTAGCAATTTCCTATAAATAGGTGCTTAGGTTAGAATTGAAAATCACACGTAAACTGAAGTTTTCTCT
Source organism: Panax quinquefolius (assembly GCA_020205615.1). NCBI lineage: Eukaryota > Viridiplantae > Streptophyta > Magnoliopsida > Apiales > Araliaceae > Panax > Panax quinquefolius. The sequence goes on from CM035152.1 coordinate 147,744,652, forward strand.
ATATTATCGAGCGTATTCTTGTGAGTATTTTGAGTATACTTTGAGTATTGCTAGCGGTGCAAGTTCAAAATCGACTATACCCGATATTCCTGCTAAGACTTAATCTTTCGAGGTAAGGGATGTTATTTTCTTCTCAAATGATATTATTTCTTCAATATCATTATCTTTGAAATATTGGTTGGAACTTTTTATCAAATTTGGAACTTTTTCATGTCTGGGGTTCTTATTCATGAGTTCTTATTCACGAGTTACTATTCATGAGTTACTATTCACGAGTTCTTATTCATGAGTACTATTAATATTGAAGCGTGAAGAAGATGTTTTTGGGAATTTCTATCTTTTGGTGTGAGTTACTTATTCACGATACTCGGACTATTCACGATATCTGACTATTCACCATAGAAAATAAAATTTCTTCTTTTGTCCAAAACATCTATTCGGATACTAGCTTTGATTGTATCCGTGTTTTGATCATTCTTGAATTTTACACCACTATGATTATTTTTGAGGTATTTTTGAACATAGATAAAACAAAGTACGAATCCTTAATCCTTAATCCTTGTCATTTTGTTTCTTTGGATTCGTTTCTTTTAAAAATATTTTTCGTCATCCTCGGTCTTAAATGATGATATTATTGAATATCTTTGGCTGTGAGTCAAAGATGAATGATTTTGAAGAATATCTTTGGTAGTAGTGCAAAGATGAGCGAGTGTTTAAATGAACATGATTAATGATGAATATCTTTGGCTGTAGTGCAAAGATGAATATTTGTTTCGGATGTATATTGATTGATGTTACTGAGGGATAAAAGATAGAGCGATGAACTTTTAAATTCATACATAGAAGATAGTAGTTTGCATTCTCTACTTAACTCTTCTAATGAATTATTATTTCATTGCGAATATTGATTTAAAATTTGTTGTCTATTGTATTCTATTAGATTTTTCCTGTTGAAGACTAACGGTAATTTGTTGTATATTATCTTAGTCATAATATTCTTTCTTGAGCTAGTTGAGCTCACCCTTTTCCTTTTTGTTCCATTTTTTTCTCGGGAGGCGAGAATATAGCGAGTACTTAGTCTGGGGTATGGAATGAAGGTTCTAGAGAGTTGTTTAGTAGTCCTCACTATTTTTGTAAAATAATGTATCAATAAATATGATGAGGATTTATTTGAGTATAGATATTGTCTAGAAGATAATATTTGTATTTAAACTCACATTTCTTGTTGTAATAATAAAGTTGTAGTTGTTTCTATACCATGTATTGACAACTCAGAATGGGTGATGTATACCTATTTTGGGAGCAACCGAAGTCGGTGACCGAAGTCGATTCGTGGAAGGATTTTCTCGAATCGCTACTCCATTGACTCAGCTGACTCGGAAAGATACAAAGTTTGGTTGGAGCGAAGAATGTGAGAAGAGTTTTCAAGAACTCAAGAGGAGACTTATTTCAAGACACTGACAATACCATCATCGCTCGGAGGATTTGTCATCTATGGTGATGCTTAGGCAAAGGGTTGGGATGTGTTCTTATGCAACATGGAAAAGTTATAGCCTATGCCTCGCGACAACTCAAAGAATATGAGAGGAATTATCCTACTCATGATCTAGAGTTAGCGGTATTATTGTCTTTGCACTTAAAATTTGGAGGCATTACTTGTATGGGGAGAAAGTGGAGATCTTTACGGATCATAAAAGCCTCAAATATTTCTTCACTCAAAAGGAACTCAACATGCGACAACGACGTTGGCTTGGCATTGAAAGATTATGATCATACCATCCAATACCATCCCGGAAAAGCGAACGTGGTAGTGACGGCGCATTGAGTAGAAAATCATATGCAAGCACGAGTGCGATATTGTCAATGCAAAGGCCCATTTTTTGTGTGACTTGCAAAGGATGGAGATAGAGTTAAAGACTCTAGGGACGCGTGTGATGATAGCGAGTATCTGAGTAGAACCGACTTTAATCGATAAAGTTAAAGTCGCTTTCAAGCTTCTGGGACACGGAGCCGATGCGTATGAGGAAAAAAGTGCAAGAAGGTGCTATCTTAGGAAGCAAGAATCGATGAAGAAGGAATACTTGAGTCAACTCCGGACTTTGTGTTCTAACGACCACGATTTAAAGTATAATATCATGATGGAGGCGCACAACACACCATTTGCAATCCATCACGGGAGTACCAAAATGTATCATGATATTTCGCCATACATTTTGGTGGAGCAATATGAAAGAGAGAGATAATATTTGTTTATCTCACGATTGTCTAACTTGTCAACGAGTTAAAGCGAGACATCAAGTACCAAAAGGTCCATTGCAACCACTTGAAATTCGAATGGAAGTGGGAGCACATTACCATGGATTTCGTTCTCGGTCTTCCTAAGGTTTCTCAAGGCATTGATGCGATTTGGGTCATTGTTGATAGATTGACCAAAAGTCCGCTCATTTCTTACCGAAACGAGAAACTTATACACTTGAACGTCTTGCTCGTATGTACATAAGCGAGATTGTAAGATTTGCATGGTATCTTGCGGTATCCATAGTTTACGATCGAGACCCAAGATTCACTTCACGATTTTGGGTGGTTTGCAAAAAGCTATGGGCACAGACTTACGATTTAGCTTCGGCATATCATCCTCGAGACAGACCGGACGAATGGAGAGGACTATTCAAACTCTTGAAGATCTATTAAGACTCTGTGTCCTTGATTTCAAGGGAGTTGGGACAAGTTCTTACCATTGGTGGAGTTTTCCTACAACAACAGGTTATCAAGCAAGTATTGGCATGGCTCCATTCGAACCGTTGTATGAAAGAAAGTGTCGTTCTCCGGTGTCTTTGGGATGAGGTGGGTGAAGCAGCGTTGTTGGGACGGAGTTGGTACGTATGACTACGAGAAAAGATTCAAACGATCCGACAACGTATAAAAACCTCACAAAATCGACAAAAGAGTTATCTTGATCTTCATCGAAAGGACGTGGAATTCGATATAGGAGATCGTATGTTGTTAAGAGTTGCTCCATGGAAAGGAGTTACAAGATTTGAAAAGAGAGGAAAACTTAATCCTCGATTCATCGGTCCATTTTAATCCTCGATCGAGTCGGGCTGTGGCCTATAGACTAAACTTTCTGTGAAATATGTCTCGTGTTCATAACGTTTTTTAACATATCTATGTTACGTAAATATGTGAAAGACCCGAACCATATTATTGAGTTAGAACCAGGACGAAATAGCGGAAGATTTGACGTATGAAGAGGTTCTGTTCAAATTTTGGATAAGAAGGAACATATTCTACGCTCAAGGTTATACCTCAAGTCAAAGTTTTGTGGAGGAACCACGATGTTGAGGAAATGACTTGGGAGTTAGAGAATCGAAATGAAATCAAGGTATTCTTACCTCTTGACATACCAGTCGTACCCTAATTTCGAGTGCGAAATTTCATAAGAAGGGAGGTTGTAAGACCCTGACTTTTATAAATAAAGATGAATTTTCTATAAATATTATTTTTGAATATTATGGAATAAATTTGATATAATGTTATAGTTGTGGGTAATATTTATAAATTTTGCAAAGTATGCAAGTTGTTATAAAATATTCGTTTGGTGGGGAATATTCTTTTTGTTAGGAATATTAAATATAATGGCTCAATCATTGGTGGACCCCTAATAATAATTATTGTCGGATTAAGAAAAGCGACAAAAATATTTTATAAAAATAACGGTACGGAGGTGTTACCGTTAAAACTGTTGAACTACCCGGTGGTAAAGTAAAGAAATGCGATGTCTGGCGTAGTTGCGTAGTAGCACACGGTATTGATTATTGATGCTTACGTGAGAAGTCTCACCTATGCTCAATTATTATTCTGATAATTCTAACTGCGTCGTATCTCTTATATTATTGATTCAATTATTGTCACAAAGATCATCTCGTATAATATGTTATGGTATTAAATCAATAATTGAGGCGACAAGTTATAAATGATTAATAATTGTTGAAAGATTAATTATGTGTTGATGAAAAAAATGATTTGTGGTAAGTTTGATTATTTTATGGGGGCTCATATGTCATCATCTAAGAGTCTCTTACGTCGATAGTAATTACCTTCGTCGATAGTAATTACCCTTGTGAATAGTATTTACCTAAATCGATAGTAATTACCTTCGTTAATAGTAATTACCCTTGTGAATAGTATTTACCTTCAAATCGATAGTATTTACCTTCGTTAATAGTAATTACCTTTACCAGACGTCGAACCACTTGTCGTTTCACATTACAAAGGCGTCAAACCGTTCGTCAAGCCCACTTGCTTTTTTCACACGGCGGTGCTAAGCTAGAAATCTTCTATAAATAGAGGCCTAGGGCTTCATTATTTTCACTTAATTCATTCAAGCTATAGAGAGAGAAAGTATAGAGAGAATAAGAGAGAAAGAAGAAGAGTATTTTGTTACTTACCTTCTGCTGCGATATTCAATCTCCTACCAAATGTAAGGAGTGTTATTCTTTCTTATTCATGAAAAGAACTTTTTTTATTCCATCGCTTATTATTCATTGGAATAACTTTGTATCGTGGTTTATCCTATACTTGGTGACATTCTTCTATTATTACATTGGAACATCACATCGTGTGTTTTACAGGACTGGTTAAAATCTTTATTATTCTGTTGGAACATCACATGCATGTGTTTTACACCGGACCCGGGTTAAAATCTTTATTATTTCTGTTGGAACATCCTCGCGTCGGTGTGAATTTCACACATCCTGGTTCCGATTCTTTATTATTCATTGGAATAACTCGTATGCATGCGGTTTATCGCATGCATGGTGATTTCTTTTGTTATTCCATTCTTTATTATACCCAAATTGGTTAAAACTTTGACTTCTATATTCCATGAAATTAGTGGAATATCCTTGATATTATGCGTTTCATCCAGTATCTTTTCATGAAAATATTCTTACGATCATTCTTGAATTTTACTCTACAAAAGCAAGATCATGTTGATAATTTGGAAGTTAATAATTCACGGATAAAATAATTCTTGAACTTGTTTTATTGAATTCTTATATCATTGTCATCATCCTCATGTTTTTATATTTTTTAAAGTCATCTGTGGCACCTGTAGTGCATAGATGGACTTGGTATGATTATGACTGAGAGACTATTCGGTGTAATCATGGGTAGTAATGTTACAAATGATGTGGTAAAAATCCTCGATGGTAGTAGTGCATTGATGGGACGATTGTTGCCATGATCATGACCATTAATGAATACACAAATATTCTTGGCCCGTAGTGCATGAATAATTGTGGTGGTGATGATACTAAAGAATATCCTGGTCAAAGTAGTGCGGGGTGATTCGATGATGTGGAATATTTATTAAAAGTGAGTCTAAATTTATATGATGATGAAAAACCTTTTAAAACCTAAAAGATAGTAGACTTTATTTTCTACTTGACTCTTTTAATGGATTGCGATATTCAGCTGCAGATTAAACCGGTTGTCTATTGTATTTTATCGGTTTAACATTGTTGAAGACTATTGATAATTTATTACGCATTATCTTAGTCATAATATTTCTTCTCTTGGGCTAGTTGAGCTCACCCTTTCTTTCTTTGTTCTCTTGTGAAATGAGAATATAAATTTGGGACGAGTCTGGGAAACGCAGTGATGGTCACGAAGATAGCATTAGTAGTCCTCACTATTACGTGAAATAGTGTGATAATAATTGTAATGAGGACTCCTTTTTGAGTTTGTATAATATCTAGTAGAGCGATATTTGTATTTAAACTCACGATTTATGTCGTATTGTACCACGGCAGTTTATGTTAGTAAGTTGTATTTAAATTCTATACTATGTAAGTGGCGACCCAAGATGGGTGATGTATACCTAATTTTGGGGGCGTCACAGCTTAAATTCTTGAAAATATCCCACCATCTGCTGAAAAGAGAGTCCTAGTTATCACTACAATTTACTAGCATGACAACCTTGTAGTTGTTAGATTTAAAGCATTTTTTGTGACATGTTTCACATCGATGACCTTATCATCATTACGGTTTTCGTCCCTTCCCATCAATATTTGTTGACTATTCTCACTCGCTTCAATATCCAAAATGGAAACATGTTTTGCATCCATTTCCATTTCTAGATTACTTTCCAATTGTTTCAATTCATCAATTAATTTTTGCTCAGTTGCTTCAACAAGCAATTTGACCTCGCTTAGAGATTCCTGAAATTTTGCTAAATTGATTGACCCATGCAAAGTGGTGGGTGACCACAACATGAGGGCTTCTCGAATTTCCTCCTTGAGACCAAGAATGAAGTGGTGAACAACAAACTCTTCACTGAACTCAAATTTATAAAAGGTTTCTGCCCAACACTTAGTTTTTGAAAATTCCTTTGCATACTCCGCAATGGAATTAGATTGTTGATGCTTCACAAAGTGTTTCATCACACTAATATTGACGTTAGACTTTGAATTCAAAAATTTTCTCTCAAGATCTTCTTCAAACACCTGGGCCTCATCGTTTAAGTTAAAAGATTTGGTTAGTAAATCCGAGAGATAGGGAATTTGTTGTGTTGTTAGTGTAGCAGTGTGAAAGGTACAAGATGATAATTGTGTTAGATATGATGAAGAAACAAAGGCATTTTCAAGGGTGTAGTGTTAGAAATTGAAGTAGAAACAACTTGGTGAGATGAATTGAAGATGAGAGGTGTAATGTTTGGCTGATTTCCAGGTGAAACAAAGTAATTAGGTGCAAACCATGTGTAATTAGAGATTGGAATCGGTGATGTAGTCATGAAAGCAAATGTTGGTGGTAAATAAGTGGACAAAGAACTAGTATTTTGGATATGGGAGTGTTGAATTGAAAAGTTAGATGAAGGAATTACCATCGATGAATCATATTCCCTTCTCGTGGTCGAAAGTCTCCGAGGGCGATGGCTTTGATACTCCTTTGTCACGATCTGGTTTCATGATTGTCGAAGCATCGAGACTTGGAGGATCTTGGGACTCGACCATGGCAAAGATAATTATGAGGAAATGGGTTTGCGAAGATTCATATAACTAGTCAAGCAAGGGTAATAACAAAGACATTCATGAATTGATATTGAACAAGATGAAAAGAAATAATGAGATAAGGGACGGGATAAAGCGAAATGAAAGAAGAAGGAAAATTGATATTTCATTCCTTCCCCTCCTCTGAATACAAATGAGTGTATATATAGGAAATTATCCTAACATTTATAATTCCTACTAAAATCAAATTAACATTGCATTTGGAGTAAATTACTCTCATGTCATTTATTAGCTACTGTAAAGTCATTTATTAGCATTTGTGACATAATGATAGTAAAGTCTAGACCTGGCAAAGATGGCCTAGGCCCGCCCGCCACGGACTGGGCTTTGGGCTGCATTTTTGTAGCCCACTAAAACCTGGGCCTTTTTGGCTTGGCTTTACCAAACCATGACCATGACATGACTTTTTTTTTTTTTTAACAAAATGTTGCTACTTGTGGGTTATGAGGCTTGAACACAAGACTTGTAAGTAAATAAATAAGAGTTCAAAACGAACTGAGCTACAACAACATTTTATTTTAATGCAATCTTCAATATAAAAATATATTTTTATACAAAAATATCATATGCTAATATCAGTATTTAACTATTATAGTTGTAGTAAATAATAATTGTAGTTTGAAATTTCTTAATTGATGTGGTACATTAATAAGTCCCATAAAACAAGCTAATTGATTAAATAATGAGATATTGGGTAATGCCTAAAATCATGTCATGCAAATCTTTCGAAAATCAATTTAAATATTCAAAAGTGCTAAAATCTTGGCATCTCCAAGTTCCAACCGTGTAAATCTTGGGAATTAATTAGATATCTCTTGGAACAATATTTGTGGAGTCATGAATGCATTTTTAAAAGTTAAATAAATTATATTAATTTTAAAGTATAATTTTAAAAAATTAAATTTGATTATATACTTTGAAAGTAATTTATAATACTATTAAAATTTTAATTGATTGAGATATGTAGTTAATGTAGGTAATTAAAATTATTATTTATTATAAATTATTTTATTATTTTTAATATTTATTATTATTACTATTTTGGTATAACAAGATTTTGTAAAAAAAAAATAGAGGAAGAAGTTCATGAATGGACCGCCTACCCAACCGAAGCCACGGACCTCACTTTAATGACCGTCAAAACCCGGATCATTTTAGCCGGCCCCGCTGGTTACACCTCTAGTAGTCATGTTTTGATTATGAATCTTTGGTTGTGTACTGTGCCTCGATGCATGAAAACCTATTATCTTAATCATATTTTGTGTATTTTTATTAACCTTCATTTGAATAATGTATTTATTTCGTTGACAATTCTTACGCCCATTTAGCACTGTTTCCAGAACACTATTATGAAATGCCCAGGTCTTGAATTGGGTAATAATCCCAACGGGCAACAGATAAAATTATTCCCAACACTTGGACCTTTCTTTGATATAAATTCTCTATTTCTAACGGACGTGGCAACAAATATTTTGAAAAGAAAAGAGGCCATGAGGAATGAAAATCTCCCTTTCGGTTTAAGAATGAAGAAGTAACTTGGCTAGAACATTGTAATACTTCAAAAATTATTCTATATTTCAAGTTAAAACAATGTTCAAATCTACATAAAGATGTTCATGTATATCCAAATGTCATTTAAAGATGGATGAAGTATATGAAGCAGAAGGAAGTATGCAGAAGAACATGAATTTGGCCCCTCTTACTTCAAGAATTATAAGCCACGATGGACTAAATAGAGAAATTTTGAGTCATGGTCAAGTAATAAGGGTAAATATGTACATACACACTATAGCTAACAGAGTTAAGATGGAAAATGAATTTTCACTTAAACTCAAAAATAATGCTACTATCACATAATGGTGGCCTCATACACATAATAGCGTCAAGATATTTGTGGGTCCACATGTCGTTTTGTTCCCACATTTACGCGTGTGTGTATTTGAACATTATATAAGCCTTTTTAATGTGATAGTAGCATTGTTGTAAACTCAATAACATAAATGTTGACTTTTGAAGCTGTAAAGTTTTACTTGAAATTTACCCTAACTTTAATATTACCATCAACATAAGAGTACAAAAAAATTGTTCTACATTTACAAGGCCTTCACTTTTAAGGGCCGGAAAACAAATTAAATTAGAAACAAAGGGGCAGTACCCTTTTAGTTCTAAAGAGAACATAAAATCATTGATCATTTCTATGGATTGAACTCAAAGCTTGTTCTTGTACCAGTAAACACCTTTGCTCTTGTCACCTTCCTCTGCCTCAACATAGAGACACTCCTTTGCCTCTCTCCACATTGCCTCGTAGAATGGAGTTCCATCATAATGGTAATAATCCCCCAATACCGGCTTTATGGCCTCAGTTGCCTCTTGAGCATGATAATGAGGAATGCTAGAGATCAAATGGTGGAGCACATGAGTATCTGCTATGTGATGGAACACTTTGTTTAGAATTCCATAGTCCCTATCCACGGTAGCTAAAGCTCCCCTCAACCAGTCCCACTCAGACGAATCATAGTGAGGCAACGAAAGGTGAGTGTGATGCAGTAGCGTGATCATCACAAGAAACCCGTTTACCACATGTAATGGAGCTCCATATACAAGCATTACCCATGAAAGTCCTTTTACTAGTGCAATCCGATATAGTCCATAACCAGCAGCAAGAAAACCAATGTCCGACAGCAAGATTTGAGCGCGCTCGCGTTGCGAGTAAATAGGACTATACGGGTCAAAATGAGATGCAAACCGGTCATAAGACCGTCCGGCTATGTTTACAATCAAGTACAAAGGCCATCCTAAAGTTAGAGTGAATGCAATAATGAAGAAGCGGCCAAGTGGGTTGTTGAAGTGATGGTAATATGATCTTATTGTGTTTTTGAATCTGGGGACATGGTTTTCGTCTCGGTCAAGAGAATTGGTGTTGGCGTGGTGGCGACGATGGCTAATTTTCCAGGAGAAATAAGGGACGAGGAGAAGAGAATGGAGAATGAAGCCAAGCGTGTCGTTTAGCAAGTGGTAGTCGCTGAAGGCGTGGTGGCCGCATTCATGGGCCACTACCCACACGGCGAACATGAAACAACCTTGGACGTAGACGTAGGCGGTCCAAGCGATGTAGGAGAGGGGTTTAGGGAGGAGGGGAATGTAGGTTGTGGAAATGTAGTAGAGGAGGAAGCAAACCGCGAGGTCGAAAAGGAGGTAGGAGAAAGAGCGGAGGAGGGAACGGTTGAAGCAATGGGGTGGAATAGCTTTTTTGATATCGGCGAGGGTAAATGGTGGTTTTCATGAGGAACTCGACGGATAATATTATTGTTGTTATTGTCATTTTTTCTCTGTATGCTTCTGGTGGTTGCCGACGGACATACGGCCACCTTTCCCCATTGTTGGATGGGATAATTATATTTGGCTTTGTTTGAGGAAATACAAGCTAGCTAGCTAGATAGCTAGTTCTCTCTACGTTTGTTGCTGGAGTTGGTTGATGTTAGGCTTAATTTGAAGTTCACAACTTTGGGTTGTAGTTATATATATATAGTTATATAGTTATATATATATGGCTTCTACTTGCATGTGTTGAGTGGAGAGTGAGTTTACTCACAAACTTCAAAAGACTCCCCGGTCAAATTAGTACAACAAAGTTGACTGACCATGCAGTACTGGAGCACGCCATTGCCCTCAATCAAATAATTTGTGGGAACATTATTCAGTTGGGAGATCAGGTCCACGTGTGAAATAAGTTCAAACTAATAATTCATCCATTAAAATTATAAAATTATTACACACACACACACATATATATATATATATATATATATATATATATATATCTGAACCGTCGTCATACTTAGAAGCTCTGCCGCTATAATCCTGGCGGATTGAATACTACGACGACTTGAGGTTAAAAAGCGATTTATTCATTCATTAAAAGGCAGTACAGCATGCGAATACTATCGATAAAAAGCAGAAATATATATATATATATATATATATATATATATATATATTAAATATGTTACAAAATTAAGTATACATTCAAAAAAAAGAGTCAATTTAGGTGTTCTTAATTTGTGTACAAGTTAGGATAGTCTACTAGTCAGAATCATTTGCAAAATGGAGCAAGTACATACTAGCGAATGGTATTAAATTACAAAGCCAGTTTTAATACTATTAGTTGATTCGAACTTTCATAGGAAATTCATTAATCGTTGGTAAGCATGCCTTATATAGAAAGAGGCTGACAACCACCACTCTTGACTTTTTTTTTTTATATATTTGATTGAAATTTAACATTCTTGACTTTGAGAAATGAATCCTATGATTTCATGCATCTAAACTTTATTTAAAGCATGCTACTTAATTTAATTAATTTTGGATAGCTTAAAAAGAAAAAGTGTGCATTAAAATTATTTTTATTTTACTTTCATTTTCGTTCGTGTTTTTCGATTTCCAACATAGCCGAAATTTAAAAAGAAAAAAAAATAGAGAGATTAGATTACTAACAATATATATATATATATATATATATATATATATATATATATATCTGGTCCCAAATCTTAAGTTCACTTTCTTTAATGACAGAGACACAGCTAAGCGGTTCGGTCATATACAATCGTCGCCTATATCTTTTTAATGACGCTTATATGTTGTCCGTCGCTAAAAGTATAAACGACAGTTGTATAATCCGAACCGTCACGGATCCGTCTGCTAAGGGGGGTGAGCTTGGGTGAATTGGATAAGTGGGTGAGCTTAAGATCCGGATATATATATATATATATATATATATATATATATATATATATATATAAATTTAACCACCAAAGTATTTTTAATGAAGATAATTGCAGAATAACTACCAAGTTATTTTTAAACAACTTATATTTGTCGTTTTCTTTATCCAATCGCTTTCAGTTATGGGGCCCATAAAAGATTCTTACGCCGTCGCATGCGAATATTCCCGACAGCAAAGAATATTCCACGACCAAACGAATATTTAAAATAATAATGAATATTTTATAACCACTTGCTTATTTTGAAATATTTGCGTATTTTACCCATAACTATCCACATTAATCAAATCAACCCTTACTATTTCAAAATAATAAATAGAGAAAATTAAATTTCATTAATAATAAGTTGGGGTTTTACAGCTTAGATCTTTCTTTTCTTCCTTTTCCTAATTGAGGCATCATCATTAACGTCTTTAATAGGAATGGTGGACAAAATTTTTGCCACAGTGAAGCGGAATACAACAACCAGCACCCATGATGGCCACGTAAGTTTTGATGCCATGAAGTCATAATTGGAAATGTCATCGGCAGATTGTCTAGCAACTTTAATGACCATAGAATGGTATGTACATGATAATGGAATTAGTAGCCAGATAAGATTATCGAAGCCCAACGATAAACCATCATATGGAGGTATACCATTACACCTGTGTGGGGAGCTTCAAAGATTTTTTCATGGTAAAACCAAATTGATAAATTTATAACACCAGTATGTGCATAAATTTGCCAAGGCTTCATCTTTGAGGTTGTTCTTGACTTATCCTTATTTAGAAGCATTGGATGAAAAATAGTCAAGGAAAGCAGAGTTGATTCCCATAAGAAAATCATAGTTGATTCGAAGAAATTTGTGTTTGATTTGATTCCCCCAGAAAGCCTTCTCCAAGAGCCACACCCAGAAAACTTGTCATTACAACCATACAAATTTGATGAATCACGTCCTCCTCCAAGCCATAGTTGTATATGTTTGAGCTTCTTATGTTAAGATACCCAAAATAATGCAACACAAACAACGTGACCATTAATCTCCCAAGAATAACCACAGAAAAATTTGATGTTTGACTCTTTTTCATACAAAAAAGAGTCAAATATAAGCCCACAACGGACGGATGGAGAATGAACAATGTCGGGGAACCCTTGACAATAAGTTTAGCAACACATACCATGACAACCAAACTATAAGCACCCACACCAACACTTGTGTGCCCATTCCACCTAAAGTCTTCCTCAACCATGCAACCAAATAACTTGGTTCCTTCCTTGTCATACCCATTTTGAGCATACCCCAAAATTAAAGTATTCAAGAAAATTGCCTCATTGGACTCCATCTCGCTATGAACAAGATATTGAGCCATCAACTCACCATTAACAACATCAAAGGAACACTCAACGAATTCCATTCTTTCTAGACCCATAGATGAGATTTCCATCATCTTTTTGTTTGACATGTAGCCAACCATGCTTAAACTTATCAAAATATGTGCCTTCCAAATATTCTCCACGTTTGCATCCCAATCTTTCTTTTTCAGTTCCTCATCCTCATTTTCGTTCTTTAAGGCATAATGAATTTCCATATTTATGGGAACACCCTTCTCAATATTTTCCATTTTTTCATCACAATTATTCCCATTTCTCATTTTGAGATTAATTTCAACGTAACCCTTTTACTCTCAATCTCATTTCCCAGACCATTGTCAATAACAAAAAGAGAGTCCAACAAACTAGTGTGATGATGATTGGAATCTTTGCCCTCAAAATCATCATCGCATAATTCCATTGCTCTAAAAGAATGGGATATTTTAGGTTATATTTTGTCTTCTACGAGGAAGGACTAGGAAAAAGAATTACATATGTCACCATTCAAAAAAGTCAAAATTTCCCTTATAAGCCAGCCAAAAGAGTAGAGACTGATAGTGAAGAGGTAGCGTATGTAAGACCCCAGCTTTTATAAATAAAGATGAATTTTTCTATAAATATTATTTTTGAATATTATGGAATAAATTTGATATAATGTTATAGTTGTGGGTAATATTTATAAATTTTGCAAAGTATGCAAGTTGTTATAAAATATTCGTTTGGTCGAGGAATATTCTTTTTGTTAGGAATATTAAATGACAATGGCTCAATCATTGGTGGACCCCATTAATGTAATTATTATCGGATTGAGAAAACGACAAAAATATTTTATAAAAATAACTTATGAGGTATTACCGTTAAAACTGCATTGAACTACCCGGTGGTAAAAGTATGCGAATCTGGCTGTGAGTCAGACGTAGTAGACTGCAGTATTGATTATGATGCTTACGTGAGAAGTCACTCACTATGCTCAATTATTATTTACGATAATTATTGCGTCATATCTCTTATATTATTGATTCAATTATTGTCACAAAGATCATCATCGTATAATATGTTATGGTATTAAATCAATAATTGAGACGACAAGTTATAAATGATTAATAATTGTTGAAAGATTAATTATGTGTTGATGAAAAAAAATGATTTGTGGTAAGTTTGATTATTTTATGGGGGCTCATATGTTATCATCTAAGAGTCTCTTCATCAATAGTAATTACCTTCTTCGATAGTAATTACCCTTGTGAATAGTATTTACCTTCGTCGATAGTAATTACCTTTCGTTAATAGTAATTACCCTTGTGAATAGTATTTACCTTCGTCAATAGTATTTACCTTCGTTAATAGTAATTACCTTTACCAGACGTCGAACCACTTGTCGTTTCACATTACAAAAGCGTCGAACCACTTGTCGTTTCACATTATAAAGCGTCAAACCGATTCGTCAAGCAACTTGCCTTTTCACACGGCGGTGCTAAGCTAGAAATCTTCTATAAATAGAGGCCTAGGGCTTCATTATTTTTCACTTAATTCATTCAAGCTATAGAGAGAGAAAGTATAGAGAATAAGAGAAAGAAGAAGAGTATTTTATTACTACACTGCTGCGAGATTCAATCTCCTACCAAATGTAAGGGTGTTATTCTTTCTTATTCATGAAGAGAAGCTGTTGTTATTCCATTGCTTATTATTACATTGGAATAACTTTGTATCACGTGGTTTACCCTATACTTGGTGACATTCTTCTATTATTACATTGGAACATCACATGCGTGTGTTTTTACAGGACTGGTTAAAATCTTTTTATTATTCTGTTGGAACATCTGCTCATGCATGTTTTACACCGGACACGGTTAAAATCTTTATTATTCTCATTGGAATATCCTATCGTGTGTTTTACAGGATCCGGGTTCCATCTTTATTATTCTCGTTGGAACATCCCGCCGATTGTGAATTTCACGACTTTGGTTCCGTTCTTTATTATTACATTGGAATAAACATCGCATAAGCGGTTTATCGCATGCATGGTGATTTCTTTTGTTATTCCATTCTTTATTATACCCGGTTAAGTTAAAACTTTGACTTCTATATTCCATGAAATTAGTGGAATATCCTTGATATTCGCGTTTCATCCAAAGATCTTTTCATGAAAATATTCTTACGATCATTCTTGAATTTTACTCTACAAAATGAAAGATCACGTTGATAATTTGGAAGTTAATAATTCTGGATAAAATAATTCTTGAACTTGTTTTATTGAATTCTTATATCATTGTCATCATCCTCATGTTTATATTTTTTTAAAGTCATACGTGGCACCTGTAGTGCATAGATGGACTTGGTATGATTATGACCGAGAGACTATTCGGTGTAATCATAACCGTAATGTTACAAATGATGTGGTAAAAATCCTCGGTGGTAGTAGTGCATTGATGGACGATTGTTGGCATGATCATGACCATTAATGAATACACAAATATTCTTGGCCCGTAGTGCATGAATAATTGTGGTCGTGATACTAAAGAATATCCTTGGCAGTAGTGCGGGGGTGATTCGATGATGTGGAATATTTATTAAAGTCGAGTCTCGGCTATAACTTGATGAAAAACCTTTTAAAACCTAAAAGATAGTAGACTTTATTTTCTACTTGACTCTTTTAATGGATTACATATTCGCCGCAGATTAAACCGGTTGTCTATTGTATTTTATCGGTTTAACATTGTTGAAGACTATTGATAATTTATTACGCATTATCTTAGTCATAATATTTCTTCTTGGGCTAGTTGAGCTCACCCTTTCTTTCACCTTTATTCTTCTTGAAATGAGAATATATTTGGGACGAGTGGGGAAGCAGTGATGGTCCTGAAGATAGCATTAGTAGTCCTCACTATTCGTGAAATAGTGTGATAATAATTGTAATGAGGACTCCTTTTGAGTTTGTATAATATCTAGTAGGCGATATTTGTATTTAAACTCACGATTTATGTCGTATTGTATTATACTACGAGTTATGTTAAGTAAGTTGTATTTAAATTACATGTACCATGTAAGTGGCGACCCAAGAGATGGGTGATGTATACCTAATTTTGGGGCGCCACAGCGATTCAGTATCGAGCTTAGGATATGATCCTGGCTAAGATGTGAGAATAGTACTAAGAGGGGAGAGACGGGGAATACCTTCGCTAGTATGACCTACCTAAGTTTATGTGCTATTTTATCGGTTGGTCAGAAGATAGGGATAATTTGTTACATGTCAATTAACCTTTTGTTTTGTGGCAGTATCTGAAAATGACATCCGAGAATGTTGAGAATAGCAGATGGAGCGCTTGAGCGATCGTTGATTCACCACATATCAATAATCAAGATAATGTGCATCGAAGGCGACAATCCTCATCCAAACAACAACAACACCGACCAAATGATGAATGATCAAATGTTCAGAGGCTTTATGCAATTTATGCAACAATGGCGAAAGCGACTCTCATCCAAAACGTAGGTGGAAACACGGAAAACTCTCGGCGGTCACCGCTAAACAATTCAAGGCTGGGACCACCGGAGTTTAAGGGAGAGCCAAAACCACTTACGGCTAAGCGTGGATAAAGCAGATTACTAAGATATTTGATGTCTTGGGATGCTCCAAGGAGCAAAAGGTTCCCTTTTGCCGCCTTTTTATGTTGCATGCGGAGGCGGATTCTTGGTGGGAATCGGTAAAACGTACTCAACTTCTCATCAGATCAAGATATCTTGGGAGAAGTTCCAGAGTACATTCAACGACAAATACTTTCACGAAAGTATTTGCCCACATGAAAGAGGTGGAATTTATCAAGTTGGAACAAAACAATATGACCGTGTCGCAATACGAGGTAAAATTTATGAGTTATCACGGTTCATTGCGTCCCACTGGTGGATAATGAAGAGAGAATGGGCGAATG
Source organism: Panax quinquefolius (assembly GCA_020205615.1). Taxonomy (NCBI): domain Eukaryota; kingdom Viridiplantae; phylum Streptophyta; class Magnoliopsida; order Apiales; family Araliaceae; genus Panax; species Panax quinquefolius. The sequence goes on from CM035152.1 coordinate 147,761,788, forward strand.
TTTTTAAGAGGTTTGAAGCGGGAGATACGTCAACATCTTATTTCTTATAAACCGTGTTTATATTCGGATGTTGTAAATAGGGCTCGATTAGTGGAACGCGATAATGAGTCAACACAACTAAAAAGAAGCAACGCAAGAAAATTATAATACCGGCGTAGAGTAGTCATCGAGCGGTGACAACAAGCGTGGATGGAATCAATGTGCCGGATATGGTAACCACTTTGGTGGTAATCGTAGGCCAAAACAATAAGAATGGACATTTCAAGAAACGGAGATTCAACAATGGTGGAAAGACGTCAAAGACCAAAGACCCATTGTTAAGGAAGGAAAGACCACCTATCATATGCTTCAAATGCGGAGGAGAGGGACACATCAGTCCAAACTGCGTCATGCCGTCCAAAGCATGTTATAATTGTGGAAGAGAAGGTCACTTAGCTCGATTTTGTCGTTTACCAAAGACAAATTCAGCTAGGATGGAGGCACCAAAGGCCATCCCAGAAAATTCAAACCCAGTAGTCTGAGGAGAGCGTTTTGTTGTGACCTCCCAAAGAGCAAGGAACCGAATGAGGTCATCACGGGTAAGCTTATCATAAACTCTAATGAAGTCTATACTTTATTTGATACCTGGTTCTACCCATTCTTTTATTTCTCCTACTTGCGCCATCGATTAAATTTGATTAGGAGAAATTAGACTTTGACTTATCTGTGGAAACTCCGTTGGGAGAAACCTTCATTACATCCACTGTTTATAAGTCTTGTTTGGTTCAAATCGGTACCCTCACATTACCTGTCGATCTTATTTCATTAAAAATACTTGCATTTGACGTGATTCAAGGGATTGATTGGTTAACTACTTATCATGCAAAAATTGATTATTTTCGTAAGGTTGTTAGCTTTCATATTCCTAATCAACCTATTATGCGAATTCAAACGACCAAACCATTAAAATCAATCACGGCTATCTCAAGCCATAAAGCTATTCGTTTATTGAAAAGCGGATGTCAAGCTTTCTTAGCTCATGTCACGATTTAAATAAAAATACGCCGAGTTTTAAACGATATTCCTATTGTTAATAAATTTCTCGACGTATTCTCAAGAACTTCTGGCCTACCCCAGGCGTGAAATTGAATTTTGTATCGACCTTGAACCCGAGACAAAACCTATTTCCAAAGCCCCATATCGAATGGCTCTATTGAACTTCGTGGAGTTAAAGACCCAACTGCAGGAATTGTTAGACATTGGCTTTATTCGTCCTAGTACTTCTCCTTTGGGTGCTCCTGCTCTATTCGTGAAGAAGAAAGATGGGAGTATGCGACTTTGTATTGATTGATTATCGGGAGTTGAATCATGTCACCATCAAAAATAGGTATCCATTGCCGCGTATTGATGACTGTTTGACCCGGTTGCAAGGAGCCAAATTCTTTTCAAAGATTGATCTTCGTTAGGATATCACCAATTAAAGATTAGAACCACCGACATTCCAAAGACGGCTTTCAGAACTTCTGATGCGGGCATTATGAATTCCTAGTCATGTCCTTTGGATTGACTAATGCTCCGCCGCCTTCATGGATATGATGAACCGAGTATTCAAGGAATATTTAGATCACTTTGTGGTCTTCTTTATTGATGACATCCTTATTTATTCCAAAAGCCGTGAAGATCATGAGCAAACACTCGAGAAAGGTGACACTTCAAAAGCTTCGTGAATATAAGCTTTATGCCAAGTTGAAGAAATGCGAGTTCGGCTTGAAGAAGTAGCATTCCTTGGGCACGTGGTATCAAGTCATGGAATATCATTGACCCAAAGAAAGATGAAGCTATTCAAAGTCGGGAACAACCTAAATCGATGGATAGAAGCACGTAGCTTTCTCGGTTTAGCTAGTTATTATAGGAGATTCGTGGAAGGATTTTCTCGAATCGCTACTCCATCGACTCGGTGACTCGGAAGATACAAAGTTCTATTGGAGCGAAGAATGTGAGAAGAGTTTTCAAGAACTCAAGAGGAGACTTATTTCAAAGACTGTTCGACAATACCATCCGGCTCGGAGGGATTTGTCATCTGAGTGATGCTTTCAGCAAAGGGTTGGGATGTGTTCTTATGAAACATGGAAAAGTTATAGCTTTATGCCTCGCGACAACTCAAAGAATATGAGAGGAATTATCCTACTCATGATCTAGAGTTAGCGTATTGTTAATCTTTTGCACTTAAAATTTGGAGGCATTACTTGTATGGGGAGAAAGTGGAGATCTTTACGGATCATAAAAGCCTCAAATATTTCTTCACTCAAAAGGAACTCAACATGCGACAATGGCGTTGGCTTGAACTGTTGAAAGATTATGATCATACCATCCAATACCATCCCGAAAAGCGAACGTGGTAGTGGACGCATTGAGTAGAAAATCATATGCAAGCACGAAAAGTGCGATATTGTCAACGCGAAAGGCCCATTTGTGTGACTTGCAAAGGATGGAGATAGAGTTAAAGACTCGAGGGGACGCATGTGATGATAGCGAGTATCACGAGTAGAACCGACTTTAATCGATAAAGTTAAAGCCGCTTTCAAGCTACTGGACTGGAGCCGATGCGTATGAGGAAAAAAGTGCAAGAAGGTGCTATCTTAGGAAGCAAGAATCGATGAAGAAGGAATACTTGAGTCAACTCCGGACTTTTGTTCCTAACGACTACGATTTAAAGTATAATATCATGATGGAGGCGCACAACACACCATTTGCAATCCATCTCAGGAGTACCAAAATGTATCATGATATTCGGTCATACATTTTGGTGGAGCAATATGAAGAGAGAGATAACGCTTATTTATCTCACGATTGTCTAACTTGTCAACGAGTTAAAAGCGGAGCATCAAGTACCAAAAGGTCCATTGCAACCACTTGAAATTCCGAATGGAAGTGGGAGCACATTACCATGGATTTCGTTCACGGTCTTCTAAGGTTTCTCAAGGCATTAATGCGATTTGGGTCATTGTTGATAGATTGACCAAGTCCGCTCATTTCTTACCGATACGAGGAGCTTATACACTTGAGCGTCTTGCTCGTATGTACATAAGCGAGATTGTAAGACCGCATGGTATGCGGTATCCATAGTTTCGATCGAGACCCAAGATTCACTTCACGATTTTGGGTCGGTAAACAATGACTATAAGCACAGACTTACGATTTAGCTCAAGATATCATCCTCGGGACAGACGGACGAATGGAGAGGACTATTCAAACTCTTGAAGATCTATTAAGACTACGTGTCCTTGATTTCAAGGGAGTTGGGACAAGTTCTTACCATTGGTGGAGTTTTCCTACAACAACGCTTATCAAGCAAGTATTGGCATGGCTCCATTCAAGCGTTGTATGAAAGAAAGTGTCGTTCTCCAAGATATCTTTGGGATGAGGTGGGTGAAGCAACGTTGTTGGGACCGGAGTTGATACGTATGACTACGTAAAAGATTCAAACGATCCGACAACGTATAAAAACCTCACAAAATCGATAAAAGAGTTATCTTGATCTTCATCGAAAGGACGTGGAATTCGATATAGGAGATCATGTGTTGTTAAGAGTTGCTCCATGGAAAGGAGTTACAAGATTTGGAAAGAGAGGAAAACTTAATCCTCGATTCATCGGTCCATTTTAATCCTCGATCGAGTAGAATCGCTGTGGCCTATAGACTCGCTTTTACCGCCAAATATGTCTCGTGTTCATAACGCGTTTTTAACATATCTATGTTACGTAAATATGTGAAAGACCCGAACCATATTATTGAGTTAGAACCGGACGAAATAGCGGAAGATTTGACGATGAAGAGAGTTTCTGTTCAAATTTTGGATAAGAAGGAACATATTCTACGCTCCAAGGTTATACCTCAAGTCAAAGTTTTGTGGAGGAACCACGATGTTGAGGAAATGACTTGGGAGTTAGAATCGAAATGAAATCAAGGTATCCTTACCTCTTCGACATACCAGTATCGCACCCTAATTTCGAGGCTTAAATTTCATAAGAAGGGAGGTTGTAAGACCCAAAATTTTTATAAATAAAGATGAATTTTTCTATAAATATTATTTTGAATATTATGGAATAAATTTGATATAATGTTATAGTTGTGGGTAATATTTATAAATTTTGCAAAGTATGCAAGTTGTTATAAAATATTCGTTTGGTCTGGGAATATTCTTTTTGTTAGGGAATATTCGCATACAATGGCTCAATCATTGGTGGACCCCACAATGAAATTATTGTTTGATCGAGAAAATGACAAAAATATTTTATAAAATAACTACGGAGGTGTTACAGATTAAAACATTGAACTACCCGGTGGTAAAAAAAGAATACGATGTACGCCAGCGTAGACAAGAAGACACTACAAGTATTGATTATTGATGCTTACGTGAGAAGTCACTCATTTATGCTCAATTATTATTATGAGAATTCTTTGCGTCATATCTCTTATATTATTGATTCAATTATTGTCACAGTATCATCTGTATAATATGTTATGGTATTAAATCAATAATTGAGACGACAAGTTATAAATGATTAATAATTGTTGAAAGATTAATTATGTGTTGATGAAAAAAAAAATGATTTGTGGTAAGTTTGATTATTTTATGGGGGGCTCATATGTCATCATCTAAGAGTCTCTTCGTCAATAGTAATTACCTTCGTCAATAGTAATTACCCTTGTGAATAGTATTTACCTTCGTCAATAGTAATTACCTTCGTTAATAGTAATTACCCTTGTGAATAGTATTTACCTTCGTCAATAGTATTTACCTTCGTTAATAGTAATTACCTTTACCAGACGTCGAACCACTTGTCGTTTCACATTACAGGCGTCGAACCACTTGTCGTTTCACATTACAAAGCGCCAAACCGATTCGTCGAGCCACTTGCCTTTTCACACTAAGAGTGCTTAAGCTAGAAATCTTCTATAAATAGAGGCCTAGGGCTTCATTATTTTCACTTAATTCATTCAAGCTATAGAGAGAGAAAGTATATAGAGAATAGAGAGAAAGAAGAAGAGTATTTTATTACTACATCGCCGCAGATTCAATCTCCTACCAAATGTAAAGGGTGTTATTCTTTCTTATTCATGAAGAGAACTGTTGTTATTCCATTGCTTATTATTACGTTGGAATAACTTTGTATCGTGGTTTACCCTATACTTGGTGACATTCTTCTATTATTACATTGGAACATCCATGCTCGTGTGTTTTACACGGGACTGGTTAAAATCTTTATTATTCTGTTGGAACATCACATGCGTGTGTTTTACACCGGACTGGGTTCTGCTCTTTATTATTCATTGGAATATCCTATCTGTGTTTTTTACCGGATCCGGTTCCATCTTTATTATTACGGTTGGAACATCCGCGGTGTGAATTTCACCCGACTCGTTCCGTTCTTTATTATTCGTTGGAATAACACTGTCATGCTTGCTTCATCGCATGCATGGTGATTTCTTTTGTTATTCCATTCTTTATTATACCCAAATTGGTTAAAACTTTGACTTCTATATTCCATGAAATTAGTGGAATATCCTTGATATTTCGTTTCATCCAAAGATCTTTTCATGAAAATATTCTTCCGATCATTCTTGAATTTTACTCTACAAAACAAGATCATGTTGATAATTTGGGCGTTAATAATTCTGGATAAAATAATTCTTGAACTTGTTTTATTGAATTCTTATATCATTGTCATCATCCTCATGTTTATATTTTTTAAAGTCATCCATGGCCTGTAGTGCATAGATGGACTTGGTATGATTATGACCGAGACTATTCTATGTAATCATGACCGTAATGTTACAAATGATGTGGTAAAAATCCTCAAGGGTCAGTAGTGCATTGATGGACGATTGTTGGCATGATCATGACCATTAATGAATACACAAATATTCTTGGCCCGTGAAAGTGCATGAATAATTGTGGTCGTGATACTAAAGAATATCCTTGGTAGTAGTGAGGGGTGATTCGATGATGTGGAATATTTATTAAAGTCGAGTCTCAAATTTATAACAAATGATGAAAACCTTTTAAAACCTAAAAGATAGTAGACTTTATTTTCTACTTGACTCTTTTTAATGGATCAGATATTCACTGCAGTTAAACCGGTTGTCTATTGTATTTTATCGGTTTAACATTGTTGAAGACTATTGATAATTTATTCTCGCATTATCTTAGTCATAATATTTCTTCTTGGGCTAGTTGAGCTCACCCTTTCTTTCACCGCGTTCTCTCGTGAAATGAGAATATAAATTTGGACGAGTCTGGGAAACAGTGATGGTCCCGAAGATAGCATTAGTAGTCCTCACTATTCGTGAAATAGTGTGATAATAATTGTAATGAGGACTCCTTTTTTGAGTTTGTATAATATCTAGTAGACGATATTTGTATTTAAACTCACGATTTATGTCAGATTGCATACAGCAGTTATGTTAGTAAGTTGTATTTAAATTCTGTACCATGTAAGTGGCGACCCAAGATGGGTGATGTATACCTAATTTTGGGGGCGTCACAGCTTAAATTCTTGAAAATATCCCACCATCTGCTGAAAAGAGAGTCCTAGTTATCACTACAATTTGTACTAGCAGCAACCTTGTAGTTGTTAGATTTAAAGCATTTTTTGTGACATGTTTCCACATCGATGACCTTATCATCTGTTACAGTTTTGCGTCCCTTCCCATCAATATTTGTTGACTATTCTCACTCGCTTCAATATCCAAAATGGAAACATGTTTTGCATCCATTTCCATTTCTAGATTACTTTCCAATTGTTTCAATTCATCAATTAATTTTTGCTCAGTTGCTTCAACAAGCAATTTGACCTCGCTTAGAGATTCCTGAAATTTTGCTAAATTGATTGACCCATGCAAAGTGGTGGGTGACCACAACATGAGGGCTTCTCGAATTTCCTCCTTGAGACCAAGAATGAAGTGGTGAACAACAAACTCTTTCATCGAACTCAAATTTATAAAAGGTTTTCGCCTAACACTTAGTTTTTGAAAATTCCTTTGCATACTCCGCAATGGAATTAGATTGTTGATGCTTCACAAAGTGTTTCATCACACTAATATTGACGTTAGACTTTGAATTCAGAAATTTTCTCTCAAGATCTTCTTCAAACACCTGGGCCTCATCGTTTAAGTTCAGTATTTGGTTAGTAAATCCAGAGATAGGGGACTGTTGTGTTGTTAGTGTAGCAGTGTGAAAGGTACAAGAAGATAATTGTGTTAGATATGATGAAGAAACAAAGGCATTTTCAAGGGTGTAGTGTTAGAAATTGAAGTAGAAACAACTTGGTGAGATGAATTGAAGATGAGAGGTGTAATGTTTGGCTGATTTCCAGGTGAAACAAAGTAATTAGGTGCAGACCATGTGTAATTAGATATTGGAATCGGTGATGTAGTCATGAAAGCAAATGTTGGTGGTAAATAAGTGGACAAAGAACTAGTATTTTGGATATGGGAGTGTTGAATTGAAAAGTTAGATGAAGGAATTACCATCAATGAATCATATTCCCTTTCTCATGGTCGAAAGTCTCCGAGGAACGATGGCTTTGATACTCCTTTGTCACGATCTGGTTTCATGATTGTCGAAGCATCGAGACTTGGAGGATCTTGGGACTTAGCCATGACAGTATAATTATGAGGAAATGGGTTTGTAGCATTCATATAACTAGTCAAGCAAGGGTAATAACAAAGACATTCATGAATTGACATTGAACAAGATGAAAAAGAAATAACAGATAAGGACAGGATAAACGAAATGAAAGAAGAAGGAAAATTGATATTTCATTCCTTCCCCTCCTCTGAATACAAATGAGTGTATATATAGGAAATTATCCTAACATTTATAATTCCTACTAAAATCAAATTAACATTGCATTTGGAGTAAATTACTCTCATGTCATTTATTAGCTACTGTAAAGTCATTTATTAGCATTTGTGACATAATGATAGTAAAGTCTAGACTTGGCAAAGATGGCCTAGGCCCGCCCGCCACGGACTGGGCTTTGGGCTGCATTTTTGTAGCCCACTAAAACCTGGGCCTTTTTTGGCCCACGGCTACCGACCAAACCATGACATGACTTTTTTTTTTTTTTTTTTTAACAAAATGTTGCTACTTGTGGGTTATGAGGCTTGAACACAAGACTTGTAAGTAAATAAATAAGAGTTCAAACGAACTGAGCTACAACAACTGTTTATTTTTAATGCAATCTTCAATATAAAAATATATTTTTATACAAAAATATCATATGCTAATGTCCAGATTTAACTATTATAGTTGTAGTAAATAATAATTGTAGTTTGAAATTTCTTAATTGATGTGGTACATTAATAAGTCCCATAAAACAAGCTAATTGATTAAATAATGAGATATTGGGTAATGCCTAAAATCATGTCATGCAAATCTTCTGAAAATCAATTTAAATATTCAAAAGTGCTAAAATCTTGGCATCTCCAAGTTCCAACCGTGTAAATCTTGGGAATTAATTAGATATCTCTTGGAACAATATTTGTGGAGTCATGAATGCATTTTTAAAAGTTAAATAAATTATATTAATTTTAAAGTATAATTTTAAAAAATTAAATTTGATTATATACTTTGAAAGTAATTTATAATACTATTAAAATTTTAATTGATTGAGATATGTAGTTAATGTAGGTAATTAAAATTATTATTTATTATAAATTATTTTATTATTTTTAATATTTATTATTATTACTATTTTTGGTATAACAAGATTTTGTAAAAAAAAAAAATAGAGGAAAAGTTTCATGACCGTAGGCATTTACCAACCCGAGCCACGGACCTCACTTTAATAAATTTCGTCAAAACCGGATCATTTTAGCTTTTACCTTCTACCGCTTGCCACCTCTAGTAGTCATGTTTTGATTATGAATCTTTGGTTGTGCCTGTGCTCTCGATGCATGAAAACCTTTTATCTTAATCATATTTTGTGTATTTTATTAACCTTCATTTGAATAATGTATTTATTTCGATTGACAATTCTTACGCCCATTTAAGCATCAATTTAGAACACTATTATGAAATGCCCAGGTCTTGAATTGGGTAATAATCCCAACGGGCAACAGATAAAATTATTCCCAACACTTGGACCTTTCTTTGATATAAATTCTCTATTTCTAACGGACGTGGCAACAAATATTTTGAAAAGAAAAGAGGCCATGAGGAATGAAAATCTCCCTTTCGGTTTAAGAATGAAGAAGTAACTTGGCTAGAACATTGTAATACTTCAAAAAATTATTCTATATTTCAAGTTAAAAACAATGTTCAAATCTACATAAAGATGTTCATGTATATCCAAATGTCATTTAAAGATGGATGAAGTATATGAAGCAGAAGGAAGTATGCAGAAGAACATGAATTTGGCCCCTCTTACTTCAAGAATTATAAGCCACGATGGACTAAATAGAGAAATTTTGAGTCATGGTCAAGTAATAAGGGTAAATATACACATACACTATAGCTAACAGAGTTAAGATGGAAAATGAATTTTCACTTAAACTCAAAAATAATGCTACTTATCACATAATAATGGCTCGCATACACATACGCCAGATTTTTGGGCCCTACATGTCAAGTTTTGGCCCGCATTATGCGTGTGCACAGATTTGAACGTTATATATGTCTTTTTATGTGATAAGTAAGATTGTTGTAAACTCAATAACATAAATGTTGACTTTTGAAGCTGTAAAGTTTTACTTGAAATTTACCCTAACTTTAATATTACCATCAACATAAGAGTACAAAAAATTGTTCTACATTTACAAGGCCTTCACTTTTAAGGGCCGGAAAACAAATTAAATTAGAAACAAAGGGCAGTACCCTTTTAGTTCTAAAGAGAACATAAAATCATTGATCATTTCTATGGATTGAACTCAAAGCTTGTTCTTGTACCAGTAAACACCTTTGCTCTTGTCACCTTCCTCTGCCTCAACATAGAGACACTCCTTTGCCTCTCTCCACATTGCCTCGTAGAATGGAGTTCCATCATAATGGTAATAATCCCCCAATACCGGCTTTATGGCCTCAGTTGCCTCTTGAGCATGATAATGAGGAATGCTAGAGATCAAATGGTGGAGCACATGAGTATCTGCTATGTGATGGAACACTTTGTTTAGAATTCCATAGTCCCTATCCACCGTAGCTAAAGCTCCCCTCAACCAGTCCCACTCAGACGAATCATAGTGAGGCAACGAAAGGTGAGTGTGATGCAGTAGCGTGATCATCACAAGAAACCCGTTTACCACATGTAATGGAGCTCCATATACAAGCATTACCCATGAAAGTCCTTTTACTAGTGCAATCCGATATAGTCCATAACCAGCAGCAAGAAAACCAATGTCCGACAGCAAGATTTGAGCGCGCTCGCGTTGCGAGTAAATAGGACTATACGGGTCAAAATGAGATGCAAACCGGTCATAAGACCGTCCGGCTATGTTTACAATCAAGTACAAAGGCCATCCTAAAGTTAGAGTGAATGCAATAATGAAGAAGCGGCCAAGTGGGTTGTTGAAGTGATGGTAATATGATCTTATTGTGTTTTTGAATCTGGGGACATGGTTTTCGTCTCGGTCAAGAGAATTGGTGTTGGCGTGGTGGCGACGATGGCTAATTTTCCAGGAGAAATAAGGGACGAGGAGAAGAGAATGGAGAATGAAGCCAAGCGTGTCGTTTAGCAAGTGGTAGTCGCTGAAGGCGTGGTGGCCGCATTCATGGGCCACTACCCACACGGCGAACATGAAACAACCTTGGACGTAGACGTAGGCGGTCCAAGCGATGTAGGAGAGGGGTTTAGGGAGGAGGGGAATGTAGGTTGTGGAAATGTAGTAGAGGAGGAAGCAAACCGCGAGGTCGAAAAGGAGGTAGGAGAAAGAGCGGAGGAGGGAACGGTTGAAGCAATAGGGTGGAATAGCTTTTTTGATATCGGCGAGGGTAAATGGTGGTTTTTCATGAGGAACTCGACGGATAATATTATTGTTGTTATTGTCATTTTTCTCTGTATGCTTCTGGTGGTTGCCGACGGACATACGGCCACCTTTCCCCATTGTTGGATGGGATAATTATATTTGGCTTTGTTTGAGGAAATACAAGCTAGCTAGCTAGATAGCTAGTTCTCTCTACGTTTGTTGCTGGAGTTGGTTGATGTTAGGCTTAATTTGAAGTTCACAACCTTGGGTTGTAGTTATATATATATAGTTATATAGTTATATATATATGGCTTCTACTTGCATGTGTTGAGTGGAGAGTGAGTTTACTCACAAACTTCAAAAGACTCCCCGGTCAAATTAGTACAACAAAGTTGACTGACCATGCAGTACTGGAGCACGCCATTGCCCTCAATCAAATAATTTGTGGGAACATTATTCAGTTGGGAGATCAGGTCACGTGTGAAATAAGTTCAAACTAATAATTCATCCATTAAAATTATAAAATTATTACTAAAGCGCTGACACACACACACATATATATATATATATGAATCCTAGGTGATTTCATGCATCTAAACTTTATTTAAAGCATGCTACTTAATTTAATTACTTTTGGATAGCTTAAAAATTCATTAAAAGTTGTGCATTAAAATTATTTTTATTTTACTTTTTCATTTTAAATTTAACATTCTTCGACTCGAGTTCCAACTATGATTTCATGCATCTAAAAATTTAAAAAATGCTAAAAAAATAGAGAGATTAAAAAGATTACTATTAAAATTATATATATATATATATATATACATCAGCCAGAATCTTAGAGATTCGACATTAACAAATATATATATATATATGACTGCCCGATCTTAAGCTTCATTCCTAAGCTTAGACAGAATTATATACAACCGTCGTCTATACTTTTAGCGACGCTATATGTTGTCCGTCGCTAAAAGTATAAACGACGGTTGTATAACCGAACCGTCGCCGGATCCGTCGCTAAGGGGGGGTGAGCTTGGGTGAATTGGATAAGGGGTGAGCTTAAGATCCGGACTATATATATATATATATATATATATATATAAATTTAACCACCGAGTATTTTTAACAGTATTAACGGTAACAACTACGCCGTTATTTTTAAACAACTTATATTTGTCGTTTTCTTTATCCAATCGCTTTCGTTATGGGCCCACAAAAGATCAAGCGTTGCCGCATAAATATTCCCAAACAATGAAGAATATTCCACGACCAAACGAATATTTAACATAATAATGAATATTTTATAACCACTTGCTTATTTTGAAATATTTGCGTATTTTACCCATAACTATCCACATTAATCAAATCAACCCTTACTATTTCAAAATAATAAAATAGAAAATTAAATTTCATTAATAATAAGTTGGTTTTTTCTGACTTAGATCTTTCTTTTCTTCCTTTTCCTAATTGAGGCATCATCATTAACGTCTTTAATAGGAATGGTGGACAAAATTTTTGCCAAAGTGAAGTTTTAATACAACAACCAAAGACCCATGATGGCCACGTAAGTTTGATGCCATGAAGTCATAATTGGAAATGTCATCTGACAGATTGTCAAAGAACTTTAATGACCATAGAATGGTATGTACATGATAATGGAATTAGTAGCCGATAAGATTATCGAAGCCCAACGATAAACCATCATATGGAGGTATACCATTACACATGTGGGGAGCTTCAAAGATTTTTTCATGGTAAAACCAAATTGATAAATTTATAACACCAAGATGTGCATAAATTTGCCAAGGCTTCATCTTTGAGGTTGTTTCTTGACTTATCCTTATTTAGAAGCATTGGATGAAAATAGTCGAGGAAAGCGAGTTGATTCCCATAAGAAAATCATAGTTGATTCAAGAAATTTGTGTTTGATTTGATTCCCCGTAAAGCCTTCTCCAAGAGCCACACCCGGAAAACTTGTCATTACAACCATACAAATTTGATGAATCACGTCCTCCTCCAAGCCATAGTTGTATATGTTTGAGCTTCTTATGTTAAGATACCCAAAATAATGCAACACAAACAACGTGACCATTAATCTCCCGAGAATAACCACAGAAAAATTTGATGTTTGACTCTTTTTCATACAAAAAAGAGTCAAATATAAGCCCACAACTGAGACGGATGGAGAATGAACAATGTCTGGGGAACCCTTGACAATAAGTTTAGCAACACATACCATGACAACCAAACTATAAGCACCCACACCAACACTTGTGTGCCCATTCCACCTAAAGTCTTCCTCAACCATGCAACCAAATAACTTGGTTCCTTCCTTGTCATACCCATTTTGAGCATACCCCAAAATTAAAGTATTCAAGAAAATTGCCTCATTGGACTCCATCTCGCTATGAACAAGATATTGAGCCATCAACTCACCATTAACAACATCAAAGGAACACTCAACTAATTCCATCTTTCTAGACCCATAGATGAGATTTCCATCATCTTTTTTTTGACATGTAGCCAACCATGCTTAAACTTATCAAAATATGTGCCTTCCAAATATTCTCCACGTTTGCATCCCAATCTTTCTTTTTGGTTCCTCATCCTCATTTTCGTTCTTTAAGGCATAATGAATTTCCATATTTATGGGAACACCCTTCTCAATATTTTCCATTTTTCATCACAATTATTCCCATTTCTCATTTTGAGATTAATTTCAACGTAACCCTTTTACTCTCAATCTCATTTCCCCGGACCATTGTCGATAATAACAAAAGAGAGTCCAACAAACTAGTGTGATGATGATTGGAATCTTTGCCTCAAAATCATCATCGCATAATTCCATTGCTCTAAAAGAATGGGATATTTCGGGTTATATTTTGTCTTCTACGAGGAAGGACTAGGAAAAAGAATTACATATGTCACCATTCAAAAAAAGTCAAAATTTCCTTATAAGCCGTACCAAAAGAGTAGAGACCGATAGTGAAGAGGTAAGCGTATGTAAGACCCCAAATTTTTATAAATAAAGATGAATTTTTCTATAAATATTATTTTTGAATATTATGGAATAAATTTGATATAATGTTATAGTTGTGGGTAATATTTATAAATTTTGCAAAGTATGCAAGTTGTTATAAAATATTCGTTTGGTCGGGGAATATTCTTTTTGTTAGGGAATATTCGTGATAATGGCTCAATCATTGGTGGACCCCATAATGTAATTATCGGATTGAGAAAGCGACAAAAATATTTTATAAAAATAACGACGGAGGTGTTACCGTTAAAACTGTTGAACTACCCGGTGGTAAAAGTACAAGAATGTCTGGCGAAGTTGCATAAGAAGCACACAGTATTGATTATTGATGCTTACGTGAGAAGTCACTCAACTATGCTCAATTATTATTACAAGAATTCTTTGCGTCATATCTCTTATATTATTGATTCAATTATTGTCACAGTATCATCTGTATAATATGTTATGGTATTAAATCAATAATTGAGACGACAAGTTATAAATGATTAATAATTGTTGAAAGATTAATTATGTGTTGATGAAAAAAAAATGATTTGTGGTAAGTTTGATTATTTTATGGGGGCTCATATGTTATCATCTAAGAGTCTCTTCGTCAATAGTAATTACCTTCGTCAATAGTAATTACCCTTGTGAATAGTATTTACCTTCGTCAATAGTAATTACCTTCGTTAATAGTAATTACCCTTGTGAATAGTATTTACCTTCGTCAATAGTATTTACCTTCGTTAATAGTAATTACCTTTACCAGACGTCGAACCACTTGTCGTTTCACATTACAGGCGTCGAACCACTTGTCGTTTCACATTACAGGCGTCAAACCAGTCGTCAAGCCACTTGCCTTTTCACATCTAAGCGGTGCTAAGCTAGAAATCTTCTATAAATAGAGGCCTAGGGCTTCATTATTTTCACTTAATTCATTCAAGCTATAGAGAGAGAGAAAGTATAGAGAGAATAAGAGAGAAAGAAGAAGAGTATTTTGTTATTACACTGCTTTAAAGATTCAATCTCCTACCAAATGTAAAGGGTGTTATTCTTTCTTATTCATGAAGAGAATCTGTTGTTATTCCATTGCTTATTATTCGCATTGGAATAACTTTGTATACGTGGTTTACCCTATACTTGGTGACATTCTTCTATTATTCATTGGAACATCCATGCTCAGCAGTGTTTTACACCGGATTCGGTTCCGCTTTATTATTCTCATTGGAACATCACATGCATGTGTTTTACCGGACTGGTTAAAATCTTTATTATTACATTGTTGGAATATCCTATCTCGTGTGTTTTACACGGATCCGGGTTCCATCTTTATTATTCATTGGAACATCCCGCTCGGTGTGAATTTCACCGACCGGTTCCGATTCTTTATTATTCTCGCTGAATAACACATCTGTGCGGTTTATCGCATGCATGGTGATTTCTTTTGTTATTCCATTCTTTATTATACCCGGTTGGTTAAAACTTTGACTTCTATATTCCATGAAATTAGTGGAATATCCTTGATATTTGCGTTTCATCCAAAGATCTTTTCATGAAAATATTCTTCCGATCATTCTTGAATTTTACTCTCACAAAACAAAGATCGTGTTGATAATTTGGAAGTTAATAATTCCCCGGATAAAATAATTCTTGAACTTGTTTTATTGAATTCTTATATCATTGTCATCATCCTCATGTTTATATTTTTTAAAGTCATCCATGGCTTTGTAGTGCATAGATGGACTTGGTATGATTATGACGAGAGACTATTCGATTGTAATCATGGACCGTAATGTTACAAATGATGTGGTAAAAATCCTCATTGGTCAGTAGTGCATTGATGGATGATTGTTGGCATGATCATGACCATTAATGAATACACAAATATTCTTCGCCCGTAGTGCATGAATAATTGTGGTCGTGATACTAAAGAATATCCTTGGCCAGTAGTGTAGGGGTGATTCGATGATGTGGAATATTTATTAAAGCCGAGTCTCGCTATAATGATGATGAAAAACCTTTTAAAACCTAAAAGATAGTAGACTTTATTTTCTACTTGACTCTTTTTAATGGATTACATATTCACCGCAGATTAAACCGGTTGTCTATTGTATTTTATCGGTTTAACATTGTTGAAGACTATTGATAATTTATTCGCATTATCTTAGTCATAATATTTCATTGGGCTAGTTGAGCTCACCCTTTCTTTTTCACCGCTTTCTTCTGTGAAATGAGAATATAGCCGGGACGAGTCGGGAAACGAAAGTGATGGTCCTGAAGATAGCATTAGTAGTCCTCACTATTACGTGAAATAGTGTGATAATAATTGTAATGAGGACTCCTTTTTTGAGTTTGTATAATATCTAGTAGACAATATTTGTATTTAAACTCACGAGTTTATGTCGTATTGCATACCTACAGCTTATGTTAGTAAGTTGTATTTAAATTACATACCATGTAAGTGGCGACCCAAGATGGGTGATGTATACCTAATTTTGGGGCGCCACGGTTAGTATCGAGCTTAGGATATGATCCTGCTAAGATGTGAGAATAGTACTAAGAGGGAGAGACAGGGAATACCTTTCGCTAGTATGACCTACCTAAGTTTATGTGCTATTTTATCGGTTGGTCAGAAGATAGGGATAATTTGTTACATGTCAATTAACCTTTTGTTTTGTGGCAGTATCTGAAAATGACATCTGAGAATGTTGAGAATAGCAATGGAGCGCAGGCGATCGTTGATTCACCACATATCAATAATCAAGATAATGTGCATCAGGAAGGCGACAATCCTCATGCAAACAACAACACTGACCAAATGATGAATGATCAAATGTTCAGAGGCTTTACGTAATTTATGCAACAAAGAAAGTAGAGCGACTTCGCCCAAAACGTAGGTGGAAACACGGAAAACTCTCTGCGGTCACCGCTAAACAATTCAAGGCTGGGACCACCGGAGTTTAAGGGAGAGCCAAAACCACTTCGGCTAAGCGTGGATAAAGCGATTACTAAGATATTTGATGTCTTGGGATGCTCCAAGGAGCAAAAGGTTCCCTTTGCCGCCTTTTATGTTGCGCGAGAGGCGGATTCATTGGTGGGAATCCAGAAACGTACTCAACTTTCTTTGTCATCAAGATATCTTGGGAGAAGTTCCAGAGGCATTCAACGACAAATACTTTTCCGAAAGTATTTGCCACATGAAGGGAGGTGGAATTTATCAAGTTGGAACAAAACAATATGACCGTGTCGCAATACGAGGCAAAATTTGCGGAGTTATCACGGTTCGTCCCCACTTGGTGGATAATGAAGAGAGAATGGAGCTTAATGTTTTTAAGAGGTTTGAAGTCGGAGATACGTCAACATCTTATTTTTCATAAACCGTGTTTATATTCAGATGTTGTAAATAGGGCTCGATTAGTGGAACGCGATAATGAGTCAACACAACTAAAGAGAGCGTAAGCAAAATTATAATACCAATGAGAGTAGTCATCAAGCGGTGACAACAAGCGTGGATGGAATCAACAGGCGGATATGGTAACCACTTGCCGGTGGTAATCGGTACAAAACAATAAGAATGGACATTTCAAGAAACGGAGATTCAACAATGGTGGAAAGACGCCAAAGACCAAAGACCCATTGTTAAGGAAGGAGAAAGACCACCTATCATATGCTTCAAATGCGGAGGAGAGGGACATCATCAAATCAAACCGCCATATGCAGTCAAAGCATGTTATAATTGTGGAAGAGAAGGTCACTTAGCTCGATTTTGTCGTTTACCAAAGACAAATTCAGCTAGGATGGAGGCACCAAAGGCCATCCCAGAAAATTCAAAACCCAGAGTGCAAGGGAGAGCGTTTGTTGTGATGACCTCCCAAAGAGCAAGGAATCCGAATGAGGTCATCACGGTAAGCTTATCATAAACTCTAATGAAGTCTATACTTTATTTGATACCGTTCTACCCATTCTTTTATTTCTCCTACTTGCGCCATCGATTAAATTTGATTAGGAGAAATTAGACTTTGACTTATCTGTGGAAACTCCGTTGGGAGAAACCTTCATTACATCCATCGCTTATAAGTCTTGTTTGGTTCAAATCGGTACCCTCACATTACCTCGGGTCGATCTTATTTCATTAAAAATACTTGCATTTGACGCGTGATTCTAGGATTGATTGGTTAACTACTTATCATGCAAAATTGATTATTTTCGTAAGGTTGTTAGCTTTCATATTCCTAATCAACCTATTATGCTAATTCAAACGACCAAACCATTAAAATCAATCACGGTCATCTCAAGCCATAAAGCTATTCGTTTATTGAAAACGGATGTCAAGCTTTCTTAGCTCATGTCACGATTTAAATAAAAATACGCCAGTTTAAACGATATTCCTATTGTTAATAAATTTCCGACGTATTCCCAAAAAGAACTTCTGGCCTACCCCAGAGGCGTGAAATTGAATTTTGTATCGACCTTGAACCCCAGACAAAACCTATTTCCAAAGCCCCATATCGAATGGCTCCTATTGAACTTCGTGGAGTTAAAGACCCACTGCGCAGGAATTGTTAGACATTGGCTTTATTCGTCCCTAGTACTTCTCCTTTGGGTGCTCTCTGTTCTATTCGTGAAGAAGAAAGATGGGAGTATGCGACTTTGTATTGATTATCGGAGTTGAATCATGTCACCATCAAAAATAGGTATCCATCGCCACGTATTGATGACCCTGTTTGACCGATTGCAAGGAGCCAAATTCTTTTCAAAGATTGATCTTCGTTAGGATATCACCAATTAAAGATTAGAATCGTGACATTCCAAAGACGGCTTCCGGAACTCCTAAGACGGGCATTATGAATTCCTAGTCATGTCCTTTGGATTGACTAATGCTCCCGCCGCCTTCATGGATATGATGAACCGAGTATTCAAGGAATATTTAGATCACTTTGTGGTCTTCTTTATTGATGACATCCTTATTTATTCCAAAAGCCGTGAAGATCATGAGCAACACTTGAGGTCGACACTTCAAAAGCTTCGTGAATATAAGCTTTTATGCCAAGTTGAAGAAATGCGAGTTCGTCAAGAAGAAGTAGCATTCCTTGGGCACGATGGTATCAAGTCATGGAATATCCGCTGACCCAAAGAAAGATCAAGCTATTCAAAGTGGGAACAACCTAAATCGATGACCAAGCACGTAGCTTTCTCGGTTTAGCTAGTTATTATAGGAGATTCGTGGAAGGATTTTCTCGAATCGCTACTCCATCGACTCTCGGTGACTCGGAAAGATACAAAGTTCTATTGGAGCTAAGAATGTGAGAAGAGTTTTCAAGAACTCAAGAGGAGACTTATTTCAAAGACCCTGCTCGACAATACCATCCGGCTCGGAGGATTTGTCATCTCACAATGATGCCGAGCAAAGGGTTGGGATGTGTTCTTATGAAACATGGAAAAGTTATAGTTTATGCCTCGCGACAACTCAAAGAATATGAGAGGAATTATCCTACTCATGATCTAGAGTTGGCAGCTGTTGTTTTTGCACTTAAAATTTGGAGGCATTACTTGTATGGGGAGAAAGTGGAGATCTTTACGGATCATAAAAGCCTCAAATATTTCTTCACTCAAAAGGAACTCAACACGCGACAATGACGTTGGCTTGAATCTGTTGAAAGATTATGATCATACCATCCAATACCATCCCGAAAAGCGAACGTGGTAGCTGACGCATTGAGTAGAAAATCATATGCAAGTACGAGTGCGATATTGTCAACGCAAAGGCCCATTTTGTGTGACTTGCAAAGGATGGAGATAGAGTTAAAGACTCCAGGGACGCGTGTGATGATAGCGAGTATACGAGTAGAACCGACTTTAATCGATAAAGTTAAAGTCGCCAAGCTACTGAGACCGGAGCCGATGCGTATGAGGAAAAAAAGTGCAAGAAGGTGCTACGCGGAAGCAAGAATCGATGAAGAAGAAATACTTGAAGTCAACTCCGGACTTTGTGTTCCTAACGACCCTGATTTAAAGTATAATATCATGATGGAGGCGCACAACACACCATTTGCAATCCATCTCAGGAGTACCAAAATGTATCATGATATTCGCCATACATTTTGGTGGAGCAATATGAAGAGAGAGATAACGCCGCTTATCTCACTTGTCTAACTTGTCAACGAAAGTTAAAGCGGAGCATCAAGTACCAAAAGGTCCATTGCAACCACTTGAAATTCCGAATGGAAGTGGGAGCACATTACCATGGATTTCGATTCACGGTCTTCCTAAGGTTTCTCAAGGCATTAATGCGATTTGGGTCATTGTTGATAGATTGACCAAGTCTCGCTCATTTCTTCTTACCGACACGAGGAGCTTATACACTTGAACGTCTTGCTCAGTATGTACATAAACGAGATTGTAAGATCGCATGGTATGCCAGTATCCATAGTTTTCGATCGAGACCCAAGATTCACTTCACGATTTTGGGTCATTTGCAAACAACTATGGGCGCAGACTTACGATTTAGCTTCGGCTAAGATATCATCCTCGCACGGACGGACAATGGAGAGGACTATTCAAACTCTTCAAGATCTATTAAGACTCTGTGTCCTTGATTTCAAGGGAGTTGGGACAAGTTCTTACCATTGGTGGAGTTTTCCTACAACAAGCTTATCAAGCAAGTATTGGCATGGCTCCATTCGAGCGTTGTATGAAAGAAAGTGTCGCTTTCCAAGATATCTTTGGGATGAGGTGGGTGAAGCAACGTTGTTGGGACCGGAGTTGGTACGATATGACTACGTAAAAGATTCAAACGATCCGACAACGTATAAAAACCTCACAAAATCGATAAAAGAGTTATGCCGATCTTCATCGAAAGGACGTGGAATTCGATATAGGAGATCGTGTGTCATAAGAGTCGCTCCATGGAAAGGAGTTACAAGATTTGGAAAGAGAGGAAAACTTAATCCTCGATTCATCTGGTCCATTTTAATCCTCGATCGAGTAGGAATCGTGGCCTATAGACTCGCTTTTCGCCAAATATGTCTCGTGTTCATAACGCTTTTTCACATATCTATGTTACGTAAATATGTGAAAGACCCGAACCATATTATTGAGTTAGAACCAGGACGAAATAGCGGAAGATTTGACGTATGAAGAGGTTCCTGTTCAAATTTTGGATAAGAAGGAACATATTCTACGCCCAAGGTTATACCTCAAGTCAAAGTTTTGTGGAGGAACCACGATGTTGAGGAAATGACTTGGAGTTAGAATCAAATGAAATCAAGGTATCCTTACCTCTTCGACATACCTGTATCGTACCCTAATTTCGAGGGCTTAAATTTCATAAGAAGGGAGGTGTAAGACCCAAATTTTTATAAATAAAGATGAATTTTTCTATAAATATTATTTTGAATATTATGGAATAAATTTGATATAATGTTATAGTTGTGGGTAATATTTATAAATTTTGCAAAGTATGCAAGTTGTTATAAAATATTCGTTTGGTTTGGGAATATTCTTTTGTTAGGAATATTCGTGACAACGGCTCAATCATTGGTGGACCCTATAATGTAATTATTGTTTGATTGAGAAAACGACAAAAATATTTTATAAAAATAACTACGGAGGTGTTACCGAATTAAAACCGTTGAACTACCCGGTGGATAAAAGTACAAAGAATGTCTGGCGTAGTTGCACAAGAAGAGTATTACCAGATTGATTATCGATGCTTACGTGAGAAGTCACTCACTATGCTTTCAATTATTGTATTCAAGAATTCTTTGCGTCATATCTCTTATATTATTGATTCAATTATTGTCACAAGATCATCCGTATAATATGTTATGGTATTAAATCAATAATTGAGACGACAAGTTATAAATGATTAATAATTGTTGAAAGATTAATTATGTGTTGATGAAAAAAAATGATTTGTGGTAAGTTTGATTATTTTATGGGGGCTCATATGTCATCATCTAAGAGTCTCTTCGTCAATAGTAATTACCTTCGTCAATAGTAATTACCCTTGTGAATAGTATTTACCTTAAATCAATAAGTAATTACCTTCGTTAATAAGTAATTACCCTTGTGAATAGTATTTACCTTCGTCAATAGTATTTACCTTCGTTAATAGTAATTACCTTTACCAGACGTCGAACCACTTGTCGTTTCACATTAAAGCGCCGAACCACTTGTCGCTTCACATTACAAAAGCGCCAAACCGATTAATCAAGCCACTTGCTTTTTTTCACACTAAGGCGGTGCTAAGCTAGAAATCTTCTATAAATAGAGGCCTAGGGCTTCATTATTTTTTTCACTTAATTCATTCAAGCTATAGAGAGAGAAAGTATATAGAGAATAAGAGAAAGAAGAAGAGTATTTTGTTACTACACCGTCTCTGCAGATTCAATCTCCTACCAAATAAAGGGTGTTATTCTTTCTTATTCATGAAGAGAACTGTTGTTATTCCATTGCTTATTATTCATTGGAATAACTTTTGTATAACGTGGTTTACCCTATACTTGGTGACATTCTTCTATTATTCTCATTGGAACATCCATGCTCTGTGTGTTTTACAGGACACGGTTAAAATCTTTATTATTCATTGGAACATCACATGCGTGTGTTTTACACCGGACTGGTTACATCTTTATTATTACATTGGAATATCCTATCGTGTGTTTTACACCGGATCTGGTTCCATCTTTATTATTCATTGGAACATCATCCCGCTTGTGTGAATTTCACGACCGTTCCGTTCTTTATTATTACATTGGAATAACATGTCTGGTGCGCCTATCGCATGCATGGTGATTTCTTTTGTTATTCCATTCTTTATTATACCCAAATTGGTTAAAACTTTGACTTCTATATTCCATGAAATTAGTGGAATATCCTTGATATTCGCGTTTCATCCAAAGATCTTTTCATGAAAATATTCTTCCGATCATTCTTGAATTTTACTACAAAACAAGAGATCATGTTGATAATTTGACGTTAATAATTCCCCGGATAAAATAATTCTTGAACTTGTTTTATTGAATTCTTATATCATTGTCATCATCCTCATGTTTATATTTTTTAAAGTCATCTCGTGGCTGTAGTGCATAGATGGACTTGGTATGATTATGACTGAGAGACTATTCGATTGTAATCATGGACCGTAATGTTACAAATGATGTGGTAAAAATCCTCAATTGGTCAGAGTGCATTGATGGACGATTGTTGGCATGATCATGACCATTAATGAATACACAAATATTCTTGGCCCGTAGTGCATGAATAATTGTGGTCGTGATACTAAAGAATATCCTGGTCAGTAGTGCGGGGTGATTCAATGATGTGGAATATTTATTAAAGTCGAGTCTCGGCTATATAAAGTTGATGAAAAACCTTTTAAAACCTAAAAGATAGTAGATTTTATTTTCTACTTGACTCTTTTAATGGATTGCGATATTCAGCGCAGATTAAACCGGTTGTCTATTGTATTTTATCGGTTTAACATTGTTGAAGACTATTGATAATTTATTACGCATTATCTTAGTCATAATATTTCTTACCGGGCTAGTTGAGCTCTCACCCTTTCTTTCCTTTATTCTCTTCAGAAATGAGAATATAAATTGGGACGAGTCTGGGAAACGAGTGATGGTCCACGAAGATAGCATTAGTAGTCCTCACTATTACGTGAAATAGTGTGATAATAATTGTAATGAGGACTCCTTTTTGAGTTTGTATAATATCTAGTAGACGATATTTGTATTTAAACTCATGATTTTATGTCATATTGTACCACGACGCTTATGTTAGTAAGTTGTATTTAAATTCTGTACCATGTAAGTGGCGACCCAAGATGGGTGATGTATACCTAATTTTGGGGGCGTCACAGCTTAAATTCTTGAAAATATCCCACCATCTGCTGAAAAGAGAGTCCTAGTTATAACTACAATTTGTACTAGCAGCAACCTTGTAGTTGTTAGATTTAAAGCATTTTTTGTGACATGTTTCCACATCGATGACCTTATCATCTATTACAGTTTTGCGTCCTTCCCTTCCATCAATATTTGTTGACTATTCTCACTCGCTTCAATATCCAAAATGGAAACATGTTTTGCATCCATTTCCATTTCTAGATTACTTTCCAATTGTTTCAATTCATCAATTAATTTTGCTCATTGCTTCAACAAGCAATTTGACCTCGCCAGAGATTCTCGAAATTTTGCTAAATTGATTGACCCATGCAAAGTGGTGGGTGACCACAACATGAGGGCTTCTCGAATTTCCTCCTTGAGACCAAGAATGAAGTGGTGAACAACAAACTCTTCACTGAACTCAAATTTATAAAAGGTTTCTGCCCAACACTTAGTTTTTGAAAATTCCTTTGCATACTCCGCAATGGAATTAGATTGTTGATGCTTCACAAAGTGTTTCATCACACTAATATTGACGTTAGACTTTGAATTCAGAAATTTTCTCTCAAGATCTTCTTCAAACACCTGGGCCTCATCGTTTAAGTTCAGTATTTGGTTAGTAAATCCAGAGATAGGGGACTGTTGTGTTGTTAGTGTAGCAGTGTGAAAGGTACAAGATGATAATTGTGTTAGATATGATGAAGAAACAAAGGCATTTTCAAGGGTGTAGTGTTAGAAATTGAAGTAGAAACAACTTGGTGAGATGAATTGAAGATGAGAGGTGTAATGTTTGGCTGATTTTCAGGTGAAACAAAGTAATTAGGTGCAGACCATGTGTAATTAGAGATTGGAATCGGTGATGTAGTCATGAAAGCAAATGTTGGTGGTAAATAAGTGGACAAAGAACTAGTATTTTGGATATGGGAGTGTTGAATTGAAAAGTTAGATGAAGGAATTACCATCAATGAATCATATTCCCTTTCTCATGGTCGAAAGTCTCCGAGGAACGATGGCTTTGATACTCCTTTGTCACGATCTGGTTTCATGATTGTCGAAGCATCGAGACTTGGAGGATCTTGGGACTTAGCCATGACAGTATAATTATGAGGAAATGGGTTTGTAGCATTCATATAACTAGTCAAGCAAGGGTAAAAACAAAGACATTCATGAATTGACATTGAACAAGATGAAAAAGAAATAACAGATAAGGACAGGATAAACGAAATAAAAGAAGAAGGAAAATTGATATTTCATTCCTTCCCCTCCTCTGAATACAAATGAGTATACATATAGGAAATTATCCTAACATTTATAATTCCTACTAAAATCAAATTAACATTGCATTTGGAGTAAATTACTCTCATGTCATTTATTAGCTACTGTAAAGTCATTTATTAGCATTTGTGACATAATGATAGTAAAGTCTAGACTTGGCAAAGATGGCCTAGGCCCGCCGCCACTTGACCGGGCTTTAAATTTTGCATTTTGTAGCCCACTAAAAACTGGCCTTTTTGGCCCGCCTACCAAACCGCGACTGCCGACTTTTTTTTTTTTTTAACAAAATATTACTACTTAAGGTTATGAGGCTTGAACACAAGACTTGTAAGTAAATAAATAAGAGTTCAAAACGAACTGAGCTACAACAACATTTATTTTAATGCAATCTTCAATATAAAAAATATATTTTTATACAAAATATCATATGCTAATAACAAGTATTTAACTATTATAGTTGTAGTAAATAATAATTGTAGTTTGAAATTTCTTAATTGATGTGGTACATTAATAAGTCCCATAAAACAAGCTAATTGATTAAATAATGAGATATTGGGTAATGTCTAAAATCATGTCATGCAAATCTTACGAAAATCAATTTAAATATTCAAAAGTGCTAAAATCTTGGCATCTCCAAGTTCCAAACTGTAAATCTTGGGAATTAATTAGATATCTCTTGGAACAATATTTGTGGAGTCATGAATGCATTTTTAAAAGTTAAATAAATTATATTAATTTTAAAGTATAATTTTAAAAAATTAAATTTGATTATATACTTTGAAAGTAATTTATAATACTATTAAAATTTTAATTGATTGAGATATGTAGTTAATGTAGGTAATTAAAATTATTATTTATTATAAATTATTTTATTATTTTTAATATTTATTATTATTACTATTTTTGGTATAACAAGATTTTGTAAAAAAAAAAAATAGAGGAAGAAGCCCGCGGACCGGGCCGGCCCAACCCGAGCCACGGACCTCACTTTAACAGCCCGTCAAAACCCGGATCATTTTAGCCCGGCCCCGGCCCGTTTGCCACCTCTAGTAGTCATGTTTTGATTATGAATCTTTGGTTGTGCCTGTGCCTCTGATGCATGAAAACCTTTTATCTTAATCATATTTTGTGTATTTTTATTAACCTTCATTTGAATAATGTATTTATTTCGTTGACAATTCTTACGCCCATTTAGCACTGTTTCCAGAACACTATTATGAAATGCCCAGGTCTTGAATTGGGTAATAATCCCAACGGGCAACAGATAAAATTATTCCCAACACTTGGACCCTTCTTTGATATAAATTCTCTATTTCTAACGGACGTGGCAACAAATATTTTGAAAAGAAAAGAGGCCATGAGGAATGAAAATCTCCCTTTCGGTTTAAGAATGAAGAAGTAACTTGGCTAGAACATTGTAATACTTCAAAAAATTATTCTATATTTCAAGTTAAAAACAATGTTCAAATCTACATAAAGATGTTCATGTATATCCAAATGTCATTTAAAGATGGATGAAGTATATGAAGCAGAAGGAAGTATGCAGAAGAACATGAATTTGGCCCCTCTTACTTCAAGAATTATAAGCCACGATGGACTAAATAGAGAAATTTTGAGTCATGGTCAAGTAATAAGGGTAAATATGTACATACACACTATAGCTAACAGAGTTAAGATGGAAAATGAATTTTCACTTAAACTCAAAAATAATGCTACTATCACATAATGGTGGGCCACATATACACATCGCGTCAGATATTTGTAGTACCTACATGTCATGCTTTTTGTTCCACATTACGTGTGTACAGATTTGAACATTATATAAGCCTTTTTTATGTGATAGTAGCATTGTTGTAAACTCAATAACATAAATGTTGACTTTTGAAGCTGTAAAGTTTTACTTGAAATTTACCCTAACTTTAATATTACCATCAACATAAGAGTACAAAAAAATTGTTCTACATTTACAAGGCCTTCACTTTTAAGGGCCGGAAAACAAATTAAATTAGAAACAAAGGGGCAGTACCCTTTTAGTTCTAAAGAGAACATAAAATCATTGATCATTTCTATGGATTGAACTCAAAGCTTGTTCTTGTACCAGTAAACACCTTTGCTCTTGTCACCTTCCTCTGCCTCAACATAGAGACACTCCTTTGCCTCTCTCCACATTGCCTCGTAGAATGGAGTTCCATCATAATGGTAATAATCCCCCAATACCGGCTTTATGGCCTCAGTTGCCTCTTGAGCATGATAATGAGGAATGCTAGAGATCAAATGGTGGAGCACATGAGTATCTGCTATGTGATGGAACACTTTGTTTAGAATTCCATAGTCCCTATCCACCGTAGCTAAAGCTCCCCTCAACCAGTCCCACTCAGACGAATCATAGTGAGGCAACGAAAGGTGAGTGTGATGCAGTAGCGTGATCATCACAAGAAACCCGTTTACCACATGTAATGGAGCTCCATATACAAGCATTACCCATGAAAGTCCTTTTACTAGTGCAATCCGATATAGTCCATAACCAGCAGCAAGAAAACCAATGTCCGACAGCAAGATTTGAGCGCGCTCGCGTTGCGAGTAAATAGGACTATACGGGTCAAAATGAGATGCAAACCGGTCATAAGACCGTCCGGCTATGTTTACAATCAAGTACAAAGGCCATCCTAAAGTTAGAGTGAATGCAATAATGAAGAAGCGGCCAAGTGGGTTGTTGAAGTGATGGTAATATGATCTTATTGTGTTTTTGAATCTGGGGACATGGTTTTCGTCTCGGTCAAGAGAATTGGTGTTGGCGTGGTGGCGACGATGGCTAATTTTCCAGGAGAAATAAGGGACGAGGAGAAGAGAATGGAGAATGAAGCCAAGCGTGTCGTTTAGCAAGTGGTAGTCGCTGAAGGCGTGGTGGCCGCATTCATGGGCCACTACCCACACGGCGAACATGAAACAACCTTGGACGTAGACGTAGGCGGTCCAAGCGATGTAGGAGAGGGGTTTAGGGAGGAGGGGAATGTAGGTTGTGGAAATGTAGTAGAGGAGGAAGCAAACCGCGAGGTCGAAAAGGAGGTAGGAGAAAGAGCGGAGGAGGGAACGGTTGAAGCAATGGGGTGGAATAGCTTTTTTGATATCGGCGAGGGTAAATGGTGGTTTTTCATGAGGAACTCGACGGATAATATTATTGTTGTTATTGTCATTTTTCTCTGTATGCTTCTGGTGGTTGCCGACGGACATACGGCCACCTTTCCCCATTGTTGGATGGGATAATTATATTTGGCTTTGTTTGAGGAAATACAAGCTAGCTAGCTAGATAGCTAGTTCTCTCTACGTTTGTTGCTGGAGTTGGTTGATGTTAGGCTTAATTTGAAGTTCACAACTTTGGGTTGTAGTTATATATATATAGTTATATAGTTATATATATATGGCTTCTACTTGCATGTGTTGAGTGGAGAGTGAGTTTACTCACAAACTTCAAAAGACTCCCTGGTCAAATTAGTACAACAAAGTTGACTGACCATGCAGTACTGGAGCACGCCATTGCCCTCAATCAAATAATTTGTGGGAACATTATTCAGTTGGGAGATCAGGTCCACGTGTGAAATAAGTTCAAACTAATAATTCATCCATTAAAATTATAAAATTATTACACACACACACACACATATATATATATATATATATATATATATATATATATATATATATATATGTCGAACGTCAGTAAATCATAATACAGAATCATCATTTATAATCCTGCCTCGCAGGCCTACGACGACAGTTAAAAAGCATTTTATTTTCGTCATTACTAAAGCAGTATACACGCAGCACTATCTGATAAAAAACGAAATATATATATATATATATATTAAATATGTTACAAAATTAAGTATACATTCAAAAAAAGAGTCAATTTAGGTGTTCTTAATTTGTGTACAAGTTAGGATAGTCTACTAGTCAGAATCATTTGCAAAATGGAGCAAGTACATACTAGCGAATGGTATTAAATTACAAAGCCAGTTTTAATACTATTAGTTGATTCGAACTTTCATAGGAAATTCATTAATCGTTGGTAAGCATGCCTTATATAGAAAGAGGCTGACAACCACCACTCTTGACTTTTTTTTTTTTAGCTATATTTGACTGAAATTTAACATTCTTGACTTCAGCAGAAATGAATCCTATGATTTCATGCATCTAAACTTTATTTAAAGCATGCTACTTAATTTAATTAATTTTGGATAGCTTAAAAAGAAAAAGTGTGCATTAAAATTATTTTTATTTTACTTTCATTTTCGTTCGTGTTTTTCTGAGTTCCAACATAGCCGAAATTTAAAAAGAAAAAAAATAGAGAGATTCGATTACTAACAAATATATATATATATATATATATATATATATATATATATCTGGCCCAGGATCTTAAGTTCATTTTTCTTTAATGACAGAGCAGAAGCTGCGGTTGATTCATACAACCGTCGTCTATACTTTTAGCGACGCTATATGTTGTCCGTCGCTAAAAGTATAAACGACGGTTGTATAACCGAACCGTCGTCGGGTCCGTCGCTAAGGGGAGGTGAGCTTGGATGAATTGGATAAAGGGGTGAGCTTAAGATCCGGATATATATATATATATATATATATATATATATATATAAATTTATGAAAAGATTTATTTTGGAGCTTTGAAATTCGGATGCACTAAATGAGTGAAGATTGACCAAATCCCTGGAGGTGGAACCCCCTGTTGCGATATCTTTAGGGAAGTAGGTAGTCCAACATACTTATTGAGTTGATGATTGTTGAATAAAGTGGAAATTATTGAGATATTTTAGATGAATCCTATATCAAATAAATTTTTGAGTATAGGTATAAATAAATTAATAAGTATTGTGGAGTCATTAATGATTGTGCAAATCTATTACACCCCCAATGGAAGTGGTTAGTATGAAGTTTATTTTGGAGTAAGTTGGTCAATTGACCAATAGAATACTGACACTTACCAAACATTATGTGTGTGTATATATATATATATATATATATATATATATATATATATATATTTGAGCTTTTCAAGTCATATATATTTTATTAATTTCATGTATGGATAAAACTACATGTACCAGAAGAAATTTTGGAACAAAATGTACTGATGCAACTTTTCTTAATAAAATCTTTGAAAGTTGCATCCGTTGGAACAAAACAAGTTCGACATATGCAACATTTTCCTATTATGCACCATCGTTAAACTTTGCATGTGTGCTATTTTTTAAAAATTTCTTTGGGTGCCTCTATCTTTAATATAGCACATATAAACGTATACCTGCTTAAGCTCCGTGATTAATATGGTAAAATTTTCTTTTCCTAATTTCAGGCAAGCCAATAAACCCAAGAAAATGGGTGCAGGTGGGCGTATGTCAGCTCCCCCTAATGCCAACAAGAAGACCCAAGCCGAAGCCCTTCGCCGCGCCCCTCACAACAAACCTCCCTTCACCATTGGAGATCTTAAAAAAGCCATTCTGATGTGTTAAAATATGAATCGCAAATGAGCGTTGTCGAATTGAAAAATGCAGAAAAGATGCGTCGATTCACGTAGAGACTAAATTAATTTTTAATATATCTTTAATTAATATTTTAGGCAAATTAGAAACAAAAATGGTGGAGAAGATTTTTAACTAAATTATGCAAACTATTAATTAATGACAAAAACTATTAATGAGAAAAGATACCTAGGAATTAGAATCCACCAAATATTAACATAATAAATAATTTCTTATTTCCTAAATCAATTCCCAAATTATTTTTCCTTCCCTTTAAAAATAATGATTCATATAATTAATATGGTCAAGCATAAGTTATGAAAAATTCACAGATTAACTATAACTTATCAAAACCTCGCAATCAATATAAAAATTATATGCAATTTATACGGAGAAAAATATGAAGGTGAAAATAATTAGGCATTAATTTAGGAAAGGAAAGAAAATATTTTTATGAAATATTTAGTTTCATCATAATCCTAGGTATTAGAAATTTAGCTAGCCATAGAATTAAAAACAAAAACAAATAATATTAGTACTACTATTCGCATGAAATAAGAACAATAATTAAAAAGAGAATTTTTATTATATAAATAAAAGAAAGTGACAAATACTCCCCATTGTAAGTTTCACAACCGATTGGAATAAGAGAAAGGACAAACTTTAAATATCTTACTCCTTCCTACACTAGTGAAAAACTGAGAAAAAGAAAATAACAAGTGGTCCCTTTTTCTCTAAAACAAGAGGCCTATATATAGGAAAAATAACTTTGAACCCTAATTTAGATTCATTGAACTTGGACACTTTTGTTCCTTTTCTATGTAGGATTCAATTTCCTAGATCAACTTCTCAAAAAGATCTTCTATGTAAGACCCCAAATAATTAATAAATAAAATTTATTTTCCTCTATTATTTTTTTTAATTAGTAAGGGTTGATTTGATTAATGTAGTTAGTTATGGGTAAAATGCATGTAAATATTTTAAATAAGCGGTGGTTATAAAATATTTATTTTTGTCTGAAATATTCGTTTGGTCGTGGAATATTCTTACCGTGGGGAATATTAAATTTACCGTAGTTAATTGTGTGGGCCCCATAACGAAAAGCGATTGGATGAAGAAAACGACAAATATAAGTTGTTTAAAAATAACTGGCGTAGTTGTTCTGAATTAACATTGTTGGAATACCCGGTGGTTAAAACACAAGAATATGCGTTGTTGCACAAAGAAGATACGCAGTATTGCACCAATTATTGAAGGCACTACTCAATAATGGTTACGATGAATTCTCATTTATTATTTTATTTTATTGATTCAATAATTGCTTTGCATTGATATTTTATATTGTCGTTGTTTCAATAATTGTCATTACACGTATTTTCCATTATCGAGCAATAATTCATATTATCTGAATAATATTATTAAATAACATTATCGACAAATGTTCAGAAAGTTACATACAAGGAGAGGTTTGTCATCTAAATTAATTGCTTACCAAAGAAGAGAGATCCTTATTGGAAAGCCCCTCTATCCCAGGAGGCTGCTGGTTGTCAATAATGTAATATTATTTATGAATAATTAATTATTGATTTATATGATGAGGAAAATATTGATTTTATGAGGATATAGATGGAGAAAATTTTTAATGCGACAATTGTTGAAAATTAATATTTTTTTTTTTTACGATAAAATAATTCATTTAAATATATTATTTTAATAATATATTAACGATGATATTTTTACAATGAGGAAGAGTATTTTTGTGGCATTAAATGTTTAACACATGTTTTGTGTGTTGGTGTGACACAATTATCGATAGAAATTTGATTATAGCACGTAAATCGCCTGCTTATGGATTTGGCCAATTTACATTTGGAATTTGGAAAAACTTTCTTCTGAAAAGTTGTAGAGAATTGAATTTCCTATAAAAAAAAATGCGAGATTTGAATTTTCTAATAAAAGGGCTATTTATTATGAATTATTGAAGTTCCGAAGTTCTGAAATAATTAATTTTTGGGAGTTTTAGTTAATTATTTTGAGAAAAACGTTTTTTTGCAACTAAGTTGGCCTCATATGTGATTCAAATGGGCTGAGATCAGTTGTCTAAGGTGGGCTAAGGAAAATGTGAAAAATATATTAATATTATATTCAATTTTCTACTTTTGGTGTTCTAAAGATTTTTCTATAAATAGGTGCTTAGGTTAGAATTGAAAATCACACCGTAAACCGAAGTTTCTCTCTATTCTCTCTCGATATATCGAGCGTATTCTTGTGAGTATACTTTGAGTGTTATTATATTGATGCAAGTTCCTTCAAATACATATCCGCTTTTTGATTGTAAGTATCGTCTTTGTGAGGTAAGGGATGTTATTTTCTTCTCAAATGATATTATTTCTTCAATATCATTATCTTTGAAATATTGGTTGGAATTTTTTATCAAATTTGGAACTTTTTCATGCTATGGGGTTGCTATTCATGAGTTCTTATTCATAAGTTACTATTCATTTAGTACTATTCACGAAGCATGATGATGTTTTGTGAAATTTCTATCTTTTTGTCTTGGAGTTACTATTCACGATACTGGCAATATCCACGATATCGACACTATTCACGAGAAAAATAAAATTTTTCTTTTTGTCCAAAATATCTATGTGGATACTAGCTTTGATTGTATCCATGTTTTGATCATTTTGAATTTTACACCACTATGATTATTTATGAGGTATTTTGGACATGAAATAGTGAAATACTGAATCCTTAATACTTGTTCTTTTGTTTTCAATTTGGATTCGTTTTCTTTGAAATATTTTTCATCATCCTCGGTCCTAAATGATGATATTATCGAATATCTTTGGCCTATAAAGGCAAAAAAGATGAATGATTTCTTGATGAATATCTTTGGTGGTAGTAGTGCAAAGATGAGCAGTGTTTAGATGAACATGACCGATCGATGAATATCTTTGGCCGAGAGTGCAAAGATGAATATTTGATTCAAGATGAATATTGATTGATGTTCTGAGGATAAAATAATGATGATAGACTATTAAATTCATAGATATTAGTAGATTTCATCCTCTACGTAACTCTTCTATGAATTAATTTTTTCACTGCGAATATTGCTCTAAAACTTGTTGTTTAATGTATTCTCTCATTTTTTCCTCGTTGAAGACTAACGATAATTTGTTGTATATTATCTTAGTCATAATATTCTTTACTGGGCTAGTTGAGCTCACCCTTTTCCTTTTTGTTCCATTTTTCTTCTCAGGAGGCGAGAATGTAGCGAGTACTAGTCGGGGTATGGAATGAAGGTTCTAGAGAGAGTTGTTTAGTAGTCCTCACCATTTTTCATTTGGGTATAGATATTGTCTAGAAGATAATATTTGTATTCAAACTCACAGTTTTACTGTTGTAATAATAAAGTTGTAGTTGTTTCTATACCATGTATTGACAACTCAGAATGGGTGATGTATACCTATTTTGGGGGCGTCACAGTTGGTATCAGAGCTTAGGGATATGATCTCTGGCGGAGA
Organism: Panax quinquefolius; assembly: GCA_020205615.1. Taxonomy (NCBI): domain Eukaryota; kingdom Viridiplantae; phylum Streptophyta; class Magnoliopsida; order Apiales; family Araliaceae; genus Panax; species Panax quinquefolius. Next base: position 147,795,976 of record CM035152.1, read on the forward strand.
TCGGGGAATAGAACTAGGAGGGGAGAGACGAGTAAATCCTTCGCTAGTGTGTCCTACCTAAGCTTATTTGTTAGTTGGTCAGTATATAGGGATATTATGTGATATATTGATTTCCTTAATTAACCCTTGTTTTATGACGGTGATTTGAGAATGTCGATCGAGACTATTAATAAGTGAAAATGAGACCGTGGAGACGCCTTATTTACCAACGAGGAGAACGCAACATGACCGGCAATGTTCTTCCTGTGAACAACACCATTGAAAGCGAGATGATGAACGAGGGATGTTTAGAAGCTTTTTTGCAGTTCATGCAAAATCGCATAAGGAGACTCGTGTTCAAAATACGTGGAGGAATTGATAAGATTCACGGGTTGTCACAACCAAGCGATTCAAAGAGTTGGGACCACCGAATTTAAGGAAAGCCGATCCGATCATGGCGGAAACATGGGTCAAGCAAATTACCAAGATATTCGATGTCTTGGGATGCACGGAGAACGAAGGTTCCATTCGCCACCTTTATGTTCCATGGCTAAAGGCGGATCATCGGTGGAGAATGCGTGAAGCGTCATCCATCCCGCACTCAAAGATGTCTTGGGAGACATTTGAAACTATTTAATGACAAATACTTTCCGAAAGTGTTCGTCATATGAAGGAAGTGGAGTTTATTAGACCTGGCAGTAATAATAACATGCGGTGTCCCAAAGACGAGACGAAGTTCGCGGAGTTATCCAGTTTGCACCTCATTTGGTGGAGAATGAGGAACGTATGACGCGAATGTTTCTTAGAGGTTTGAAACCCGGCATACGTCAGTATCTCATTTCTCATAAATTTTCTCTCTATTCAGATGTTGTAAACAAGGCTCAATTATTAGAGCGAGATAACGAGTACGGTCAACCGAGGGACCACAACTAGGTTCATACCGGGGATAGCAGTCAACAAAACAACGATAACCAGCGGAGAAAGAAAAAGACGGACAAAAATGGTAACCACTCTGGTGGTAATCATGGCCATAAAAATAGAAGAAGCGAGTCAGGAGGAGATTTTAAAAAGAGGAGATTTAACAATGACCATGTGAAGACGAGCAAGTCTTACGTGAAAGAATCGGTTCTAGGGAGGAGAACGACCACCGGTCATATGCTATAAATGCGGGAAAGAGGGACATATCAGTCGAAACTGCCCACAACAGTTCAAGGTATGCTATAATTATGGAAATGAATGACATATCGCTCGAGATTGTACGGTAGCAAAACCTAGTTCAGCGGGGAGGGTGACTCAAAAGACTATCCCATAAAAATCAAATTCAACGGTTCCTGGAAGAGCATTTGTTGTGACTGGTCAACATTGCGAGGAACCCAAACGAGGTGATCACGGGTAAGCTATTTATAAATTCTTGCGAAGTTTATACCTTACTTGATACCGGTGCTACCCATTCATTTATCTCTCTTGCTTGTGCTCAACGTTTATACTTGACTCCGAAGAAATTAGACTTTGACCTATCTGTGGAAACTCCGTTAGGAGAAACTTTCATCACATCCACTGTTTATAAATCTTGTTTGATTCAAGTTGGCACCATTACCTTACCTATTGACCTTATCTCTTTAAAGATACTTGCTTTTGATGTGATTTTAGGGATTGATTGGTTAACTACTCATCATGCCAAAATTGATTGTTTTCGTAAGGTTGTTAGTTTTCATATTCTAACCAACTCTGTTATTTAATTCAAGCAACTAAACCATTAAAATCAATCATCATCATATCTAATCATAAAGCTATTCGTTTATTGAAAAACGGATGTCAAGCTTTCTTAGCCCATGTTATGGATTTGAATAAAGACACGTCAAATTTGAATAATATTCTGTTGTTATTGACTTTCCGACGTATTTCGAAGAACTTCCTTGCCACCCCCGTAGCGTGAAGTTGAATTCTTTATTGATCTTGAACCGATACAAAGCCCATTTCTAAAACCCCATATCGAATGGCTCTATTGAACTTCAGGAGTTAAAGGTCCAACTACAGGAATTATTGGACATCGGTTTCATTCGTCTAGTACATCTCCTTGGGGTGCTCCTGTTTTATTTGTAAAAGAAGAAAGGCGGAGTATGCGACTTTGTATTGACTATCGGGAATTGAACCATGTCACCATCAAGAATAGGTATCCTCTACCTCGTATTGATGACTTTTTTGACCCGATTGCAAGGGCACAATTCTTTTCAAAAATCGATCTTCGATTCGGATATCATCAAATGAAGATTAGAATCGAGGATATTCCAAAGGCGCCTTCGTAGAACTCGGTATGGGCATTATGAATTCTTAGTCATGTCTTTCGGACTAACTAATGCTCCTGCGGCTTTCATGGATATGATGAACCGAGTATTCAAGGAATATTTGGATCAGTTTGTTGTTGTCTTTATTGATGACATCCTCGTATATTTATAAATCTTGTTTGATTCAAGTTAGCACCATCACCTTACTTGTTGACCTTATCTCTTTAATGATACTTGCTTTTGATGTGATTTTAGGGATTGATTGGTTAACTACTCATCACGCCAAAATTGATTGTTTTCGTAAGGTTGTTAGTTTTATATTCCTAACCAACCTGTTTATTTAATTCAAGCAACTAAACCATTAAAATCAATCAACATCATATCTAATCATAAAGCTATTCGTTTATTGAAAAGCTAATGTCAAGCTTTCATAGCTCATGTTATGGATTTGAATAAAGACACGCCGATTTGAATAATATTCTGTTGTTATTGACTTTCCGACGTATTTCTGAAGAACTTCCTGGCCTACCCCTTACGTGAAGTTGAATTTTTTATTGATCTTGAACACCGGTACCAAGCCCATTTCTAAAACCCCATATCGAATGGCTCCTATGAACTTCGTGGAGTTAAAGGTCCAACTCTGAGGAATTGTTGGACATCGGTTTCATTCGTCCTAGTACATCTCCTTGGGGTGTTCTGTTTTATTATTAAAGTAAAGAAGAAGAGCGGAGTATGCGACTTTGTATTGACTATCGGGAATTGAACCATGTCACCATCAAGAATAGGTATCCTCTACCTCGTATTGATGACTTGTTTAACCGATTGCAAAGGCACAATTCTTTTCAAAAATCGATCTTCGCTCGGATATCATTAAGTGAAGATTAGGCGAGGATATTCCAAAGCGCCTTGAAACTCGGTATGGGCATTATGAATTCTTAGTCATGTCTTTTGGATTGACTAATGCTCCCGCTGCTTTCATGGATATGATGAACCGAGTATTCAAGGAATATTTGGATCGATTCGTTGTTGTTTTTATTGATGACATCCTCATATATTTCAAAAGTCGTGAAGATCATGAGCACCATTTGAAGCTGGTACTCCAAAGGCTTCATGAAAATAAACTATATGCCAAATTGAAGAAATGCGAGTTCTGGCTTGAGGAAGTAGCATTCCTTGGGCACGATGGTGTCGAAACATGGAGTATCTGTTGATCCGTGCCAAGATTGAAGCAATACAAAGTTGGGAGCAACCGAAGTCGGTGACCAAGTATCGTAGCTTTTTTTGGGCTTATTTGGTTATTATCGGAGATTCGTGGAAGGTTTTCTCGAATCGCTACTCCATTAACTTCGCCTAACTCGGAAGGATACAAAATTCGTTTGGAGCGAAGAATGTGAGAAGAGTTTCCAAGAGCTTAAGAGGAGACTTATTTGGCGGTAAATTTTCTAACAATACCATCCGTTCGGATGGACTTGTTATCTACAATGATGCTTGAGCAAAAGGTTTAGGATGTGTTCTCATGCAACGTGGGAAAGTCATAGCCTATGCCTCATGACAACTTAAAAAGAGTATGAGAGGAATTATCCTACTCATGATCTAGAGTTAGCGAATGTTTTAGCGCTAAAGATATGGAGGCACTATCTATATGGGGAGAAAGTGGAGATATATTCAGACCATAAAAGCCTTAAATATTTCTTCACTCAAAAAGAACTCAACATGCAGTAGCGACGTTGGCTCGAGCTATTGAAAGACTACGACCACACTATTCAATACCATCCCGAAAAGCGAACGTGGTAGGCGTGTGCGTTGAGTAGAAGATCATATCGTGAACGAAAGAGTGCGATGATGTCAAGTATACGCGTAGAGCTAACTTTAATAGAAAAGTTAAGGTTGCTCAAGCCACCGGGCCTTGAGCTAATGCGTATGAAGAAGAAAGTACAAGAAGGAGCTATTAGGGCGAGAATTGATGAAGAAGGAATACTTGAGTCCACTCTAGACTTTGTGTTCCTAACGACTCGATTTGAAGTACAAGATTATGATGGAGGCACACAATACACCATTTGCAATCCATCCCGGAAGTACTAAAATGTATCGTGATCTTGACATACATTTTGGTGGAACAATATGAAGAGAGAGATTGCAAAGTTTATCTTAATGTGTTTAACTTGTCAACGTGAAAAGTGAGCATCCGGTACCTAAGGGTCCGTTGCAACCACTTGAGATTCGAAATGGAAGTGGGAACACATTACCATGGATTTCGTTACTGGGTCTTCCTACGGTTTTCGTGGCATCAATGCTATTTGGGTTATTGTTGATAGATTAACCAAGTCTCGCTTCATTTCTTGCCGATACGGAGACTTATTCCTTGAACGTCTCTTGCTAGTATATATGTAAATGAGATTGTGAGGTTGCATGGCATGCCAGTATCCATAGTTTCGGATCGTGACCCAAGATTCACTTCAAGATTTTGGGTTAGCTTGCAAAAAGCTATGGGCACGGATTTACGATTCAGTTCGGCATACCATCCTCAAACGGACGGACAATCAAAGAAGACTATTCAAACTCTTGAAGATCTATTAAGACTCTGTGTCCTAGACTTCAAAGGGAGTTGGGATAAGTATTTACCATTGGTGGAATTCTCCTACAACAACAGTTATCAGGTAAGTATAGGTGTGGATCCATTCGAAGCATTATATGGACAAAAATGTCGCTCTCCAGTATGTTGGGACGAGGTGGGTGAAGCAACATTGTTGGGACCCGAGTCAGTACGTATGATCACGAGAAAAGATTCAAATGATTCGACAACGATACAAAGCGGCACAAGATCGACAAAAGAGTTATGCGGATCTTCATTGAAAGGGACGTAGAATTTAGTTTTGGGGATCATCGATCGTTGCGTGTTGCCCATGGAAGGAGTTACAAGATTAGGGAAGAGAGGAAAGCTCAATCCACGATTTATTGGTCCATTTCAAATTCTTGACCGAGTAGGTAATGTAGCCTATAGACTTGCGTTACCTCGAAAGTATGTCTCGTGTTCATAATGTGTTTCACATATCCGTACTTCAGTAAATATGTGAAAGACCGAACCACGTTATTGAGTTAGAACCAGACGAGATAGCCAAGACTTAACGTATGAGGAGGTACTGTCAAGATCTTGGATAGGAAGGAGCATGTCCCACGATCAAAGGTCATACCACAAGTTAAAGTTTTGTGGAGGAATCATGCTATAGAGGAAATGACCTGGGAATTAGAAACGGAAATGAAAGCGAGGTATCCTCATCTTTTCGAAATACCAGGTACGTACGTCAATTTCGAGGACGAAATTTCATAAGAAGGGGAGGTTGTAAGATCCCAAATAATTAATAAATGAAATTTATTTTCCTCTATTATTTTTTGTAATTAGTTAGGGTTGATTTGATTAATGTGGTTAGTTATGGGTAAAATGCATAAATATTTTAAATAAGCAGGTGGTTATAAAATATTTATTTTTGTCGAGAATATTCGTTTGGTCGTGGAATATTCTACCGCTTGGGAATATTAAATGCGTGGCCTTGCAGCTTTGTGGGCCCCATAACTGAAAAGCGATTGGATGAAGAAAACGACAAATATAAGTTGTTTAAAAATAACGACAGTAGTTGTTACTGCTAATTAACCTTTGTTAGAATACCCGGTGGTTAAAAACACGAATGTCTGGCGTTGTCAAGACAAGCGATGACATGGTATTACACCAATTATTCAAGGCACTACTCAATAATGGTTACGATAATTCTCTTATTCAAGATTTTATTTTATTGATTCAATAATTCTTTGTATTGATATTTTATATTTCTTTGTTGTTTCAATAATTGTCATTACTACGAGTATTTTCCATTATCTGAGCAATAATTCATATTATCCTGAATAATATTATTAAATAACATTATTGACAATGTCTAGAAAGTTACATCAAGGAGAGGTTTGGTCATCTAATTGCGCCAAGAAGGAGAGATCCTTATTCGAAAGCCCCTCTATCTGACAGGCGCACGGTTGTCGATAATGTAATATTATTTATGAATAATTAATTATTGATTTATATGATGAGGAAAATATTGATTTTATGAGGATATAGATGAAGAAAAATTTTAATGTGACAATTGTTGAAAATTAATATTTTATTTTTTTGATAAAATAATTCATTTAAATATATTATTTTAATAATATATTAACGATGATATTTTGCAATGAATGAATGGGATTATGAGTATATGAGGAGGAAGAGTATTTTGTGGCATTAAATGTTTAACACATGTTTTGTGTGTTGGTGGACACAATTATCAACCGAAATTTGATTATAACTTGTAAAATCGCCTGTTTATGGATTCGGTCAATTTCATTTGGAATTTGGAAAAACTTTCTTACGAAAAGTTGTAGAGAATTGAATTTCCTATAAAAAATGCGAGATTCAATTTTCTAATAAAAGGCTATTTATTATGAATTATTGAAGTTAGAAGTTCCAAAATAATTAATTTTTGAGAGTTTTAGTTAATTATTTTGAGAAAAAACGTTTTTTGCAACTAAGTTGGCCTCACATGTGATTCAAATGAAATTTGAGATCATTTGTTCAAGGTGGGCTAAGGAAAATGTGAAAATATATTAATATTATATTCAATTTTCTACTTTCACTCAAGCATTTTCTATAAATAGGGTGCTTAGGTTAGAATTGAAAATCACACCGTAAACCGAAGTTTCTCTCTATTTCTCTCTCGATATATTGAGTGTATTCTTGTGAGTATACTTTGAGTGTTGTTATACGGTGCAAGTTCCCTTCAGCCCTGTATCCAGTTTTTCAGTCAGAAGTATCGTCTTTGTGAGGTAAGGGATGTTATTTTCTTATCAAATGATATTATTTCTTCAATATCATTATGCTAAAATATTGGTTGGAATTTTTTATCAAATTTGGAACTTTTTTATGTCGGGGTTACTATTCATGAGTTACTATTCACGAGTTACTATTCACAAGTTACTATTCACGAGTTACTATTCACGAGTACTATTCACGAAACATGATGATGTTTTATGGAATTTCTATCTTTTTGTGCCAGAGTTACTATTCACGTATACGACACTATCCACGTATACGACACTATTCATGAATACGGCACTATTCACAAAAAAATAAAATTTTTTCTTTTCGTCCAAAATATCTATTATGGATACTAGCTTTGATTGTATCCATGTTTTGATCATTCTTGAATTTTACACCACTATGATTATTTATGAGGTATTTTTGGACATGAAATATCGAAATACTGAATCCTTAATACTTGTTCTTTTGTTTCAATTGGATTCGCTTTCTTTAAAATATTTTTCATCATCCTCGGTCCTAAATGACGATATTATTGAATATCTTTGGCCTGTGAGTGCAAAGATGAATGATTTTTTGATGAATATCTTTGGGGCATGAGTGCAAAGATGAGCAGTATTTAGATGAACATGATCGATGATGAATATCTTTTGGTAGCAGTAGTAAAGATGAATATTTGATTCAAGATGAATATTGATTGATGTTCTGAGTGGATAAAATAATGATGATGGACTATTAAATTCATAGATATTAGTAGATTTCATCCTCTACGTAACTCTTCTATGAATTAATATTTTTCGTCGCTGAATATTGCTCTAAAACTTGTTGTTTAATGTATTCTCTCGATTTTTCCTGTTGAAGACTAACGATAATTTGTTGTATATTATCTTAGTCATAATATTCTTTCTTCTTGGGATAGTTGAGCTCACCCTTTTCCTTTTGTTCCATTTTTCTTCTCGTGGAGGCGAGAATGTAGCGAGTACTAGTCGGGATATGGAATGAAGGTTCTAGAGAGAGTTGTTTAGTAGTCCTCACCATTTTTGTAAAATAATATATCAATAAATGTGATGAGGATTTATTTGGGTATAGATATTGTCTAGAAGAATATTTGTATTCAAACTCATAGTTTTACCGTTGTAATAATAAAGTTGTAGTGATTTCTGTACCATGTATTGACAACTCAGAATGGGTGATGTATACCTATTTTGGGGGCGTCACATTTTAGATAGACTTTTCTTTCTCTTGTTGGATTTGAATTGAACACTAAGATTGTTCCACCTCTTTCCTTCTCCTTGTAGGATTCTTCTTGGACATTCCTTATATGAATAAGAGCATTAAATATCACTTGATCTCCAAGATTTTGACTTTATTGCAACAAACATTAAATCCTACAAAATAAAATAAAACATATTAATTTAATAAACTAATATAATTAAAAGGACAAAATTAGGGATAATTAAATGTATGAATTACGTGTCTATCACATTCTAGCCCATTGTTTCCAAAAATCCCTCATCACCTCATTCCACTACCTTATTCAAGATCTCCTCATGGCCTACTCTCTCTACTACATTGCCACTAATTACATTGACCAATTCCTTCCCCATCCCCTCAACTACTTGGGTCACGTTTGCTACATCTTCATTGGTCAAGGTTGTGCCCTAACTGGGGCTTGGGTCATAGGCCACGAATGCAACCACCACGCCTTTAGTGACTACCAATGGGTCGACGACCTCGTGGGCCTAATAGTCCATTCCTCCCTATTGGTCCCTTATTTCTCTTGGAAAATTAGCCACCGTCGTTACCATAATACTCAATCTCTTGACAATGACGAGGTCTATGTCCCGAGGTTTAAGTCCAATATTCGAAACTACTACAAAATCTTCAACAATACTCCGGGCAGCGTGCTCGTGTGGCTCACCACCCTTCTTATTGGTTTTCCTTTATACTTGATGTTTGTGACGCCCCCAAAATAGGTATACATCACCCATTTTGAGTTGTCAATAACATGGTACAGAAACAACTACAACTTTATTAATACAACATATAAACTGTAAGTTTAAATACAAATATTGTCATCTAGATAATATCCATACCCAACTAAGTCCTCATTTGTGAGACCCCAGATTTTATCAATAAAGATTTAAATTTTGTCGAAATAATTTTTAATATTATGGTGTGAATTTGAGATAATATTATAGTTGTGGGTAGTATTTATAAATTTTGCAAAGTATGCAAGTGGTTATATTATATTCGATTGGTCGGGGAATATTCGGTTTAGCAGGGAATATTCGTACAATGGCTCAATCATTGGTGGACCCCTAGCAAATTATTATCGGATTGAGAAAACGACATAAAAATATTTTATTGAAATAACGACGGAAGTTTTACCATTGATCTTGTTGAACTACTTTCGGTAGTAAAAAGTACGATGAATTATGTGGTTCGCAGTGTAGCACGGTATTGATTATTGATGCTTATGTGAAGTCACTCGGTTTGATTCCATTATTGTCGATTAATAATATGAATTATTATAGCGATAGTGGACGTTTTGTTTTATTCAGTATTATTAACGTAATAAAAAGCGAAACATCTTTTTTATATAAAGCAGAATACTTTATTAAAATTATTCTATAAATAGAATATATTATATTTTATTATGCATAGTGTTGCATAGTGTTGCATAGTGTTTGCATAGTAAAATATTTTTATATAAATAGAATATATGATATTTTATTTAAAAGATTTTGCTTTAAATATGGACCGTCACGATTAAAGTAAATCAATCAATCAGACCGATTCATGAATTAATTACTATGCATTCTATTTTCCTATAAATAGAAGCTCATTCCTTCATTATTTTCTTACGAATTCTTTGAAACTCTACAGAGAGAAATTATAGAGAGAAGCTATAGAGAAAATCATATAGAGAGAAAGAAGAAGAGATATTCGGTACTTCACTACTTTGATATCCGGTGTCTTTTACGGTAGAGGGTATTATTTGTTGTATTCGTAAGGGATATTATTCGTTTGTATTCATGAAGAGAACTTGGTTATTCCATTCTTTATTATTACATTGGAATAACCGATATATCTGTGACATACCCTATACTTGGTGAAATCCTCTCGTTATTCCATTCATTATTATTCATTGGAATAACTCGTAAAAGTGGTATACCCTATACATAACTTTGTATATATGCAGATACCCTATACTTGGTGAAATCCTTATGTTATTCCATCCTTATTTATTACATTGGAATAACTTTGTGTATCTGCGAATCCCTATACTTGGTAATCTTCTTCTCGTTATTCCATTCTTTATTATTCATTTGGAATATCACATCGCTCGTGTGTTTTACGGAGGACTGGTTCCATTGTTTATTATTCGCATTTATTATTACATTGGAATATCATATCTGTGTATTATTTTAGGACTGGTTCCATTGTTTATTATTCGGTATTCATTATTACGTTGGATCATCCCTGCCGGTGTGAATTTCACGACATTCGGTTCCGTTATTATTATTACGTTGGAATAACTTCATCTATACAATACCGCATGCATGGTGATTTCTTTTGTTATTCCATTCTTTATTATACCCGGTTGGTTAAAACTTTGACTTTATATACTCTATGAAATTAGTAGAATATCCTTGATATTTTGCGTTTCATCGATATTTTTCATGAAAATATTCTTCTGATCATTCTTGAATTTTACTCTACAAAACAGTATCTTGTTGACAATTTGGACGTTAATAAATCCTAGAGAAATTAATTCTTGAACTTGTTTTATTGAATTCTTATATCATTGTCATCATCCTCGTGTTTATATTATGTTGAAAGTTATCTTTGGCTTACGTGCATAGATGAACTTAGTATGATTATGACCGAGGTTCATTAGAGTATAATCATGGCTTGATATAAATGATGTGACAAAAGTCCTCGATAATTTCGTGTAATGCGATGATGGATAGTTTTGGTATGATTATGACCGAGGGGTGATTCGGTATAGTCATGACCATTGATAATTTGATGAAAATCCTTGACCAGGTGGTACAAGGATGATTAGATATTGTGGTTTATTCATTAAGCTGAGTCTTAGTGATAAAAATTGATGAAAACCTTTTAAAACCAAAAAGATAGTAGACTTTATTTTCTATTTGACTCTTTAAATGGATTGTATATTCTGCTGCAGTTAAACTGGTTGTCTATTGTATTTTATCAGTTTAACATTGTTGAAGGCTAATGATAATTTATTCGCATTATCTTAGTCATAATATTTATTTCTTTGGGCTAGTTGAGCTCACCCTTTCTTCAACGTTCTCTTGTGAAATGAGAATATATTTGCCGGGACGAGTTGGGGAAATGAGTGATGGTCTGAAGATATCATTAGTAGTCCTCACTATTACGTGAAATAGTGTGATAATAATTGTAATGAGGACTCCTTGAGTATGGATATTGTCTAAATGACAATATTCCTATTAGAACTCTCGGTTTATGTATTGTTAGTATGTTACACGGATGTATAATTAAGTTTGTATTTGAATTTATGTACCATGGAAGTGGCGACCCAAGATGGGTGGCGTATACCTAATTTTGGGGGGCGTCACGGTTGGTATCGAGCTTAGGGATATGATCCACGGCTAAGATCTGAAATAAGAACTAGGAGGGAGAGGCGGGAATTCCTTCGCTAGTATGATCTACCTAAGTTTATTTGTTATTTAATTGGTCGGTCGAGTATAGGGATAATATGTGATATGTTAATTAACCCTTGTTTTGTGGCGGTGTTTGAGAATGACATCCGAAAATGCTTTGAGATAAGCAATGAAGCACATGAGAGTGTTGATTCAAACTCAAAAAAAAAGGTAACGACCAACAACACGATAATAATCATAATGGTGGCAACTTCGCTATCGAACAATGATAACCATCGTGGGGAAATTATCATGCTAAGAATGGTAACCACTTCGGTGGTAATCATGGCAAAGATAATAGAAGTGGAAATTGCAAGAAGAGAAGTTCATTTAGCTCAATTTTGTTGTGCACCAAAGTCAAGTTTAGCTGGAACGGTGGCACCAAAGATGGATATGGACAAAACAAAGTCGTTGGTTTTAGGAAGTGCATTTTTCATGACTTCTTAAAAAAGCAAAAGTAAAGCGAAACGAAGTTAGCACGGGTTAGTTAATTATAAATTGCGAAGTCTATACCTTATAAGATACCGGTTCTACCCATTATTTTATCTCTCTTGCTTGCGTTCAACGTTTAAATTTGACCCCAGAGAAATTGGACTTTGATTTATCTGTTTAAACTTAGTTGGGAGAAACCTTCGTTACCTCCACTGTTTATAAATCTTGTTGATTCAAATCGACACTTTCACGTTACCTGTCAATCTTATCTCTTTGAAAATACTTGCCTTTGATTTTAGGAATCAATTGGTTAACTACTCATCATGCTTTTCGTAAGGTTGTTAGCTTTTATATTTATAACAACCCTGTTACACGAATTCAAAGTAACCAAACCCTAAAGTTAATCATTGTCATATCAAGCCATAAGTAAAGAGCCCCGAACCTTTCGTTGTTGACTTCCTTGTGTGGAATGCACCGAAGCCAGACTTTCTGTAGGCGACATCGTGAATGAAGATGACAAGTTTATAGGTATCATTGTGAGGTCTTTATCTAGGTTAAAGGATAGAAGTCACAGTTGGTATCAATGTGACGTATTATCCAAGTCTTGGAGGAGAGTCACGATTTTGAATGATATTTCTATTATTAATAAATTTCCTGGCATATTCTTGAAGACTTCCTAGCCTACCTAGAGCGTGAAATCAAATTTTGTATTGACCCCAAAGACAAAACCCATTTCTTAAACCCTCAAATATTTCTTCAACTAAAATGAGCAGCTTTTCGTGGTTTATGATGAAAGTCATAATAAAAGCATTGGACTAATGAAAATCATGGGTATATGAAGTATTAGTAAGTGTTATGATGAGTTATATTGGTTAGTATGTGAAAACATGAAAGTTTCTTAGAAATCACAAAGAGTTGAAAATCGATTTTGGTGAAAAACATAACATGAAATTCAATTGACCATATCTCCTATTATATTTTGAATTTTGAATGTGGTCAAGACCTAGAGTTAGATCTATGAGTTACCTAACTAATCCAAGTGGAATTACTGGAAAAGGTGTTGTAGATTTTTGTGTGGACTGATTTTAGCAAAGGAGTGCAAAGCTGCAAAAAGCAAAAAAAAAGCTGCTGTCATGATTTTAGAGGGGCTGTTTTGGCCACTTAAATTATGAGAAAAATTCTGGCCTTTTAGGACATGAAGGTATATGGTATAAAGTACCTCCTGTCCAAAAATGAGCTCATTCGACTTAAAATGAGCAAGTTATGACTATTTCAATATTTAGGTTTTCCAAAAAACGCTATAAACTTGAGTTCTATAACTCCGATGACCATGAAATTTAAACTGGAAGCTCACGTTAACATGTGTAAGGTCCTGCCAATATTTAGGAATTTTTGGAGTTAAACTTGAGGTAGCTAATTTCTTAAGGACTTAATTGGAAATTGATTTTTGAAAATAGTAAATGAATTTTAAAATTCGAGAAAATATATTTTCATTATGGGACTATATTATGCTAAATCCCAGAAAAGAAATATTTTTGGGACTGATTTGGTATTTTCATGAAAATAGTTTAATTACGAACATATGAGTTAAATATGTTATGTGAAATATGAAAGTTGAAAATAGGATTTTATGGCTAGATAATCCTATATAGAGTATATGCATATTTTTTGATGAGGATTTGATAATTGGTGATGATATCTTATGAGTATGGCATTTTGAATGATTAAATGCATTATATGGTAAAAGCGTAAACAATTGAGATAAATTGTTTATAAATTTAAGAAGTGATTAAAATATTGTTATAATATTAATGATATTAGATTATGAGATTATTAAGTGATTGATAACATGGGGATATTCTTGAATCTGGATAAATTATATTAAAATGTTTAATATTTATCCTTTATCTTATTTGATTGATTCTTTATATCATTATCCTCATGCTTATATTATGTTGAAAGTCATCGTATGGCTGTAGTGCATAGATGGACTTGGTATGATTATGACGAGGGATTGTTGGGTATAATCATAACAGTAATTGAAAACACAATTATCTTTGGTAGTAGTGCATGGATAATTTGTGGTCGTGATACTAATGAATACACAATTATCTTTGGTAGTAGTGCATGGATAATTTGTGGTCGTGATCTTAATGAATACACGATTATCTTTGGTAGTAGTGCATGGATAATTTGTGGTCGTGATCTTAATGAATACACAATTATCTTTGGTAGTAGTGCATGGATAATTTGTGGTCGTGATCTTAATGAATACACAATTATCTTTGGGTAGTAGTGCATGGATAATTTGTGGTCGTGATATCTTAATGAATACACGATCATCTTTGGTAGTAGTATGGATAATTTTGGTCGTGATACTAATGAATACACAATTATCTCTTTGGTAGTGCATGGATAATTTGTGGTCGTGATACTAATGAATACACAATTATCTTTGGTAGTAGTGCATGGATAATTTGTGGTCGTGATACTTAATGAATACACAATTATCTTTGGTAGTAGTCATGGATAATTTGTGGTCGTGATCTTAATGAATACGATTATCTTTGGTAGTAGTGCATGGATAATTTATGGTCGTGATACTAATGAATACACGATTATCTTTGGTAGTAGTGCATGGATAATTTGTGGACGTGATACTAATGAATATACGATTATCTTTGGTAGTAGTGCATGGATAATTTGTGGTCGTGATACTAATGAATACCACGATTATCTTTGGTAGTAGTGCATGGATAATTCGTGGTCGTGATACTAATGAATATCCTTGGCACATGATGCGGGGATGATTCGATGATGTGGATTAATTATTGGTGAGTCTCAATGATGAAATATTAATTCATGGATGGGGTAAAAGTAAATCTTTGGTCGTAGTACATTGATGGACTTGGTATGATTATGACGAGGATTATTCGGTATAATCATGGCCGTAATTAAAAAAACACGAATATCCACGGCGATGGTGCATGGATAATTCATGGTGAAGTGATACTATTAAAGTAGGAGTCTCGACATTATTGGTTTCTGATTTGTATACCTTTGGCACGTAGTTAAAGATGAATTGTTAATGAATATCTTTGGTAGGATTGCGAAGATGAATTTAATATTTTTAACGATAAAGGTATTCAAGGTATCCTCACCTCTTTATCATACCAGTCACGTACCCTAATTTTGAGGCGAAATTCCATAAGGAGGGAGATTGCGAGACCCAGTTTTTATCGATAAAGATTTAAATTTTGTCGAAATAATTTTTAATATTATGGTGTGAATTTGAGATAATATTATAGTTGTGGGTAGTATTTATAAATTTTGCAAAGTATCACAGTGGTTATATTATATTCGATTGGTGGGAATATTCGGTTTAGCGGGGAATATTAAATACAGCGGCTCAATCATTGGTGGACCCTAGCAGAAATTATTGTCGGATTGAAAGCGACAAAAATATTTTATTGAAATAACGACGGAAGTTTCTGGGTTGATCTTGTTGAACTACTTCGGTAGTAAAAATACGATGTCGTGTGGTTGCGTAGTAGCGCACGGTATTGATTATTGATACTTATGTGAGAAGTCACTCGGTTTGATTCCATTATTTTCAATTAATAATATGAATTATTATAGCGATAATGACGTTTTGTTTTATTCGTATTATTAACGTAATAAAAGCGAAACATCTTTTATATAAAGCGAGAATACTTTATTAAAGTTATTACATAAATAGAATATATTATATTTTATTATGCGCGGTGTTGCGTAGTGTTGTATATAGTGTTTGCATAGTAAAATGTTTTTTATATAAATAGAATATATGATATTTTATTTAAAAGATTTTGCTTTAAATATGAATGGTCAGATTAAAGTAAATCAATGCGGACCGTTAAATGGATTAATTACTATGCATTCTATTTTCCTATAAATGAAGCTCATTCCTTCATTATTTTCTTACGAATTCTTTGAAACTACAGAGAGAAATTATAGAGAGAAGCTATAGAGAAAATCTATAGGGGAAAGAAGAAGAGTGATACGGTATTTCTTTACTTTGATATCCGGTGTCTTTTACGGTGAGGATATTATTTGTTGTACGTAAGGGGTGTTATTCTTTCTTATTCATGAAGAGAACTTGATTATTCCATTCATTATTATTACATTGGAATAATCTGTAAAAAGTGGTATACCTATACATAACTTTGTATATGCGGCGTACCCTATACTTGGTGAAATCCTTATGTTATTCCATCCTTATTTATTACATTAGAATAACTTTTGTATCTGTGAATCCCCTATACTTTGTGATCTTCTTACATTATTCCATTCTTTATTATTACATTTGGAATATCACATGCATGTGTTTACCATAGGACACAGTTCCATTATTTATTATTCGCATTTATTATTACATTTGGAATATCACATGCGTGTGTTTTACAGGACTGGTTCCATTGTTTATTATTAGGTATTTATTATTACATTGGATCATCACAGCTTGATTGTGAATTTCACGACACGGATTAGATTATTATTGATACATTGGAATAACACATCATCATCAATCGCGTGCGTGGTGATTTCTTTTGTTATTCCATTCTTTATTATACCCGGTTGGTTAAAACTTTGACTTCTATACTCTATGAAATTAGTAGAATATCCTTGATATTTGCGTTTCATCGATATCTTTTCATGAAAATATTCTTACGATCATTCTTGAATTTTACTCTACAAAAGCATTATCTTGTTGACAATTTGGGCGTTAATAAAAAATTCATTTTTATATCAAAAAATCAATTGTATTTGAAACTTCTAGAAAGAGATAGCGTCGTCCATATAATAAGTCATGATTATTAATAATGAAATAGTGATCAAGCGGTGATTACATGCTTTTCGATACTCATCAGTGGTAAATTTCTATTTTAACCACATGTTATTCTCTGCACTACGAGTTGATTGACAATATTTCAGTAGAAACTTCGTCATGAATGGAAAAGCTTATAACTATATTGAGATAATAAAGATGGCAAATAATTATCAATAGAACTCATTATTGAATGGTATTGTAATATTACCTTCTGACGAATATTCACAGACCATTAATAATCCATAATTTGCTAGTGGCGAAGCGGAAATTTCAAAATGACATACATTACGTGCAAATGACTATCATAATATTTTAAATTATTTTCATAATTTAAAATGGTGATAAAATACCTCTGAAGTCCCTCAATGTATTCTTTGAGGTTGTAGAAAATAGGGTTTTATTGACACGATCGATTCATGATTAGGTACATACCTTCTGATTATTGAAAGCTACTTAAACGGATCTTTCAGATGCAGTGTGAGAATGGTTAACAATTCATCTTTGTTTTAAAGGCGAGCGAATGTTTATCAACGTATAATAACAAGTTCAAGAATTGATAAATGAGGTATTCTGAGCACTCTTTAATCTGAGACTCGATGTTTCAATCAAATTAAATGATTGATCTGATCTTCAAGAAAGATAAAGAATTACTGTACTTCATATATCGAGTATGACCGAGGTGACTTTATAATTAACGTGAATTAATGATTCTCATTGCGAGACTCCTTCAAATTCAAAATGCCAAGAATCATCCACGACGAATGGATTCATTTAGTATCTGAAAATTATCCAATGATTTGACTAAAGCTAAGCTGTGATTAGTATATGATACAAATCAAAAGAGTCCTAGCTATTATTCTATTTCACGAATGCGAACTCAGAAAGTCCAACAGACCGTTACTGGGATTCAAATTCACATATAACTGAAATAAAGAAGTGAAAGAAAGCGATAAAATGGTATGAAGTTAAAGGGATGTCATGCATTTTTCAATTAACCGATGATTGATGAATCATTGAGTATGGAATCAACAAAGTAGAGTCGCAGTATATGACAATTGAGATTGAGACGTGATCCGGGAGTCTGGAATGCGGCCGGGCAGCTGAACTATGAGATGCATCATGGGTAGTGAAATATCATTCAATTTATTGTCGTAGATCCAAGAATTGAGCTTTAGCAGTCGTCACAGTCTGAACCAAAGTCTGACGTTAACATGATAGTCGGTATCGTTAATCAAAACTTCTTATCAATAAATATAAACTATTTAAGACATGGCATTTGAGCTGAATCAGTGAAGGTTTTGTCATAAACCTTCATTTAATGATGAATCTGATAATCTGGACTATCATATAAAGTTGGTGAACAAACATTAGGTCAGCGTATATGCCCATGCTTGGGTAGACTACTTACGTGTACACTAAATTGAATCTGAACTTAAAGAGTCCTGACATAGCTGAATGTGGCGAAAGAATAGTTATCTGAAACTATAACTCATTTCGGATGATCATTCAAAAGGATTTCTTCTTGATGCACGTATCTCATCTGACGCCGATCAAGGTTTCATTACTCGATGAGGATTTTGAACGTGGGATATTGATAGCGTCCAGGTGTCAGGGATGCTGTTAATGAGATGTGAAAAGATTTAAAGAATCTTGGATGAAAATATCAGATATTTCATGGTAATGAGAATAACACCCCGCTATGTGACGAATAAACGATGGATGCGAAGAAGATTCATCTTCGTCTCTGAGTTATATCAGTTACGACCAAATGGAGGATAAACGAATGAATGAAGTTGAGTTATAGGAAAATAATATCGCAGTCGGTACTTAATAATGGCGACTAAAATATAAAAAGCTATATCTTTTAAATAAAATTAATATATTCATTTATATAGAAATGTTGAGACTGGCTGAAATATGTCACCTGACACACATGCGTGCAATGCTTACATTATACCCACGATATGAGATTTCTATTCATGAAATTATCAATGTTCATATAATAGATATTGTACATTTTAATCACCCACAATTAGAATAAAAGCAACGTCGTTCATAACCAATATTATCAAAGAGGACTTATCTGGTGTGCACATCGTTTTATACTTAGGTAATGGTACTATGATCACCTTGACTGTCCACGAGTGTTTGCGGAATACAGTGAAAGTTCATCTATACCGTGGAGCATAGATGCGTTTTCTAGTAACATATGCAAGTCTGGGCTATGATTTGACATAATAATTCTGATAAAAACAAGATTCGAAACGGTGATTAAGAGAACCGATAGCGCTCAAGTTATCGACGCAAAATATTATGAGTAAAGAATTTGAATCTTTCCATAAAATATTAGCCTGAAAAGATATTGGATGAAGCGCCAAATATCGAGGATATTGACCAATTTCATAAGGAGTATAGAAATCGAGAGATTTTAACCATTTGGTATAATAAAAGAATGGAATAGCGAAAGAAATCACCATGTCGTGCGGTGCCCGCATAGAGCGAGGTTATTCAGCGAGAATAAACATGGACGAATTAGTGCGGAAATTCACCTTAGGCAGGGATGATCAACGAAATAAAAATGCTGAATAATAAACAATGAACCGGTGGAATTAACAAAACACCACAGACATGATATTCCGATAGAATAAATGCGGAATAATAAACAATGGAACCCGAATTAAAATTGTAAAAGCAACCTTGACGGGGATATTAAGCAGAATAATAAAGAATGGAATGAAGAAGATAAAAGCTAAGAAGTATAGGGGATTAAGCATTATCTGATTAAGTAGCCCAATTAACCATCGTCACTTTGTCTTGGAATTCATGCGACTATTATTACATAAATTAATCTGACTTAATTATAAATGCAATAGGTATAACATGACGTCATCAGCGGAAGTTCTAATAGGAATATTGTCATTTAAACGATGTCATCTTCGAGTCTCATTACAATATTTATCACCTTTATTTCATAAAATTCAAGAATGATCAAAAGAATATTTCCATGAAAAGATACTTTGGATGAAACGCAAATATCAAGGGTATTCTACTAATTTCATGGAGTATAGAAGTTAAAGTTTTAACCAACCTGGGTATAATAAAGAATGGAATAACAAAAGAAATCACCACGCATGTGGTACTTCAGATGATAAAGTTATTCCAATGGAATAATAATAATCGAACCGTGTCGTGAAATGAAACAATTCATGGATGATCCAATGTAATAATAAATGTGAATAATAAACAATGGAACCAGTCCTGTAAAACACACGAACATGTGATATTCCAAATGTAATAATAAATGCGGAATAATAAACAATGGAACTGTGTCCAGGTAAAACACATGTGACGAGGATATTCCAACGAGTAATAATAAAGAATGGAATAATGAAGAAGATCACCAAGTATATGGGATTAAGCACAGATACAAAAGTTATTCCAATGTAATAAATAAGAATGGAATAATATAAGGATTTCACCAAGTATAGGGTATCCGTATATACAAAAGTTATGTATAGGGTATGCCACTTTTTACAAAAGTTATTCCAATGTAATAATAATGAATGGAATAATGAAGTTCTCTTCATGAATAAGAAAGAATAACACTCCTTACACGTACAACAAATAATACCCCTTACCTTAGAAGAACTGAATATCGCAAAGTGAAGTAGCGAGAATACTTTCTTCTTTCTCTCTATAGTTTTCTCTACAGAGTTTTAGTGAATTCGTAAGAAAATAATGAAGGAATGAGCTTCTATTTATAGGAAAATAGAATGCATAGTAATTAATCCATGAACGGTCAGATTGATTTACTTTAATCTCGATTTTGGTCCATATTTAAAGCAAAATCTTTTAAATAAAATATCATATATTCTATTTATATAAAAATATTTTACTATGCAAACACTATGCAACACTATGCAAAAACACTATGCAACACTATGCATAATAAAATATAATATATTCTATTTATAGAATAACTTTAATAAAGTATTCATTTTTATATAAAAAGATGTTTCGCTTTTATTACGTTAATAATCTGAATAAAACAAAACGTCATTATCGCTATAATAATTCATATTATTAATCGACAATAATGGAATCAAACCGAGTGACTTCTCACATAAGATCGATAATCAATACCGTGTGCTACTATGCAACCACACGTATTCTTTCGTACTTTTACTAATGAGTAGTTCAACAAGATCAACCAGTAAAACTCACGTAGTTATTTTTAAAATATATTTGTTGAAGTGAATAAGTAACTCATGAATAGTAATTCGTGAATAGTAACTCGTGAATAGTACTTTGACACAAAAAATATCCCAAATACTCGAGTGAACAATACTAGAGTGAATAGTAATTTTGGTGAATAGTAACCCGTAAATAGTAACTCCTGAATAGTAACTCCGACACAAAAAGTGTCCCAAATACTAGAGTGGACAATACTAGAGTGAATAGTAATTTTGGTGAATAGTAACTCGTGAATAGTAACCGGATATTTTATGACAACTTCTCTACTTTGAAAAATTTTCAAATATGACCCTTAACTTTAAACTTTTATCAAATTAACTATTCACCAAAATAGAAAAATTGAACACTTTTATTTCATAAAATTTGGGGTCTCACAATCTCCCCTCCTTATGGAATTTCGCCCTCGAAATTAGGGTACGTACCTGGTATGATAAAGAGGTGAGGATACCTTGAATACCTTTATCATTGAAAACATTAAATTCATCTTTGCAATCCGGCCAAAGATATTCATTAACAATTCATCTTTGCACTACAGGCCAAAGATATACAACTGTAAAACTAATAATGCTGAGACGCAGCTTAATAGTATCACGACCACGAATTATCCATGCACCACTGGCCAAGGATATTCGTGTTTTCAATTACGGTCATGATTATACCGAATAATCCTTGGTCATAATCATACTAAGTCTATCAATGCACTACTACCAAAGATAACTTTTACCACATCCATGAATTAATATTTCATTCTTTGAGACTCATTTCAATAATTAATCCATATCATCGAATCATCCCCGCACTACAAAAGCCAAGGATATTAATTTAGTATCACGACCACGAATTATCCATACACTACTACCAAAGATAATCGTGTATTCATTAGTATCACGACCACAAATTATCCTCGTACTACTACCAAAGATAATCGTGTATTCATTAGTATCACGACCACAAATTATCCATGCGCTACTACCAAAGATAATCGTGTATTCATTAGTATCACGACCACAAATTATCCATGCACTACGCCAAAGATAATCGTGTATTCATTAGTATCACGACCACAAATTATCCATGCACTACTACCAAAGATAATCGTGTATTCATTAGTATCACGACCACAATTATCCACGCACCACGTACAAAGATAATCGTGTATTCATTAGTATCACGACCACAAATTATCCATGCACTATGGCCAAAGATAATCGTGTTTTCAATTACGGTTATGATTATCTTAGAACAATCCTCGGTCATAATCATACCAAGTCCATCTATGCACTTACAGCCACGGATGACTTTCAACATAATATAAGCGTGAGGATAATGATATAAAGAATCAATCAAATGAGATAAAGGATAAATATTAAACATTTATAATATAATTTATCCAGATTCAAGAATATCCCCATGTTATCAATCACTTAATAATCTCATAATCTAATATCATTAATATTATAACAATATTTTAATCACTTCTTAAATTTATAAACAATTTATCTCAATTGTTTACTTTTTACCATATAATGCATTTAATCATTCAAAATGCCATACTCATAAGATATCATCACCAATTATCAAATCCTCAAAATATGCATATACTCTATATAGGATTCTCTAATATAAAATCCTATTTTCAACTTTGTTACTTCACATAACATATTTAACTCATATGTTCAGTAACTAAACTATTTTCATGAAAAATAAAAATCAGTCCCAAAAATATTTCTTTTCTGGGATTTAGCATAATATAGTCCCATAATGAAAATATATTTTTCTCGAATTTTTAAAATTCATTTACTATTTTTCAAAAATCAATTTCTAATTAATTCCTTAAGAAATTAGCTACCTCAAGTTTAACTCCAAAAATTCCCAAATCTTGGCAGGACCTTACACATGTTAGTGTGAGCCTCCAGTTTAAATTTCATGGTCATCGGAGTTATAGAACTCCGGTTATAGCATTTTTTGTCGGAAAAACCTAAATATTGAAATAGTCATAACTTGCTCATTTTAAGTCAGAATTAGCTCATTTTTGGGCAGGAGGTACTTTATACCATATACCTTCATGTCCCAAAAGGCCAGAATTTTTCTCATAATTTAAGTGGCCGAAACAGCCCCTCTAAAATCATGGCAGCAATTTTTTCGGTTTTTGCAGCTTTGCACTCCTTTGCTAAAATCAGTCCACACAAAAATCTACAACACCTTTTCCAGTAATTCCACTTGGATTAGTTAGGTAACTCATAGATCTAACTCTAGGACTTGACCACACTCAAAAATTCAAAATATAATAAGAGATTTGGTCAATTGAATTTTATGTTACGTTTTTCACCAAAATCTGATTTTCAACTCTTTGTGATTTCTAAGAAACTTTCATGTTTTCTCATAATAACCAACATAACTCATTATAACACTTACTAATACCACGTATACCCATGATTTTTATTAGTCCAATGCTTTTATTATGACTTTCATCATAATCCACGTAAATAGATCCTTTTAGTTGAAGAAATATTTGAGGGTTTAAGAAATGGGTTTTTGTACTGGGGTCAATACAAAATTCGATTTCATGTTCTAGGGTAGGCTAGGAAATCTTCAAGAATACACCAGGAAATTTATTAATAATAGAAATATCATTCAAAACTGTGACTCTCATCCAAGACTTGAATAGTATGTCACATTGATACCAACTGTGACTTCTATCCTTTAACCTAGATAGCACCTCACAATGATACCTATAAACTTGCCATCTTCATTCACGACGTCGCCTACAGAAAGTCTGGCTTTGGTGCATTGCACACAAGGAAGTCAACAACAAAAGGATCGGGGCTCTTTACTTATGGCTTGATATAACAGTGATTAACTTTAGGGTTTGGTTACTTTGAATTCGTATAACAGGTTGGTTAGGAATATAAAAGCTAACAACCTTACGAAAAGCATGATGAGTAGTTAACCAATTGATTCCTAAAATCACATCAAAGGCAAGTATTTTCAAAAATATAAGATCGATAGGTAACGTGAAAGTGTTTATTTGAATCAAACAAGATTTAAAAATAGTAGCGGTAACGAAGGCTCCTACTAACGAAGTTTCAACCAATAAGTCAAAGTCTAACTTCTCCTGAGTCAAATTTAAACGTTGAACGCAGCAAGCAAGAGAGATAAAATAATGGGTAGAACCGTATCTTATAAGGTATAGACTTCGTAATTTATAATTAACTAACGTGCTAACTTCGTTCGGTTTACTCGCTTTTGAGAAGTCATGAAAAATGCACTTCCTAAAACCAACGACTTTGTTTTGTCCATATCCACCTTTGGTGCCACCGTCCCAACTAGACTTGACTTTGGTGCACAACAAAATTGAGCTAAATGACCTTCTCTTCTTGCAATTTCCACATCTATTATCTTTTCCATGATTACCACCGAAGCGGTTACCATTCTTAGCATGATAATTTCCCCCACGATGGTTATCATTGTTCTGATAGCCGTTGCCACCAGTATAATTATTATCGTGTTGTTGGTCTTTACCTTTTGTTTGAGCTGAATCAACACTCTCATGTGCTTCATTGCTTATCTCGGCATTTTCGGATGTCATTCTCAAACACCGTCACAAAACAAGGGTTAATTAACATATCACATATTATCCCTATACTCGACCAGACCAATTAAATACCAAATAAATTTAGGTAGGTCATACTAAGC
Source organism: Panax quinquefolius (assembly GCA_020205615.1). Classification (NCBI taxonomy): domain Eukaryota; kingdom Viridiplantae; phylum Streptophyta; class Magnoliopsida; order Apiales; family Araliaceae; genus Panax; species Panax quinquefolius. The sequence goes on from CM035152.1 coordinate 147,821,029, forward strand.
GAAGAATTCCCGTCTCTTCCCTCCTAGTTCTTATCTCACATCTCGCCGGGTATCATATCCCTAAGATCTCGATACCAAACCGCGTGACGCCCCAAAATTAGGTATACGTCACCCATCTTGGGTCGCCACTTACATGGTACATAAATTCAAATACAACTTAATTATACATCCGTTAAGCAGGTAACATACTGACAATACATAAACTGAGAGTTCTAATAGGAATATTGTCATTTAGACAATATCCATACTCAAGGAGTCCTCATTACAACTATTATCACACTATTTCACAGAATAGTGAGGACTACTAATGCTATCTTCGGGACCATCACTCTTTTTCCCGACTCGTCCCAGCTATATTCTCATTTCCTGAAGAGAACAGTGAAAGAAAGGGTGAGCTCAACTAGCCCAGTAAGAAATATTATGACTAAGATAATGCAGAATAAATTATCATTAGCCTTCAACAATGTTAAACTGATAAAATACAATAGACAACCAGTTTAACTGCAGCGGAATGTGCAATACATTAAAAGAGTCAAGTAGAAAATAAAGTCTACTATCTTTTAGATTTTAAAAGGTTTTCATCAATTTTTATCACTAAGACTCAGTTTAATGAATAAACCACAATATCTAATCATCCCTGTACCACGGTCAAGAATTTTCATCAAATTATCAATGGTCATGACTATACCGAATCACCCCTGGTCATAATTATACCAAAAACTATCCATCACTGCATTACAGGCCACTGAGGACTTTTGTCACATCATTTATAACAAGCCATGATTATACCGAATGATCCCTGGTCATAATCATACTAAGTTCATCTATGCACGTAAGCCAAAGATAACATAATATATCATGAGGATGATGACAATGACATAATAATTCAATAAAACAAGTTCAAGAATTATTTTATCCAGGAATTAATAACGTCCAAATTGTCAACAAGATATTGTTTTGTAGAGTAAAATTCAAGAATGATCAGAAGAATATTTCCATGAAAAGATACTGGATGAAACGCAAATATCAAGGGTATTCTACTAATTTCATGGAGTATAGATGTTAAAGTTTTAACCAACTGGGTATAATAAAAAAGGGAATAACAAAAGAAATCACCATGCATGCGGTATTGCCCGCGTATAGACGTTATTCCAACAGAATAATAATAACGGAACCGTGTCGTGAAATTCACGCAAGCGAGGATGATCCAATGAGAATAATAAATCTTTGAATAATAAACAATGGAACCGAGTCCTGTAAAACACATGCATGTGATATTCCAAATGTAATAATAAATGCGGAATAATAAACAATGGAACTGTAGGTGTAAAACACATGCATGTGATATTCCAAATGAATAATAAAGAATGGAATAATGAAGAAGATCACCAAGTATAGGGGATTCACGTATACTGAGTTATTCCACAGAATAAATAAGAATGGAATAATATAAGGATTTCACCAAGTATAGGTATGCCGCATATATGAGTTATGTATAGGGTATGCCACTTTTTACAAAGTTATTCAATGAATAATAATGAATGGAATAATGTAAGTTCTCTTCATGAATAAGAAAAAGAATAACACCACTTAAGTACAACAAATAATACCCCTTACCTTAGAAGGCTGAATATTGGCAAAGTGAAGTAAAGAGGTAATATACTTTTCTTCTTCTCTCTATAGTTTCTCTCTCTAGAGTTTCAAAGGTGAATTCGTAAGAAAATAATGAAGGAATGAGCTTCATTTATAGGAAAATAGAATGCATAGTAATTAATCCATGAAGCAGTCCAGATTGATTTACTTTAATCGGACGGTCCATATTTAAAGCAAAATCTTTTAAATAAAATATCATATATTCTATTTATATAAAAATATTTTACTATGCAAACACTATGCAACACTACGCAAAAACACTACGCAACACTATGCATAATAAAATATATAATATATTATTTATAGAATAACTTTAATAAAGTATTACATTTTATATAAAAGATGTTTACGCTTTTATTACGTTAATAATACTGAATAAAACAAAACGTCATTATCGCTATAATAATTCATATTATTAATCGACAATAATGGAATCAAACCGAGTGACTTCTCACATAAGCATCGATAATCAATACCGTAATGCTACTATGCAACCACACGTATTCATCGCATACTTTTACTACTGAAAGTAGTTCAACAAAGATCAATCAGTAAAACTTCCGCCGTTATTTTTATAAAATATTTTGTTCGGGTGAATAGTAACTCATGAATAGTAATTCGTGAATAGTAACTCGTGAATAGTACTTTGACACAAAAAGTGTCCTAAATACTCGACTGAACAATACTAGAGTGAATAGTAATTTTGGTGAATAGTAACCCGTGAATAGTAACTCGTGAATAGTAACTCCGACACAAAAAGTGTCCCAAATACTAGAGTGAACAATACTAGAGTGAATAGTAATTTCGGTGAATAGTAACTCGTGAATAGAAACCGGGTATTTTATGACAACTTGTCTACTTTGAAAAATTTTCAAATATGACCCTTAACTTTAAACTTTTATCAATTTAACTATTCACCAAAATAGAAAAATTGAACACTTTTATTTCATAAAATTTGGGGTCTCACAGGTTATTCCAACAGAATAAATAAGAATGAAATAATATAAGGATTTCACCAAGTATAGGGTGTCGGCGTGTCACAAGTTATGTATAGGGTATGCCACTTTTACAAAAGTTATTCCAATGTAATAATAATGAATGGAATAATGAAGTTCTCTTCATGAATAAGAAAGAATAATACCCCTTACGGTACAACAAATAATATCCCTTACCGTAAAAGACACCGGATATCAAAGTAGTGAAGTACCGGAATACTCTTCTTCTTTCTCTCTATAGATTTTTCTCTATAGCTTCTCTCTATAATTTCTCTCTCTAGAGTTTCGGTGAATTAAGTAAAGAAAATAATGAAGGAATGAGCTTTATTTATAGGAAAATAGAATGCATAGTAATTAATCCATTAAGCAGTACAGATTGATTTACTTTAATCGACGGTCCATATTTAAAGCAAAATCTTTTAAATAAAATATCATATATTCTATTTATATAAAAACATTTTACTATGCAAACACTATGCAACACTATGCAAAACACTACGCAACAACTTTATGCATAATAAAATATAATATATTCTATTTATAGAATAACTTTAATAAAGTATTCATTTTATATAAAAGATGTTTCGCTTTTATTACGTTAATAATAATGAATAAAACAAAACGTCATTATCGCTATAATAATTTGTATTATTAATCGACTAATAATGGAATCAAACCGAGTGACTTCTCACATAAGCATCAATAATCAATACCGTGTGTTACTTATGCAACCACACGACATCGCACTTTTACTATGAGAGTAGTTCAACAAGATCAACCAGTAAAACTTCCATAGTTATTTCAATAAAATATTTTTGTCGTTTTTCAATCCGACAATAATTTTGTTGTGGGTCCACCAATGATTGAGTCGTTGTACGAATATTCCTCGCTAAACCGAATATTCCTAACCAATCGAATATAATATAACCACTTGCATACTTTGCAAAATTTATAAATACTACCCACAACTATAATATTATCTCAAATTCACACCATAATATTAAAAATTATTTTGACAAAATTTAAATCTTTATTGATAAAATCTGGGGTCTTACAATCTCCCCTCCTTATGGAATTTCGCCCTCGAAATTAGGGTACGTACCTGGTATGATAAGAGGTGAGGATACCTTGAATACCTTTATCGTTGAAAACATTAAATTCATCTTTGCAATTCGGCCAAAGATATTCATTAACAATTCATCTTTGCACTACAGGCCAAAGATATACAACTGTAAAACCAATAATACTGAGACTCAGCTTAATAGTATCACAACCATGAATTATTCATGCACTACTGGCTAAGGATATTCGTGTTTTCAATTACGATTATGATTATACCGAATAATCCGTGGTCATAATCATACCAAGTCTATCAATGCACTACGGCCAAAGATGACTTTTACCACATCCATGAATTAATATTTCATTGATGAGACTCAGCTCAATAATTAATCCATATCATCGAATCATCCCTGCACTACAAGCCAAGGATATTCATTAGTATCACGACCACGAATTATCCATGCACTACGGCCAAAGATAATCATGTATTCATTAGTATCAAGCTGATAGGTACCAATGTGAGGTGCTGACATAAGTTGGTGTCCAGAGTCACAGTTGGTATCAGAGCTTAGGGATATGATCCCTGGCTAAGATGCGAGATAAGAACTAGGAGGGAGAGACGGAATTCCTTCGCTAGTATGACCTACCTAAGTTTATTTGGTATTTGATTGGTCACGAATATAGGGATAATTTGTTACATGTCAATTAACCCTTTTTTTGTGGATCAGATTTGAGAATGGCATCCGAAAATGCTTTGAGATAAGAAATGAAGCACATGAGAGTGTTAATTCACTCAAACAAAAGGTAACGACCAACAACACGATAATAATCATACTGGTGGCAACGGCTATCAGAACAATGATAACCATCGTGGGGGAAATTATCATGCTAAGAATGGTAACCACTTCGGTGGTAATCATGGCAAAGATAATAGAAGTGGAAATTTCAAGAAGAGAAGGTCATTTAGCTCGATTTTGTCGTATAGTGAAGTCAAGTCCAGCTGGGATAGTGGCACCAAAGGCGGATACGGACAAAACAAAGTCGGTGGTTTCAGGAAGAGCGTTTTTCGTGACTTCTCAAAAAGTGGGTAACCCGAAGTTAGTTACGGGTTAGTTAATTATAAATTCTTGAAGTCTATACCTTATTAGATACTGGGTTCTACCCATTCTTTTATCTCTCTTGCTTTGCGTTCAACGCTTAAATTTGACTCCGGAGAAATTAGACTTTGATTTATCTATTGAAACTTCGTTGGGAGAAACCTTCGTTACCTCCAATGTTTATTAATCTTGTTGTTTCAAATAAACACTTTCACGTTACCCGTCGATCTTATATCTTTGAAAATACTTGCCTTTGAGGTAATTTTTGAAAACGATTGATTAACTACTCATTATTCTTTTTGTAAGATTGTTAGCTTTCATATTCCTAACCAACTTGTTGTGCGAATTCAAGTAACCAAACTACTAAAGTCAATTATTGTCATATCAAGCCATAAGTAAAGAGCCCCGAACCTTTCGTTGTTGACTTCCTTGTGTGGAATGCAGAAAGCCGGACTTTTCAGTAGGCGACATCATGAATGAAGATGGCAAGTTTATAGGTATCATTGTGAGGTGCTATCTAGGTTAAGGGATAGAAGTCACAGTTGGTATCAATGTGACGTACTATCCAAGTCTTGGATGAGAGTCACAATTGTGAATGATATTTCTATTATTAATAAATTTCTTGGCGTATTCTTGAAGACTTCCTAGCCTACCCTAGAACGTGAAATCAATTTTGTATTGACCCAAAGATAAAAAACCCATTTCTTAAACCCTCAAATATTTCTTCAACTAAAAGGATCTGTTTACGTGGATTATGATGAAAGTCATAATAAAAGTATAGAACTAATGAAAATCATGGGTATATGAAGTATTAGTAAGTTTTATGATGAGTTATGTTGGTTATTATGTGAAAACATGAAAGTTTCTTAGAAATCACAAAGAGTTAAAAATCAGATTTTGGTGAAAAACGTAACATGAAATAAAATTGACCATATCTCCTATTATGTTTTGAATTTTTGAGTGTGGTCAAGTCCTAGAGTTAGATCTATGAGTTACCTAACTAATACAAGTGGAATTACTGGAAAAGGTGTTGTAGATTTTTGTGTGAACTGATTTTAGCAAAGGAGTGTAAAGCTGTAAAAACTGAAAAAGTTGCTTGCCATGATTTTAGAGGGCTGTTTCGGCCACTTAAATTATGAGAAAATTCTGGCCTTTTGGGAAATGAAGGTATATGGTATAAAGTACCTCCTGTCCAAAATGAGCTCATTCGACTTAAAATGAGCAAGTTATGACTATTTAAATATTTAGGTTTTTCGATTTAAAACGCTATAAACGGAGTTCTATAACTCCGATGACCATGAAATTTAAACTGAAAGCTCACGTTAACATGTGTAAGGTCCTGCCAAGATTTGGGAATTTTGGAGTTAAACTTGAGGTAGCTAATTTCTTAAGGAATTAATTAGAAATTGATTTTGAAAAATAGTAAATGAATTTTAAAATTCGAGAAAAATATATTTTCATTATGGGACTATATTATGCTAAATCCCAGAAAAGAAATATTTTGGGACTGATTTGGTATTTTCATGAAAATAGTTTAGTTACGAACATATGAGTTAAATATGTTATGTGAAGTAACAAAGTTGAAAATAGGATTTTATGGCTAGAGAATCCTATATAGAGTATATCATATTTTTGAGAGATTTGATAATTGGTGATGATATCTTATGGGTATGGAATTTTGAATGATTAAATGCATTATATGGTAAAGCGTAAACAATTAAGATAAATTGTTTATAAATTTAAGAAGTGATTAAAATATTGTTATAATATTAATGATATTAGATTATGAGATTATTAAGTGATTGATAACATGGGGATATTCTTGAATCTCTGGATAAATTATATTATAAATGTTTAATATTTATCCTTTATCTCATTTGATTGATTCTTTATATCATTATCCTCATGCTTATATTATGTTGAAAGTCATCTATTGGTAGTAGTGCATAGATGGACTTGGTATGATTATGACTGAGGATTGTCGGTATAATCATAACAGTAATTGAAAACACAATTATCTTTGGCAGTAGTGCATGGATAATTTGTGGTCGTGATACTTAATGAATACACAATTATCTTTTCGTAGTAGTGTATGGATAATTTGTGGTCGTGATACTAATGAATACACAATTATCTTTCGGTAGTAGTATGGATAATTTGTGGTCGTGATACTAATGAATACACGATTATCTTTGGTCAGTAGTGCATGGATAATTTGTGGTCGTGATACTAATGAATACACGATTATCTTCGCCGTAGTAGTGCATGGATAATTTGTGGTCGTGATACTAATGAATACACGATTATCTTTGGTAGTAGTGCATGGATAATTTGTGGTCGTGATACTAATGAATACACGATTATCTTTGGTCAGTAGTGCATGGATAATTGTGGTCGTGATACTAATGAATACACGATTATCTTTGGCCGTAGTGCATGGATAATTGTGGTCGTGATACTAATGAATACACGATTATCTTTGGTAGTAGTGCATGGATAATTTGTGGTCATGATAATGAATATACGATTATCTTTCGTCAGTAGTAATGGATAATTCATGGTCGGAACTAATGAATATCCTTGGGTCGTAGTGCGTGGATGATTCGATGATATGGATTAATTATTGAATGAGTCTCAAAGAATGAAATATTAATTCATGGATGTGGTAAAAGTCATCTTTGGTCAGTAGTGCATTGATAGACTTGGTATGATTATGACCACGGATTATTCGGTATAATCATGGTAGTAATTGAAAACACGAATATCCTTAGCCAAGAAGTGCATGAATAATTCATGGTTGTGATACTATTGTCGAGTCTCAAGATTATTGGTTTTATGAGTTGTATATCTTTGGCCCGTAGTGCAAAGATGAATTGTTAATGAATATCTTCGGTAGGATTGCAAAGATGAATTTAATGTTTTCAACGATAAAGGTATTCAAGGTATCCTCACCTCTTTATCATACCAGTATCGTACCCCTAATTTCGAGGGCTTAAATTTCATAAGGAGGGAGATTGTGAGACCCCAGATTTTATCAATAAAGATTTAAATTTTGTCGAAATAATTTTTAATATTATGGTGTGAATTTGAGATAATATTATAGTTGTGGGTAGTATTTATAAATTTTGCAAAGTATGCAGTGGCTATATTATATTCGATTGGGTGGGGAATATTCGGTTTAGCAGGAATATTCTGCATAACTACTCAATCATTGGTGGACCCATAGCGTAATTATTGTCGGATCGAGAAAACGACAAAAATATTTTATTGAAATAACGACGGAAGTTTTACTGGTTGATCTTTGTTGAACTACTCGGTAGTAAAAGTACAATGAATGTGTGGTTGCATGCATAGTACACCGGTATTGATTATTGATGCTTATGTGAGAAGTCACTCGGTTTGATTCCATTATTGCCGATTAATAATATGAATTATTATAGCGATAATGACGTTTTGTTTTATTCGTATTATTAACGTAATAAAATGCGAAACATCTTTTATATAAAAAATGTAATACTTTATTAAAGTTATTCTATAAATAGAATATATTATATTTTATTATGCATAGTGTTGCATAGTGTTTTGCATAGTATTTTGCATAGTGTTTGCATAGTAAAATATTTTATATAAATAGAATATATGATATTTTATTTAAAAGATTTTGCTTTAAATATGGACCGTCGATTAAAGTAAATCAATCTGGACCGTTCATGAATTAATTACTATGCATTCTATTTTCCTATAAATGAAGCTCATTCCTTCATTATTTTCTTATTTAATTCCTTTGAAACTCTAGAGAGAAATTATAGAGAGAAGTTATAGAGAGAAAATCTATAGAGAGAAAGAAGAAGAGTATTACGGTACTTCACTACTTTGATATCCAAATTGTCTTTTACGGTAAGTGGGTATTATTTGTTGTACCTGTAAGGGATATTATTCGTTTGTATTCATGAAGAGAACTTCAGTTATTCCATTATTTATTATTCGTTGGAATAACTCTTTTGTATACGTGAGATACCCTATACTTGGTGAAATCCTCTGTTATTCCATTCATTATTATTACATTGGAATAACTTTCAGAAAAAGTGGTATACCCTATACATAACCTCGTATACGCGCAAGATACCCTATACTTGGTGAAATCCTTATGTTATTCCATCCTTATTTATTCTCGTTGGAATAATCAGACACGCTGAATCCCCTATACTTGGTGATCTTCTTACGTTATTCCATTCTTTATTATTCTGTTGGAATATCCTATCTCGTGTGTTTTTGGGACACGGGTTCCATTGTTTATTATTCCGCATTTATTATTCTATTGGAATATCTCGTGCGTGTGTTTTACACTAGACACGGGTTCCATTGTTTATTATTCAAAGATTTATTATTCGTTGGATCATCCCGCTTGATTGTGAATTTCACCGACCGGTTCCGTTATTATTATTCTCATTGGAATAACTTTTATCATGCAAGCACCGCATGCATGCATGGTGATTTCTTTTGTTATTCCATTCTTTATTATACCAAGTTGGTTAAAACTTTGACTTCTATACTCCATGAAATTAGTAGAATATCCTTGATATTTGCGTTTCATCCAAAGATCTTTTCATGAAAATATTCTTCTAATCATTCTTGAATTTTACTCTACAAAAACAGTATCTTGTTGACAATTTGGGACGTTACTTAATTCACGGATAAAATAATTCTTGAACTTGTTTTATTGAATTATTATGTCATTGTCATCATCTTCATGATATATTATGTTATCTTTGGCTTACGTGCATAGATGAACTTAGTATGATTATGACCGAGGATCATTCTAAGATAATCACGGCTTGTTATAAATGATGTGATAAAAGTCCTCGGTTCGTGAATGCAAATGATGGATAGTTTTGGTATGATTATGACTGGGGTGATTCTAAGGTATAGTCATGACCATTGATAATTTGATGAAAATCCTTGACCGTGGTAATGCTGGGGATGATTAGATGTGGTGGTTTATTTATTGTTTGAGTCTCAAATGATAAAAATTGATGAAAACCTTTTAAAACCTAAAAGATAGTAGATTTTATTCTCTACTTAACTCTTTTAATGGATTGCATATTCCGCTGTAGTTAAATTGGTTGTCTATTGTATTTTATCAGTTTAACACTGTTGAAGGCTAATGATAATTTATTCTGCATTATCTTAGTCATAATATTTCTTACTGGGCTAGTTGAGCTCGCTTTTCTTTCACCGTTCTTCGTGAAATGAGAACATATTTGAGACGAGTCTGGAAGCGGAGTAATGGTCGAGAGGATAGCATTAGTAGTCCTCACTATTCTACGTGAAATAGTGTGATAATAGTTGTAATGAGGACTCCTTTTGAGTTTGTATAATATCTAGTAGACAATATTTGTATTCAAACTCACAGTTTATGTCGTATTGTACACGACAGTTATATTAGTAAGTTGTATTTGAATTTATGTACCATGTAAGTGGCGACCCAAGATGGGTGACGTATACCTAATTTTGGGGGCGTCACATCATTACAATTATTGGTACATTATTTTATGAAAATGGCGAGGACTACTAAAACAACTTCTAGAACCATCATTCCACACCCCGACTAGTACTCGCTACATTCTCGCCTCCTGAGAAGAAAAGTGGAACAAAAAGGAAAAGGGTGAGCTCAACTAGCCCAGTAAAGAATATTATGACTAAGATAATATAGAACAAATTATCGTTAGTCTTCAACAGGAAAAAATCTAATAGAATATAATAAACAACAAGTTTAAGATCAATATTCGCAGCAGAAATAATAATTCATAGATGAGTTACGTAGAGAATGAAATTAAATTATGAATTTAAAAGTCCATCATCAATATTTTATCCCTGTAACATCAATCAATATTCATCTTGAATCAAATATTCATCTTTGCACTACAGGCCAAAGATATTCATCAGTCGGTCATGTTCATCTTAACACCTGTACATCTTTACACTATGGGCCAAATATATTCATAAGAAAATCAACCATCTTTGCACTACAGGCCAAAGATATTCAGTAATATCATCATTTAGGATTGAGTATGATGAAAAATATTTTAAAAAAAAGAATCCAGTGAAACAAAAGAACAAATATTAAGGATTCGCACTTTAAATAGTCCAAGTTCAAAAATACTTCATAAATAATCATAGTGAAGTAAAATTCAAGAATGATCAAAACATGGATACAATCAAAGCTAGTATCCACAATAGATATTTTGGACAAAAACAAAAATTTAATTTTTCTGTGAATAATGCCGTATACGTGAATAGTGCCGTATACGTGAATAGTAATCCCGACACTAAAAGACAAGAATTTCACAAGAAAAATCTTATCAATAATCCGACATAATGATATTAGAAGAAATAATATCATTTTAAAAAAAATAATATCCCTTATCTCGAAAAGACTGTACTTCTAGCTGGAATACCGGATATATAGTGTTGAAGGGAACTTGCATCGTATAGAAACACTCAAAGTATCAAAATACTCACAAGAATATGCTCGATAATATAGAGAGAGAAAGGTTTCAGTTTCTGGTGTGATTTTCAATTCTAACTTAAGCACCCTATTTATAAGAAAATACTTAGAACATCAAAGCACAAAATTTAATATAATAATATTATTTTTACTCAACATTCCTACGCACACCTAAAACATCTGAATTCAGCAACTAACATGTGCAAGTGAGGCCCATTAAATGGAAAAAATGTTTTTCTTAAAAAACATAATTAAAACTTCCAAAAATCAATTATTTCAGAACTTCGGAACTTCAATAATTCATAATAAATAGCCCTTTTGTTAGAAAAATTCAAACCTTATGTCTTTTCCATAGGAAATTTCATTCTCTACAACTTTGCAAAAGAAAGTTTTTCCAAATTCCAAACAGAAACTGACCGAAATTCACAAACGGACGATTTTACAGGCTATAATCAAATCTCAGTCAAGAAATGGGCCCACAGACATGTTTAACATGTTTTAAATAATTTTTGCAACAAAAATACTCTTCCTCCTCATATATTCATATATCCCACATTCATTGTAAAAATATCACCATTATTATATTATTAAAATATAATAATATATTTAAATGAATTATTTATCAGAAAAGATAAAATAACAATTTTTTCAACAATTTTTCACATTAAAAATTTTCTCCATCTATATCCACATAAAATGAATATTTTCCTTATCATATAAATCAATAATTAATTATTCACAAATAATATTATAGAATCATAATACTGACAACCAAGCAGTTCCCAGGAAAGAGGGGGCTTTTCAATAAGGATTTCTCCTTACTGGCGCGCAATTAAGTGACCAAACCTCACCTTAGACAAAGCTTTCTAGACATTGCCAATAATGTTATCTAATAATATTATTCAAATAATATGAATTATTGATCTGATAATGAAAATACTGTGTAGTGACAATTATTGAAACAACAATAATATAAAATATCAACGTAGAAATTATTGAATCAATAAAATAAAATATTGAACATTAACTACTGTAACAATTATTGAGTAATGCCTTCCTACGTAAGAATCAATAATTGGTGCAATACCGTGTGCTACTGTGTTTTAACCACTAGGTATTCCAACAGTATTAATGGTAACAACTACGCCGTTATTTATAAACAACTTATACTTGTCATTTTTTTCATCCAATCGCTTTCCGTTATGGGGCCCACAAAAAATTTGCTGGCCAGTAAATACGAATATTCCCCGACAATAAGAATATTCCACGACCAAACGAATATTCTCCGATAAAAATGAATATTTTATAACCACTTGCATATTTGAAATATTTGCGCATTTTACCCATAAATAACCACATTAATCAAATCAACCCTTACTATTTCAAAATAATAAATAGAGGAAATTTAATTTCATTTATAATAAGTTGGGGTCTTACAACCTCCCCTCCTTATAAAATTTCGTCCTCGAAATTGACGTACGTACCTGGTGTTTCGAAAAGGTGAGGATACCTCGTTTTCATTTCCGTTTTCAACTCCCAGGTCATTTTTTCAATAGCATGGTTCCTCCACAAAACTTTGACTTGTGGTATGACCTTGGTGCGTAGGACATGCTCTTTCCTATCCAAGATCTTGACAGGTACCTCCTAGTACGTTAAGTCTTCGACTTCTCATCCGGTTCTAACTCAATAACGTGGTTCGGGTCTTTCACATATTTACGAAGCACAGATATATGAAAAACATTATGAACACGAGACATACTTGGAGGTAACGCGAGTCTATAGGCTACATTTCCTACTCGGTCATGAATCTGAAATGGACCAATAAATTATGGATTGAGCTTTCCTCTCTTTCCGAATCTTGTAACTCCTTTCCATGGGGCAACACTCAACAATACATGATCCCCAATACTAAATTCAACGTCCTTTCGATGAAAATCCGCATAACTCTTTTGTCGATCTTGTGCCATTTGTATACGTTATCGAATCATTTGGATCTTTTCTGTAGTAATACGTACCAACTCTGGTCCCAACAATGTTGCTTCACCCACCTAATCCCACATATCTGGGAAGCGACTTTTTCTTCCATACAATGCTTGAATGGAGCTACCCCTATACTTGCTTGATAAGCTGTTGTTGTAGGAGAATTCCACTGATGGTAAATACTTATCCCAACTCCCTTTGAAGTCTAGGACACGAGTCTTAATAAATCTTCAAGAGTTTGAATAGTCCTCTCTGATTGTCCGTCCGTTTGAGGATGATATCTTTGGCCAGAATCGTAAATCCGTGCCCATAGCTTTTTGAAGCTAACCCAAAATCGTGAAGTGAATCTTGGGTCACGATCCGAAACTATGGATACTGGCATGCCATGCAATCTCATAATCTCATTTACATACATATGAGCAAGACGTTCAAGGGAATAAGTCTCCCGTATCGGCAAGAAATGAGTAGACTTGGTTAATCTATTAACAATAACCCAAATAGCATTTATGCCTTGAGAAACCGTGGGAAGACCCGTAACGAAATCCATGGTAATGTGTTCCCACTTCCATTTCAGAATCTCAAGTGGTTGTAACGGACCCTTAGGTACTTGATGCTCCGCCTTTACACGTTGACAAGTTAAACACCTCGAGATAAACTTTGCAATCTCTCTCTTCATGTTGCTCCACCAAAATGTATGTCGAAGATCACGATACATTTTGGTAATTCCAGGATGGATTGAAAACGGTGTATTATGTGCCTCCGTCATGATCTTGTACTTCAAATCAGAGTCGTTAGGAACACAAAGTCTGGAATAGACTCGAAATATTCTTTTTTCATCGATTCTCGCTTCTGGAATAGCACCTTTTTGTACCTTCTTCTTCATACGCATCAGCTCCGGGTCGGTGGCTTGAGCAACTTTAACTTTTTCTATTAAAGTTGGCTCTATGCGTATACTTGACATCATCGCACTCGTTCCTGCATATGATCTTCTACTCAACGCGTCAGCTACCACGTTCGCTTTTCTAGGATGGTATTGAATAGTGTGGTCATAATTTTTTAACGGCTTCGAAGCCCAGCGTCGTTGCCGCATGTTGAGTTCCTTTTGGGTGAAGAAATATTTGAGGCTTTTATGGTGCGAATATATCTCCACTTTCTCCCCATATAGATAGTGCCTCCGGATCTTTAGCGAAAAAGCGATTTGCACGCTGACTCTAGATCATGAGTAGGATAATTCCTCTCATATTCTTTAAGTTGTGGCGAGGCATAGGCTATGACTTTCCCATGTTGCATGAGAACACATCCTAATCCTTTTTGCAAGAAGCATCATCAGATAACAAATCCATCTGAACCAGATGGTATTGTCAGAACATGTGCCGAAATGAGTCTCCTCTTAAGCTCTTAGAAACTCTTCTCCCATTCCTCGCTCCATATGAATTTTATATCTTTTCGAGTCAGCTGAGTTAACGGAGTAGCGATTCAAGAAAATCCTTCCACGAATCTCCGATAATAACCAGCTAAGCCCCGGAAGCTACGTACTTCGGTCACCGACTTTGGTTGCTCCAAACTTTATATTACTTTAATCTTCGCCTCCATGTTTTGACACCACGTGGCCAAGGAATACTACTTCCTCAAGCCAGAACTCGCATTTCTTCAGCTTGGCATATAGCTTGTTTTCACGAAGCCTTTGAAGTACCAGCTTCAAATGGTGCTCATGATCTTCTCGACTTTTGGAATAGATGAGAATGTCATCAATAAAGACAACAACGAACTGATCCAAATATTCATTGAACACACGGTTCATCATATCCATGAAAGTCGAAGGAGCATTAGTCAATCCAAAAGACATGACTAAGAATTCATAATGCTCGCATCAGGAAGTTCGAAGGCGATCTTTGGAATATCCTCAGTTTTAATCTTCAGCTGATGATATCCAGAACGAAGATCGATCTTTGAAAAGAATTGTGCTCCTTACAACTGGTCAAATAGGTCATCAATGTGAGGTAGCAGATATCTATTCTTGATGGTGACATGGTTTAATTCCCGGTAGTCAATACAAAGTCACATACTCCCGTCTTTCTTCTTTACGAATAAAATAGGAGCACCCCAAGGAGATGTACTAGGACGAATGAAACCGATGTCCAACAACTCCTGTAGTTGGACCTTTAACTCCTAAAGTTCAATAGGAGCCATTCGATATGGGGTTTTAGAAATGGGCTTTGTACCATGCTCAAGATCAATAAAGAATTCAACTTCACGTTCTGGGGGTAGACCGGGAAGTTCTTGAGAAATCGTCGGAAACTTTACTAACAACAGGAATATTATTCAAATCTGACGTGTCTTTATTCAAATCCATAATATGGGCTAAGAAAAATTTTCATCTGTTTTTCAATAAACGAATAGCTTTATGATTTGATATGATTGTGATTGATTTTAATGGTTTAGTTGCTTGAATTCATATAATAGGTTGGTTAGGAATATGAAAACTAACAACCTTACGAAAACAATCAATTTTGGCATGATGAGTGGTTAACCAATCAATCCCTAAAATTACATCAAAAGCAAGTATCTTTAAAGAGATAAGGTCAACAGGTAATGTGATGGTACCAACTTGGATCAAATAAGATTTATAAATAGTGGATGTAATGAAAGTTTCTCCTAATGGAGTCTCCACAGATAAATCAAAGTCTAAATTCTCCGGAGTCAAGTTTAAACGTTGAGCATAAGTAGGAGAGATAAATGAATGGGTAGCACCGGTATCAAGTAAGGTATAAACTTCACAAGAATTAATGATTAGCTTACCCATGATCACCTCGTTTGAGTTCCTCGCATTTTGACCAGTCACAACAAATGCTCTTCCAGGAACCGTTGACTTTGACTTTTCTGGGACAGCCTTTTGAGTCACCGTCCCCCCTGGACTTGGTTTCGCTACCGTATAATCTCAAGTGATATGTCCTTCCTTTCCATAATTATAACATACCTTGAAATATTGTGGACAGTTTGGACTGATATGTCCCTCTTTCCCACATTTATAGCATACGACCGGTGGTCGTTCTCCTCCCTTAGAACCAGTTGCTGCTGGTGCTGACTTCTTCACATGGTCATTGTTGAATCTCCTCTTTTTAAAATCTCCTCCCGACTCGCTTCTTCTATTCTCATGGCCATGACTAGCACCAGAGTGGCTACCATTTTTGTCCGTCTTTTTCTTTCTCCACTGGTTATCGTTATTCTGTTGACTGCTATCTCCGGTATGATCCTGGTTGTGGTCCCTCGGTTGAACGTACTCGTTATCTTGTTCTAATAATTGAGCCCTGTTGACAACATCTGAATAGAGAGAAAATTTATGAGAAATGAGATATTGACGTATATGGGGTTTCAAACCTCTCGAAACATCCGCGTCATCGTTCCTCATTCTCCACCAAATGAGGTGCAAACACGGATAACTCGCAAACTTCGCCTCGTATTGGGACACCGCCGTCATTGTTGTTTTGTTCTAGTCTAATAAACTCCACTTCCTTCATATAACGAATACTTTTCGGAAAGTACTTGTCATTAAACAGATTTCAAATGTCTCCCAAGACATTTGAAAAGTTGGTGGATGGGTACGCTTCATGACTTCCACCAATAATCGCCTCATTACGTAAATAAAAGTGGCGAATGGAACCTTACATTCCTCCGTGCATCCCAAGACATCGAATATCTTGGTAATTTGTTTGACCCACGTTTTTGCCTTAATCGGATCCGGCTTTCCCTGCATTCGGTGGTCCCAACTCTTTGAAGCTGCTTGGCCGTGACAAACCGCGTGCGTTGTTATCATTTCATTTCCTTTGGTATTTTGTGCACGAGTCTCCTAAATCGATTTTGCATGAAGCGCAAAAAGCTTCTAAACATTAAAATCGTTCTCATCGTCGATCGGTGGTGTTGTTCTGAGGAGGAACATTGTTTACTGTTGTTACGCGTTCTCCTCGTTGGTTGGTAAAGGTGTCTCCACGGTCTCAATTACTCCACTATTAGCATTCTCAGTCGACATTTTCTAATACTGCCATAAAACAAAGGTTAATTAAAGAAATCAACATATCACATAATATTCCTATATACTGACCAACCAACAAATAAGCTTAGGTAAGACACACTTTAGCGAAGGTTTTTTACTCGTCTCTCCCCTCTAGTTCTATTCCTCGATATCCTTGGAGATCATATCCCTAAACTCGATACCAATTTGTGGCGCCCCCTAAATAGGTATTCATCACCCATTTTTGAGTTATCAATAACATGGTACAAAACAACTACAACTTTATTAATACAACATATAAAAGCTGTAAGTTTAAATACAAATATTGTCATCTAGACAATATCCATACCCAACTAAGTCCTCATTACAATTATTGGTACATTATTTTACAAAATGGTGAGGACTACTAAAACAACTTCTAGAACCATCATTCCACACCCCGACTAGTACTAGTACTCGCTACATTCTCGCCTCGAGAAGAAAAATGGAACAAAAAAGGAAAAGGGTGAGCTCAACTAGCCCAGTAAAGAATATTATGACTAAGATAATATAGAAAAAATTATTGTTAGTCTTCAACAGGGAAAAATCTGAAAGAATATAATAAACAACAAGTTTCAGATCAATATTCGCAGCGGAAATAATAATTCATAGATGAGTTACATAGAGAATGAAATTAAACTATGAATTTAAAAGTCCATCATCAATATTTTATCCCTGTAACATTAATCAATATTCATCTTGAATCAAATATTCATCTTTACACTATAGGCCAAAGATATTCATCAGTCTGTCATGTTCATCTCAACACCTGTACATCTTTGCACTACGGGCCAAAGATATTCATAAGAAAATTAACCATCTTTGCACTACAGGCCAAAGATATTCAGTAATATCATCATTTAGGACCGAGGATAATGAAAATATTTTAAAGAAAAGCGAATCCGGTGAAACAAAAGAACAAATATTAAGGATTAAGACTTTAAATGTATCCAAGTTCAAAAAATACTTCATAAATAATCATAGTAAAGTAAAATTCAAGAATGATCAAAACACGGATACAATCAAAGCTAGTATCCACAATAGATATTTTGACAAAAACAAAAATTTAATTTTTATAAATAAATAGTAAATGATTCGTGAATAGTGCCGTATACGTGAATAGTAACCCCGACACTAAAAGACAAGAATTTCACATGAAAAATATTTCCAATAATCCGGCATAATGATATTAGAAGAAATAATATCATTTTAAAAAAAAAAATATCCCTTACCTCGAAAAGACTGTACTTCTAGCTGGAATACCAGATATAGTGCTGAAGGGAAGTTGCACCGTATAGCAATACTCAAAGTATCAAAATACTCACAAGAATATGCTCGATAATATAGAGCGAGAAAGGTTTCAGTTTCTGGTCTGATTTTTAATTCTAACCTAAGCACCCTATTTATAGGAAAATGCTTAGAACACCAAAGCAGAAAATTTAATATAATAATATTATTTTTACTCAACATTCCTACGCACACCTAAAATATCTGAATTCAGCAACTAACATGTGCAAGTGAGGCCCATTAAATGGAAAAAACGTTTTTCTTAATAAACATAATTAAAACTTCCAAAAATCAATTATTTCGAAACTCCGGAACTTCAATAATTCATAATAAATAGCCCTTTTATCAGAAAAATTCTAACCTTATGTCTTTTCCATAGGAAATTTCATTCTCTACAACTTTGCAAAAGAAAGTTTTTCTAAATTCCAAATGTAAACCCAAAAGAAATCCACAAACGGACGATTTTACAGGCTATAATCAAATTTCAGTCAAGAAATGGGCCCACAGACATGTTTAACATGTTTTAAACAATTTTTGCAATAAAAATACTCTTCCTCATATATTCATATATCCCACATTCATTGTAAAAATATCACCATTATTATATTATTAAAATATAATAATATATTTAAATGAATTATTTATCAGAAAAGATAAAATAACAATTTTTCAATAATTTGTCACATTAAAAATTTTCTCCATCTATATCCACATAAAATGAATATTTTCCTTATCATATAAATCAATAATTAATTATTCACAAATAATATTACAGTAATCACAACATCGACAATGAGGTAGTTCAGGAAAGAGGGGGCTTTCCAATAAGGATTTCTCCTTACTAGCGAGCAATTAGGTGACCAAACCTCTCCTTAGACAGAACTTTCTAGGCATTGCCAATAATGTTATCTAATAATATTATTCAAATAATATGAATTATTGATCTGATAATGAAAATACTGTGTAGTGACAATTATTGGAACAACAATAATATAAAATATCAATGTAGCAATTATTGAATCAATAAAATAAAATATTGAAGCAAGAATTCATCGTAACAATTATTGAGTAATGCCTTCCTACGTAAGAATCAATAATTGGTGCAATCTGAGTATCTTCTTGTGTTTTAACCACCTTTGGGTATTCCAACAAGTATTAAAGGTAGAACTTCACGCCTCGTTATTTATAAACAACTTATACTTGTCTGTTTTTTCATCCAATCGCTCACATGTTATGGGAAATACACAAGGCTACGGCGTCGTCATACGAATATTCCCCGACATTAAGAATATTCCACTATCAAACGAATATTCTCCGATAAAAATGAATATTTTATAACCACTTGCATATTTGAAATATTTGCGCATTTTACCCATAAATAACCACATTAATCAAATCAACTCTTACTATTTCAAAATAATAAATAGAGGAAATTTAATTTCATTTATAATAAGTTGAGGTGTTACAATGTTCAATGTATCTGGGCACAAGTACGGAAGGAGGACTTCCCATTATGATCCTCATAGTCCGCTTTACTCTGACCGCGAGCGTAAGGAAATTGTTATTTCTGATATTGCTATTCTTGCTGTCATATATGGTCTATATCGGCTCATGTTACTCAAAGGATTTGCTTGGGTTTTCTGTGTGTATGGAGGTCCTTTGCTTGTTGTTAACGGATGGTTCGTGTTGATTACCATACTTAATCACACTCATCCTTCTTTGCCTTACTATGATTCTACGGAGTGGGATTGGTTGAGAGGAGCTCTATGCACCGTTGATAGAGATTACGGAATTTTGAACAAGGTGTTCCATAACGTGTGTAATGCTCATGTTTGTCACCATATATTCTCTATGATCCCGCATTATCATGGACTTGAGGCGACAGAGGCAATGAAACCAATACTGGGTGATTATTATCAGTATGATGGAACTCCAATTCTGAAGGCCATGTATAGAGAAGTGAAGGAATGCATTTATGTGGAGAAAGATGAAGGTGAGAGCAGAGGGGTATACTGGTACAGAAATGAACTCTGATGTGATTACATGAATGCATATATAACCTGGAGGGAGGGGAGTGTGTGATAATGAATTTTCCATCTAGCAGTTTAGATTGTTTCATTCAACGTTGTATTATAAGATAAAAGTGTTGAAAAACAACAATTCAATGTCAATTGTTGTGTTGTTCAAGAATATCTTTCTAACAATTCAATGTCATTTGCTGTGCATGGTCATAGAATTTTTCACCTTAAATAGCTCAATAGAAAGAAGCTCGTGCAATTACTAATGGGTTTAACATGATAGTTGCATACCATGCAATTAATGTAAGAGGACAAATTTTACTTATGAATCCACTTCCCTCTATCAGTGGAGCCTTTAGAATGATCAAATAAATGAAGAGGAGTAAATAATAATATTAACAGTTTCCATTCTTTGTGCCAAAAGGTAGTGTCATCACTTTATTCTTGGCATCATAAGAAAAATATAACAGTGGTTCAGTAGAATTACTTCCAAATAAATCGCCATCTATCCACAAACCTAAGAATACATGGTCGAAACCAATGAAACTAGACCAAGGCCAAGCCGCCGGCCGAGCGGTACTTGGTAAACCTATTATTATAACCCCTAGTTATGTACCTCGATCAATTTCTTAATACGAATCTCTGTCGTCTCAATATGATTGTCAGGTAATTGTAATTGTTCCACACAAGTACTCAGTTAACAAAAAATAAAAATAGGAAATTGTTATATATTTTCACAAGTAAAAATTGATTTTTTCACAAAATTCCCCACATAAGTGTGGGACCCATTAGCTATTTATGTGAGAGAACTTGTGAAACCATTTGTTTGTGTAAATATCAATTCCCTAAAAATAAAGATGAGATTTATATATAAGTTTCTCACATCACTCAAATTTTAAAAGTCTAAATAAAATTGTTACGACAATCATAAGAATGGAAAGAGAGCCAAACAAAATTTTTGACCAATGGAGGAACAATATCACCATTTTTGCAACCTTTGTCTCTTGTAGGCTATCTGCTTTGAGGCCTTGTTTAATGTATTAAAGTTTTTTAGTGATCGAAGACTAATAGATGTGCGAGTGCGGTTCTCCCTGCTCATAAAGTATGAATTTATTTTAGTGGTTAGTCAAGTGATTAGGGTGTAAGTCAAGCCGAGCCAAGTAGCTCTGTACTCGACTCGAGATCGGTTTGAAAAATATGATCCAAAATTCGAATTCAAAGTTGATTCGAGTCGAATCTGAAATTGATTCGAGTCGAATCTGATCCATACTCGTTTTCTATTTAATGATACACGAGTCGAATTTGAGTATACCAGTGTTTGCTCATATTAGGGTTCGAGTATTTCATTTTTTCTCGAACCATACTCGATACCTGCCCGATGGAACGTATTCAAATATTGGTCTGATCCATACTAACAAGCTAAATATGTGATATTTGTATCATTCTTTATAGTTTATAAAGTGTAGTATTAAATTGTGTAAACTTATAATTAAATAAATCAATGAATTGATTGTCAATTTGTATTACATTCTTTGTAGTTTCTTTACATAAATAAAAGTAAAAAAACTTTTATATATAAACATTAATTCAATAATCAATTTAGTACGTAGTGGTTCAGAATTAAGTGAAATGATTCATATTCGAAACTCGATTTGCCACTTCACGAGTAACTTCGTTTTGTAAACGCAATTCGAGTACTACTGGTCGAGTAGGTCAGGAAGTAATGATCCGAAATCGAATCTAGCAATAAAATTAAAAATTCCTTATCTAATTCGAGCTCAATTTTTTCGAGTCGAACCAAATCTGAGTATTAAATTGTTTGCTGAGATTCAATTTATTTACACCCCAAGTGATTAATTAAGGTAGGCCAAAAAGGCTCTATTTTCAAATTTATTAAAATCAAACTTGTACTCTTTCAATGTCCGTGACGGAGGTGAAATCCGATTCATGACATTTAAAAAGTCCAAAATGCCCCTATTGTTGTGATTTGTTATAAAAATCAAATTTCTTTACATTTCTTCAATCAATCCTATCATTTTCTAACATCTCTCGCTAAGATCAAAGAAAATATTAAGATTTGGATTCCCAAATTTGTTCCAGCTGCTCGATTGGAAAAAGGTAAGTAAATGCTCTGCATGTGTCATCTTCTTGTTTTCAATTTATTCATTAGCAAATTAGTGTTTTTAAGTGTTTCACACAAGGTGTTTGATACATTGCTTCCACTAAACTCTTTAACTTTTGTTGATTAAAAGTTAGGCCGTAAAATGAGTAAATAGTTCAGGCTTGATTCGTACGCGTTCGACTAAAAATTCGATTCGAGCTCAACTTGAAATATAAATAATTCAAATATGAGCAAATTTTAAAGTTCGAAAAATTACTCGAACCTCCTCAGATTATAATTTTCTATTGATACTTGATCATATTTGTTCAAAAAATTCAAACGGCTCGGCTCGATTCGAGATCGTGCTCGACTCGGTAGTTAAACGAGTCTCGATCAAATATTATTTTATATTCAATAAATTTTGCGAACCAAATCTGAGCAACTCAATACTCGACTCGATTTATTTACACCCTTATTAAAAAGGTATGTCTTCATCAAGTAAATACTATAAGGGAGAACAATCTTAGCCGTGAAAGGGTATGTTTGGATGATTATGATTGTTGAACTTGTTTTATATCTCATCTTTTCATGATCATGAAGCAGTTTTTTTTTTGTTTTTTTAGCTAACTGTTATAAACTTTGTGATCATGCTATTGAAATTAAATGGAGGCAACATTATCTTATTAGATACCCAAATAAATCAGGGCCATACAATTTGTTCACTCCATATAAGTAGAGTAGAATTTTATGTGTTCAAATCTACAATATATATATATATATATATATATATATATATATATATATATATATATTCTCATTAATTTCATAACATAATTTAATTTATGAAATCTTAAATTAAGATTAATGTAATACTTCCTCCGTTTGTTTGACAATATAAGATTAATAATGACTTTCAAAAATTTTCAAATTTTCAATTTTTTGACATGAATCACTTTTATTTTTGAAAATATTAAATCTTTTAATTATTAATACATTTTAAATACTTTATAATATTTATAATTTTAGTGCTAAAGTTAGATGGACTAGTATCAATTTTAAAATTTAAAAATTAAAATTGTTAGAATTTGAGCCAAATTTGTTGTGGGTTTCATTAATCATTTGAAGTGAATTCACATATCAATGAGTTCTACTCTATTATTAGATTAAAATTAAGTATTTGGAAACTCAAATTCATGGAATAATGAATGAGAAATTAACTCCCAAAAATCACCTTTTAAAACGATAATAAATACTCGTGGGAAGCTAAATCCCACATCGGTTAAGAACTAAAGTTTGAATGAGTTTATATACAATGAAGTTTATCTTGGCTTTTGGTCTCAAGGGGCATTCCACTTTTGTGGAGAGGAGAGGACCTAGCCAAGACTTGGTTTGAACTCGCGCATCGATCTTCCTTCGTGAATCTTCAGTCTATAAGATTATTCTTCTGATCTTCGATTTTCCTTTTGTGACTCTTCAATGGAGTATGATTGTTAATTAATTTCACTCTTGGCGCCCAAATCAGCGTTGATTTAGTGTTGGTTTTACGACAAGTTCGAAGCTCTATTCTCTCGTGTATTTTGCCCTTTTCATTTCAGTTTTTATTTTCCTTTTGTAGTTCGTCATTTATTAAGCTTTATCCCCAAATTCTTTCTGTTGCTTTTGGGTTTCTCTAATCTCTTCTTAAAGTTACGAACAGTTATATGCTTTTAACTTAATATCCGTATATTAGTGTTTTTGGGTTTGTGGACTTTTATTTTTAACTCTTAATAGCTTATGGGGACATCTTGTTCAAGTCAAAAACCCTGCATACCTCTTCTTTTTCGGATTATGTTAAATGTGTGCTTGTATAAATACATACTTATTGCTCTGTAAGAGCCTATTCGAGAATGAGTTAGTTTAAAATAAGTTAGTTTGATCAAATATAATGTCTATTTTGCCCTTCTTTTTGTTAATTTCCTTTTCAGTAGTCTTCCGTTTGATTTTAACTTATAAGTTATGAGCCGGACATCTTCATAACTTATTTTAACTTAATTTATGATATATAAGTCAAATTGATACGGAACGCTTTTGTAAGACCCCAACTTTTATGAATGAAATGAAATTTCCTCTATTTATTATTTTGAAATAATAAGGGGTTGATTTGATTAATGTGGTTAGTTATGGATAAAATGCGCAAATATTTTAAATAAACAAGTAGTTATAAAATATTTATTATTGTCGGGAATATTCGTTTGGTCGTGAAATATTTTTGTTGTCGGAAATATTAAATGCGACGACGCTTGATTGTTTCATGGGCCCATAACTGAAAAGCGGTCAAATGAAGAAAATAACAAGTATGCGTTTTTATAAATAATGGCGTAGTTATTACTGAATTAACACTTTGTTGGAATGCAGATGGTTAAAACACAATGAATACGCTTGGTGTCAAGACAAGATTAGATACCAGTATTGCACCAATTATTGATTCTTACGTAAGAAGGCACTACTCAATAATTGTTACAATAATTACTGTTCAATATTTTATTTTATTGATTCAATAATTGCTACGTTGATATTTTATATTATTGTTGTTTCAATAATTGTCACTACACAGTATTTTCCATTATTAGATCAATAATTCATATTATTTTAATAATATTATTAGATAACATTATTGTCAATGTCTAGAAAGTTACATGCAGGAGAGTTTATTTAATTGCGGCGCCCGAGAAGGAGAAATCCTTAGGAGGAAGGCCCTCTTTCTTGGGGAAATGCACTTGGTTGTCGATTATTGTGATTACGTAATATTATTTGTGAATAATTAATTATTAATTTATATGATAAGGAAAATATTTATTTATGTGTATATAAATGGAGGAATTTTTAGAAAAGTGACAATTGTTGAAAATTGATATTTTATCTTTTCTGATAAAATAATTTATTTAAATATATTATTATATTACAATAATATAATAATGGTGATATTTTTACAATGAATGTGTGATATATGAATAAATGAGGAGGAAGAGTATTTTTGTTACAATAAATGCAAAAAACATGTTAAACATGTTGGTGGGCCCCATTTTTGACTGAAATTTGATTATAGCCTATAAAATCGTCCGTATATGAATTTCGGTCAATTTCTGCTTAAAATTTGGAAAAACTTAAACTTACAAAGTTATAGAGAATTGAATTTCCTATGGAATGGACATAGGATTCGAATTTTTCTGATAAAAGGACTATTTATTATAAATTATTGAAGTTCTGGAATAATTGATTTTTGAAGTTTTAAATATTTTTTTAAAGAAAAACATTTTTTGTTATGATTGGTGGGCCCTACTTGTCATTGCAAAATGCTAAATTTAGATTTCTAAGGTGGGCGCAGGAATTTTTAAAAAATATATTATTATTTTATTAAATTTTCTACTTTGGTGTTCTAAGCATTTTCCTATAAATAGGTTGCTTAGGTTAGAATTGAAAATCACACCAAAAACTGAAGTTTTTTCTATCTATATTATCGAGCGTATTTTTGTGAGTATTTTGACACTTTGAGTGTTGCTATACGGTGCAAGTTTCCTTCAGTATTATATCCAATATTCCAGTCAGAAGTATTGTCCTTTTGAGGTAAGGGATGTTATTTTTTTTATAAATGATATTATTTCTTTCAATATCATTATGCCGGAATATTGGTAAGATTTTTCTTGTGAAATTCTTGTCTTTTTTTGTGTTGAGAGGTTACTATTCACGATTATCAACCCTTTATTCACGATATCGACACTTATTCACAGAAAAATTAAAATTTTCTTTTCTTTGTCCAAGTTGTTTATTATGATTACTAGCTTTGATTGTATCCATGTTTTGATCTTCATTCTTGAATTTTACTCCACAATGGTTTATTATGGGGTATTTTTGAACTTGGTTAAACTAAAGTACGAATACTTAAACCTTGTCCTTTTATCTCACTGGATTCGTTTTCTTTAAATTATTTTCATCATTCTCAGTCCTAAATGGTGATATAACTGAATATCTTTGGCCTGTAGTGCAAAGATGAACGATTACATGATGAATATCTTTGGTCTGTAGTGCAAAGATGAACTGGTGTTGAGATGAACATGACCAACTGGGAATACGATTTAATATTTTGGTCGTATTGCAAATATGAGTATTTGATTCAAGATATATACTAATTGATGTCACATGGATAAAATATTGATGATGGACTTTAAAATCATAGAAGATAGTAGATTTCATTCTCTACTTAACTCTTCTAATGAATTATTATTTTCGCTGCGAATATTGATCTAAAACTTGTTGTCTATTATATGTTATCAGATTTTTCTTTGTTGAGGAGTAACGATAATTTGTTCTATATTATCTTAGTCATAATGTTCTTTACTGGGCTAGTTGAGCTCACCCTTTTCCTTTTTGTTCCATTTTTCTTCTCAGGAAGCGAGAATGTAGCGGGTACTAGTCGAGGTATGGAATAATGGTTCTAGGAGGTTGTTTTAGTAGTCCTCACTATTTTTATAAAATAATGTATCAATAATTGTAATGCAGACTTATTTGTGTTTGAATACTGTCTAGAAGACAATATTTGTATTTAAACTCACAGTATACGTGTTGTCGTATTTTGCACGACAATTATAATAACGAAGTTGTAGTTATTTTCTGTACCATGTATTTGGCGACTCAAAATGGGTGATGTATACCTATTTTGGGGGAGTCACAGTTGGTATCAGAGCTTAGGGATATGGTCTCTGACGGAGATCGGGGAATAGAACTAGGAAGGGAGAGACGAGGAAATCCTTCACTAGTATGTCCTACCTAAGCTTATTTGTTGGTTGGTCAGAATATAGGGTTATTATGTGACATGTCAATTTCTTTAATTAACCCTTTTTTGTGACAGTATTTAAGAATGGCAGCTGAAAATATTAACGATGGAGTGAATGAGACCGTGAAAACACCTTTAATCAACAACCAAGAGAACGTGCAACATGATGGCAATGTTCCTCCTATAAACAACACCACTGAGCAGACGATGAACGATGAGATGTTTAGAAGCTTTTTGCGGTTCATACAAAACCAGACGAGGGAGACTCCTGTTCAAAATACAGGTAGAAACAATGACAACTAACAGCTGGTCACTGCTAAGCAATTCAAGGAGTTGGGACCACCAGAGTTTTTGGGAAAGCCGGATCCGATCAAAGCAGAAACTTGGGTTAAGCAAATTACCAAGATATTTGATGTCTTGGGATGCACAAAGGAACAGAAGGTTCCATTTGCCACTTTTATGTTCTGCGGTGAGGCAGATTATTGGTGGTAATCTGTAAAGCATACCCAGCCTGCCGCACTCAATGACAAGTACTTTCTTAAAAGTATTCGTCATATGAAAGAGGTAGAGTTTATTAGACTAGAACAGAACAACATGACTGTGTCCCAATATGAGGCTAAGTTCACAGAGTTATCCAGGTTTGCACCTCATTTAGTAGAGAATGAGGAAGGTATGACGCGAATATTCTGAGAGGTTTGAAACCCGACACATCAATACCTCATTTCTCACAAATTTTCTTTATATTCAGATGTTGTCAACAAGGCTCAATTATTAGAGCGAGATAATGAGTATGTTCAACCGAAGGACCACAACCAGGGTCAAACCGGTGGCAGCAGTCATCAGAACAATGATAACCAGCGGGGAGGAAAGAATACGGACAAAAGCGGTAACCACTCTGGTGGTAATCGTGGCCATGATAGTAGAAGAAGCGAGTCAGGGGGAGATTTCAAAAAGAGAAGATACAATAATGACAATGTGAAGACGTCAGCACCAGCATCAACTGTTTCTAGGGGAGGAGAACGACCACTTGTCGTATGTTATAAATGCGGGAAAGAGGGACATATCACCCCAAGCTGCCCACAACAATCCAAGGTATGTTATAACTGTAGAAAGGAAGGTCATATAGCTCGAGATTGTTCTATAGCGAAACCAAGTCTAGCGGGGATGGTAACTTCAAAAGCTGTCTCGGACAAGTCAAAGTCAGCGGTTCCTGGAAGAGCGTTTGTCGTGACTGGCCAAAATGCGAGGAACCCGAACGAGGTGTTCATGGGTAAGCTAATCATACCCTCTTGTGAAGTTTATACCTTATTAGATACCAGTTCAACCCATTCTTTTATCTCTCGAGTTTGTGCTCAACGTTTGAACTTGACTCCGGAGAAATTGGACTTTGACTTATCTGTTGAGACTCTGTTAGGAGAAACTTTCATTACATCCACTGTTTATAAATCTTGCTTGATCCAAGTTGGCACCATTACATTATCTGTTGATCTTTTCTCTTTAAAGATATTTGCATTTGATGTGATTTTAGGGATCTCTTGGTTAACTACTCATCATGCCAAAATTGATTGTTTTTGTAAGGTTGTTAGTTTTCATATTCCTAACCAAGCTGTTATGCGAATTCAAGCAACTAAACCACTAAAATCAATCACTGTCATATCAAGCCATAAAGCCATTCATTTATTGAAAAATGGATGTCAAGCTTTCTTAGCCCATGTTATGGATTTGAATAAAGACACGTCAGATTTGAATAATATTTCTGTTGTTAGTGAATTTCCTGATGTATTTCTTGAAGAACTTCCCCGTCTACCCCCAGAACATGAAGTTGAATTCTTTATTAACCTTGAACCTGGTACAAAACCCATTTCTAAAACCCCATATCAAATGACTTCTATTGAACTTCAGGAGTTAAAGGTCCAACTACAGGAGTTGTTGGACGCCGGTTTCATTAGATCCTAGTACATCTCCTTGGGGTGCTCTATTTTATTAAGTAAAGAAGAAAGAGCGGGAGTATGTGACTTTGTATTGACTAAGGGAATTGAACCATGTCACCATCAAGAATAGGTATCCGCTACCTCACATTGATGACTGTTTGACCCGATTGCAAGGAGCACAATTCTTTTCAAAGATCGATCTTCGTTCGGATATCATCATTTGAAGATTAAAAGCGAGGATATTCAAGACGACCTTGAGAACTTCAGATGCGGGCATTATGAATTCTTAGTCATATCTTTTGGATTGACTAATGCTCCTGCGGCTTTCATGGATATGATGAACCGTGTGTTCAAGGAATATTTGGATCAGTTCGTTGTTGTCTTTATTGATGACATCCTCATCTATTCCAAAAGTCGGGAAGATTATGAGTACAATTTGAAGCTGGTACTTCAAAGGCTTCGTGAAAACAAGCTATATGCCAAGCTGAAAAAATGCGAGTTCTGGCTTGAGGAAGTAGTATTCTTGGGGCACGTGGTGTCAAAACATGGAGTATCTATTGACCCGACGAAGATTAAAGTAATATAAAGTTGGGAGCAAGCAAGAAGTTGTGAGCCGTCACGTAGCTTCGGGGCTTAAATTTGGTTATTATCGGAGATTCGTGGAAGGATTTTCTCGAATCGCTACTCTGTTAACTCAGCTGACTTGAAAAAATACAAAATTCGTATGGAGTGAGGAATGCGAGAAGAGTTTCCAAGAGCTCAAGAGGAGACTCATTTTGGCACATGTTCTGACAATACCATCTGGTTCGGAGGGATTTGTCATCTACAGCGATGCTTCAGGCAAAGGGTTAGGATGTGTTCTCATGCAACATGGGAAAGTCATAGACTATGCCTCACGACAACTTAAAGAATATGAGAGGAATTATCCTCCTCATGATCTAGATTTGGCAGCAGTCGTTTTCACGCTAAAGATCTGGAGGCACTATCTATATGGGGTGAAAGTGGAGATATATTCAGATCATAAAAGCCTCAAATATTTCTTCACCCAAAAGGAACTCAACATGCGGCAACGACGTTGGCTCGAGCTATTGAAAGATTACGACCATAATATTCAATATAATCCTGGAAAAGCAAACGTGGTAGCTGACGCATTGAGTAGAAGATCATATGCGGGGACGAGTGCGAAGCTGTCAACACAAAGGCCCATTTTGTGTGATTTACAAAGAATGGAGATAGAGTTAAAGACTCCAAGTACCCATGTGATGATGTCAAGTATACGCATAGAACCAACTTTAATCGACAAAGTTAAAGCTGCTCAAGCTACGGACTTGGAACCGATGCGTATGAAGAAGAAAGTGCAAGAAGGTGCTATTCTAGAAGCAAGAATCGATGAAGAAGGAATACTTCGAGTCAACTCTAGACTTTATGTTCCTAACGACTCTGATTTGAAGTACAAGATCATGATGGAGGCACACAACACACCATTTGTAATCCATCTTGGAAGTACCAAAATGTATCATGATCTTCGACATACATTTTGGTGGAACAATATGAAGAGAGATATCGCGAAGTTTGTCTCGAGGTGTTTAACTTGTCAACATGTAAATGCGGAGCATCAAGTGCCAAAGGGTCCATTGCAACCACTTGAGATTCCGAAATGGAAGTGGGAACACGTTACCATGGATTTCGTTACAGGTCTTCCCAAGGTTTCTCAAGGCATAGATGCGATTTGGGTTATTGTTAATAGATTAACCAAGTCTGCTCATTTCTCAAGGCATAGGTGTGGCTCTATTTGAAACATTGTATGGACGAAAGTGTCGCTCTCCAGTATGTTGGGATGAGGTGGGTGAAGTAACATTGTTGGGACCAGAGTTGGTACGTATAACTACAGAAAAGATCCAAATGATCCGACAACGTATACAAACGACACATGATCAACAAAAGAGTTATGCGGATCTTCATCGAAAGGACGTGGAATTTAATATTGGGGATCATGTATTGTTACGTGTTGCTCCATGGAAGGGAGTTACAAGATTTGGGAATAGAAGAAAGCTCAATTCACGATTTATTGGTCCATTTTTTATTCTTGACCGAGTAGGAAATGTGGCCTATAGACTCGCATTACCTCCAAGCATGTCTCGTGTTAATAATGTTTTTTAAATATCTGTTCTTCGTAAATATGTGAAAGACCCAAACCACATTATTGAGTTAGAACCAGCTGATATAGCCAAAGATTTAACGTACGAGGAGGTACATGTCAAGATCTTGGATAGGAAGGAGCATGTCCTACGCACAAAGGTTATACCACAAGTCAAATTTTTGTGGAGAAACCATGTTATTGAGAAAATGACCTGGGAGTTGGAAACGGAAATGAAAGCGAGGTATCCAAACCTTTTCGAAACACCAGGTACGCACGTCAATTTCGAGGATGAAATTTCAAAAGGAGGGGAGGTTGTAAGACCCCAACTTTTATGAATAAAATTAAATTTCCTCTATTTATTATTTTAAAATAGTAAGGGGTTGATTTGATTAATGTGGTTAGTTATGGATAAAATGAGCAAATATTTTAAATAAGCAAGTGGTTATAAAATATTCATTGTTGTCGAGAATATTCGTTTGGTCGTGGAATATTCTTGTTGTCGGGGAATATTCGTACGACGGCGCAGACTTTTGTGGGCCCCATAACGGAAAGCGATCGAATAAAGAAAATGATAAGTATGAGTTTTTATAAATAACGGCGTAGTTGTTACCGTTAACACAGTTGGAATATCCCATTGGTTAAAACACGATGAATACGTGATGTTCTTGACAAGATGACACTGCAGTATTGCACCAATTATTGATTCTTACATAAGAAAGCACTACTCAATAATTGTTACAGTAATTATTGTTCAATATTTTATTTATTGATTCAATAATTGCTACGTTAATATTTTAAATTATTGTTGTTTCATTAATTGTCACTACACAGTATTTTTTATTATCAAATCAATAATTCATATTATTTTATTAATATTATTAGATAACTTTATTGGCAATGTCTAGAAAGTTCTGTCTAGGAGAGGTTATTTAATTGCGCACCAGTAAGGAGAAATCCTTACCGGAAGGCCCCCTCTTTCTTGGGAACAGCCTGGTTGTCAGTATTATGATTCTGTAATATTATTTATGAATAATTTATTATTAATTTATATGATAAGGTAAATATTTATTTATGTGGATATAAATTGAGGAATTTTTAGAAAAGTGACAATTGTTAAAAATTGATATTTTATCTTTTATAATAAAATAATTCATTTAAATATATTATTATATTACAATAATATAATAATGGTGATATATTTAAAATGAATGTGTGATATATGAATAAATAAGAAGGAAGAGTATTTTTATTACAATAAATGCTAAAAACATGTTAAACATGTTGGTGGGTCCCATTTTTGACTGAAATTTGATTATAGCCTATAAAATCGTCCGTATGTGAATTTCGGTCAATTTCTGCTTGAAATTTGGAAAAACTTAAACTTACAAAGTTGTAGAGAATTGAATTTCCTATAGAATGGACATAGGATTTGTATTTTTCTGATAAAAGGGCTATTTATTATGAATTATTGAAGTTCTGGAATAATTGATTTTTGGAGTTTTTAATGTTTTTTTTAAGAAAAATGTTTTTTTGAGTTGGTGTGCCCCACTTGTGTGGTAAATGTGCTGAAATCAGATTTCTAATGGTGCGTATGATTTTTTATATAAATATATTATTTTATTAAATTTTCTGCTTTATTGTTCTAAGTATTTTCCTATAAATAGGGTGCTTAGGTTAGAATTGAAAATCACACCAGAAACTGAAGTTTTCTCTCTCTATAATATCGAGCGTATTTTTGTTAGTATTTTGATACTTTGAGTGTTGTTATAAGGTGCAAGTTTCCTTTAATGTTATATCCGATATTCCAGTCAGAAGTACTGTTCTTTTGAGGTAAGGGATGTTATTTTTTTATATATGATATTATTTCTTTCAATATCATTATGTCAGAATATTGGTAAGATTTTTCTTGTGAAATTCTTATCTTTTTGTGTCGAGGTTACTCTTCACGTATACGACACTATTCACAGAAAAATTAATTTTTTTCTTTTCTTGTCCAAGTTGTTTATTATGGTTACTAGCTTTGATTGTATCCATATTTTGATCTTCATTCTTGAATTTTACTCCATAATGGTTATTACGGAGTATTTTTGAACTTGGATAAACTAAAGTACGAATCCTTAAACCTTGTCCTTTTATCTTAGTGGATTCGTTTTCTTTAAATTATTTTTATCATTCTCGGTCCTAAATGGTGATATAACTGAATATCTTTGGCCTGTAGTGCAAAGATGAACAATTACATGATGAATATCTTTGGCCTGTAATGCAAAGATGAACACGTGTTGAGATGAACATAACCAACTGGGAATACGATTGAATATTTTGGTCGTATTGCAAATATGAGTATTTGATTCAAGATATATAATGATTGATGTCACAGAGATAAAATATTGATGATGGATTTTAAAATCATAAAAGATAGTAGATTTCATTCTCAACTTAACTCTTCTGATAGATTGTTATTTCCGCTGCGAATATTGATCTAAAACTTGTTGTCTATTATATTCTATCAGATTTTTTTCTGTTGAGGACTAACGATAATTTGTTCTATATTATCTTAGCCATAATGTTCTTTACTGGGCTAGTTGAGCTCACCCTTTTCCTTTTTGTTCCATTTTTCTTCTCAGGAGACGAGAATGTAGCGGGTACTAGTCGGGGTATGGAATAATGGTTCTAGGAGGTTGTTTTAATAGTCATCACTATTTTTGTAAAATAATGTATCAATAATTGTAATAAGGACTTGTTTGAGTTTGAATATTGTCTAGAAGACAATATTTGTATTTAAACTAACAGTATATGTGTTGT
Organism: Panax quinquefolius; assembly: GCA_020205615.1. Taxonomy (NCBI): domain Eukaryota; kingdom Viridiplantae; phylum Streptophyta; class Magnoliopsida; order Apiales; family Araliaceae; genus Panax; species Panax quinquefolius. Next base: position 147,855,461 of record CM035152.1, read on the forward strand.
CGTATTTTGCACGACAATTGTATTAATGAAGTTGTAGTTATTTTCTGTACCATGTATTTGGTGACTCAGAATGAGTGATGTATACCTATTTTTGGGGCGTCACAGTGTACAATAATAATTATTGAATCAATAAAATAAAATATCAACGTAGCAATTATTGAATCAATAAAATAAAATATTGAGTAGTGACTTCTTACGTAAGAATCAATAATTGGTGTAATACCGTGTCCTACTATGCAGCACCGCTTATTACTACGTTTTAACCACCGGGTATTACAACAGTTTTAACGGTAACAACTATGCCGTTATTTATAAAAAAACTCATACTTGTCGTTTTCCTTATCCAACAGTTTTCCGTATGGGGCCCACAAATGGCTGCGCCGTCGTACGAATATTTCCTGACATCAAAAATATTCCACGACCAAACGAATATTTCCCGACAAGAATGAATATTTTATAACCACTTGCTTATTTAAAATATTTACACATTTTACCCATAACTAACCACATTAATCAAATCAACCCCTTACTATTTCAAAATAATAAATAGAGAAAATTCCATTTTATAAAAATAAAATAAAATTTTGGGGTCTTACAGCTAGGCCCCCCTTGGCGCTTCGTGTAGGCGCTAGGCCCCCTGGCGCCTCAGCGGGGCCTAGGCAGAGTCTTGGCGGAGAGTTTTTTATTTATTTTAATAAGTACCTAAACCAAATCTTGATATATTTTTTTTTTTAATGATTTACCATATTCATAATACAAGTTGTAGCATATCAAATCACAACAAGAAGTGAACAATATCAAGTCAAAATGGATAATTTTATTATAGTTATAATTTTTTGTATTTATACCAACTTCAAATTATATAAATGATGATACATGATTTGTAATATTTAGTTTAATTCAATATAATTGTTAAATTTATGTTGAGTTTCTTAAGTTTTAATATTGAATTAAATTCTTAAAATTTTAAATTTTATTATTTAATAGCAATCTTATTTATGAATAAAACTAAAAGCGTTAAAAATATGTTTGAATTTTGAACAATTGCATGTTTGTGTTTGAACTTTGACATTAGCGATATGGATATGTGTTTTAACTTAAGCAAAAGCCTTTATTATCTTTATTATAGATTATTTTATTTTATAATATTATTTTATTTGGATAAATATAAAATAAAATATTAAAATTATTTTAAAATAAAAATTACACCCAGCTCACTTGAAGCCCTACCAAAGGCCCCCTCAAGCCATTGAGCCCTCGCACTTTGTCACCGCCTCCCCTGCCTCTGCCTCCCCGCCTCCTTGCCCAAATCTAGTGCCTTTTAGAATATTGATCTAGGTGTTCAAAAGTCTTTAAATGTGATCCAACCTTTTTATTAGTTCTATGGTGTTTTTCAAGAGGACTATGGTGTATTTTGAGAGATAATATTAGAATTTTTTTAGCATTATATATGTTGAAATGGTTAATTCTCACTTTCAATTGAAAATTTAAGATGGAGTGAAATTATTTAAATATGAAAGGGTATTAATAAATTCAATTAAAAAAAAATTAGTATAATTTTTTAGCATTTTATCATTTATATTAATAATTTTTTACCATATTATTACTTAATTAATTTAATTGTGATGATCACAATTTCATTTTTCAAAAGTTACGCTAAAAAGTTAAAACATAATAAAATGCTTAGAGAGTAGAGACAGACATATATATATATATATATATATATATATATATATATATATATATATATATATATATATATATATATAGGGAGGGACGAATCTAAAACACACCTCTTAAATAACATATTGTAAGACCCCAAATTTTATGAAATAAAAGTATTCAATTATTCTTATAATTATTATTCAATAAATGGTTAAATTGATAAAAAGTTAAAGTTAAGGGTAATATATGTAAAGTTTACAAAATATGCAAGTGGTTATAAAATAGTCATTTTTGTCAGAAAATATTCGTTTGGTTGTGAAATATTCTTCTTTGTGGGGAATATTAAATGCGACCAGTATGACCATTTGGGCCCATATAATGAATAAGCGTCGGATGAAGAAAGCGATAAATTTGAGTTTTTATAAATAACTTGAGCGTAGTTATTCTGAATTAATACTTGTTGAAATACACAGTGGTTAAAATATCTGATGTCTGGCGTGATTACACAAAGAATATTACGGTATTGCACAATATTTTGAATTATTGATTCTTACATAATAAAGGCCTTACTCAATAATTGTTACGATAATTCTTATTTAGTATTTTATTTTATTGATTCAATAATTGCTAAGTTGATATTTTATATTATTGTCGTTTCAATAATTGTTTGTAAGACCCCAACTTTTATGAATAAAGATGAATTTGATATAATGTTATAGTTGTGGGTAATAGTTATAAATTTTGCAAAGTACGCAAGTTGTTATATAGTATTCGATTGGTTAAGGAATATTCGTTTTAACAGGGAATATTCGTACGACGGCACAATCATTGGTGGACCCCACAACAGAATTATTGTCGGATTGAGAAAACGACAAAAATATTTTATGAAAATAACGGCGGAAGTTTTATCGTTAACTGTTGAAACACCTGGTGTTAAAAGTACAGGAATACGTGTGGTTGCATAGTAGCACACATTATTGATTATTGATGCTTACGTGAGAAGTCACTCGGTTTTGTTCAATTATTGCTTCAGTAATTGTTGCATAGTATCTCACGTTAATTGATTCAATTATTGTCGATATTTTATATATTATTAAATCAATAATTGAGACGACGAAGTCATTAATATTATTATTTGCAATATTAAATGTAACGACCCCAAAATAGGTCCATTCCATCCAACCCATTCGAGTGCATAAATATATGATACGAAAAACAACTACAACTTTATTTACAACAATTGTCGTAAAATACAACAACACATATGCTATGAGTTTGGATACAAATATATACCAAGCAGTAGTAGCGCGTTACAATGACACCTTACATAAAGGTATAGTCAAAAGCTGTTTTAGAAATTAGAATCTTTGGGAAGTGCTCAAGAAACCTTCATACATGGGAGGCCATGCTTTTAGGTTATGGTAGATATCATATGGCCACGAAATTATCCTTGGTTGCCCAATAGACCCCAAAGAAAACGAGAAGATTACTATCATATTCTTCCCAATGGTGAGTCTTCTCTTAACATATCATTATCTCCACTGTCTCTAATTGGGTATTATACTCCAAACAAACACCAAGATTATATAGGTAGTGCTTGTAAATATACTCAGCAAGTGGATGAGCACAACCATATCTTATGATAACACGAGTTTGTATGTCATTAGATATCTTGTATGATATTGACAAAACACCCTTCCAAATTTGGGTTCGCCTCACCCTATTTAATTCACTAAAAATAACTATTAAATGATGTATACAACACACTAAAGTCCTCAATAAAATTATTTCCATACTCTTTAGGGAGAACCTCAACAACTATAGACCACCGATTCTATTCCCTTGTTATCCCCTTTCAACCCAAATTTACACTTTTATTACAGAAGGAATTGTGAAACAAAAGGGTGAGCACAACTAGCTCGATAAAGAATATTATAACTAAAGATACATAAATTATCAATAGTCTTCATCAATAATAAATCGGAGATTTAGAACATATGGTAGATGATAAAACTTTTCAACCATAGTTGCGGTGAACGAACGATCCATTAAAAGAGTCGAATAGACTATAAAGTCTATTGTCTTCTCCACGTTAAAAGTCCACCAACAATATTTTATCCTGTAACATCAATCAACAGTTCCTTTCCACAATCATATGAATAACTCATAATCATAATTGTGATTCTAAATTCCTCTTCTCATCCGGACGAAGATAATTTTCATCACCATACATACCGAAACATCAAATATCATGGTTATACCAAATCGGTTTCATTCATATTCATATTAATAAATTCATCTTTGCACCCACGGGCCAAAGATATTCATCAACGATTTATCTTTACACTACGGGCTAAAGATATTCAACAACAGTCATCTTTGCATTACGAGCCAAAGATATTCATCAATAATTTATCTTTGCACTACAGGCTAAAGATATTCAACAATAGGCCATCTTTGCATTACGAGCAAAAGATATTCATCAATAATTCATCTTTGCACTACAGGCTAAGATATTCATCAACAAGTCATCTTTACACTACAAGCCAAAGATATTCATATATCAAAGAAATACATAATCATTTCAGAAGTTATATAACAATAATTATAACCATGTTGATCAATTCACCTTTGCACTTAAGCTAAAAATATTCAATTGTAAATTCAATGGTCATGATCATACCAGTCAACAATTCAACTTTTGCACTACTGGCCAAAGAGAACCTATAGTCACGATCATACCAATAATCTACCCATCTTTACACTCAAGTTAAAGAGAAATATTATCATTAGGGTTATAAGAATGTTATATAAAAACAATATAATCAAAACATGGTTTTAATTTCAAGAGTAAGATTCCTAAATCAACGATAATTTGGTCGGGAGAAGAAACCAATTTTGTCGTGAATAGTACCCAAATATTAAACACACGTAGTCAAGTATAAATGCGTAAATAACTCTCGACGAAAAGATAAAGTTTCATAATAAAATCCATATCAATATTTATAACACCTTAATCCAAATGTTATAAAATCACTTAATAATATCAAAATCTTAATATTCTTAATATTACAACAATATTTAATAATTTCTAAAATTTATAAACAATTTAATTAAATTATTTACACTTTACTAATTAATGCATTTAATCATCATAAAATGCCAAACTCATAAGATTTCATCACCAATAACCAAAACCCTCATCAAAAATCTTCATATACCTCATATATGATTCTCAAGCCATAAAATCATATTTTCTAATTTTCTTACTTCACATGACATATTTAATTCATTTACTCATAGCTAGAATATTTTCATGAAAAATACCAAATCAGTTCCAAAAATATTTCTTTTCTGGGATTTAGAAGAATATAGTTCCATATTGAATATATATTTTTCTCAGAATTTTTAAAATTCATTTACTATTTTTCACATGGCCAACACCACCGAATATTTAAACATTTATCATAAATTGTACTTTTGTCCAAAAATTCTGAAATTAATACGGTATACTGATATTATATAGATGTACTCCCAATAAAAATTTCATCAATTTTGGAGTTAACCACAAGGAGTTATAAATAGTTACTTTTAAAATAGTCTTTTCTCATAAAATCCATAACTCCTAATCTATACATCCAAAAATCGCCATTTTTGGACACAATCTACAAAACACATCAAAATATCATTTCAAATTTTTCCAAAATTTTTAAAGGTTCAGAAAAATTTTGAAACTAAAAAACATAATAACTCTTAAAATCCCTTACTATCCCTTACCTCAAAAGCGATAAGATTTAATTAGAATTATTTGAGCGAACTTGCACCGTATAGCAACACTCAAAGTATACTCAAAATACTCACAAAAATACACTCGATAATATAGAGAGAGAAAACTTCAGTTTCTGGTGTGATTTTTAATTCTAACCTAAGCACCCTATTTATAGGAAAATGCTTAGAACACCAAAGCAGAAAATTTATTAAATATTATTATATATATATAATCTTCACGCACACCTTGGACAATCTGATCTCAGCTCTTTTTCCATGCTAGTGGGCACACCTACCTTGTTAAAAACGTTTTTCTTTTAAAACAAATTTAAAACTTTTGAAAAATAATTATTTCAGAGCTTCGGAACTTCAATAATTCATAATAAATAGTCCTTTTGTCCGAAAATTCGAATCTCACAACTTTTAATAGGAAATTCAATTCTCTACAACTTTGCAGAAGAAAGTTTTTCCAAATTCCAAACAGAAATTGACCAAGAAATCCATAAACCAGGCGATTTTACAAAGTATAATCAAATTTCGGTCAAGAAATGTGGTCCACCGACACACAAAACATGTGTTAATCATTTAATGCCACAAAAATACTCTTCCTCCTCATATACTCACATATCGCACATTCATTATAAAAATATCACTATTAATATATTATTAAAATAATATATTTAAATGAATTATTTTATCGGAAAAAGATAAAATATTAATTTTCAACAATTGTCACTTTAAAAATTTTCTCCATCTATGTCCACATAAAATAAATATTTTTTCATCATAAAATCAATAATTAATTATTCACAAATAATATTACATAATCATTTATATTGACAACCAGTGCGGTTCTAGAAGAGGGACTTTCCAATAAGGATCTCTCACTACTGGCAAGCAATTGATTAGGTGACCAAACCTCTCCTTGAGCAGAACTTTATAGACATTGACAATAATGCTATCCAATAATATTATTGAGGATAATATGAATTATTGTCAGATAATGGAAAATCTTGTGTAATGACAATTTTTGAAACAACGATAATATAAAATATCAACGCAACAATTATTGAATCGATAAAATATAATATTGAGCAAGAATTCTGTAACAATTATTGAGTAGTGCTTTCTTACGTAAGAATCAATAATTGGTGCAATACTGGTAAGTGTCTTCTTGTGTTTTAACCACAAGGTATTTTAACAAAGATAATTAGCAGTAACTACTGGCAATCGTTTATAAACAACTTATATTTTGTCGTTTTCTTCATCCAATCGCTTTTTCGTTATAGGGCCCACACAAAATTTGCGTCGTCGTCTTCGATATTCTGAAGCAAAAGAATATTCCACGACCAAACGAATATTCTCCAAATAATAATGAATATTTTATAGCCACTTGCATATTTTGTAAAATTTGCATATTTCACCCATAACTTTAAACTTTTATCAATTTAACCATTTACTAAATAATAATTATAAGAAAAAATTGAATATTTGTATTTCATAAAATTCGGGGTCTTACATTAAAGATGTCTAGAAGTTCTGCCAAGGAGTGGTTTGGTCACCTAATTGTGCGTCAATAGGGAGAAATCCTTATTGGAAAGCCCCCTCTTTCCTGGGAACGACCTGGTCGATTAATAATGTGAATTATAATAATGATGATGAAGTTTTGTTTTTTTAGTATTATTAATGTAATAAAACAGAATACTTTATAAAGATATTCGTTTTATTAGACTATAAATAGAATATATTATATTCTATTATTCATAGTGTTTTGCGTAGTAAAATCTTTTTATATAAAAGCAGAATACTTTTATAAAGTTATTCGTTTTATTAGACTATAAATAGAATATATTATATTTTATTATGCATAGTGTTTGCATAGTGTATGTATATAGTGTTTCGATAGTAAAATCTTTTTATATAAAAGCAGAATGCTTTTATGAAGTTATTCATTTTATTAGATTATAAATAGAATATATTATATTTTATTTAAAAGATTTTGTTTTATTAGAATATTTTATAGTAAACCAACTGGATAGTCTGTTTAAAAGTAAATCAATCTGGACCGTTCAGAATTAGTTCTTATTCAGGTCCATTTCTCTATAAATAGAAGCTCATTCCTTCATTATTTCATGCATATTAATCTTTGAAACTCAGAGAGAGAAACTATAGAGAAAGAAGAAAAGTATTCGCTACTTCACTACTCCTATATCCGGTTGTTCTAAGGTAAGGGTATTATTTCTTTCGTATTCATGAAGAGAACTTACATTATTCCATTCTTTATTATTACATTGGAATAACTTGTATCATGCAAGCTACCCTATACTTGGTGAAATTCTTACATTATTCCATTCTTTATCATTATGTTGGAATAACTTTGTCTATGTGAAGTACCTCATACATGGCGAAATTCTTACATTATTCCATTCTTTATTATTATGTTGGAATAACTTTGTCATGTGAAGTACCTCATACATGGTGAAATTCTTACATTATTCCATTCTTTATTATTATGTTGGAATAACTTTATATAATGGCAATCCGCATACATGGTAAAATTCTTACATTATTCCATTCTTTATTATTACATTTGGAATATCACAGCCGGTCGCGTATTACGCTTTGACTGGTTTCATTAATTATTATTACATTGGAATAACTATATCTGCATGCGATTATCACAAACATGGTAATTTCTTTTGTTATTCCATTCTTTATTATTCTATTGGAATATCACGTCGATGCAATTTACTTTGACCTAGTTTACATTCTTTATTATTCGTCGGAATATCACATGCATACGTTTATGCATGACCTGGTTTCATTCTTTATTATTCTGTTGGGAATAACTTGTCTGTGCAGTCTATCGCACGCATGGTGAATCCTTTTGTTATTCCATTCTTTATTTTTCTGTTGGAATAACCTACCTATGTGGATTACCACATACATGGTGAATGATTCTTTGTATTCATTCCTTATTAAATTATGGAAATGATCTGTATACGTGGATTACCGCATGGCGGGCGAAAATCCATTTGCAGTTTCATATATTCTATTATACTCAGTTGGTTAAAGTTTTGACTTCTATACTCCATGAAATTAGTGGAATATCCATGATATTTGCGCTTCATCCAGTATCTTTTCATGGAAATATTCTTATGAGCATTCTTGAATTTTACTCTACAAAGCAGTATCATGTTGACAATTTGGACGTTATTGAATTCTGGATAAATTAATTCTTGAACTTGTTTTATTGGATTCTTATATCATTGTCATCATCATGTTTATATTATGTTGAAAGTCATCTGTGGCCTGTAGTGCATAGATGGACTTGGTATGATTATGATCAGGGATTAATCAGTATAATCATGACAATAATTTTATAAATGATGTGGTAAAAGTCCTCATTGGCTCGTAGTGCATTGATGGACAGTTGTTGGCATGATCATGACCATTGATGAATACACGAATATCCTTGGCCTGTAGTGCATGGATAATTTGTGGTTGTGATCTTAATGAATATCCTTGTCGTAGTAGTGCGGGGATGATGTGGATTATTTATTGTGAGTCCCAATGATAAAAGTGATGAAAAACCTTTTAAATGGATTGATTGTTACTCTTTGCAGTTAAACTTGATGTTTGTTATATTGTATCGGTTTAAACATTGTTGAAGGCTAACGATAATTTATTACGTATTATCTTTGTCATAATATTTCTTCTTGGGCTAGTTAAGCTCACCTTTTACTTTCATTGTTCTCTTGGTAATGAGAGCGAAAGCGAGGACTAACTGGGAACGCGGTGACGGTCGAGATAATAGCATTAGTAGTCTTCACTATTCTGTTAAATAGTGTGATAATAAATATAATGAGGACTCAATTGAGTGTGGATATTGTCTAGATGACAATATTTGTATTAAAACTCATAGCATATGTTTTGTCGTATTTTACACGACTGTTGTATAATTAAGTTGTATTTGAATTTTGTACCATGTATTTGGCGACTCAAGATGGGTGATGTATACCTATTTTGGGGACGTCACAGCTGGTATCAAAGCTTAGGGATATGATCCCTGGCTAAGATGTGAGACAAGAACTAGGAGGGGAGAGACGTGGAATTCCTTCACTAGTATGACCTACCTAAGTTTATTTGGTATTTAATTGGTCGGTCAGAGTATAGGGATAATATGTGATATGTTAATTAACCCTTGTTTTGTGGCAGTATTTGAAAATGACATCCGAGAATGTTGAGAACATTAATGGAGCACAGGAGACCGTTGAGTCTCCATAGATCAATAATCAAGATAATGTGCATCAGGAAGGCGACAATCCTCAGGCAAACAATAACACTGACCAGATGATAAATGATGGAATATTCAGAGGCTTTATGCAATTCATGAAACATCAGGCAAGAGCGGCTCCTGTACAAAAGACAGGTGAAAACACTGGCAACTCTCGGACGGTCACCGCTAAGCAGTTCAAGGAACTGGGACCACCGGAGTTTTTTGGAGAGCCAAAACCAATTAAGGCGGAGATGTGGATTAAGTAGATCAACAAGATATTTGATGTCTTGGGATGCTCCGAGGAGCAAAAGGTTCCCTTTTCCACCTTCATGTTGCGGTCAGAGGCAGATTATTGGTGGGATTCTGTAAAGTGTACTCAACCTGCCGCACTGAAGAAGACTTGGGAGAAGTTCCAAAAATTATTCAACGACAAGTACTTTCCCGAAAGTATTCGTCACATGAAAGAGGTAGAGTTCATTAAAATTTGGAGCAAAAAACAACATGGCCGTGTCGCGAAGACGATGCCAAGTTTCTTTGAGTTGTCCGGTTTCGTCCCATTTGGTTGATAATGAGGAGAGAATGACGCGAATGTTTCTAAGAGGTTTGAAACCCGAGATACGTCAATATCTTATCTCTCATAAATTGTGTTTATATTCAGATGTTGTTAATAGGGCTCAGTTATTGGAGCGCGATAATGAGTCAACCCAACCAAAAGAGAGCAGCCGACAAAATGAAAATACTAGTGATAGCATGCATCGAAGCAGTGACAATAAGCGTGGAGGGAATCAACATGCCAGAAATGGTAACCACTTCGGTGGTAATCATGGCCAAAATAATAAGAATGAACATTTCAAGAAGAGGAGATTCAACAATGATGGAAAGACGTCAGACCAAAGACCGTTGTTAAGGAAGGAGGCGACCACCTATCATATGCTTCAAATGCGGAGGGAGGGACACATCGGGTCCAATCTAGCAGCGATCTTTCAGAATTGACCCCAAAATAGGTCCATTCCATCCCACCCATTCGAGTCGCCAAATATATAGTACGGAAAACAACTACAATTTTATTACAACAATTGTCGTGCAAAATACAACAACACATATGCTATGAGTTTGGATACAAATATATACCAAGCATGAAGACGTCACAATGACACCTTACAAAAAGGTATAGTCAAAAGCTGTTTTAGAAATTAGAATCTTTGGGAAGTGCTCAAGAGAAACCTTCATACATAGGAGGCCGTGCTTTTAGGTTATGGTAGATATCATATGGCCGCGAATTATCCTTGGTTGACCTAATAAACCCCAATGAAAAGCGAGAAGATTACTATCATATTCTTCCCAATGGTGAGTCTTCTCTTGACATATCATTATCTCCACATCTCTCTAATTGGGTATTATACTCCAAACAAACACCAAGATTATATAGGTAGTGCTTATAAATATACTCAAAGAAGTGGATGAGCACAACCGTGTCTTATGATGACACGAGGTTGTATGTCATTAGACATCTTGTATGATAGTGGCAAAACACCCTTCCAAGTTAAATTCACCTCACCCTTAACATCTATAGACCACCATTCTATTCCCTCGCTTATCCCCACTCGACCCAAATACCTACACTTTTATTACGAAGGAATTATGAAACAAAAGGGTGAGCACAACTAGCTCGATAAAGAATATTATGACTAAACATAAATAAATTATCAATAGTCTTCATCAAGTAATAAATCGTAGATTTAGAACATATGGTAGATGATAAAACTTTTCAACCATAGTTGCGTTGGAATGAAGCAATCCATTAGAAGAGTCGAATAGACTATAAAGTCTATTGTCTTCTCCACGTTAAAAGTCCACCAACAATGTTTTATCCCTGTAACATCAATCAACAGTTCCTTTCCACAATCATATGAATAACTTATAATCATAATTGTGATTCTAAATTCCTCTTCTCATCCAGGACGAAGATAATTTTCATCACCTGTCTTTACCTGAAACATCAAATATCATGGTTATACCAAATCACAGTTCCTATTCATAATTATACTAATAAATTCATCTTTGCACCACGGGCCAAATATATTCATCAACAGTTCATCTTTACACTATAGGTTAAAGATATTCAACAATAGGTCATCTTTGCATTACAAGCCAAAGATATTCATCAATAATTCATCTTTGCACTACAGGTTAAAGATATTCAACAACAGGTCATCTTTGCATTCGAAAAAAAGATATTCATTAATAATTCATCTTTTGCACTACAAAGCTAAGATATTCATCAACAAGTCATCTTTGCACTACTGAGCCAAAGATATTCATATATCAAAGAAATACATAATCATTTCGGAAGTTATATAACAATAATTATAACCATGTTGATCAATTCACCTTTGCATTTAAGCTAAAATATTCAATTGTAAATTAAATGGTCATGATCATACAAATCAATAATTTAACTTTTGCACTCATCGCCAAAGAGAACCTATAGTCGCGATCATACCAATAATCTACCCATCTTTACACTCAAGTCAAAGAGAAATATCATCATTAGGGTTATAAGAATGTTATATAAAACAATATAATCAAAACATGGTTTTAATTTCAAAAGTAAGATTCATAAATCAACGATAATTTGGTGGGAGAAGAAACCAATTTGTCGTGAATAGTACCGATTTGTGTATATAATCGTGAGTATCTCGCATAGTAACCTCGATACACGAAAAGATAAAGTTTCATAATAAAATCCATATCAATATTTATAACACCTTAATCCAACTGTTATAAAATCACTTAATAATATCAAAATCTTAATATTCTTAATATTACAACAATATTTGATAATTTTTAAAACTTATAAATAATTTAATTAAATTGTTTACACTTTACTAATTAATGCATTTAATCATCATAAAATGCCAAACTCATAAGATTTCATCACCAATAACCAAAACCCTCATCAAAAATCTGCATATACCTCATATATGATTCTCAAGCCATAAAATCATATTTTTCAATTTTCTTACTTCACATAACATATTTAATTCATTTACTCATAACTAGAACATTTTCATGAAAAATACCAAATCAGTTCCAAAAATATTTCTTTTCTGGGATTTAGTATAACATAGTCCCATATTGAACATATATTTTTCTTAAAATTTTAAAAATTCATTTACTATTTTTCATATGGCCAAAACCACCGAATATTTAAACATTTATCATAAATTATACTTTTATCCAAAAATTCTAAAATTTATACGGTATACTGATATTATAAAGATGTACTCCCAATACAAATTTCATCAATTTTGGAGTTAATCACAAGGAGTTATAAATAGTTACTTTTAAAATAGTCTTTTCTCATAAAATCCATAACTCCTAATCTATAAATCCAAAAATCGCCATTTTTGGACACAATCTACAAAACTCATCAAAATATCATTTCAAATTTTTCCAAATTTTTTGAAGGTTCAGAAAAATTTCAAAATTAAAAAAACATCATAACCCTTAAAATCCCTTACTATCCCTTACCTCAAAAGAGCAGTACTGGAATGTTGGATATAACGCTAAACGAACTTGTACCGTATAGCAATACGCAAAGTATACTCAAAATACTCACAAGAATACGCTCGATAATATAGAGAGAGAAAACTTCAGTTTCTGGTATGATTTTCAATTCTAACCTAAGCACCCTATTTATAGGAAAATGCTTAGAGCACCAAAGAAGAAAATTTAATAAAATATTAATATATATTTATTAAATTCTTACGCACACTTTTTATCAACTGAATTCAGCATTCAACACAAGTAGCCCACCTCACAAAACTTTTAAAAAACGTTTTTCTTATTTAACATAATTAAAACTTCAAAATTAACTATTTGAGACTTGAACTCAATAATTCATAATAAATAGCCCTTTTGTCGGAAAATTCGAATCTCGCAATTTTTTATAGGAAATTTAATTCTCTACAACTTTGCGAAGAAAGTTTTCCAAATTCCAAATGAAATTGACCGAAATCCATAAGCAGGCGATTTTATAAATTTATAATCAAATTTCGATCAAGAAATGGGGTCCACCACACACACAAAACATGTGTTAATCATTTAATGCCAAAAAATACTCTTCCTCCTCATATACTCACATATCGCACATTCATTATAAAATATCACTTTGTTAATATATTATTAAAATAATATATTTAAATGAATTATTTTATCGAAAAAAGATAAAATATTAATTTTCAATAATTGTCACTTTAAAATTTTCTCCATCTATATCCACATAAAATGAATATTTTCCTTATTATATTAATCAATAATTAATTATTCACCAATAATATTACAGAATCACAATAATGACAACTTGCAAGGCGGTCCTCAGGAAAGAGGGGCTTTCAATAAAGATTTCTCCTTCTTCAAAAGCAATTAGGTGACCAAACATCTCCTTAGACAGAACTTTCTAGACATTGCCAATAATGTTTTCTAATAATATTATTCAGATAATATGAATTATTGCTTCGATAATGGAAAATACTATGTAGTGACAATTATTTAAACAACAGTAATATAAAATATCAACGCAGCAATTATTGAATCAATAAAATATAATATTGAAGCGGTAATTCATCGTAACAATTATCGAGTAGTGCTTTCTTACGTAAGAATCAATAATTGGTGCAATACCGTAAAGCTTCTCGTGTTTTAACCACAGAGTATTTTAACAAAGATAACTTGAATAACTACGTAGTCATTTATAAACAACTTATATTTGTCGTTTTCTTCATCCAATCGCTTTCCGTTATAGGGCCCACACAAGGCTGCGTCGTCGTACTGATATTCCCGATAAAAAGAATATTCCACGACCAAACGAATATTCTCCGACAATAATATTTTATAACCACTTGCTTATTTTAAAAAAAATTATATATATCACCCTTAACTTTAACTTTTATCAATTTAACAATTTACTGAATAGTAATTATAAGAAAAATTGAATACTTTTATTTTATAAAATTCAGGGCCTTACAGATGCCATCCAAAGTATGTTATAATTGTGGAAGAGAAGGTCACCTAGCCCAATTTTGTCGTTCACCGAAGACAAGTTCAGGTAGGATGGAGGCACCAAAGGACGTCCCAAAAAAGTCAAAGCCAATAGTGCAAGGGAGAGCGTTTGTCGTGACCTCCCAGAAAGTAAGGAACCCGAACGAGGTCATCACGGGTAAGCTTATCATAAACTCTAGCGAAGTATATACCTTATTTGATACCGGTTCTACCCATTATTTTATTTCTCCTACTTGCACTCAACGTTTAAATTTGACTCCAGAGAAATTAGACTTTGACTTATCTGTTGAAACTCCGTTGGGAGAAACCTTCATTACATCTACTATTTATAAGTTTTGTTTGGTTCAAATCGGTACCCTCAAATTACCTGTCGATCTTATTTCATTGAAAATACTTGCATTTGTTGTAATTCTAGGGATTGATTGTGTGACGCCCCCAAAATTAGGTATACATCACCCATCTTGGGTAGTCGGATATATGGTATGTAATTTAAATACAACTTACTAATATAAGCGGTGTGTACAATACGACATAACACGTGAGTTTGAATACAAATATTATCTACTAGATATTATACAAACTCAAAAGGAGTCCTCATTACAATTATTATCACACTATTTCACGAGAATAGTGAGGACTACTAATGCTATACTCGGACCATTACTCCGTTCCCAGACTAAGTCCCAACTATATTCTCATTTCAAGAAGAACGGTGAAAGAAAGAATGAGCTCAACTAGCTCAAGAATGAAATATTATGACTAAGATAATGTAGAATAAATTATCATTAGCTTCTGTGATGTTAAACCGATAAAATATAATGAACATCAAGTTTAACTACAATGGAACCAAAGAATCCATTAAAAGAGTCAAGTAGAAAATAAAATCTACTATCTTTTATGATTTAAAAGGTTTTCATCTTTATTATAAATTTGAGACTCAACTTTAATAAATATTTCACATCATCGAATCACTTACGTACATTACTACCGAGGATATTCTTTAGTATCACGACCACAATTATTCATGCTTGCACGGGCCAAGAATAGTTGTGTATTTATTAATGGTCATGATCATGCCAACAATCGTCCATCAATGCACTACAGGCCATCGAGGATTTTTACCACATCATTTGTAACATTACTACCATGATTACACCAAACGGTCTACGGTCATAATCATACCAAGTCCATCTATGCACCATGTGCCACGAGATGACTTTCAACATAATACAAACATGAGAATGATGATAATGATATAAGAATTCAATAAAACAAGTTCAAGAATTAATTTATCTAGGAACCAATAACATCCAAATCATCAACATGATACTACTTTGTAGAGTAAAATTCAAGAATATCGAGAAGAATATTTCCATGAAAGGATTTGGATGAAGCGCAAATATCAAGGATATTCCACTAATTTCATGGAGTATAGAAGTCAAAGTTTTAACCAATGGGTATAATAAAGAATGGAATAACAAAAGAAATCACCATGCATGCGATTGACTTTGGTGAGTTATTCAACAGAATAATAAATAACGGAACCGGTAAAAACAAAAACGCCGTAGACGAGGATATTCCAATGTAATAATAAAGAATGGAACCGGTCCGATTGTAAAACACACGAGAGAGGATATTCCAACAAAATAATAAAAAAGCGGAACCGGTCCGGTGTAAACACATAGACAGGATATTCAGCAGAATAATAAAAAGACGGAATAATATAAGGATTTCACCAAGTATAGGAATCAGCGATACTGAGTTATTCCAACGAGAATAATAAGAATGGAATAACATAAGGATTTCACCAAGTATAGGGTATCTGGTGTATAAAGTTATTCAACCGAATAATAAAGAATGGAATAATGAAGTTCTCTTCATGAATAAGAAAGAATAACACCCCTTACAGGTACAACAAATAATATCCCTTACCTTAGAAGAATGAATATTGGCAAAGTGAAGTAGTAGAATACTTTTCTTCTTTTTCTCTATAGTTTTCTCTCTAGAGTAGTTTCAAATTGAATTCGTAAGAAATAATGAAGGAATGAGCTTTCTATTTATAGAAAAAGCGAGGGTGGCTCTTTGGTCTTACTTGAAGGTCAAAATGACTCTTGGTAATATTGAAGAGACAACTACTATTTGCAAAGGGTAATTAACCCTTGGAACAATCGAAGAAGCGAGTTAACTCTTGGTAATATGAAGGGACAACTACTATTTACGAAGGGGTAATTACTATTGATGAAGGTAATTACTATCGACGAAGGTAAATACTATATGTGAAGGTAAATACTATATGACGAAGGTAATTACTATTCACAAAGGTAATTACTATTGACAAAGGTAAATACTATTGAAGAAGGTAATTACTATTGACGAAGGTAAATCTTATTGACGAAGGTAATTACTATTCACAAAGGTAATTACTATTGACAAAGGTAAATACTATTGATTGAAGAGACTCTTAGATCTTTGATATATGGGCCCCCATAAAATAATCAAACTTACCACAAACGTCTCATAATGGACTCTTTATATACATCGAGGATTGAATAAATATTACCACAAATCATTTTATTTTTAATCAACACCTATTTAATCTTTCAACAATTATTAATCATTTATAACTTGTCGTCTCAATTAATAATATAACATATTATACGATGATGATCTTTGTGACAATAATTGAATCAATAATATAAGAGATATGATGCGCAAGCCAATTCGTAGCAATAATTGAGTATAGCTAAGTGACTTCTCACGTAAGCATCAATAATCAATCTGAGTGTGCTACTACGCAACCCGCAGACATATTCTTGTACTTTTACCACCGGATAGTTCATCGGGTTTTAACGGTAACACCTCCGTAGTTATTTTTATAGAAAGATAATGTTGTCGTTTTTCTAACTACGACAATACTTCCGTTAATGGGGTCCACAATGATGATTGAGCCGTCGTATGAATATTCCCCGACAAAAAGAATATTCCCCGACCAAACGAATATTTTATAACAACTTGCTTTCTTTGAAAAAATTATAAATATTACCCACAACTATAACATTATATCAAATTTATTGCATAATATTCAAAAATAATATTTATAGAAAATTCATCTTTATTTATAAAAGCTAGGGTCTTACAACCTCCCCTTCTTATGAAATTTTGCCCTCGAAATTAGGGGTACGTTACACGATATGTCGAAGAGGTAAGGATACCTTGATTTCATTTGAGATTCTAACCCAAGTCATTTCCTCAACATCGTGGTTCCTCCACAAAACTTTGACTTGAGGTATAACCTTGGAGCGTAGAATATGTTCCTTCTTATCCAAAATTTGAACAGGAACCTCTTCATACGTCAAATCTTCCGCTATTTCGTCCGATTCTAACTCAATAATATGGTTCGGGTCTTTCACATATTTACGTAACATGGATATATGAAAAACGTTATGAACACGAGACATATTTGGTGGTAAAGCGAGTCTATAGGCCACAGTTCCTACTCGATCGAGGATTAAAAATGGACCGATGAATCGAGGATTAAGTTTTCCTCTCTTTCCAAATCTTGTAACACCTTTCCATGGAGCAACTCTTAACAACACATGATTTCCTATATCGAATTCCACGTCCTTCCGATGAAGATCAGTATAACTCTTTTGTCGATTTTGTGAGGTTTTTATACGTTGTCGGATCGTTTGAATCTTTTCCGTAGTCATCATACGTACCAACTCCGGTCCCAACAACGTTGTTTCACCCACCTCATCCCAAAGATCTTGGAGAGCGACTTTCTTTCCATACAACGCTTGAATGGAGCCATGCCAATACTTAACGATCGAAGCGTGCAAAGATGAATATTTGATTCCAGATATATATTGATTGATGTTTCTGAGGATAAAATATCGACGATGAACTTTTAAATTCATATATAGAAGATAGTAGTTTGCATTCTCTACTTAACTCTTCTAATGAATTATTATTTCCGCTGCGAATATTGATTTAAAATTTGTTGTCTATTGTATTCTATTAGATTTTTTCTCGTTAAAGACTAACGATAATTTATTGTATATTATCTTAGTCATAATATTCTTTTTTGGGCTAGTTGAGCTCACCCTTTTCCTTGTTGTTCCATTTTTTTTCTTCTCGGGAGGCGAGAATGTAGCAGTACTAGTGGGGTATGGAATGAAGGTTCTAGAGAGTTGTTTAGTAGTCCTCACCATTTTGTAAAATAATGTATCAATAATTATGATGGGGATTTATTTGCGTGTGGATATTGTCTAGATGGCAATATCGTATTTAAACTCACGGTTTATATGTTGTAATAGTAAAGTTGTAGTTATTTCTGTACCATGTATTTGGCGACTCAGAATGGGTTAGATGGAATGGACCTATTTTGGGGGCGTCACAGAAGTCCTCTCCAGTCCCAATGGTATAAAAGATATCCTTAGTATTTAACAAAAGGAACGTATTCAAGAAGCTAAGGAAAGGACCATAGGACAGAGGAAAAACACCTTTTCAGGTGTAAGGTGAGAAAGCAAGTCTTTGTGTCGGTGGGCGTAATCTGATTCGAGCGTGTATAGAAAAGTCTCCATCAAAGTTCAGAAATGTCAAACGCATTTAATGATTTAACAAAAGGCTTCAACGGATAGATTTCAAGAATCACATATATGCAAAACATATGCAGATGAGAAATCTAAGCAATCATTGAACAAAAATGCACAAGAACACTCAACGCTCAACTCTACGATCTGAGAAAGAGGAAGGTTGCTCAGCTACTCAGTTCTTTTGAACAAGTGCTTAACTGCAACTGAGTAGCATCAATCACGAACTTAACAACTACCAACCAACTGAAGTAAGAGTTCCAAGTCAGAAGGACTTGAAGAGTTCTAATTGAACTGTGAAGAACCAAGTCTGCTGGACTTGAAGAGTTCAAGAGTGAACTAAGAAGTGCTGCATGGCTGATGTTCAGAAGGAATCTGTGAGATTCGGAAAGTGTAACAGACATCCTTAGTGGATTTCCTACTCGAGGAGTAGAAGAGTGGATTAGGAGCTTTAAGTGCTCTGAACAACTTAAAACTACTGTGTCTATTATATAATTGCTATAACTGTCTCAGTCTCATTAATTCAAGATATTTAAAAGGAGATTAAACAAATACTCATTCCGCTGTGTTTTAATCACTATCAAAACTAACTAGTTAAAATAAAAAGGTTTTAAATATCTATTCAACTCCCCCTTCTAGATAACTATTGTGCCTCCGAGAACTAACACTATGGTCGTAATCTTTCAACAGCTCGAGCCAACATCGTTGCTGTATGTTGAGTTCCTTTTGGGTGAAAAAATATTTGAGGCTTTTATGATCCGTATAAATCTCCACTTTCTCCCCATATAGGTAGTTTCTCCAGATTTTTAATATGAAAACGACTGCTGCCAACTCTAGATCATGAGTAGGATAATTCCTCTCATATTCTTTGAGTTGTCGCAAGGCATAGGCTATGACTTTCCCATGTTGCATGAGAACACATCCTAACCCTTTGCCTGAAGTATCGCTGTTGATAACAAATCCATCCGAACGGATGGTATTAATTAACAGTGCCAAAATGAGTTTCCTCTTAAGCTCTTGGAAATTCTTCTCGCATTCCTCGCTCCATACGAATTTGTATCTTTCCAAGTCAGCTGAGTTAACGGAGTAGAGATTCGAGAAAATCCTTCCACGAATCTCCGATAATAACTTGACTAAGCCCCGAAAGCTTACGACTTGATCACCGACTTACATTGCTCCCAACTTTGTATTACTTCAATCTTCACGGGTCAACAAATCTCGCATGTTTTGACACCACGCGCCCAAGGAATGCTACTTCCTCGCCAAGTAACTCACATTTCTTTAGTTTGGCATATAGCTTGTTATCACGAAGCCTTTGAAGTACCAGCTTCAAATGGTGCTCATGATCTTCACGGCTTTTAGAATAGATGAGGATGTCATCAATAAAGATAACAATGAACTGATCCAAATATTCCTTGAACACACGGTTCATTATATCCATGAAAGCAGCAGGAGCATTAGTCAATCCAAAAGACATGACTAAGAATTCATCTTCGCTTGCATTGGAGTTCTCAAGGCAATCTTGAAATATTCTCGTTTAATATTCAAATTTGATGATATCCGGAAGCTAAGATCGATCTTTGAAAAGAATTGTGCTCCTTACAACTGGTCAAACAGGTCATCAATGCGAGGTAGCGGATACCTATTCTTGATGGCGACATGATTCAATTCTCGGTAGTTAATACAAAGTCATACACTCCCATCTTTCTTCTTTACGAATAAAACAGGAGCACCCCAAGGAGATGTACTAGAACGAATGAAATCGATGTCCAATAACTTCTGTAGTTGGACCTTTAACTCTTGAAGTTTAATATGAGCCATTCGATATGGGATTTTAGAAATGGGTTTTGTACCAGGTTCAAGGTCAATAAAGAATTCAACTTCACGTTACGGGGTAGGCAGGAAGTTCTTTGAAATCGTCGGGAAATTCATTAACAACAGAAATATTATTCAAATCTGGCGTATTTTTGTTCAAGTCCATAACATGGGCTAAGAAAGCTTGACATCCATTTTTTAATAAAAGAATGGCTTTATGGCTTGATATGACAGTGATTGATTTTAGTGGTTTGGTTGCTTGAATTCGCATAACAGGTTGGTTAGGAATATGAAAACTAACAAACTTACGAAAATAATCAATTTTGGCATGATGAGTAGTTAACCAATCAATCCTTAAAATCACATCAAATGCAAGTATCTTTAAAGAGATAAGATCAACAGGTAATGTGATGGTGCCAACTTGGATCAAGCAAGATTTATAAACAGTTGATGTAATGAAAGTTTCTCCTAACGGAGTCTCCACAGATAAGTCAAAGTCTAATTTCTGCAGAGTCAAGTTTAAACATTGAGCACAAGCAAGAGAGATAAAATAATGGGTAGAACCAATATCTAGTAAGGTATAAACTCACAAGATTTTAATATTAGCTTACCCGTGATCACCTCGTTCGGGTTTCTCACGTTTTGTCCAGTCACGACAAATGCTCTCTCTTGAACCATCGACTTTGTTTTGTCCGTAGTCGCCTTTAATGCCACCGTCCCAGTTGGAATTGACTTCGTTATCGGATAAAATCGGGCTATATGACCGTCTTTTTCACAACTGAAATACACCTTAGAAGGTTATGAACAATTTGGACTTATGTGTCCCTCCTCTCCGCATCTGTAGCATCTAATTGGCGGTCATTCTCCTCCCCTAAAATTTGTTACTGGTGCTGCTGTTAATGTTTTCCCGTCATTGTTAAATCTCCTCTTTTTAAAATTTTCATTTGACTCACCTATCCTATTATCATGGCCACGATTACCACCAGAGTGGTTACCGCTTTTGTCCGTATTTTTCCCTCGCCGCTGGTTATGATTGCTCTGATGACTGCTGTCACTGGTATGACCCTGGTTATGGTCCCTCGGTTGAACATACTCATTTTCTCACTCTAATAATTGAGCTCTCTTGACAACATCTGAAAATAGAGAAAATTTATGAGAGATAAGGTATTAACGAATTTTGGGTTTTAGACCTCTCAGAAATATCCGCGTCATACGTTCCTCATTCTCTACCAAATGAGGTGCAAACCTGGATAACTCCGTGAATTTTGCCTCGTACTAGGACATCGTCATGTTGTTCTGTTCCAGTCTAATAAACTCTACCTCCTTCATATGACGAATACTTTTAGGAAAGTACTTGTCATTGAACAGTTTCTGAAATGTTTCCCAAGACATATTGAGTGCAGCTGGCTGGGTACGCTTCACAGATTCCCACTAGTAATCTGCCTCACCACGGAACATAAAGGTGGCGAATGAAACCTTCCGTTCCTCCGTGCATCCCAAGACATCAAATATCTTGGTAATTTTCTTGACCCACGTTTCTGTCTTAATCGAATCCGGCTTTCCCAAGAACTCTGGTGGTCCCAACTCTTTAAACAGCTTGGCTGTGATAAATCGCGCGTTGCTATCATTTCCACCCGTATTTTGTACACGAGTCTCCCTCGTCTAATTTTGCATGAACTGTAAAAACCTTCTAAACATCTCATTATTCATCGTTTGTTCGGCAGTGTTGTTTATAGGAGGAATATTGCCTTCTTGTTGCACGTTCTCCTGGTTGGTGATTAAAGGTGTCTCCACGGTCTCATACACTCCATTGTTAACGTTCTCAGCTGCCATTCTCAAATACTGCCATAAAATAAGGGTTAATTAAGAAAAATGATATACCACATAATACCCCTATATTCTGACCGACCAACAAATATGCTTAGGTAGAACACACTAGTGAAGGATTTACTCGTCTCTCCCCTCCTAGTTCTATTCCCCGATCTCCGCCAGACACCATATCCCTAAGCTCTGATACCAACTGTGAAGCCACCAAAATAGGTATACATCACCCATTCTGAGTCGCCAAATATATAGTATAGAAACAACTACAACTTTATTAATACAATTGCCGTGCAAAATACGACAACACATAATCTGTGAGTTTAAATACAAATATTTTCTTCTAGACAATATCCACACTCAAATAAGTCCTCATTACAATTATTGATACACTATTTTACAAAATAGTGAGGACTACTATAACAACTGCCTTGGAACATCACTCCACACCCCGACTACTTCCCGCTATATTTTCGCTTCCTGAGAAAAAAATAGAACAAAAAGGAAAAGGGTGAACTCAACTAGCCCAATAAATAATATTATGACTAAGATAATGTACAACAAATTATCCTTAGTCTTCAACAGGGAAAAATCTAATAGAATATAATAGACAACAAGTTTTAGATCAATATTCGCAGCGGAAATAAAAATTCATTAGAAGAGTTAAGTAGAGGATAAAATCTACTATCATCTATGAATTTAAAAGTTCATCATCAATATTGTATCCCTGTAACATAAATCAATATACATCTTGAATCAAATATTCAAATTTGCACTACGGGCCAAAGATATTCATCTGCATCACCAGTTGGTCATGTTCATCTCAACACCTGTTCATCTTTGCACTACGGGCTAAAGATATTCATCAGGTAATCATTCATCTTTGCACTACAGGCCAAATATATTCATCAAGTATCACCATTAAAGACTGAGGATGATGAAAAATATTTTAAAGAATGAATCCAGTGAGATAAAAGGACAAAGATTAGGGATTCGTACTTTAGATAATCCAAGTTCAAAAAAAATACTCCATAATAAACCATAGTGGAGTAAAATTCAAGAATGAAGATCAAAACATGGATACAATCAAAGATAGTAACCATAATAGACATCTGGAACAAAGAAGAGAAAATTTTATTTTTTGGTGAATAGTGTCGTATTCGTGAATAGTGTGGTATACGTGAATAGTAACCCCGACACGAAAAGGTAGAAATTCCATAATAAAATTTATACCAATAATTTGACATAATGATATTGAAAGAAATAACATCATTTACGAAGAAAATAACATCATTTATCTCAAAAGAACAATACTTCTGATTGAAATATCGGATGTAATGCTGAAGAAAACTTGCACTGAATAGCAACTCTCAAAGTATCTAAACACTCATAAGAATACGCTCGATAATACAGAGAGAGAAAACTTCAGATTTTGGTGTGATTTTCAATTCTAACCTAAGCACCTATTTATAGGAAAATGTCAGAACGCCAAAGCAGACTGAATTAATAAAATAATATTTTTTTCAAAAATTTTCTATGCACACCTCTTATACCAAAATTCAGCCACCACCAGTGGGGCCCACCAAAATTCAAATTTTCCACACCAACCAAAAGTGGGGCCCACCCATATTTTTAATAAAAATATTTATTTACAAAACTTCAATAATTCATAATAAATAGCCTTTTATCCAAAAAATTTGAATCTCATGTCTATTCCATAGGAAATTTAATTCTCTACAACTTTGCAGAAGAAAGTTTTTCCAAATTCCAAATAGAAAAAATGCCCAAAATCCATATACGGGTGAATTTTAATACCTTAATTCCAACAAAATGCTGATAAAATACCTCAGCATTAATTCCTTCATTTATATCCACATAAAAATAAATATTTTCTTATCATATAAATCAATAATTAATTATTCACAAATAATATTACCGAATCATAATACTGACAACCAGGTCATTTCTAGGAAAGAGTGGGCTTTCCGATAAGGATTTCTCCTTACTGGTGCGCAATTAAATGACCAAATCCCTTTTCTTAGACAGAACTTCCTTAGACATTGCCAATAATACTATCTAACAATATTATTCAAATAATATGAATTATTGATCTGATAATGGAAATACTGTGCAGTGACAATTACTGAAATAACAATAATATAAAATATCAACGTAGCAATTATTGACACAATAAAAAAAATATTGAACAGAATTACTGTAACAATTATTGAGTAGTGCCTTTTTATGTAAGAATCAATAATCCAACAATACTATGCAATACCGTGTGTTACTGTGCAACCACACATATTACTGTACTTTAACCATCGGGTATTCCAACAGTGTTAACGGTAATAATTACACCGTTATTTATAAAAACTCAAACTTGTCGTTTTCTTCATCCTACCGTTTTTCGTTATGGGGCCCACAAATAGTTGTGCCGTCATACGAATATTCCCCGACAGCAAGAATATTCCACGACCAAACGAATATTCCCCAACAACAATGAATATTTTATAACCAATTGCTTATTTTGCAAAATTTGCACATTTCACCCATAACCAAAGTATTATATCAATTTACACATTATTATTTCAAAATAATGAATATAGAAAATTCAATTTTATTTATAAAAAGTTGGGGTCTTACACATACCATACTCAAAAGTCATCAAATATAATTTGTATCATTAATACTAACGGAGATTATTCATCAAATTCATCAAGAAATTCAATTTCCTCTCTAATGGTAACCCAATCACTGTGCAACTAGAGGCTCTTGGAAATATGAATAACCCATAAAATTGTTAGATATTTATTCAAACAGATAGACAAATATATGTGTGAGTTGAAGAGAGATTGCTAAGAGCAAATTGGGGACTATATTAGGGATGAGTTTTACCGAAATAAGAGACAGATCTGGCCAAAAAGTTATCGATGAGGGGGAGATTCGGATGCCGGAGCGCCGACAAGAAAAATCTAGAGATGAATTTGTTCAGTTACACTGTTGCGGGGAGCTTGGGCTTGAACCGAAGAAGAGAACTTGTTCGCGACAAGTTATTCGCGCTTATACTTTTCTCTTTATCATATTATGTGACGCCCCCAAAATAGGTATACATCACCCATCTTGGATCGTCAAATACAAGTTACTGAATAAAAATACAACTTAATAATACAATTGTCGGGTAAAATACGACAAAACATAAACTGAGAGTTTTTATAAGAATATTGTCATATAAACAATATCCACACTCAATGGAGTCCTCATTACATTTATTGTCACACTATTTAACAGAATAGTGAGGACTACTAATGCTATCATCTGGACCATCACTCCGTTCCCCGACTCGTTCCAGTTATATTCTCATTTCCTGAAGAGAACAGTGAAAGAAAGGGTGAGCTCAACTAGCCCAGTAAGAAATATTATGACTAAGATAATGCAGAATAAATTATCATTAGTCTTCAACAATGTTAAACTGATAAAATACAATAGACATCAAGTTTAACTGCAGCGGAACAAGCAATCCATTAGAAGAGTCAAGTAGAGAATAAAATCTACTATCTTCTATGGTTTAAAATATTTTCATCAATTTTTATCGTTGAGACTCGGCATCATAAATAAAACACATCATCTAATCATCCCTGTACTACGGGCCAAAGATATTCATTAAATAATCAATGGTCATGACTATACCGAATAATTCCTAGTCATAATCTTACCAAAAACTGTCCATCAATGCATTACAGGCCACTGAGGACTTTTACCATATCATTTATAACATTACAGGTCATGATTATACCGAATGATCCCTGGTCATAATCATACTAAGTCCATCTATGCACGTAAGCCAAATATGACTTTCATTACAATATAAGCATGAGGATGATGACAATAACATAATAATTCAATAAAACAAGTTCAAGAATAAATTTTAAATATTTATAAGTTAATTTATCCTGAACTCAATAATGTCCAAATTGTCAACATGATACTGTTATGTGAAGTAAAATTCAAGAATGCTCAGATGAAAAGATACTGGATGAAGCGCAAATATCAAGGATATTCCACTAATTTCATGGAGTATAGAAGCCAAAATTTTAACCAAATGAGTATAATAGAATATATGAAACTACAAATGGATTTTTGCCCGCCATACGGTAATCCACGTATACAGATCATTTCCATAATTTAATAAGGAATGAATACAAAGGATCATTCACCATGCATGTGGTAATCCACATAGGCAAAGTTATTCCTACGTAATAATAAAGAATGGAATAATGAAGGATTCACCATGCGTGCAATAACAGATCGCATGATAAAAGTTATTCCCAATGAATAATAAAGAATGGAACCAGGTTAATAAAGAACGGAACCAGGTCAGACAAAATTCGCACCGACAGAATATTTCAACAGAATAATAAAGAATGGAATAACAACAGAAATTATCATGCATGCGATAGACCGCATAGACAGGTTATTCCAACAACATAATAATTAATGGAACCAGTCGTAGATTTAAATACTTGCGGCGTGGATATTCCAACAAAATGATAAAGAATGGAATAATAGAAGAATTTCACCATGTATGCGGTACTTCGCATAGACAGGTTATTCCAACATAATAATAAAGAATGAAATAACAAAAGAATTTCACCATGTATGCGGCACTTCGCATAGACAGGTTATTCCAACATAATAATAAAGAATGGAATAACAGGAGAATTTTACCAAGTATAGGGTAGTCCGCGTATACAGGTTATTCCAACAGAATAATAAAGAATGGAATAACAGAAGTTCTCTTCATGAATACGAAAGAAATAATACCCCTTACCTTATAAGAAACTGGATATAGGAGTAGTAAAGTAGCAGAATACTTTTCTTCTTTCTCTCTATAGTTTTCTCTCCGGAGATTCTTGAATTCATAAGAAATAATGAAAAAGAATGAGCTTTATTTATAGGAGAATGGACCTGAATAGTAACTAATTCATGAACGGTCGATTAATTTACTTTTTAGCAGACCATCCATATTGATTTACTATGCGATTACTAATAAAATATTCTAATAAAACAAAATCTTTTAAATAAAATATAATATATTCTATTTATAATCTAATAATAAAACGAATAACTTTATAAAAGTATTCTGCTTTTTATATAAAAATATTTTACTATGCAAACACTTTGCATAATAGAATATAATATATTCTATTTATAGTCTAATAAAATGAATAACTTTATAAAAGTATTACATTTTATATAAAAGATTTTACTATGCAAAATACTATGCATAATAAAATTTAATATATTCTAATGATTGTCTAATAAAATAAATAACTTTATAAAAGTATTCTATTTTATATAAAAATCTTTTCTGTTTTATTACATTAATAATACTAATAAAAAAATTATATATATATATATATATATATATAAACTTCTTAGTGACTTTATAAAAGATACCTCAATATATTTAACAACATTTATCATCATTATTATAATTCACAATATTAATCGACTGTGTCGTCCTGTGAGGAAAGAGGGCTTTCAATAAGTATTTCTCTCCTATTAGGCGCATGATTAGGTGACCAAACCTCTCCTTGGCGTAACTTCTCGACATCGTTAATATTGCAAATAATAATATTAATAACTTTGTTATCTCAATTATTGATTTAATAATATATAAAATATCGACAATAATTGAATCAAATAACGTGAGATACTACGCAAAGAATTATCGTAGCAATAATTGAACAAAACCTGAGTGACTTTCACATAAGCATCAATAATCAATACAAAGGTGTTACTATGCAACCACGCCAGACATCGTATTCTTTTACTTTTACTACTGAGAGTAGTCAACGGTTTTAACTCAGAAACTTCCGCCGTTATTTTCATAATAATATTTGTGTCGTTTTCTCAATCCGACAATAATTCCGTTGTGGGGTCCACCAATGATTGTGTCGTCGTACGAATATTCCCTGTTAAAACGAATATTCCCCGACCAATCGAATATTATATAACAACTTGCATACTTTTCAAATTTCTAAATATTACCCACAACTATAACATTATATCAAATTTACTCCATAATATTCAAAAATGATATTTATTGAAAATTCATCTTTATTCATAAAAGTTGGGGTCTTACAACCTCCCCTTCTTATGAAATTTCGCCCTCAAAATTAGGGTACATACCTGGTATGTCGAAGAGGTAAGGATACCTTGATTTATTTCAGATTCTAACTCCCAGGTCATTTCCTCAACATCGTGGTTTCTTCACAACACCTTGACTTGAGGTATAACCTTGGAGCGTAGAATATGTTCGTTCTTATCCAAGATTTGAATAGAAATCTCTTCATACGTTAATTTTTCCGCTATTTCATCCTGTTCTAACTCAATAATGTGGTTCGGGTGTTTAACATATTTACGTAACATGGATATATGAAAAACGTTATGAACACGAGACATATTTGGCGGTAAAGCGAGTCTATAGGCCACAGTTCCTACTCGATCAAGGATTAAAAATGGGCCAATGAATCGAGGATTGAGCTTTCCTCTCTTTCTAAATCTCATAAGTCCTTTCCATGGAGCAACACGTAACAACACATGATCTCCAATATCGAATTCCACGTCCTTTCGATGAAGATTATCATAACTCTTTTGTCGATCTTGTGAGGTTTTTATACGTTGTCGGATCGTTTGAATCTTTCCTGTAGTCATACTCACTAACTCCGGTCCCAACAACGTTGCTTCACCCACCTCACCCCAGCATACTGGAGAAAGACACTTTCTTCCATACAACGCTTCAAATGGAGCCATGCCAATACTTGCTTGATAGCTGTTGTTGTAGGAAAACTCCACCAATGGTAAGAACTTGTCCCAACTTCCCTTGAAGTCAATAACACAGAGTCTTAATAAATCTTCAAGAGTTTGAATAGTCCTCTCTGATTATCTGTTCGTCTGAGGATGATATACTGAACTAAATCGTAAATTCGTGCCCATAGCTTTTTATAAACTAACCCAAAATCTTGAAGTGAATCTTGGGTCTCGATCAAAACTATGGATACTGGCATACCATGCAGTCTTATAATCTTGTTTATGTACATACGAGCAAGACGTTCAAGTGTATAAGTTTCTCGTATTGGTAAGAAGTGAGCAGACTTTGTCATTCTATCAACAATGACCCAAATTGCATCTATACCTTGAGAAACCTTGGGAAGACCAGTAACGAAATCCATGTTAATGTGCTCCCACTTCCATTCTAGAATTTCAAGTGGTTGCAATGGACCTTTTGGCACTTGATGCTCCTCCTTGACTCGTTGACAAGTTATACACCTTGAGATAAACAACGCTATCTCTCTCTTCATATTGCTCCACCAAAATGTATGAAAAAGATCACGATAGATTTTGGTACTCCCAGGATGGATTACAAACGGTGTGTTGTGCGCCTCCTTCATGATTTTATACTTTAAATCAGGGTTGTTAGGAACACAAAGCCTGGAGTTGACTCGAAGTATTCCTTCTTCATCGATTCTTGCTTCCGGCATAGCACCTTCTTGCACTTTCTTCCTCATACGCATCAGCTCCTGTGTCTCAGAGCTTGAAGCAACTTTTAACTTTATCAATTAAAGTCAGTTCTACTCGTATATTCGCCATCATCACATGGGTCCCTAGAGTCTTTAACTCTATCTCCATCCTTTGTAAGTCATACAAAATGGGTCTTTGCGTTGACAATATTGCACTTGTACCCGCATATGATCTTCAACCCAATGCGTCAGCTATCACGTTCATTTTTCCAGGGTGGTATTGGATGGTATGATCATAATCTTTCAACAGTGCAAGACAACGTCGTTGTCGCATGTTGAGTTCATTTTGAGTGAAGAAGTATTTGAGGCTTTTATTATCCGTAAAGATCTCCACTTTCTCACCACACAAGTAATGCCTCCAAATTTTAAGTGCGAAGATAACAGCTGCCAACTCTAGATCATGGGTAGGATAATTCCTCTCATATTCTTTGAGTTTTCGAGAGGCATAGGCTATGACATTCCCATGTTGCATGAGAACACATCCCAACCCTTTGCCCGAAGCATCACTGTAGATGACAAATCCCTCCGAGCCAGATGGTATTGTCAGAACAGGTGCTGAAATGAGTCTTCTCTTGAGTTCTTGAAAACTCTTCTCACATTCTTCACTCCAACCAAACTTTGTATCTTTCCGAGTCATCTGAGTTAATGGAGTAGCGATTCGAGAAAATCTTACTACGAATCTCCGATAATAACCAACTAAACTGAGAAAGCTACGTACTTCGGTCACTGATTTAGGTTGCTCCCAGCTTTGAATTGCTTCAATCCTTGCTGAGTCAACAGATATTCCATGACTTGATACTACGTGCCCAAGGAATGTTACTTCCTCAAGCCAGAACTCGCATTTCTTCAACTTGGCATAAAGCTTGTTTTCACGAAGCTTTTGGAGTATCAGCCTAAAGTGTTGCTCATGATCTTCATGGCTTTTGGAATATATGAGAATATCATCAATAAAGACAACCACAAAGTGATCCAAATATTCCTTGAATACTCAGTTCATCATATCAATGAAGGCAGCAAGAGCATTAGTCAATCCAAAAGACATGACTAGGAATTCATAATGCCCGTACCGAGTTCTGAAAGCCGTCTTTGGAATGTCATCGGTTCTAATCTTCAATTGGTGATATCCGTAATCTAAGATCAATCTTTGAAAAAATTTGGTGCCTTCTGTTGGTCAAACAGTCATCAATGCGAGGCAATGGATATCTATTTTTGATAGTGACATGGTTTAACTCCCGATAATCAATACAAAGTTGCATACTCCCATCTTTCTTCTTCATGAATAGAGCAGAAGCATCACAAGGAGACCTACTAGGACGAATGAAACCGATGTCTAATAATACCTGAAGTTGGGTCTTTAATTCCTGAAGTTCAATAGGAGCCATTCGATATGGGGCTTTGAAAATGGGTTTTGTACCGGGTTCAAGGTCGATACAAAATTCAATTTCACTCTCTGGGGGTAGGCCAGGAAGTTCTTCCGGGAATACGTCAGGAAATTCATTAACAATGGAAATATAGTTCAAAACTGACGTATTTTTGTTAGATCCGTGACATGAGCTAAGAAAGCTTGACATCCATTTTTCAATAAACGAATAGCTTTATGGCTTGAGATGACAGTGATGGATTTTAATGGTTTGGTTGCTTAAATTCGTATAATAGGTTGGTTAGGAACATGAAAGCTAACAACCTTATGAAAATAATCAATTTTAGCATGATGAGTAGTTAACCAATCAATCCCTAAAATCAAATGCAAGTATTTTCAAAGAAATAAGATCGACTGATAACGTGCGGTTACCGATATGAATTAAACAAGACTTATAAACCGTGGATGTGATGAAGGTTTCTCCCAACGGAGTTTCAACAGATAAGTCAAAGTTTAATTTCTTCAGAGTCAAATTTAAACGTTGAGCGCAAGTAGGAGAAATAAAGGAATGGGTAGAACCGGTATCAAATAAAGTATAAACGTTGATAGAGTTTATGATTAGCTTACCCGTGATCACCTCGTTCGGATTCCTCGCTTTTTGGGAGGTTACGACAAACGCTCTCCCTTGAACTACAGGTTTTGTCTTGTCTGGGACACCCTTGGATGCCTTCATCCCAACTGGACTTGACTTTGGTGCACGACAAAATTGGGCTAGGTGGCCTTCTTTTCCACAATTATAACATGTTTTGGACTGCATCGTGCAGTTTGGACTTATGTGTCCTTCCCCTCCACATTTGTAACATACGATCGGCGGTCGTTCTCCTTCCTTAACAATGGTCTTTGGTCTGTGCCGACGTCTTTTCATCTTCTTTGAACCTTCTTCTTGAACTTTCCACTCCTATTGTCTTGGCCATGATTACCACCAAAGTGGTTATCATTTCTGGCATGTTGATTCCCTCCACATTTGTTGTCACCGCTTCGATGACTGCTACCACTGGTATTATCGACTTCTCGACTGCTCTCTCTTGGTTGGGTTGACTCATTATCGTGCTCCAATAACTGAGCCCTATTCACAACATCTGAATACAAACACAGTTTATAAGAGATAAGGTATTGACGTATCTCGGGTTTCAAACCTCTTAGAAACATCCGTCATTCTCTCCTCATTATCAACCAAGTGGGACGTGAAACCGAGATAACTCTCGCAAACTTAGCTTCAGATCGCGCCACTGGCCATATTGTTTTGCTCAAGCTTGATGAACTCTACCTCCTTCATGTGACGAATATTTTCAGGAAAGTACTTGTCGTTGAACAGTTCTTGGAACTTCTCCCAAGACATCTTCAAGCAAAGAGAGTTGAGTACGCTTTTACTGATTCCCACCAAGAATCGCCTCGCACACGCAACATGAAGGTGGGAAAAGGAACCTTTTGCTCCTCGGAGCATCCCAAGACATCAAATATCTTACTAATTTGCTTTATCCACGTCTCCGCCTTAAGTGGTTTTGTGTTTTTCCAAAAACTCCCATGGTCCCGGCTCCTTGAATCGCTTAGCAAAGTGACCGGTAAATGGGTTGCCATTATTTCCACCTGCATTTTGAACAGGAATCTCTCTCGCCTGATGTTGCATGAATTGCATAAAGCCTCTGAACAACTCATCGTTCATCATCTGATCGATGTTATAATTTACCTGAGGACTATTGTCTTCCTGTTGCACATTATTCTGGGTATTGATCGTTGATGACTCAACGGTCTCATGTGCTTCATTGATGATCTCAACATTTTCGGATGCCATTGTCAAATACTGCCACAAAACAAGGGTTAGGTAACATATCACATATTATCCTTATACTCTGACCGACCAATTAAATACCAAATAAACTTAGGTAGGTCATACTAGCGAAGGAATTCCCCGCCTATCATCCTCCTAGTTCTTATCTCACATCTCGGCCAGGATCATATCCCTAAGCTTTGATACCAACCGTGACGCTTCTAAAAAAATAGGTATACATCACCCATCTTGAGTCGCCAAATACATGGTACTAAATTCAAATACAACTTGATTATACAATACCATGTGTAAAATACGACAAAATACATGTTGTGAGTTTTAATACAAATATTGTCATCTAGACAATATCCACACTCAATTTAGTCCTCATTACATTTATTATCACACTATTTAACAGAATAGTGAGGACTACTAAGACACCATCTCGGACCATCACTCCGTTCCCCGACTAGTCCCGGCTACGTTCTCATTTCCTGAAGAGAACAGTGAAAGAAAGGGTGAGCTCAACTAGCCCAGTAAGAAATATTATGACTAAGATAATGCAGAATAAATTATCATTAGTCCTCAATAGTGTTAAACTGATAAAATACAATAGACATCAAGTTTAACTGCAGCGGAACATGCAATCCATTAAAAGAGTCAAGTAGAGAATAAAATCTACTATCTTTTATGATTTAAAAAGGTTTTTCATCACTTTTATCGCTGAGACTCAGCTTAATAAATAATCCACATCATCCCTGCACTACGGCCAAGGATATTCATTAGGGTCACGACCACAAATTATCCATGCACTACGGGCCAAGGATATTTGTGTATTCATCAATGGTCATGATCATGCCAACAATCGCCCATCAATGCACCAGAAGGCCAACGAGGACTTTTATCACATCATTTGTAACATTACAACCATGATTACACCGAATAATCCTCGGTCATAATCATACCAAGTCCATCTATGCACCACGTGCCATGGATGACTTTCAAAAATAATATAAACATGAGGATGATGACAATGATATAAGAATTCAATAAAACAAGTTCAAGAATTAATTTATTCAGGAACTAATAACATCCAAATTGTCAACATGATACTTCTTTGTAAAGTAGAATTCAAGAATGCTCAGAAGAATATTTCCTTGAAAAGATACTGGATGAAGCTCAAATATCAAGAATATTCCACTAATTTCATGGAATGTAGAAGTCAAAACTTTAACCAACTGAGTACAATAAAGAATGGAATAACAAAAGAAATCACCATGCATGCGGTACTTCACATAGACAGGTTATTCCAACAGAATAACAAATAACGGAACCAGGTCAGGCGTAATATGCACCGACAGGATATTCCAACAGAATAATAAAGAATAGAATAACAACAGAAATCACCATGCATGCGGTTCGTCGCATAGACAGGTTATTCCAACAAAATAATAAATAACGGAATCAGTCCCACAGAAACGCATGCACAAGATATTCCAACAGAATAATAAAGACGGAACCAGTCCGGTAGTAAAAACGCACAGCACGGTGATGTTCCAATGTAATAATAAAGACGAAACCAGTCCCGCGTAAAATGCATGTAGACGGGATGTTCAAATGAATAATGAAGAATGGAATAACAATGTAAATCACCAAGTATAGGGTGATCAGCGTATAAAAGTTATTCCAATGTAATAATAAAGATGGAATAATAGAAGTTCTCTTCATGAATACAAAAGAAATAATATCCCTTACCGTAAAAAAAAACTTGATATCGGAGTAGTGAAGCAATGTGAATACTTTTCTTCTTTCTCTCTATAATTTTCTCTCTAGAGTTTTTGAATTCGTAATAAATAATGAAGGAATGAGCTTCTATTTATAGAAGAATGGAATGAATAGTAACCAATCCATGAACCGGTCAGATTGATTTATTTTAATCGGACGGTCCATATTTAAAGCAAAATCTTTTAAATTAAATATAATATATTCTATTTATAATCTAATAAAACGAATAACTTTTAAAAAGATTTTACTATGCAAACACTATACAGGCACTATGCAAACACTATGCATAATAAAATATAATATATTCTAATTATTGTCTAATAAAACAGATATCTATGTTTTATATAAAAAGATTTTACTATTAGCCTAATAAAACGAATAACTTTATAAAAGTATTCTGTTTTATATAAAAAGTTTTTCTTTTTTATTACGTTAATAATACGAATAAAACAAAACTTCATCATCATTATTATTATTCACACTATTAATTGACCATGTCGTTCCCAGGAAAGAGGGGGCTTTCAAATAAGGATTTCTCCCTATTGGCGCGCAATTAGGTGACCAAACCTCTCCTTGGCAGAACTTCTAGACATCATTAATAATGCAAATAATAATATTAACAACTTCATCATCTCAATTATTGATTTAATAACAAATAAAATATCGACAATAATTGAATCAAACTGAGTGACTTCTCACATAAGCATTAATAATCAATACCGTGTGCTACTATGAAACCACGCCAGACATCGCATTTCTTTTACTACTGAAAGTAGTTCAACAGTATCAACGGTAAAACTTCTCCCGTTATTTTCATAAAAATATTTTTGTCGTTTTCTCAATCCGACAATAATTCTGTTGTGGGGTCCACCAATGATTGTGCCATCGTACGAATATTCCCTAACCAATCGAATATTATATAACAACTTGTGTACTTTGCAAAATTTATAAATATTACCCACAACTATAACATTATATCAAATTTATTCCATAATATTCAAAAATGATATTTATAGAAAATACATTTTTATTCATAAAAGTTGGGGTCTTACAATCTCCTCTTCTTATGAAATTTCGCCCTCGAAATTAGGGTACGTACATGGAATGTCGAAGAGGTAAGGATACCTTGATTTCATTTCAGATTCTAACTCCCAGGACATTTCCTCAACATCGTGGTTCCTCCATAATACTTTGACTTGAGGTATAACCTTGGAGCGTAGAATATGTTCCTTCTTATCCAAGATTTGAACAGGAACCTCATTATACGTTAAATCTTCTGCTATTTCGTCTGGTTCTAACTCAATAATATGGTTCGGGTGTGATGCCCCCAAAATAGGTATACATCACCCATCTTGGGTCGCCAGATACATGGTACAGAATACAAATACAACTTAATTATACAACTGTCGTGTAAAGTACGACAAAACATAAACTGAGAGTTTAATCAAGAATATTACCTTCTAGACAATATCCATTCTCAATGGAGTCCTCATGATGATGATACAAACTAAAATTCAATCCTCATTACATTTATTATTATCACACTATTTAATGTAATAGTGAGGACTACTAATGCTATCATCCGGATCCAATCCGCTTTCCGACTCGTCTCCGCCTATATTCTCATTTTCGATGAGAACGGTGAAAGAAAGGGTGAGCTCAACTAGCCCAGTAAGAAATATTATGACTAAGATAATGCAGGATAAATCATCATTAGCCTTCAACAATGTTAAATTGATAAAATACAATAGACAACAAGTTTAACTACAGCGGAATAAGTAATCCATTAAAAGAGTCAAGTAGAGAATAAAATCTACTATCTTTTATGATTTAAAAGTTTTTCATCACTTTTATCACGAGACTCAAATTTTAATAAATAATCCACATCATCCCGCACTACGGCTAAGGATATTCATTAGGGTCACGACCACAAATTATCCATGCACACTACGCCAAGGATATTCGTGTATTCATCAATGGTCATGATCATGCCAACAAGCGCCCATCAATGCACCACGGGCCAATGAGGACTTTTATCACATCATTTTAACATTACTACCATGATTATACCGAATAATCCCTGGTCATAATCATACCAAGTCCATCTATGCACTATAGGCCACAGATGACTTTCGAAAATATAAACACGAGGATGATGACAATGATATAAGAATTCAATAAAACAAGTTCACGAATTAATTTATCTAGGAACTAATAATGTCCAAATTGTCAACATGATACTTCTTTGTAGAGTAAAATTCAAGAATCCTTAGAAGAATATTTCCATGAAAAGATACTGGATGAAGCGCAAATATCAAGGATATTCCACTAATTTCATGGAGTATAGAAGTCAAAACTTTAACCAACTGAGTATAATAAAGAATGGAATAACAAAAGATATCACCATGCATGCGGTACTTCACATAAACAGGATATTCCAACAGAATAATAAGTAACAGAACTAGGTCCGGTGTAAAACACACATGCATGTGATATTCCAATGAGAATAATAAAGATTTTAATTCAGTCCCGTGTTTGTAAAACACATGCATGTGATATTCCAAATGTAATAATAAAGATCGGAACCAGTCCGGTGTAAAACACATGCATGTGATATTCCAATAGAATAATAAAGAATGGAATAACATAAGGATTTCACCAAGTATAGGGTACGGCACATACAAAGTTATGTATAGGTATCTGTCAGATATACTGAGTTATTCCAACAGAATAATAAAGAATGGAATAACATAAGGATTTCACCAAGTATAAGGTACGCCGCATATACAAAGTTATGTATAAGGTATGCCACATATACAGGTTATTCCAACAGAATAATAAAGAATGGAATAACAGAAGTTCTCTTCATAGATAAGAAAGAATAACACCCCTTACCGTAAAAGACCTTTGGATATCGAAGTAGTGAAGTAGCGAATACTCTTCTTCTTCTCTCTATAATTTTCTCTCTAGAGTTCGGTGAATTCGTAAGAAATAATGAAGGAATGAGCTTTATTTATAGAAGAATGGATTGAATAGTAACTAATTCTCGAACGGTCCAGATTGATTTACTTTTTAAAGCAGACGGTCAGATTGATTTACTATTAAAACTTAAAGCAACGGTCCATCATACCGATTTACTATTAAAACTTTTAAACCAAATGATCCATATTGATTCACTATTATAACTTTCCACCAACATTCATATTGATTCACTATTATAACTTCAACCAACGGTCTGAAAAATTAGCACATCTCCTCATGGAATAATATTGTACCCAAATACCTAATGCACAATACTAGAGTGAATAGTAATCGGGTGAATAGTAACTTATGAATAGTAACTCGTGAATAGTAACTCGTGAATAGTAACTCATAAATAGTAACTCGTGAATAGTAACTCATGAATAGTAACTCGTGAATAGTAACTCGTGAATAGTAACTCATGAATAGTAACTCGTGAATAGTAACTCATGAATAGTAACTCGTGAATAGTACTCCGACACAAAAAGTTCCCCGAATACCCGATTGAACAATATAACCTCCAGACATCAATTATCATCGGAATAGATGTCGATTTCTACTAACACAAATAATCCCAACACAATGAAACTATCAAATTCATCTTTAATCAACACGAACTTATTCATCATTAATATTATAACTCACAATATTTAGCAACCAAGTTGTTCCAAGGAAAGAGGGGGATTTCCAATAAGGATTTCTCCCTATTGGCGCGCAATTAGGTGACCAAACCTCTCCTTGACAGAACTTCTAGACATTGTAAATATTGTAATTTAATAATATGAATAACTTTGTCGTCTCAATTATTGATTTAATAACATATCATATAATGCAGATGATACTGTGATAATAATTGGATCAATAATATGAGAGGTATGATGCAACAATTACTGTAGCAATAATT
Source organism: Panax quinquefolius (assembly GCA_020205615.1). NCBI lineage: Eukaryota > Viridiplantae > Streptophyta > Magnoliopsida > Apiales > Araliaceae > Panax > Panax quinquefolius. The sequence continues at coordinate 147,894,949 of CM035152.1, forward strand.
GAGTATAACTGAGTGATTTCTCACGTAAGCATCAATAATCAATACAGTATTCTACTATGCAACCACGCGTATTACTGTACTTTTACTACCGGGTAGTTCAATAGTTTTAACAATAACACCTCCGCCGTTATTTTATAAAAAGATAATTCTGTCGTTTTCTAAATACGACAATACTTGCGTCGTGGGGTCCACCAATGATTGTGTCGTTGTACGAATATTCCCCGACAAAAAGAATATTCCCAGACCAATCGAATATTTTATAACAACTTCCATACTTTGCAAAATTTATAAATATTACCCACAACTATAGCATTATATCAAATCCACACCATAATATTTTTTTAAAAAAAATATTTCGAGAAATTTAAATCTTTATTCATAAAATCTGGGGTCTCACATCGGGTCTTTCACATATTTACGTAACATGGATATATGAACACGAGACATACTTGGCGGTAAAGCGAGTCTATAGGCTACAGTCCCTACTCGATCGAGGATTAAAAATGGGCCAATCAATCGAGGATTGAGCTTTCCTCTCTTTCCAAATCTAGTAACTCTTTTCCATGGAGCAACACGTAACAACACATGATCTCCAATATAGAATTCCACGTCCTTTCGATGAAGATCAGCATAACTCTTTTGTCGGTCTTGTGAGGTTTTTATACGTTGTCGGATCGTTTGAATCTTTTCCGTAGTCATACGTACCAACTCCGGTCCCAACAACGTTGCTTCACCCACCTCATCCCAGCATACTAGAGAATGACACTTTCTTCCATACAACGCCTCGAATGGAGCCATGCCAATACTTGCTTGATAACTGTTGTTGTAGGAAAACTCCACCAATGGTAAGAACTTGTCCCAACTTCCCTTGAAGTCAAGGACACAGAGTCTTAATAAATCTTCAAGAGTTTGAATAGTCCTCTCTGATTGTCCGTCCGTCTGAGGATGATAAGCCGAACTAAATCGTAAATTTGTGCCCATAGCTTTTTGCAAATTAACCCAAAATCGTGAAGTGAATCTTGGGTCTCGATCAGAAACTATGGATACTGGCATACCATGCAGTCTTACAATCTCGTTTATGTACATACGAGCAAGTCGTTCAAGTGTATAAGTTTCTCGTATTGGTAAGAAATGAGCAGACTTGTCAATCTCAACAATGACCCAAATTGCATCTATACGCTTGAGAAACCTTGGGAAGACCGAAGAATCTAAATCCATAGTAATGTGATCCCACTTCCATTCCGAATTTTAAGTGGTTGCAATGGACCTTTTGGTACTTGATGCTCCGCTTTGACTCGTTGACAAGTTAGGCACCTTGAGATAAACAGCGCTATCTCTCTCTTCATATTACTCCACCAAAATGTATGACGAAGATCATGATACATTTTGGTACTCCCAGGATGGATTGCAAACGGTGTGTTGTGCGCCTCCATCATGATTTTATACTTTAAATCAAGGTCGTTAGGAACACAAAGTCTGGAGTTGACTCAAAGTATTCCATTTTCATCGATTCTTGCTTCCGACATAGCACCTTCTTCTACTTTCTTCCTCATACGCATCGATCGATCCGTGTCTCAGAGCTTGAGCGACTTTTAACTTTATCGATTAAAGTCGGTTCTACTCGTATATTCGCCATCTTCACATGGGTCCCTGGAGTCTTTAATTCTATCTTCATTCTTTGCAAGTCATACAAGATGGGCCTTTGCGTTGACAATATCGCAGACTTGTACCAAGATATGATCTTCTACTCAATGCGTCGCCTACCACGCTTTGCTTTTCCAGGATGGTATTGGATGGTATGATCATAATCTTTCAACAATTCAAGCCAACGTCGCTGTCGCATGTTGAGTTCCTTTTGAGTGAAGAAATATTTGAGGTTTTTATGATCTCTAAAGATCTCTACTTTCTCCCCATACAAGTAATGCCTCCAAATTTTAATTGCGAAGACAACAGCAGCCAACTCTAGATCATGAGTAGGATAATTCCTCTCATATTCTTTGAGTTGTCGAGAGGCATAGGCTATGACTTTACCATGTTGCACGAGAAAACATTATAACCCCTTGCCTGAAGCATCACTATAGATGACTAATCCCTCCGAGCCAGATGGTATTATCAGAAAAGGTGCTGAAATGAGTCTTCTCTTGAGTTCTTGAAAACTCTTCTCACATTCCTCACTCCAACCGAATTTTGTATCTTTCCGAGTCAGCTGAGTTAATGGAGTAGCGATTCGAGAAAACCCTTCTACGAATCTCCGATAATAACCAGCTAAGCCGAGAAAGCTACGATTTGATCATCGATTTAGGTTGTTCCCAGCTTTGAATGGATTCAATCTTTGCCGGGTCAACAGATATTCCATGACTTGATACCACGTGCCCAAGGAATGTAATTCCTCAAGCCAGAACTCGCATTTCTTCAACTTGACATAAAGCTTATATTCACAAAGCTTTTGGAGTATTAGCCTCAAGTGTTGCTCATGATCTTCACGGCTCATGTCATCAATAAAGACGACCAAAAAGTGATCCAAATATTCCTTGAATATTCGGTTCATCATATCCATGAAGGCAGCAGGAGCATTAGTCAATCCAAAAGACATGACTAGGAATTCATAATGCCCGCATCAGAGTTCGTAAAGCGATCTTTGGAATGTCATCAGTTCTAATCTTCAATTGGTGATATCCGGAACGAAGATCAATTTTTGAAAAGAATTTGGCGCCTTGCAACTGGTCAAACAAATCATCAATACGTGGCAATGGGTACCTATTTTTGTTGGTGACATGATTCAACTCCCGATAATAAATACAAAGTCACATACTCCCATCTTTCTTCTTCACGAATAAAACAGGAGCACCCCAAGGAGAAGTACTAGGACGAATAAAGCCAATGTCTAACAATTCCTGCAGTTGGGTCTTTAACTCCTGAAGTTCAATAGGAGCCATTCTATATAGGGCTTTGGAAATGGGTTTTGTACCGGGTTCAAGGTCGATACAAAATTCAATTTCACGTTCTGGGGGTAGGCCAGGAAGTTCTTCAGGGAATACGTCAGGAAATTCATTAACAATAGAAATATCATTCAAAACTGACGTATTTTTGTTTAGATCCGTGACATGAGCTAAGAAAGCTTGACATCCATTTTTCAATAAACGAATAGCTTTATGGCTTGAGATGACAGTGATTGATTTTAATGGTTTGGTTGCTTGAATTCGCATAATAGGTTGGTTAGGAATATGAAAGCTAACAACCTTACGAAAACAATCAATTTTTGCATGATGAGTAATTAACCAATTAATCCCTAGGATTACGTCAAATGCAAGTATTTTCAATGAAATAAGATCGATAGGTAATGTGAGGGTACCGATTTGAACCAAACAAGACTTATAAACAGTGGATGTAATGAAGGTTTCTCCCAACGGAGTTTCAACAGATAAGTCAAAGTCTAATTTCTCTAGAGTCAAGTTTAAACGTTGAGTGCAAGTAGGAGAAATAAAAGAATGGATAGAACCGGTATCAAATAAGGTATATACTTCACTAGAATTTATGATAAGCTTATCCGTGATGACCTCGTTCGGGTTCCTTGCTTTCTGGGAGGTCACAACAAACGCTCTCCCTTGAACAACCGGTTTTGTCTTGTGCGGGACTGACTTTTCCACGCCTCCATCCAAATTGGACTTGTCTTCTGCGACAAAATCGGGCCAGTGTGTCCTCTCTTCCACAATTGTAACATGCTTTGGAGGGCATCGCACGTTTGGATCGATGTGTCCTCACCTCCACATTTGAAGCATATGATAGGTGGTCATTCTCCTTCCTTAACGACAGTCTTTGATCTTCGACGTCTTTCCATCATTGTTGAATCTTCTTTTCTTGAAATGTCCATTCTTATTGTTTTGGCCATGATTACCCATCAAGTGGTTACCATTTTCGCATATTGATTCCTCCACGCTTATTGTCACCGCTTCGATGATCGCTATCACCGTATTATCATTTTCACTTACCGCTTCTTTTGGTTGGGTTGACTCATTATCGCGCTCCAATAATCGAGCCCTATTAACAACATCCGAATACAAACACAGCTTTTATGAGAGATAAGATATTGACGTATCTCCGGTTTCAAACCTCTTAGAAACATTCGTGTCATTCTCTCCTCATTATCAACCAAATGGGACGCAAAACCGACAATTTCGGCAAACTTGGTTTCAGATTGTGACACTGGCCATGTTGTTTTGTTCCAGTTTAATGAACTCTACCTCTTTCATGTGACGAATACTTTCGAGAAAGTACTTGTCGTTGAACAGTTCTTCGAACTTCTCCCAAGACATCTTGATGCATGGCGGCAGTTGAGTACGCTTTTACTGATTCCCACCAAATCTGCCCGCCTCGCATAACATGAAAGTGACAAAGGAACCTTTTGCTCCTCAAGCAACCCAAGACATCAAATATCTTGTTGATCCGCTTTATCCACGTCTCCGCCTTTAAGTGGTTTTGGCTCTCAAAAAAACTCCGGTGGTCCCAGCTCCTTGAATCTCATTTGGCGGTGTGACCGTCGAGAGTTGCCAAGATGTTTCCACTCGCATTTTGGACAGGAGCCGCCTCGCTTCGATGTTGCATGAATTGCATGAAGCCTCGGAACATTCCATCATTCATCATTTGGTCAGTGTTGTTGTTTGCATGAGGATTGTCACCTTCCTGATGCATATTGTTCTGATTATTGATCTGTGGAGACTTAACGGTCTCCTGTGCTCCATTGATGTTCTCAACATTCTCGGATGCCATTTTCAAACACTGCCACAAAACAAGGGTTAATTAACATATCACATATTATCCCTATACTCTGACCGACCAATTAAATACCAAATAAACTTAGGTAGGTCATACTAGCGAAGGAATTCCCCGTCTCTCCCCTCCTAGTTCTTATCTCACATCTCAGCCAGGGATCATATCCCTAAGCTTTGATACCAACTGTGACGCCCCCAAAATAGGTATACATCACCCATCTTGAGTCGCCAAATACATGGTACTAAATTCAAATACAACTTGATTATACAACAGTCGTGTAAAATACGACAAAATACAAGCTGTGAGTTTTAATATAAATATTGTCATCTAGACAATATCCATACTCAATTTAGTCCTTATTACATTTATTATCACACTATTTAACAGAATAGTGAAGACTACTAAGACACCATCTCGGACCATCACTTCGTTCCCCGACTAGTCCCGGCTACGTTCTCATTTCCTGAAGAGAATAGTGAAAGAAAGGGTGAGCTCAACTAGCCCAGTAAGAAATATTATGACTAAGATAATGCAGAATAAATTATCATTAGTCCTCAACAGTGTTAAACTGATAAAATGCAATAGACATCAAGTTTAACTGCAGCGGAACATGCAATCCATTAAAAGAGTCAAGTTGAGAATAAAATCTACTATCTCTTATGATTTAAAAAGGTTTTTCATCACTTTTATCACTGAGACTTAGCTTAATAAATAATCCACATCATCCCTGCACTACGGCCAAGGATATTCATTAGGGTCACGACCACAAATTATCCATGCACTATGGGCCAAGGATATTTGTGTATTCATCAATGGTCATGATAGTGCCAACAACTGTCCATCAATGTACTTCGGGCCAATGAGGACTTTTACCACATCATTTGTAACATTACGGTCATGATTATACCAAATAATCCCTAGTCATAATCATACCAAGTCCATCTATGCACTACAGGCCACAGATGACTTTCAAAAATAATATAAACATGAGGATGATGATAATGATATAAGAATTCAATAAAACAAGTTCAAGAATTAATTTATTCAGGAACTTATAACGTCCAAATTGTCAACATGATACTTCTTTGTAAAGTAAAATTCAAGAATGCTCAGAAGAATATTTTCATGAAAAGATACTGGATGAAGCGCAAGTATCAAGAATATTCCACTAATTTCATGGAGTGTAGAAGTCAAAACTTTAACCAACTGAGTATAATAAAGAATGGAATAACAAAAGAAATCACCATGCATGCGGTACTTCGCATAGACAAGTTATTCCAACAGAATAACAAATAACGGAACCAGTCAAAGCGTAATACACACATCGGCTGTGATATTCCAATGTAATAATAAAGAATGGAATAATAACAGAAATCACCACGCATGCAGACGTCGACGTATGCAAAGTTATTCAAACAAAATAATAAATAACGGAATCGGTCCCGCCAGAAACGCACAAATGGATATTCCAACAAGATAATAAAGACGGAACCAGTCCCACGTAAAAGCGATGTACAGGATGTTCTAATGTAATAATAAAGACGAAACCAGTCCCCAAAAAAAAGAGACCGACATGGATGTTCCAAATGTAATAATGAAGAATGGAATAACAATAGAAATCACCAAGTATAGGGTAGACCGCGTATACATGTTATTCCAACAGAATAATAAAGATTGAATAATAGAAGTTCTCTTCATGAATACAAAAGAAATAATACCCCTTTACGAAAAAAAAACTTGATATCTGAGTAGTGAAGTAGCGAGAATACTTTTTCTTCTTTCTCTCTATAGTTTATCTCTCTCAGAGTTTCAAATTGAATTAAGTAATAAATAATGAAGGAATGAGCTTTATTTATAGAAGAATGGAATGAATAAAACCAATCCATGAATTCATCCAGATTGATTTACTTTAATCGGACGGTCCATATTTAAAGCAAAATCTTTTAAATAAAATATAATATATTCTATTTATAATCTAATAAAACGAATAACTTTTAAAAAGATTTTACTATTCAAACACTACGCAGCACTATGCAAAACACTATGATATTAAAATATAATATATTCTAATTATTGTCTAATAAAAGAAGATAACTTTATAAAAGTATTACATTTTATATAAAAGTTTTTTGTTTTATTACGTTAATAATACTGAATAAAACAAAACTTCATCATCATTATTATTATTCACACTATTAATTGAAGCAGTCGCTCCTGGAAAGAGGGGCTTTCCAATAATGATTTCTCCCTATCATGCGCATGATTAAGTGACCAAACCTCTCCTTGGTAGAACTTCTAGACATCATTAATAATGCAAATAATAATATTAACAACTTCATCATCTCAATTATTGATTTAATAACATATAAAATATAAATAATAATTGAATCAAACCTGAGTGACTTCTCACATAAGCATTAATAATCAATACTGTAATACTCTTATGCAACCACGCCATTATTATACTTTAACTCTTGAGTAGTTCAACAAAGATCAACCAGTAAAACTTCCGCCGTTATTTTCATAAAATATTTTTGTCGTTTTTCTCAATCCGACAATAATTCTGTTTATTAAGGTCGCCGCATTTAATATTCCCCCACCAATCAAATATTATATAACAACTTGCGTACTTTGCAAAATTTATAAATATTACCCACAACTATAACATTATATCAAATTTATTCCATAATATTCAAAAATGATATTTATAGAAAATTTATTTTTATTCATAAAAGTTGGGGTCTTACAGACGCCCCCAAAATATGTATACATCACCCATCTTGGATCCCCAGATACAAGGTACTGAATACGAATACAACTTAATAATACAACTGTCGTGTAAAATACGACAAAACATAAACTGAGAGTTTTAATAAGAATATTGTCATATAAACAATATCCACACTCAATGGAGTCCTCATTACATTTATTGTCACACTATTTAACAGAATAGTGAGGACTACTAATGCTATCATCTCGACCATCACCCGCTCCCCGACTCGTTCCGCTTATATTCTCATTTCAAGAGAATAAAGTGAAAGAAAGGGTGAGCTCAACTAGCCCAAGAAGAAATATTATGACTAAGATAATACGAATAAATTATCATTAGTCTTCAACAATGTTAAACTGATAAAATACAATAGACATCAAGTTTAACTGCAGAGGAACAAGCAATCCATTAGAAGAGTCAAGTAGAGAATAAAATCTACTATCTTCTATGGTTTAAAATATTTTCATCAATTTTTATCGTTGAGACTCGGCATCATAAATAAAACACATCATCTAATCATCCTCGCATTTACGCGCCAAAGATATTCATTAAATAATCAATGGTCATGACTATACCGAATAATTCCTAGTCATAATCTTACCAAAAACTGTCCATCAATGCATTACAGGCCACTGAGGACTTTTACCATATCATTTATAACATTACAGGTCATGATTATACCGAATGATCCCTGGTCATAATCATACTAAGTCCATCTATGCACGTAAGCCAAATATGACTTTCATTACAATATAAGCATGAGGATGATGACAATAACATAATAATTCAATAAAACAAGTTCAAGAATAAATTTTAAATATTTATAAGTTAATTTATCCTGAACTCAATAATGTCCAAATTGTCAACATGATACTGTTATGTGAAGTAAAATTCAAGAATGCTCAGATGAAAAGATACTGGATGAAGCGCAAATATCAAGGATATTCCACTAATTTCATGGAGTATAGAAGCCAAAATTTTAACCAAATGAGTATAATAGAATATATGAAACTGCAAATGGATTTTTGCCCGCCATGCAGTAATCCACGTATACAGATCATTTCCATAATTTAATAAGGAATGAATACAAAGGATCATTCACCACGCATGTGGTAATCCACATGTAAAAGTTATTCCTACGTAATAATAAAGAATGGAATAATGGAAGGATTCACCATGCGTGCGATAGACGCATGCATAAAAGTTATTCCCAATGTAATAATAAAGAATGGAACTGTGTCATGTCGTAAAACGCATGATGTGATATTCTGGATGTAATAATAAAGAACGGAAAAAGTCAAAGTAAATTCACACCGGATAATGATATTCCAATGAATAATAAAGAATGGAATAACAATGTAAATCACCATGCATACGATATAATCGCATGCATAAAAGTTATTCCAACAACATAATAATTAATGGAACCAGTCAAAGCGTAATACGCACTTGAAGCGGGATATTCTAATGTAATGATAAAGAATGGAATAAAAGAAGAATTTCACCATGTATGCGATTTCTTGATGTATAAAGTTATTCCAATATAATAATAAAGAATGGAATAACAAAAGAATTTCACCAAGTATAAGGTAGTCCGCAGATATCTGAGTTATTCCAACAAAATAATAAAGAATGGAATAATGTAAGTTCTCTTCATGAATACGAAAAGAAATAATACCCTTACCTTAGAAAAAACCGGATATAGGAGTAGTGAAGTAGCGGAATACTTTTCTTCTTTTCTCTATAGTTTTCTCTACAGAGTTTGGTGAATTTGTAAGAAAATAATGAAGGAATGAGCTTTATTTATAGGAAAATGGACCTAATAAGTAACTAATTCATGAACTATCCAGATTGATTTACTTTTAAATGGGACTATCCATATTGATTTACTATGCAAAGATTAATAAAATATTCTAATAAAACAAAATCTTTTAAATAAAATATAATATATTCTATTTATAATCTAATAAAACGAATAACTTTATAAAAGTATTACATTTTTATATAAAAAGATTTTACTTATGCAAACACTATGCATAATAGAATATAATATATTCTATTTATAGTATAATAAAATGAATAACTTTATAAAAGTATTCTGCTTTTATATAAAAAGATTTTACTATACAAAACACTACGATAATAAAATATAATATATTCTAATTATTGTCTAATAAAATAAATAACTTTATAAAAGTATTATGTTTTATATAAAAGCTTTTCTATTTTATTACATTAATAATGCTAATAAAACAAAATTTATATATATATATAAACTTCGTGACTTCATAAAAAAGACACCTCAATATATTTAACAACATTTATCATTATTATTATAATTCACAATATTAATCAAATGAGATCGCTCCTGTGAAAGAAGGGCTTTTCAATAAGGATTTTTCCATATCAAGCGTAATTAGGTGACCAAACCTCTCCTCGATGTAACTTCAGACATCGTTAATATTGTAAATAATTATATTAATAACTTTGTTATCTCAATTATTGATTTAATAATATATAAAATATTGACAATAATTAAATCAAATAACGTGAGATACTACGCAAAGAATTACTATAAAGAATAATTGAACAAAACCGAGTGACTTCTCACGTAAGCATCAATAATCAATATCGTGTGCTACTATGCAACCACGCGTATTACTGTACTTTTACTACTGAGTAGTTCAACAGTTTTAACGGTAAAACTTCCGTCGTTATTTTTATAAAAATATTTTTGTCGTTTTCTCAATCCGACAATAATTCTGTTGTGGGGTCCATCATTATCATGTATTTAATATTTTCGTTAAAACTAATATTTAAAACCAATCGAATATTATATAACAACTTGCATACTTTTCAAATTTCTAAATATTACCCACAACTATAACATTATATCAAATTTACTCCATAATATTCAAAAATGATATTTATTGAAAATTCATCTTTATTCATAAAAGTTGGGGTCTTACATATTAGGTTTAGTAGATAAAAATAAATTGAGGACATGATTTGTAATTTAAAATTTATTATATTAAAAGTTGAAGATAATATGAGAATTATAAAAATATTACTTATTCCAATTTTTTTTTTCCATCCAAATCAGGCAAAGTTTGGATAGAAAACTTTGACAGAAAAAGTGGCCAAGTTTTTTATCCATTTCTTTTCTTTTCCGTTTATTAAAAAACATATAAACATAAGAATTGGAAAAAAAAACTTAAATTTTACGTCCATTTCTTTTCTTTTCTGTCCATTTCTTTTCTTTTTTGTCTATTTTAAAATTCAGAAACAGAGACTCAAAAACAGAGCGTTAAGGTTAGGAATTAGGATCGATCGAGTCCTATTAATGTTTATTTCATGTTATTAATTACTGAGTTTATTATAACATAAGTTTTATTTTATGTAACTACTGAGTTTATAAAATAAAAAAAGAAATCTTAAGTTTTATATTTAGATTACTATTTTATTTTTATATTAATTTTATTATTTTTGTAACGGAGGGAGTATTTATTTTTATATTTATTTATGTTATTTAATTTCATAATATTTAAAATAACTCGGCTAATATTTAACGGCATATTCGTTCATTTAATCTACTTTGTTGCCCTTTTGACACTTAATTAACAACAGTTTTATATGGTCATAGAATTTTTCACCTTAAATAGCTCAATAGAAAGAAGCTCGTGCTATTAAAATAATTAAATTAAAGGTAATTTTATGAATCTCTACAGTGATTATTTTAAATAAATAAAAATAGAAAAAATAAATGACTCCATAACATTTGAAACTTGGAGATTTTTGCCTCGGCGCACCAGTGGTACTCTAGTGTAGCTCATATTTTGTAAGATTATTAATTATATACCCTCGAATGCAAATACTTCTTGCCTCTGAAAATAATTCTTGTTGTTGAATCATTCCAACATATATATGTAGTGAAAGGTAAGATTTCTCCATTACAAGGTCTTCTACGTACCCTTTTAGTTCTAAAGAGAACATTTAATAATTTATATGGATTGGATTGAACTCAAAGCTTGTTCTTGTACCAGTAAACACCTTTGCTCTTCTCTCCTTCCTCTGCCTCAACATACAGACACTCCTTTGCCTCTCTCCACATTGCCTTGTAGAATGGAGTTCCATCACAATGGTAATAATCCCCCAATACCGGCTTTATCGCCTCAGTCGCCTCTTGGGCATGATAATGAGGAATGCTAGGGATCAAATGGTGGAGCACATGAGTATCCGCTATGTGATGGAACACTTTGTTCAGAATTCCATAATCTCTGTCCACAGTGGCTAGAGCTCCCCTCAACCAGTCCCACTCGGACGAATCGTAGTGAGGCAACGATAGATGAGTGTGATGCAATAGCGTGATCATCACAAGAAATCCGTTTACCACATGTAACGGAGCTCCATATACTAGCATTACCCATGAAAGTCCTTTTACTAGTGCAATCTGATATAGCCCATAACCAGCGGCAAGAAAACCAATATCTGACAACAAGATTTGAGCTCGCTCACGTTGAGAGTAAATAGGACTATACGGGTCAAAGTGGGATGCAAACCGGTCATAAGACCGTCCGGCTATGTTTACAATCAAGTACAAAGGCCATCCTAAAGTTAGCGTGAATGCAATGATGAAGGCGCGGCCAAGTGGGTTGTTGAAGTGATGGTAATATGATCTTATTGTGTCCTTGAATCTCGGGACATGGTTTTCATCTCGGTCAAGAGAATTGGTGTTGGCGTGGTGGCGGCGGTGGCTAATTTTCCAGGAGAAATAAGGGACGAGGAGAAGGGAATGGAGAATGAAGCCAAGGGTGTCATTTAGCAAGTGGTAGTCACTAAAGGCATGGTGGCCGCACTCGTGGGCGACTACCCATACGGCGAACATGAAACAACCTTGTACGTAAATGTAGGCAGTCCAAGCAAGGTAGGAGAGGGGTTTAGGGAGGAGGGGAATGTAGGCTGTGGAAATGTAGTAGAGGAGGAAGCAAATGGTGAGGTCGAAAAGGAGGTAGGAGGCAGAGCGGAGGAGGGAACGGTTGAAGCAATGGGGTGGAATGGCTCTTTTGATGTCGGAGAGGGTAAATGGTGGTTTTTCATGAGGGGCTCGACGGATAATATTATTGTTGTTATTGTCATTTTTCTGGGTTTGCTTAGCCTGGTTGCCGATGGGCATACGGCCACCTTTACCCATTGTGGAATGGCCTAAATGTATTTGGCTTTTTCAGTGGAAATACAAGCTAGCTAGTTCTCTCTAGCTTTGTTTGTTGCTGGATTTGGTAGATGTTTGGCTTAATTAATTTGCTGAAGTCCACAACTTTGGGTTGTAGTTATATATATGTGATGGCCTGAAGTGAATGATGCTAACAAACATACTTTCCCAAGTCAATAGTGTCTTCAATCAAATTAGTACAGCAAAGTTGACTGACAATGCACTTGACTAGAGCACGCCAGTGCCTGACTGAAGAATAAGATTTTTAAATAAATTGTTGGAACATTATTCAGTTGGGAGATTAGGCCCATGTGTCAAATATGTAAAAGTGGTATTCTTCATTTTGGAGTATTCAAACAAGGATGAAATTAATTAATTAGTTTTATTTTTCTTAGTTACCACTTGACTTTCAATATAAAATATGTTACTGTTAGAACTTTAGTACGTTAGATAAAATTAATTAAATATCTAATACTACTAGCCAATTTTAAATGTTGATTCAAACTTGCATAAAAAAAATTTATGGTAGAGGGTGAATAAAAAATAAATTGGAGTAATCATTGAGTGCAACAGCCAGCATATGAGAGAAGATTGCCCATATCGCTAATTAGTTGAGCCTCCAATGCATGACTAAAATAGCTGAAAAAGAATTTTTTTTAAAATATGTAGTCGCCAATATGGACTGAAATTCTAGCAATTTAAGCAGCCCTTTAGGACTGAGAAATGTCTCCCGCCCTAATTTTACACTACTACTAGTACCAAACCCCAACGAACATCTAGGAAACATACTAAAAGAAAGAAATTAAGCACAAAGTCCAGACAGCTACCGAGTGGCGGGCGGGCTGGCGGGCCAGTGCTTCAAGCTGCTTTAGACATTACCTAGTGGTTCATCTTATAGCTTACAAAGACTTTCTATATAAATAGTGAAGTTGTGGGGGAACATAGTAAGAGCAGCAGCAACATAACACAGAAACAAAGGCAGAGGAAGAGACCAGCAAAAGCTTCTCTTTCAGGTATTATTTTCATACACTGATCAAACATTATCTAAATATGTTAGCTTCAAGTCTTTTCTTCGTCTAATTCATTATTAGAAAAAATCCAACAAACAATAGTATAGATACAACTTTTTCCTCTAAAGTTTTATATAGTTGCACATGTTAAAATAAAACAAATTTCATATAGGATTCTATAGGAAAAAGATGCACCTGTGTTATTATTTTTATTGGAATTTCTTATGATATCTCTATCTTATTATCCAGATTAGCACATATAAATGTACACTGACATATGTTCTGTGCTTAATATGGTTCATTTTCATCTTCCTAATTGCAGGCAGCAATATATCCAAAAAATGGGTGCAGGTGGGCGTATGTCAGCTCCCCCTAATGCCAACAAGAAGACCCAAGCCGAAGCCCTTCGCCGAGCCCCTCACGACAAACCTCCCTTCACCATAGGAGACCTTAAAAAAGCCATTCCAGCCCATTGCTTCCAAAAATCTCTCCTCACCTCATTCCGCTACCTCATTCAAGATCTCCTCATGGCCTACTCCTTCTATTACATTGCCACCAATTACATCGACCAATACCTTCCCCATCCCCTCAACTACTTAGGCTGGGCCGCTTACATTGCCGTCCAAGGTTGTGTACTAACCGGAGCTTGGGTCATAGGCCACGAATGCGACCACCACGCCTTTAGTGACTACCAATGGGTCGACGATCTTGTGGGCCTAATAGTCCATTCCTCTCTAATGGTCCCTTATTTCTCTTGGAAAATTAGTCACCGTCGTCACCACGCCAACACCCAATCCCTTGACAATGACGAGGTCTACGTCCCGAGATTCAAGTCCAATATCCGAAACTACTACAAAATGCTCAACAATCCACCAGGTCGTGTTCTCGTGTGGCTCACCACCCTACTTATTGGTTTTCCTTTATACTTGATGTTCAATGTATCCGGACACAAATACGAAAGGTGGACTTCCCATTATGATCCCCATAGTCCGCTTTACTCTGACCGGGAGCGCAAAGAGATTGTTATTTCTGATATCGCTATTCTTGGTGTGATTTATGGCCTATATCGACTCGTGTTGGTCAAAGGATTTGCTTGGGTTTTTTGTGTATATGGAGGTCCGTTGCTTGTTGTTAACGGATGGTTCGTGTTGATTACTATACTTAATCACACTCATCCTTCTTTGCCTTACTATGATTCTACTGAGTGGGATTGGTTGAGGGGAGCTCTATGCACCGTTGATAGAGATTACGGGATTTTGAACAAGGTGTTCCATAATGTGTGCAATGCTCATGTTTGTCACCATATATTCTCCATGATCCCTCATTATCACGGACTCGAAGCAACGGAGGCAATGAAGCCGATATTGGGTGAGTATTATCAGTATGATGGAACTCCAATTCTTAAGGCTATGTATAGAGAAATGAAGGAATGCATTTATGTGGAGAAAGATGAAGGTGAAACCAGAGGAGTATACTGGTACAGAAATGAACTCTGATGTGATTACATGCATATATAACCTGCAGGGGAGACTGATTTCACTACTTGATATTGAATTTTCTTCCTTCTACCAGTTTAGATTGTTTCATTCAATGTTGTACTACAAGATAAAAGTGTTGAAAAACAATTCAATGTCATTTGTATCGTTGTTCAAGAATATATTTCTAACTTTAATTTATAATATCATTGGAAGTGATATTATTAGTACCTTTTATTTTTAGCCACTTGACCAATTCAAGAAGTTAGATAAGGAACTGAAATCATCTTCGAAACCGCACTAAAAACGTAGCAACAATGGTTACGCCGTGTATGACGGCGTTAGAATGGCTAGAAAACCGCATGTGCGGTTTGGATGCAATTTTAAAAAGACTCTCGCACCTCTCAAGCCGCTCTTATTATTTGCATAATTACTTTAATAATTACTCAGAATACTCCTAACTTGTACAATTGTTATATAAAATCAAATTACTTGCATAATTCTTCATAGGAAAAGGTAAGATTTCTCCATTCCACGTTTTTGAGCAAACCTTAATCAAATGTTCACTCTTTATTGATTTATTCAAATTATCCCGTTAAAACTTGACAAAAAACACGATGAATAATGTTAGGGAGTCAATTTTTTTTGTTTCAAAAAGTGTCTCAAATTTTATTGATTAGATAAATATATTGAGATTGGCTAAATCATTCATTAATTATTTTTTTTTCTTATTCATTGCCTCCACATTTAAGATACATTTGACACCCTTAACATTTTACAAAAAAAAAAAAAAAAGTTGTTTAAGCTTGAAAAAAAGTTAGCAGTCTAAACATAAATGGGGATTAAAATAGATAAATGGGAGGTGTAATCATATGCGACTGTACATTCAAAAAATTATGCGACTGTAAGCCCAATTCTCTTACTCTTCTCATATGACACTCGGTAGGGAATACCAAAGAAAATGCCTATTTTTGATTTTTGAGCATAACATGTTTGATGAAATGCAAACAAGAGATGATGCCTGAAATGTCTTAGAATTTCTTCGTAATTTGAATAATATGTAAGTTCAAAACTATTCCAAAGGCATTTATCCATTACTTTAAATTGCTTTTTTCATGCATTAATCAACACATTGAGTACGAAAAAATTGTCTACATTTACAAGGCATTCACTTTAAGGGCTGGGAATCAAACCAAATTAGAAACAATGGCAGTACCCTTTTAGTTCTAAAGAGAACATTTAATAATTCATATGGATTGAACTCAAAGCTTGTTCTTGTACCAGTAAACACCTTTGCTCTTGTCACCATCCTCTGCCTCAACATACAGACATTCCTTTGCCTCTCTCCACATTGCCTTATAGAATGGAGTTCCATCATAATGGTAGTAATACCCCAATACCGGCTTTATCGCCTCAGTTGCCTCTTGAGCATGATAATGAGGAATGCTAGAGATCAAATGGTGGAGCACATGAGTATCCGCTATGTGATGGAACACTTTGTTCAGAATTCCATAATCTCTGTCCACAGTGGCTAGAGCTCCCCTCAACCAGTCCCACTCGGACGAATCGTAGTGAGGCAACGATAGATGAGTGTGATGCAGTAGCGTGATCATCACAAGAAACCCGTTTACCACATGTAACGGAGCTCCATATACTAGCATTACCCATGAAAGTCCTTTTACTAGTGCAATCTGATATAGCCCATAACCAGCGACAAGAAAACCAATATCTGACAACAAGATTTGAGCTCGCTCACGTTGAGAGTAAATAGGACTATACGGGTCAAAGTGGGATGCAAACCGGTCATAAGACCGTCCGGCTATGTTTACAATCAAGTACAAAGGCCATCCTAAAGTTAGCGTGAATGCAATGACGAAGGCGCGGCCAAGAGGGTTGTTGAAGTGATGGTAATATGATCTTATTGTGTCCTTGAATCTCGGGACATGGTTTTCATCTCGGTCAAGAGAATTGGTGTTGGCGTGGTGGCGGCGGTGGCTAATTTTCCAGGAGAAATAAGGGACGAGGAGAAGGGAATGGAGAATGAAGCCAAGGGTGTCATTTAGCAAGTGGTAGTCACTAAAGGCATGGTGGCCGCACTCGTGGGCGACTACCCATACGGCGAACATGAAACAACCTTGGACATAAATGTAGGCAGTCCAAGCGAGGTAGGAGAGGGGTTTAGGGAGGAGGGGAATGTAGGTTGTGGAAATGTAGTAGAGGAGGAAGCAAATGGTGAGGTCAAAAAGGAGGTAGGAGGCAGAGCGGAGGAGGGAACGGTTGAAGCAATGGGGTGGAATGGCTCTTTTGATGTCGGCGAGGGTAAATGGTGGTTTTTCATGAGGGACTCGTCGGAAAATATTGTTGTTGTTGTTGTTGTTGTCATTTTTGTGAGTATGCTTCCCCTCGCTGCTGACGGGCATACGGCCTCCTTTACCCATTGTGGGATAGGCTAATTGTATTTGCCTTTGTTTGTGGAAATACAAGCTAGCAGTCTCTAGCTTTGTTGCTGGATTTGTTTGAAGTTCAGCTTAATTTGCTGAAGTTCACAACTTTGGGTTATAGTTATATATATGTGTGGTAGCTTCAAGTTAGGCATGTGTGTTGAGCTAGAGTGAGTACGTATATTCACAAACTTACTTTCCCAAGTCAAAAGAGTCTCCAGTCAAATTAGTACGGCAAAGTTGACTGACAATGGCCTCGAGCACGCCATTGCCTGAATGAAGAATACTACCTCCGTCCCGTAATAAATAATTTTTTTTAGTTTAAATCACATATACTAATACATAAGTTAAAATGACAAAAATACCCTTAATATGCTTTCTTTGGAGTTGAAGAATTAATAAGTGTCATTTATTAATTGTAGTGAGTAATGGAGGAAACGAAGAGTCAAGAATAATGGAGGGCATATATGGAAAAATATTGTAAAATTTGTATTAGAGTTCTAACACATCACTTATTTTGAGAAAAAATATTAAGCCTAAAAAATCACTTATTGTGGGACGAGGTAGTAAGATTTTTCAAATAAAGTATTCAAATAAAGTGTTGAACATTATTCAGTTGGGGGATTAAGCCCATGCATGTGCCACATACTCCATCGGTTACTAAATAGGGAGATTTACATATTCTATTATATTTTTAAAAATAATTACAACAATAATGCCCTCATAAAACTTTTACACAACTAATACACTTCCATATTTATTTACAATGTTAGTACAATTAGGATTCCTTAATTTAGGGAATTAGTATTCAATTAGAATTCCTTAATTTATGGATTAGTTATACCACGTGACTTTTCTCTCTCTCTCCTTATCTATAATATTTGTCTTTAGTCATCACCTTTCTTCTTCATTCAACGTATTCTTTCTCTCTCTCTCTCTCTCTCTCTATATATATATATATATATATATATATATATATATATATATATATATATATTACTGCATTCATGTGTTTTATATACATTCATGGAGTTCGTAGGTCGTGACACGTGAGTCAACTCAGTGGATTGAAACGAGTTAGAGATCTGTTTGAAGATCAGCGACAAAGACGGAGGAATGATGTTGAAAACGAGTGCCGGAATGGCAATTCCGACGAAGACGAAGTCGAGTCGTTCTTGATTGATTCAATTCGAAAAGCGAAGACAGTCGTTTACTTCCATTGATTGACCAAGATTAAGGTTGTTGGTGTTGGTGGTGGTGGCAATAATGCCGTTAATCGCATGATTGGTAACTTCACCGGCGAGGCCATAATTTACTATGGAAGCTCAAGCAGAGGACTAGCAAAGAAGTGAGGAACCAAACCTTTATACCAAGGTAACTAAACTGTCATATCAAAGTAACTAATCAACCTCCACACTTTAAATTTTTCTTAAATACGAGTTGGTTACCAAACCTTGAGATCAAGGTAACAAAACTTTCATACCAAAGTAACTAATTCACACCACACATGCGCTTTTTTTCATAGTGTAATTGGTAGCCAAACCTTCAAACCACAGTACCAATTCAATTTTATTAAGTTACCAATTTCGTTTGAATGTGATGCAAAGGTTACCAATTCAATTTTATTAAGTTACCAATTTCGTTTGAATGTGATGCGGTTGGTAGCCAACCATTCATACAAAGGTAACCATTTTATTATTCTGAGTAACAAAATAGTTATAATTTTTTTTCAAAACATTAATAGTTACATCTATTTATTTTAAACTTTTTGAAGGCAATTCTTGTTCTTATTCTCATTGACGTTTTGGACAATGGAGATTCATGGGTGTATGGCGGACTAGCAATGATGTAAATGGCGGTAAATGGCAATGATAGTAACTACTATTGTTACAAAATAGTTGTAGTTTTTGGGTTTTGGAAAATAGTTCTATTATTATTTTGAATTTGAATTTATTTTTGTTGTTAGATCCCAAATCTTTGAATTTGAATTTGAATTATTAATTATAGCAGATTATTTTCCTTGATTTTAGGTTTCCTTATTAATGTGTATTGTACTATTTTTGTAATATTTACACTCCTTTTGTAATTATTTGGTTGATGCACTATTCTTGTAATTACTTTCTTTTTGTTGTATACTTATGTAAAGAACCCTACTAAATAAGTGTCGTTTAAGATTTTTACACATGGATTAAGAAAGTTATTTAATACTATCATTTAATAATTAAAATCTGTGTGAAATTAAATCACTACCCTTTATAGGAAAGTAAATAATTACATCACTACTCTTTATGTGAATTTCTTAGGACAATGAGAGAAGGTAAAGGTGATATAGAAAAGTAAATAATTTATTCTTTTAGAAAGTTATAAACGACGGATAAATTGGAACAATTTTTTTTTTAAAACGTCACTTATTTAAGAATGGAGGGAGTAACTTTGAAGTATCCCAAAAATGATGGGAAAATAGTTAATTAGTTCCATATTTCTAAGTACGATCACTTTACTTTTAGCGTAAAATATTGTTCGTACTAAATTTGAATTAAATTGAGTGAATGAAATATAAATTGTGTATTTGATGATTATTTTGGAGGATAAATTATTTTAATTGGATGTGTTAACGTCAAATTTTGTACGTACGCCTGACGAAATCACCAAAACAGCATGTCAAAATCGCGCTAACAGTTCATGGAGTAGTTGATTGTGAAATCAAACTTGCGAAATACACTCACAAAAGCATAAATAAAAGAATATAAAATATGAACACAAGAATTTACGTGGAAACCCAATTGGAAAAAACCACGAAGACAGAGAGAAATCCACTATAATAATATTGGGAGTACAGGTTGTGTATTTGTGTTGTATCTCTTGTGTTCCCCTTCGTGTGTTGTGTCCCTTTTTGTGACGCCCCCAAAACAGGTATACATCACCCATCTTGAGTCACCAAATACATGATACAGAATACAAATACAACTTAAATATACAACAGTCGTGTAAAATACGACATAACATAATCTATGAGTTTTAATAAGAATATTGTCATCTAGACAATATCTATACTCAATGGAGTTCTCATTACATTTATTGTCACACTATTTAACAGAATAATGAGGACTACTAATACACCATCTCGGATCATCACTCCGTTCCCCGACTAGTCCCGGCTACGTTCTCATTTCCTGAAGAGAACAATGAAAGCAAAAGGGTGAGCTCAACTAGCCAAGTAAAAAATATTATGACTAAGATAATGCAGAATAAATTATCATTAGTCTTTAACAATGTTAAACTGATAAAATACAATAGACATCAAGTTTAACTGCAACGGAATAAGCAACCCATTAGAAGAGTCAAGTATAGCATGATATCTACTATCTTCTATGATTTAAAATGTTTTCATCAATTTTTATCCCTGAAACTCAGCTTAATAAATAAACCACATCATCGAGTCATCCCTGCACTACGGGCCAAGGATATTCATTAAATCATCAATGGTCATGACTATACCGAATAATCCCTGGTCATAATCATACCAAAAACTGTCCATCAATACATTACAGGCCACTGAGGACTTTTACCACATCATTTATAACATTACAGGTCATAATTATATCGAATAATCCCTGGTCATAATCATACCAAGTCCATCTATGCACGTAAGCCAAAGATGACTTTCATCTCAATATAAGCATGAGGATGATGACAATGACATAATAATTCAATAAAACAAGTTCAAGGATAAATTTTAAAGATTTAAAATTTTAGTTTATCCAGAAATCAATAATGTCCAAAATGTCAACATGATACTTCTTTGTGGAGTAAAATTCAAGAATGCTCAGAAGGATATTTTCATGAAAAGATACTAGATAAAGCGCAAATATCCAGGATATTCTACTAATTTCATGGAGTATAGAAGCCAAAACTTTAACCAATTGAGTATAATGGAATATATGAAACTGTAAATGGATTTTCGCCCGCCATGCGGTAATCCACGTAGACAGATCATTTCCATAATTTAATAAGAAATGAATACAAAGGATCATTCACCATGCATGTGGTAATCCACATGTAGGCGAGTTATTCAACGAGAATAATAAAGAAGGGAATAATGAAGAATTCACCACGAATGCGATAGATCGCATGCATGAGTTATTCCAGCGGAATAATAAAGAATGGAACCGAATGTCATGCGTAATCTTGCAAGCGAGGATATTCCAGCAGAATAATAAAGAATGGAACGGTCATGCGCGTAATCCGCATGCATGGATGTTCCAATGAGAATAATAAAGAATGGAATAACAAACAGAATTCACGAGGCGTGCGATAGGCGCGCAGACGTGAGTTATTCCAACGTAATAATAAATAATGGAATCAGTCATGCGTAATGCGCACGCACGTGATATTCCAATGAGAATAATAAAGAATGGAATAATGAAGAATTTCATCACGTATGTATGCGGTGCCAGCATAAAAGTTATTCCAACATAATAATAAAGAATGGAATAATAGAAGAATTTCACCATGTATGCGGATTGAGATGTAGAAAAGTTATTCCAACATAATAATAAAGAATGAAATAACAGAAGCTCTCTTCATGAATACGAAAGAAATAATACTCCTTACGAATACAAAAAATAATATCTCATACTAGTATTGAAAGAAAATAATTCTCTTCATGCATACGAAAGAAATAATACCCCTTACCTTGGAAAAAAGAGTATTCCGACTGGTAGGACGAGGATATTCTTGAAGAAAACTTATACTATTTTCTACGCTCAAAGCTTTCTTAAACTCTAAAGAAATACGCTCAAGATTATAGAAGAAGAATTCTCTGAATTTCTGGTGTGATTTTTCATTCTAACTAAGCATCCTATTTATAGGAGAATGGAAAGGATACTATGCAATAAAATATAATATAATATATATATATATTATATAAAATCTAATAAAACAAATAACTTTATAAAAGTATTCTGTTTTATATAAAAAGTAAAAAGATTGTCTTATGCAAACACTATGCAAACACTATGCAAATACTATGCATAATAAAATATAATATATTCTATTTATAATCTAATAAAACAAATAACCTTATAAAAGTATTACATTTTATATAAAAAGATTTTACTATCGCGAATACTATACAGCACTTATATGCAAATACTATGCATAATAAAATATATTATATTATATTTATAATCTAATTAAACAAATAACTTTATAAAAGTATTGCATTTTATATAAAAAATTTACTATGCCAACACTACGCAGCACTACGCAAATACTATGCATAATAAAATATATTATATTCTATTTATAATCAAATAAAACAAACTTTATAAAAAGTATTCTTTTATATAAAAGTTTTCGTTTTATTACATTTATAATAATAAAAAAAATCATCATTATTATTATAATTCACACTATTAATCGTAGAATCGGTCGCTCTCAGGAAAGAGGGGCTTTCAATAAGAATTTTTTCCTATGGTAGCATGATTAGGTGACCAAACCTCTCCTTGACAGAAATTCTAGACATCGTTAATATTGCTAATAATAATATTAATAACTTTGTTATCTTAATTATTGATTTAATAATATATAAAATATTGACAATAATTGAATCAAATAATGTGAGATACTATGCAACAATTACTGTAGCAATAATTGAACAAAACTAAGTGACTTCTCACATAAGCATCAATAATCAATAATGCAGTGCTACTACTTATGCAACCACACGACATTCATTTCTTTAACACCGGGTGTTTCAACAGTTAATGGTAAAACTTCCGCCGTTATTTTAATAAAAATATTTTTGTCATTTTCTCAATCCGACAATAATTCTATTGTGGGGTCCACCAATGATTGTACCGTCATACGGATATTCCCCGACAAAAAGAATATTTCCCGATCAATCGAATATTATATAACAACTTGCATACTTTTCAAAATTTCTAAATATTACCCACAACTATAACATTATCTCAAATCCACACCATAATTTTGAAAAAAATATTTCAAGAAAATTAAATCTTTATTCATAAAATTTGGGATTTTACAATCTCCCCTCCTTATGAAATTTCGCCCTCAAAATTTACATACGTACCTGGTATGCCAAACAAATGAGGACACTTCGTCAGATTCTAACTCTTGAGGTATAACCTTTGAGTGTTGAATACGATCCTTCTTATCCAAGATTTTAATACGTATCTCCTCATACGTTAAACCTTTTGCTATCTCGTCTAGTTTTAATTCAATAATGTGGTTCGGGTCGTCCACATATTTACGTAACATCGATACGTGAAAAACGTTATAAACACGCGACATACTTGGCGGTAAAGCGAGTCTATAGGCCACAGTTCCTAATTGATCGAGAATTTCAAATGGGCCAATTAAATCGAGGGTTGAGATTTCCTCTCTTTATCGATTCTTGCTTCTAGAATAACGCCCTCTTGAACCTTCTTCTTCACATTCATCAGCTCTGAGTATGTAGCTTGAGCGGCTTTAACTTTATCGATTAAAGTCGATTCTACTTGTATATATTATTTATCTTAATGTGGGTCTCTAGAGTCTTTAACTCTATCTTCATCATTTGTAAGTTATACTGAAATGGGTTTTGTGTTAACAACATCGCACTCGTAAACGCATACGATCTTCTACTCAACGCGTCAGCTACCACGTTCACTCTTCTATAATGATATTGAATGGTATAGTCGTAATCTTCAACATCTCGAGCCAACGTCTTTGGCGCGCATTATCGTTCGTTTTGGTTGAAGAAATATTTAAGGGTTTTAGAAATGGGTTTCAGATCTTGGTCAATATAAAATTCGATTTCACGCCTAGGGTAGGCTAAGAAGTCTTCAAGAATACGTCGAAATTTATTAACAATAGAAATATCATTCAAAACTGTGACTCTCATCCAAGACTTGGATAGTACGTCACATCGATACCTATCAACTTGCTATCGTCATTCACGACGTCGCCTACAGAAAGTCTGGCTTCGGTGCATTACACACAAGGAAGTCAACAATGAAAGGATCGGGGCTCTTTACTTATGGCTTATTATAACAGTGATTAACTTTAGTGGTTTGGTTGCTTAAATTCGCATAACAGGTTGGTTAGGATTATGAAAGCTAACAACCTTACGAAAAAGCATGATGAGTAGTTAACCAATCGATTCCTAAAATTACATCAAAGGCAAGTATTTTCAAAGAGATAAGATCTACAGGTAACGTGAAAGTGTCGATTTGAATCAATAAGATTTATAAACAGTGGAGGTAACGAAGGTTTCTCCTAACCGAGTTTCAACCAATAAGTCAAAATCTAATTTCTCTAGGGTCAAATTTAAACGTTGAGCGCAAGCAAGAGGGATAAAAGAATGGGTAGAACCATTATCTAATAAGGTATAGACTTCGTAAGCGTTTATGATTAACTTACCCGTGATAACTTCGTTCGGGTTCCTCGACAAACGCTCTCACTTAAACTACCGACTTTGACTTGTTTGAGACATCCTTTGGCATCATTATCCCAGCTGGACTTGACTTCACTACACGACAAAATCGAGCTAGGTGACCTTCTCTTCCACAATTGAAACACGCTTTGGATTGCTACGTACAATTTGGACGGATGTGTCCCTCCTGTCCGCATTTGAAACATACGACCGGTGGTCGTTCTTCTTCCTTTGAAACGGGTGCTGGTGCTGCTGCCTTTTCATCATTATTGAACCTTCTCTTCTTGAAATTTCAACTTCTATTATCTTGTCCATGATTACCACCTAAGTGGTTACCATTCTTGGCATGATAATTTCCCCCACGATGGTTATCATTGTTCTGATGGCCGTTGCCACCGGCATGATTATTAGTGTGTTGCTGGTCATTACCTTTTGGTTGTGCTGACTTATTATCGCGCTCTAATAACTGAGCCCTATTCACAACATCTGAATACAAACACAGTTTATGAGAGATAAGGTATTGACATATCTCAGGTTTCAAACCTCTTAGAAACATCCACGTCATTCTCTCATCATTATCAACTAAGTGGGACGCAAACCGAGACAACTCGGCAAACTTAGCTTCGTACTGGGCCACGATCATATTGTTTTGCTCAAGCTTGATGAACTCTACCTCCTTCATATGATGAATACTTTCAGGAAAGTACTTGTCGTTGAATAGCTCTTGGAACTTATCCCAAGACATTTTGAGTGCGGCAGGTTGAGTACGCTTTACAGATTCTCACCAGTAATCTATCTCTGCTCGCAACATGAAGGTGGCAAAGGGAACCTTTTACTACTCGGAGCATCCCAAGACATCAAATATCTTGTTGATCTACTTTATCCACGTCTCCACCTTAAGTGGTTTTGGCTCTCCAAAAAACTCTGGTGGTCCCAGCTCCTTTAACTGCTTAGCGGTGACCGTCTGAGAGTTGCTAGTGTTTCCACAAGTATTTTGGACAGGAGCCACCTTCGCCTGACGTTGCATGAATTGCATAAAACCTCTGAACATCCCATCGTTCATCATTTGATCGTTGTTGTTTACCTGAGGATTATTGTCTTCCTATTGCACATTATCCTGGGTATTAATCTGTGGTGATTCAACGGTCTCATGTGCTTCATTGCTTATCTCAACATTTTCGGATGCCATTTTCAAATACTGCCACAAAACAAGGGTTAATTATCATATCACATATTATCCCTATATACTCAATTGACCAATTAAATACCAAATAAACTTAGGTAGGTCATACTAGCGAAGGAATTCCGCCTCTCCCTCCTAGTTCTTGTGACGCCCCAAAATTAGGTATCGTCACCCATCTTGGGTCGCCACTTACATAGTACATAAATTCAAATACAACTTACTAGTATAACTGTGTGTACAATACGACATAAAGCGTAAGTTTGAATACAAATATTGTCTACTAGATATTATACAAACTCAAAAGGAGTCCTCATTACAACTATTATCACACTATTTCACGTAATAGTGAGGACTACTAATGCTATCCTCACGGACCATTACTCCGCTCCCGACTCGTCCAACTATGTTCTCATTTTTCAAGAGAATAACGGTGAAAGAAAGGTGAGCTCAACTAGCCCAAGAAGAAATATTATGACTAAGATAATGCGTAATAAATTATCATTAGCCTTCAACAAATGTTAAACCGATAAAATACAATAGACAACCAAAGATAATAAGCTGCGAATGAATAAGCAATCCATTAAAAGAGTCAAGTAGAGAATAAAGTCTACTATCTTTTAGGTTTTAAAAGGTTTTCATCAATTTTTATCATTTGAGACTCAATTTTAATAAATAAACCACCACATCTAATCATCCCCGTACTAACGGTCAAGGATTTTCATCAAATTATCAATGGTCATGACTATATCGAATCACCCCCGGTCATAATCATACCAAAACTATCCATCATTGCATTACAAAGCCATCGAGGACTTTTGTCACATCATTTATATCAAGTCATGATTATACCGAATGATCCTCGGTCATCATAATCATACTAAGTTCATCTATGCACGTAAGCCAAAGATAACATAATGTAACATGAGGATGATGATGACAATGACATAATAATTCAATAAAACAAGTTCAAGAATTATTTAATCCATGAATTATTAACGCCCAAATTGTCAACATGACATCTTTGTTTCAGAGAGTAAAATTCAAGAATTATCGGAAGAATATTTCCATGAAAAGATATGGATAAAACGCAAATATCAAGGATATTCTACTAATTTCATGGAGTATAGAAGTCAAAGTTTTAACCAACTGGGTATAATAAAGAATGGAATAACAAAAGAAATCACCATGCATGCGGATTTGCCATGATGAAAGTTATTCAATGTAATAATAATAATGAGAACTGTGTCGTGAAATTGAAATTCACTTGCAAGCGGGATGTTCCAAATGAATAATAAAGATGGAACGGATCCTGTAAAACACACAGATAGGATATTCCAACAGAATGATAAAGCGGAACCGGTCAGGTGTAAAACACATGCATGTGATGTTCCAAGAATAATAATAAAGACGGAACCGGTCCGGTGTAAAACACATGCACAGGATGTTCCAATGTAATAATAGAAGAATGTCACCAAGTATAGGGTAAATGGCAGTATACAAAAGTTATTCCAATGAATAATAAGCAATGGAATAACATAAGGATTTCACCAAGTAAAGGGTATGCCACAGATATCTGAGTTATGTATAGGGTATGCCACTTTTACAAAGTTATTCCACGAGTAATAATAGTGAATGGAATAATGTAAGTTCTCTTCAAGAAGAAAGAATAACACCCTTACCGTAAAAAGAACCTAAATATAGAAGTAGTGAAGTAGCAGAATACTCTTCTTCTTTCTATAATTTTTCTCTATAGCTCTCTCTCTATAATTTCTCTCTACAGAGTTTCAATGAATTCGTAAGAAAATAATGAAGGAATGAGCTTTATTTATAGGAAAATGGAATGCATAAGAATTAATCCATGAACGGTCCAGATTGATTTACTTTAATCTGACGGTCCATATTTAAAGAAAAAATCTTTTAAATAAAATATAATATATTCTATTTATATAAAAACATTTTACTATGCAAACACTATGCAATACTATGCAAAACACTATGCAAAAACACTACGCAACACTATGCATAATAAAATATAATATATTCTATTTATAGAATAACTTTAATAAAGTATTCTATTTTATATAAAAGATGTTTCGCTTTTATTACGTTAATAATATGAATAAAACAAAACGTCATTATCATTATAATAATTCATATTATTAATCGATAATAATGGAATCAAACCGAGTGACTTCTCACATAAGCATCAATAATCAATACCGTGCTACTATGCAACCACACGACATCATTCTTTACTTTACTACTGAAAGTAGTTCAACAAGAAACACGGTAAAACTTCCGCCGTTATTTCAATAAAATATTTTTGTCGCTTTCAATCCGATAATAATTACATTGTAGGGGTCCACCAATGATTGAAATATTGCATGCGAATATTCCCCGCTAAACCGAATATTCCCTTTAACTAATCGAATATAATATAACCACTTGCATACTTTGCAAAATTTATAAATACTACCCACAACTATAATATTATCTTAAATTCACACCATAATATTAAAAAAATTATTTCAACAAAATTTAAATCTTTATTGATAAAATCTGGGTCTCACAATCTCCCTCCTTATGGAATTTAAGCCCTCGAAATTAGTGGTACGCACTGATATGATAAAGAGATGAGGATACCTTGAATACCTTTATCGTTTAAAATATTAAATTCATCTTTGAAATCGCCAAAGCTATTCATTAACAATTCATCTTGCACTACAAAGCTAAAGATATACAAATCAGAAACCAATAATGCTAAGACGCAGCGACTTAATAGTATCACGACCACACGAATTATCCATGCACCAATTTTGGCCAAGGATATTCGTGTTTTCAACTGATTATGATTATCCGAACAATCCTCGGTCATAATCATACCAAGTCCATCTATGCACGCAAGCCACGATGACTTTGAACGCATCCATGAATTAATATTTCATTCACGAGACTCAAATTTCAATAATTAATCCACATCATCGAATCATCCCCGCACTACGGGCCAAGGATATTCATTAGTATCACGACCACAAATTATCCATGCACTACTACCAAAGATAATTGTGTTTTCATTTACTGATTATGATTATGTCGAACAATCCTCACAGGTCATAATCATACCAAGTCCATCTATGCACGTAAGCCACGAGATGACTTTGAACACATCCATGAATTAATATTTCATCTTTGAGACTCAAATTTCAATAATTAATCCACATCATCGAATCATCCCCGCACTACGTGCCAAGGATATTCATTAAGTATCACGACCACAAATTATCCATGCACTACTACCAAAGATAATTGTGTTTTCATTTACTGTTATGATTATCTTAGAACAATCCTCGGTCATAATCATACCAAGTCCATCTATGCACGTAAGCCACGAGATGACTTTGAACACATCCATGAATTAATATTTCATTCTTCGAGACTCATTTCAATAATTAATCCACATCATCGAATCATCCCCGCACTACGGCCAAGGATATTCATTAGTATCACGACCACAAATTATCCATGCACTACTACCAAAGATAATTGTGTATTCATTTCTGGTTATGATTATACCGAACAATCCTCAGTCATAATCATACCAAGTCCATCTATGCACTTCTACAGCCACGAGATGACTTTCAACATAATATAAGCAATGAGGATAATGATATAAAGAATCAATCAAATGAGATAAAGGATAAATATTAAACATTTATAATATAATTTATCCAGATTCAAGAATATCCCCATGTTATCAATCACTTAATAATCTTATAATCTAATATCATTAATATTATAACAATATTTTAATCACTTCTTAAATTTATAAACAATTTATCTCAATTGTTTACGCTTTACCATATAATGCATTTCATCATTCAAAAATGCCATACTCATAAAATATCATCACCAATTATCAAATCCCTCATCAAAAAATACATATATACTCTATATAGGATTTTCTAGCCATAAAATCCTATTTTCAACTTTGTTACTTCACATAACATATTTAACTCATATGTTCATAACTAAACTATTTTCATGAAAAATACCAAATCAGTCCCAAAAATATTTCTTTTCTGGGATTTAGCATAATATAGTCCCATAATGAAAATATATTTTTCTCGGAATTTTTAAAATTCATTTACTATTTTTTAAAAATCAATTTCTAATTAATTCCTTAAGAAATTAGCTACCTCAAGTTTAACTCCAAAAATTCCCAAATCTTGGCAGGACCTTACACATGTTAACGTGAGCTTCTAGTTTAAATTTCATGGTCATCGGAGTTATAGAACTCCGGTTATAGCGTTTTTCGTCGGAAAAACCTAAATATTGAAATAGTCATAACTTGCTCATTTTAAGTCAGAATGAGCTCATTTTTGGACAGGAGGTACTTTATACCATATACCTTCATGTCCCAAAAGGCCAGAATTTTTCTCATAATTTAAGTGGCCGAAACAGCCTCTCTAAAATCATGGCAGAAGCTTTTTCGATTTTTGCAGCTTTGTACTCCTTTGCTAAAATCAGTCCACACAAAAATCTACAACACTTTTTCCAGTAATTCCACTTGGATTAGTTAGGTAACTCATAGATCTAACTCTAGGACTTGACCACACTTAAAAATTCAAAATATAATAGGAGATATGGTCAATTGAATTTCATGTTACGTTTTTCACCAAAAATCGATTTTCAACTCTTTGTGATTTCTAAGAAACTTTCATGTTTTCACATACTAACCAACATAACTCATCATAAAACTTACTAATACTTCATATACCCATGATTTTCATCAGTTCTATACTTTTATTATGACTTTCATCATAATCCTCGTAAACAGATCCTTTTAGTTGAAGAAATATTTGAGGGTTTAAGAAATGGGTTTTTGTACTGGGGTCAATACAAAATTCGATTTCACGCTCTAGGGTAGGCTAGGAAATCTTCAAGAATACGTCAAGAAATTTATTAATGATAGAAATATCATTCAAAATCATTACTCTCATCCAAGACTTGGATAAGACGTCACATTGATACCAACTCGTGACTTCTATCCCTTAACCTAGATAGCACCTCACAATGATACCTATAAACTTGCCATCTTCATTCACGATGTCGCCCTACTGAAAGTCCGGCTTGATTGCATTCCACACAAGGAAGTCAACAACGAAAGGTTCGAGACTCTTTACTTATGGCTTGATATTACAATGATTAACTTTAGGGTTTGGTTATTTTGAATTCAGTATAACAGGTTGGTTAGGAATATGAAAGCTAACAACCTTACAAAAGAATAATGAGTAATTAATCAATCATTTTCAAAAATTACCTCAAAGGCAAGTATTTTCAAAGAGATAAGATCGACAGTAACGTGAAAGTGTTTATTTGAAACAACAAGATTAATAAGCAATGGAGGTAACGAAGGTTTTTCCCAACGAAGTTTCAATAGATAAATCAAAGTCTAATTTCTCCCGAGTCAAATTTAAACGTTGAACATAAGCAAGAGAGATAAAAGAATGGGTAGAACCCAGATCTAATAAGGTATAGACTTGCAAGAATTTATAATTAACTAACCTGTGCTAACTTCGTCGGGTTACCCACTTTTGAGAAGTCACGAAAAACGCTCTTCCCGAAACCACCGACTTTTGTTTTGTCCGTATCCCTTTGGTGCCACTATCCCAATTTGGACTTGACTTGATTGCACAACAAAATTGAGCTAAATTACCTTCTCTTCTTGCAATTTCCACTTCTATTATCTTTGTCATGATTACCATCAAGTGGTTACCATTCTTAACATGATAATTTCCCCACGATGGTTATCATTGTTTCGATAGCCGTTGCCACAAAGATGATTATTATCGTATTGTTGGTCGTTACCTTTTGTTTGATTTGAATCAACACTCTCATGTGCTTCATTGCTTATCTCAAAGCATTTTCGGATATCATTCTCAAACACCGTCCACAAAACAAGGGTTAATTAACATATCACATATTATCCCTATACTCGTGACCAATTAAATACCAAATAAATTTAGGTAGGTCATACTAGCGAAGGAATTCCGTCTCTCCCTCCTAGTTCTTATCTCACATCTCGTACCCAGGATCATATCCCTAAGCTCGATACCAATGGCGCATGGCCCCCAAAATTAGGTATACGTCACCCATCTTGGGTCGCCACTTACATAGTACATAAATTCAAATACAACTTACTAGTATAACTGTGGTGGTACAATACGACATAAGCTGTAAGTTTGAATACAAATATTGTCTACTAGATATTATACAAACTCAAAAGGAGTCCTCATTACAACTATTATCACACTATTTCACGTAATAGTGAGGACTACTAATGCTATCCTCTCGGACCATTACTCGCCTTCCCCAGGCTCGTCTCCGCCTATGTTCTCATTTCTCGAAGAAAAACAAAGGAAAGAAAGGGTGAGCTCAACTAGCCCAAAGAAGAAATATTATGACTAAGATAATGCGAATAAATTATCATTAGCCTTCAACAATGGTGTTAAACCGATAAAATACAATAGACAAACGGTATAAGCTGCATTTGAATAAGCAATCCATTAAAAGAGTCAGTAGAGAATAAAGTCTACTATCTTTTAGGTTTTAAAAGGTTTTCATCAATTTTATCATTTGAGACTGAAATTTTAATAAATAAACCACCACATCTAATCATCCTCGTACCACGGCCAAGGATTTTCATCAAATTATCAATGGTCATGACTATATACCGAATCACCCCCGGTCATAATCATACCAAAAACTATCCATCATCGCATTACAAAGCCATCGAGGACTTTTGTCACATCATTTATATCAAGTCATGATTATAAGAATGATCCTCGGTCATAATCATACTAAGTTCATCTATGCACGTAAGCCAAAGATAACATAATGTAACATGAGGATGATGACAATGACATAATAATTCAATAAAACAAGTTCAAGAATTATTTAATCCATGAATTATTAACGTCCAAATTGTCAACATGATCTTGTTTTTCAGAGAGTAAAATTCAAGAATTATCGAGAAGAATATTTCCATGAAAAGATATCTTTGGATAAAACGCAAATATCAAGGATATTCTACTAATTTCATGGAGTATAGAAGTCAAAGTTTTAACCAATTTGGGTATAATAAAGAATGGAATAACAAAAGAAATCACCGTGCATGCGGTATTGCAGATAGATAAAAGTTATTCCAACGAATAATAATAATAATGAGAACCGTGTCGTGAAATTCACAATCGCAAACGGGATGTTCCAAATGAATAATAAAGATGGAACCCAGATCCGGTGTAAAACACATGATAGGATATTCCAACAGAATGATAAAGGCGGAACCGGTCGATGTGTAAAACATACGCATGTGATGTTCCAGCAGAATAATAATAAAGAACGGAACCAGTGGAAGGTGTAAAACACATGCATGGATGTTCCAATGAATAATAGAAGAATGTCACCAAGTATAGGGTAAATCACAGCATATACAAAAGTTATTCCAATGAATAATAAGCAATGGAATAACATAAGGATTTCACCAAGTAAAGGGTATCGCCACAGACACAAAGTTATGTATAGGTACGGTATGCCACTTTTACAAAAGTTATTCCAATGTAATAATAGTGAATGGAATAATGTGAAGTTCTCTTCAAGAAGAAAGAATAACACCCTTACCGTAAAAAAGAACTGAATATGTAAGTAGTGAAGTAGCAGAATACTCTTCTTCTTTCTATAATTTTTCTCTATAGCTTCTCTCTATAATTTCTCTCTCTAGTTTCAATGAATTCGTAAGAAAATAATGAAGGAATGAGCTTCTATTTATAGGAAAATGGAATGCATAAGAACTAATCCATGAGCGGTCCAGATTGATTTACTTTAATCTGACGGTCCATATTTAAAGAAAAAATCTTTTAAATAAAATATAATATATTCTATTTATATAAAAACATTTTACTATGCAAAACACTATGCAATACTATGCAAAAAAACACTATGCAAAAAACACTATGCAACACTATGCATAATAAAATATAATATATTCTATTTATAGAATAACTTTAATAAAGTATTCTATTTTATATAAAAAGATGTTTACATTTTATTACGTTAATAATACTGAATAAAACAAAACGTCATTATCATTATAATAATTCATATTATTAATCGATAATAATGGAATCAAACCGAGTGACTTCTCACATAAGCATCAATAATCAATACTGGTGTCTTTACTATGCAACCACACGTACATCGTACTTTTACTACCGAGTAGTTCAGCGATAAACACGCAGTAAAACTTCCAGCCGTTATTTCAATAAAATATTTTTGTCGCTTTCGATCAATCCAATAATTACATTTGTGGGGTCCACCAATGATTGGAGTTGTTGTCACGAATATTCCCCGCTAAACCGAATATTCCCACTAATCGAATATAATATAACCACTTGATACTTTGCAAAATTTATAAATACTACCCACAACTATAATATTATCTTAAATTCACACCATAATATTAAAAAAATTATTTCAACAAAATTTAAATCTTTATTGATAAAATCGGGGTCTCACAATTCTTGTCTCACATCTCACCCAGGATCATATCCTAAGCTTTGATACCAACTCATGACGCCCACAAAAGCGGTATACATCACCCATCTTGAGTCACCAAAATACGTGTATACGAATACAAATACAACCTTAAATATACAACGATCGTGTAAAATACGACATAACATAATCTAAGAGTTTTAATAAGAATATTGTCATCTAGACAATATCCACACTCAATGGAGTCCTCATTACATTTATTGTCACACTATTTAACAGAATTGTGAGGACTACTAATACACCATCTCGGACCATCACTCCGTTCCCCGACTAGTCCCGACTACGTTCTCATTTCCTGAAGAGAACAATGAAAGCAAAAGGGTGAGCTCAACTAGCCCATTAAGAAATATTATGACTAAGATAATGCGAATAAATTATCATTAGTTTTCAACAATGTTAAACCGATAAAATCTGATAGACATCAAGTTTAAGCTGCGTGAGAATAATGATCCATTAGAAGAGTCAAGTAGAGCATGATATCTACTATCTTCTATGATTTAAAATGTTTTCATCAATTTTTATCATTTGAGACTCGACAATAAATAAACCACATCATCGAGTCATCCTCGCACTACGGGCGAGGATATTCATTAAATCATCAATAGTCATGACTATATCGAATAATCCCTGGTCATAATCATACCAAAAACTGTCCATCAATGCACTATAGGCCACTAAGGACTTTTTCCACATCATTTATAACATTACAGGTCATGATTATATCGAATAATCCCTGGTCATAATAATACCAAGTCCATCTATGCGCGTAAGCCAAAGATGACTTTCATTTCAATATAAGCATGAGGATGATGACAATGACATAATAAGTCAATAAAACAAGTTCAAGGATAAAATTTAAAGATTTAATATTTTAGTTTATCCAGAAATCAATAATGTCCAAATTGTCAACATGATACTTCTTTGTGGAGTAAAATTCAAGAATGCTCAGAAAAATATTTTCATGAAAAGAAACTGGATGAAGCGCAAATATCCAGGATATTATACTAATTTCATGGAGTATAAAAGCTAAAACTTTAACCAACTGAGTATAATGGAATATATGAAACTGCAAATGAATTTTTGCCCGCCATGCGGTAATCCACGTAGACTGATCATTTCCATAATTCAATAAGAAATGAATACAAAGGATCATTCACCATGCATGTGGTAATCCACATAGACAGGTTGTTCCAACAGAATAATAAATAATGGAGTAACAGAAGAATTCACCATGCATGTGATAGATCACATAGACAGGTTATTTCCAACAGAATAATAAAGAATGGAACGGGTAAATGCGTGTAATCTTGCGCAAGCAGGATATTCAACGAGAATAATAAAGAATGGAACTAGGTCGTGCGTAATCCACACAGCATGAGAATGTTCCAAGCAGAATAATAAAGAATGAAATAACAATGAAATTCACCGTGCACGCGCTTTAAGCCGCGCAGACGAGTTATTCCAGCGAATAATAAATAATGGAACCAAGTCATGCATGTCATGCATACAGACGTATTATTCAACATAATAATAAAGAATGAAATAATGAAGAATTTCACCGTGTATGCGGTACTTGGATAGGCGAGTTATTCAACATAATAATAAAGAATGGAATAATGAAGAATTTCACCATGTATGCGGTACTTTGCATGTATAAAAGTTATTCCAACATAATAATAAAGAATGGAATAATGAAGAATTTCACCATGTATGCGATACTTCGCATAGACAGGTTATTCCAACATAATAATAAAGAATAGAATAACAGAAGCTCTCTTCATGAATACGAAAGAAATAATACCCCTTACGAATACAACAAATAATATCCCTTACTAGTATTGAAAGAAAATAATTCTCTTCATGAATATGAAAGAAATAATACCCCTTAACTTAAAAAGAAGAGTATTCCGACTGGTAGGGCGAGGATATTCTTGAAGAAAACTTATACTGTTTTCTATGCTCAAAGCTTTCTTAAACTCTAAACAAATACGCTCAAGATTATAGAAGAAGAATTCTCTGAATTTCTGGTGTGATTTTCCATTCTAACTAAGCATCCTATTTATAGGAGAATGGAAAGGAAACTATGCAATAAAATATATATATTTATATATTTTATTTAACATCTAATAAAACAAATAACTTTATAAAAGTATTATGTTTTTATATAAAAAGGTTTTACTATGAAAACACTACGCAGAACTATGCAAACACTATGCATAATAAAATATAATATATTCTATTTATAATCTAATAAAACAAATAACTTTATAAAAGTATTACATTTTATATAAAAAGATATTCTTATCTGAGACCTTATCTGAAACATTATGCATAATAAAATATATTATATTCTATTTATAATCTAATAAAACAAATAACTTTATAAAAATATTACATTTTATATAAAAAGATTTTACTATGCTAACACTTTCATACGAGCCTTTATGCAAAATCTTATGCATAATTAAATATATTATATTCTATTTATAATCAAATAAAACAAAACTTTATAAAAAGTATTTTATTTTATATAAAAAAATTTGTTTTATTACATTTATAATAATAATAAAACAAAAATCATCATCATTATTATAATTCACACTATTATTAATCGACCGAGATCGTTCACTAGGAAGAGGGGCTTTCAATAAAAAATTTCTCCCTATTGGTAGCCTTGATTAGGTGACCAAACCTCTCCTTGACAAAACTTCTAGACATCGCTAATATTACAAATAATAATATTAATAACTTTGTTATCTCAATTATTGATTTAATAATATATAAAATATCGACAATAATTAAATCAAATAACGTGAGATACTATGCAACAATTACTGTAGCAATAATTGAACAAAACTGAGTGACTTCTCACGTAAGCATCAATAATCAATACCGTGTACTACTATGCAACCACGCGTATTACTGTACTTTTAACATCGGGTGTTTCAACAGTTAACGGTAAAACTTTCGTCGTTATTTTCAAAAAAATATTTTTGTCATTTTCTCAATCCGACAATAATTCCGTTGTAGGGTCCACCAATGATTGTACCGTCGTACGGATATTCTCCGACAAAAAGAATATTTCCCGATCAATCGAATATTATATAACAACTTGCATACTTTTCAAAATTTCTAAATATTACCCACAACTATAACATTATCTCAAATCCACACCATAATTTTGAAAAAAAATATTTCGAGAAAATTAAATCTTTATTCGTAAAATTTTGGATTTTACACTTTTCTCCTCTGTCTCCTCCCCTTATTGTTGTATTTATAGATGCCATATCCACCTAAATCCAATTAGGAGTAGGAGTCCTTTGTAGAATCACCTTATAACAACAATTAATGGCTGATAGATTCCTTCTCAAATTAAACCTCCTTATCCCACCAAATAAGAAAACACAATCTTATTTTAATAAGGACTTTCTCACTGTGAAAATAAATATATTATGGGTCAACACCAAATCTAGACCATTAAATAAATTGGGTTACACCTTGGCTAGACCTAAATAATCACACTCCAACATTGCCCCAGTCTCTTATTTATAAGGAACTTATTTATAAGAGAGTATTAAAAATAAATTTGTATCCTCGGGATTTCTATCCTCTGAATTTTTATCCGTAGAATGTTCATCCTTTCAGGATATCAAAGCCTTCTCGAAGGACGTTTGGTGTTATTGCTGCT
This sequence comes from Panax quinquefolius, assembly GCA_020205615.1. Taxonomy (NCBI): domain Eukaryota; kingdom Viridiplantae; phylum Streptophyta; class Magnoliopsida; order Apiales; family Araliaceae; genus Panax; species Panax quinquefolius. The sequence goes on from CM035152.1 coordinate 147,933,549, forward strand.
TGGTCCGCCGCCGAACCACGCTTGCGCCGTTTTTAATCCCCGTGAGACCCCAAATTTTATGAATAAAGATTTAAATTTCTCGAAATATTTTTTTTTTAATATTATGGTGTGGATTTGATATATTGTTATAGTTGTGGGTAATAGTTATAAATTTTGCAAAGTACGCAAGTTGTTGTATTATATTCGATTGGTCGGAGAATATTCATTTTAACGAGGAATATTCAGATGTATGGCAAGACAACCATTAGTAGACCCCACAACGGAATTATTTTGAATGAGAAAACAATGAAATATCTTTTTATGAAAATAACTACGGAAGTTTTACCTTTTAAACCGTTGAGCTACCCAAAGAGTAAAAGTACGATGTCTGGCGTGGTTGCATAAGAACATACGGTTTTGATTATTGATGCTTTACGTGAGAAGTCACTCGATTTTGTTCAATTATTGCTATAGTAATTGTTGCATAAAGATCTCACGTTATTTGATTCAATTATTGTTGAAATTTTATATATTATTAAATCAATAATTGAGATGACAAGTTATTAATATTATTATTTGCAATATTAACGATGTCTAAAAGTTCACATCGAGAGGTTTCGTTACCTAATTGCGTCAATCAGGGAGAAATCCTTATCGAAAGCCCCTCTTTCCGGGAACGACCTGGTCGATTAATAAAGTGTGACTTATAATAATGATGGTGAATTTTGTTTTATTATTATTATAAATGTAATAAAAGAAAACTTTTTATATATAAAATGTAATACTTTTTATAAAGTTTTGTTTTATTTGATTATAAATAGAATATAATATATTTTATTACGCATAGTGTTTCAGATAAGGTTCGCATAGTTTTTTGTATAGTAAAATCTTTTTATATAAAATGTAATACTTTTATAAAGTTATTTGTTTTATTAGATTATAAATAGAATATATTATATTTTATTATGCATAGTATTTGTATAGTAGAATCTTTTTATATAAAATAGAACACTTTTATAAAGTTATTTGTTTTATTAAATTTTAAATATATATATATATATATTATAAATAAAATATATTATATTTTATTGCATAGTATCCTTTCCATTCTCTATAAATAGGATGCTTAGTTATAATTGAAAACTCACCGTAAATTGGAGAATTCTTCTTCTATAATCTTGAGCGTATTTTTTTAGAGTTTTAAGAAGCTTTGAGCGTAGAAAAATAAGTATAAGTTTGCTTTAAGAATATCCTCGCCTACCAAATTCGGAATACTCTTCTTTCTAAGGTAAAGGTGTTATTTCTTTCGTATTCATAAAGAGAATTATTTTCTTCAATACTAAAGGGGTATTATTCTTTCGTATTCATGAAGAGAGTTATTTTCTTTCAATACTCGTAAGGGTATTATTCGATTCGTATTCACGAAGAGAGTTATTTTCTTCAATACTCGTAAGGTTGTTATTCCATTCTTTATTATTATGTTGGAATAATCATCTACGCCAAGTACCACATACATGGTGAAATTCTTCTGTTATTTCATTCTTTATTATTCTATTGGAATAACTTTTCTCATCTTGATCTATCGCATGCTCGGTGAATTCTGTTGTTATTCCATTCTTTATTATTATGTTGGAATAACCTGTCTATGTGAAGTACCGCATACATGGTGAAATTCTTTTGTTATTCCATTCTTTATTATTATGTTGGAATAACCTGTCTGTGCGGTCAATCGCATGCCTGGTGAATTCTGTTGTTATTCCATCCATTATTATTATGCTGGAATAACCTGTCTGTGCGGTCTATCGCATGCCTGGTGAATTCTGTTGTTATTCCATTCTTTATTATTCTGTTAGAATATCCATGCAATGTGATTACGCATTTGACACGGTTCCATTCTTTATTATTCTGTTGGAACATCCTGTCTGTGCGGATTACGTATGACCTGGTTCCATTCTTTATTATTTTGTTGGAATATCTTGTCTGTGCGGATTACGCATGACCTGGTTCCATTCTTTATTACTCTGTTGGAATAACATGTCTATGTGGATTACCGCATGCATGGTGAATGATCATTTGTATTCATTCCTTATTAACTTGTGGAAATGATCTGTACGTCTATATGGATTACCGCATGGCGGGCGAAAATCTATTTGCAGTTTCATATATTCTATTATACTCAGTTGGTTAAAGTTTTGTCTTCTATACTCCATAAAATTAGTAGAATATCCTGGATATTTGTGCTTCATCCAGTATCTTTTCATAAAAATATTCTCTAAGCATTCTTAAATTTTTACTCCACAAAGCAGTATCATGTTGACAATTTGGACGTTATTGGTTCCTGGTTAAATTAATTTATAAATCTTTAAAATTTATTCTTGAACTTGTTTTATTGAATTATTATATCATTGTCATCATCCTCATGCTTATATTGTGATGAAAGTCATCTTTGGCTTACGTGCATAGATGGACTTGGTATGATTATGAGCAGGGATTATTCGATATAATCATGACTGTAATGTTATAAATGATGTGGTAAAAGTCATCGATGGCTTTGTAGTGCATTGATGGGACGCTTTTGGAATGATTATGACCGAGGATTATTCGGTATAGTCATAACCATTGATGATTTAATGAATATCCTTGGCCAGTAGCTGTGGATGACTTCGATGATGTGGTTTATTTATTAAGTTGAGTCTCAAATGATAAAAATTGATGAAAACACTTTTAAATCATAGAAGATAGTAGATATCACGCCTACTTGACTCTTCTAATGGATTACTTATTCATTGCAGATTAAACTTGATGTCTATTGTATTTTATCGGTTTAACATTGTTGAAGGCTAATGATAATTTATCCTGCATTATCTTAGTCATAATATTTCTTATTGGGCTAGTTGCGCTCACCCTTTTGATTTCATTGTTCTCTTCAGGAAATGAGAACGTAGCCGGGACTAGTCGGGGAATGGAGTGATGGTTCGAGATGGTATTATAGTAGTCCTCACTATTCTATAAAATAGTGTGACAATAAATGTAATGACGACTCTATTTGAGAGTGGATATTGTCTAGAAGGCAATATTCCTGTTTAAACTCTCAACTATGTTTTGTCGTATATTACACGACGTTTGTATAATTAAATTTGTATTTGTATTCTGTACCATGTATTTCACGACTCAAGATGGGTGATGTATACCTGTTTTGGGGGCGTCGCAGTTGGTATCAAAGCTTAGGGATATGATCCCTGGCTGAGATGTGAGACAAGAACTAGGAGGGGAGAGACGGGGAATTCCTTCGCTAGTATGACCTACCTAAGTTTATTTGGTATTTAATTGATCGATCAGAGTATAGGGATAATATGTGACATGTCAATTAACCCTTGTTTTATGGCAGTAATTAAAAATGGTATCTAAAAATGTTAAGATCAGCAATGGAGCACAGGAGACCGTTGAGTCTCCACAAATCAATAATCAGGATAATGTGCATCAGGAAGACGATAATCCTCCTGTAAACAACAACACTGACCAAATGACGAACGACGGTACGTTTAGGAGCTTTTTAGAATTCATGCAACACCAAACGAGAGAGACTCATGTTCATAATGTAGGTGGAAATAATGGCAACCCACGGTCGGTCACCGCTAAGCTATTCAAAGAGCTGGGACCACTGGAGTTTTTGGGAAAGCCAAAACCACTTAAGGCGGAGACGTGGATAAAGCAGATTACCAAGATATTTGATGTCTTGGAATGCTCAAAGGAGCAAAATGTGACGCCCCCAAAATAGGTATACACAACACCCATTCTGAGTCGCCAAATACATGGTACAAAAAGCAAACTACAACTTCAATAATACAAATGTCGTATGAAATACGACAATATATCTAATGAGTTTAAATATAATATTGTCTTCAGACAATATCCACATGCAAATAAATCCCCATCATAATTATTGATTCATTATTTTACAAAAATGGTGAGGACTACTAAACAACTCTCTAGAACCTTCATTCCATACCCCGACTAGTACTCATTACATTCTCGCCTCACGAGAAGAAAAATGGAACAACAAGGAAAAGGGTGAGCTCAACTAGCCCAAGTAAAAGAATATTATGACTAAGATAATATACAACAAATTATCGTTAGTCTTCAACAGGAAAAATCGATAGAATACAATAGACAACAAGTTTCGGATCAATATTCGCGGCGTGAAATAATAATTCATAGAAGAGTTACGTAGAGAATGAAATCTACTATAATCTATGAATTTAATGGTCCATCATCAATATTTTATCCTGTAACATCAATCAATATGCATCGGAATCAAATATTCATCTTTATCACTGGGCCAAAGATATTCATCGATTAGTCATATTCATTTAAACACTGTTCATCTTTGCACTAAAGGCCAAAGATATTCATCAATCGGTCATGTTCATCTCAACACTGTTCATCTTTGCACTCTGAGCCAAAGATATTCTTGAAATCATTCATCTTGCACTGGGCCAAAGATATTCTTCAGAAATCATTCATCTTTTTACTACAGCCAAAGATATTCAATAATATCATCATTTAAGGCGAGGATGATGAAAAATATTTTTAAAAAAGCGAATCCAAAGTGAAACCAAAATGACAAGGATTAAGGATTAAGGATTCAGTACTTGGTTTTATCCACGTCCAAAAAATACCTCAAAAATAATCATAGTGGTGTAAAATTCAAGAATGATCAAAACATGGATACAATCGAGTTAGTATCCGAATAGATGTTTTGGACGAAAATAAAAAATTTTATTTTTGATTGAATAGTACCAGATATCGTGAATAGTCAGAGTATCGTGAATAGTCTTAAGTATCGTGAATAGTAACTCAGACACCAAAAGATAGAAATTCCACAAAAAACATCTTCACGCTTCATGAATGAATAGTACTCGTGAATAGTAACTTCGTGAATAGTAACTCATGAATAGTAACTCGTGAATAGTAAGTAAGTAAATAGTAACCCCAGAGCATGAAAAAGTTCTAAATTTGATAAAAACTTCAGATCAACATTTGACATAATGATATTGAAGAAATAATATCATTACAAAAAAAAAATATCCACTTACCTCGAAGATCAAGATCTTACAGCATTTAGAAATAGGGTATAGTCTTTGAAGGAACTTGCACTAAATCTAGCAATACTCAAAGTATACTCAAAATACTCACAAGAATACGCTCAAAATATCGAGAGAGAAATAGAGAAAACTTTAGTTTACGGTGTGATTTTCAATTCTAACCTAAGCACCCTATTTATAGGAAAATGCTTAGAACACCAAAGCGTAAAATTTAATATAATATTAATATAATTATACAAATTTTCCTTAGCCCACCTTTTGGTCAAAACACCAGCCACACATGTTAATGATGTCCAAAAAAATACAAAAACGTTTTCTTAACAAAAATAATTTAAACTCCCAAAAATCAATTATTTTGAACTTGAACTTCAATAATTCATAATAAATAGCCCTTTCATCAGAAAATTCGAATCTCACTTGAGTTTTTATAGGAAATTCAATTCTCTACAACTTTGCAGAAGAAAGTTTTCCAAATTCCAAACAAAAATCGACCGAAATCCACAAGCAGGCGATTTTACAAAGCTATAATCAAATTTCGGTCGATAATTGTGTCCACCACACACACAAAACATGTGTTAAACATTTAATGCCACAAAATACTCTTCTTCCTCATATACTCATATATCCCACATTCATTGTAAAAATATCATAGTTAATATATTATTAAAATAATATATTTAAATGAATTATTTTATCGAGAAAAGATAAAATATTAATTTTCAACAATTGTCATTTTAAAAATTTTCTCCATCTATATCCACATAAAATCAATATTTTCCTCATCATATAAATCAATAATTAATTATTCACAAATAATATTACGGAATCACAATATTGTGTGAGGCGGTTCCGGAAAGAGGGGCTTTCGATAAGAATTTCTTCTTCTTGGTAGGCATGATTAGATGACCAAACTTCTCCTTGTATGTAACTTTCTAGACATTGCCAATAATGTTATCTAATAATATTATTAGGATAATATGAATTATTAGCCGATAATGAAAGATCTTGTGTAATGACAATTATTGAAACAACAATGAATATAAAATATCAACGCAAAGAATTATTAACTCGATAAAATCTTTGAGCAATAATTCGTAACCATTATTGAGTAGTGCCTTCACGTAAGAATCAATAATTGGTGCAATACCGGTGTCTTCTTGTTCAACAACGCGTATTAGTGTGTTTTAACCACGGGTATTCAACAAGATAATACTTGGCAACAACTACTGTAGTTATTTAAAAACAACTTATATTTGTCGTTTTCTTCATCCAATCGCTTTTCGTTATGGGGCCCACACATGCCATTTTGCTGGCCGCAAATACGAATATTCCCCGACAAAGATCGAATATTCCACCACCAAACGAATATTCCCAAACAACAATGAATATTTTATAACCACTTGCTTATTTTGAAATATTTGCGTATTTAACCCTTAACTATCCACATTAATCAAATCAACCCTTACTATTTCAAAATAAAGGAAATTCCTTTTATTTAAAAATTTTGGGGTCTTACAACCTCCCTCCTTATGAAATTTTCGTCCTCGAAATTGACGTGACGATACACAGTGTTTTGAAAAGGTGAGGATACCTCGCTTTCATTTTCGTTTCCAATTCCTGGTCATTTCCTCTATAGCATGGTTTCTCCACAAAACTTTAACTTGTGGTATAACCTTTGCAGCGTGGGACATGCTCCTTCCTATCCAACATCTTGACGGTACCTCCTCATACGTTAAGTCTTGGCTTATCTAAATGCAGGTTCTAACTCTATAACGTGGTTGGGTCTTTCACATATTTACGAAATACGGATATATGAAACACATTATGAACACGAGACATACTCGGGAGGTAACGCAAGTCTATAGGCTACATTTCTTACTCGGTCAAGAATTTGAAATGGGCCGATAAATCGTGGATTGAGCTTTCCTCTCTTCCCAAATCTTGTAACTCCCTTCCATGGAAGCAACTTCATGACAATACATGATCCCCTACACTAAATTCCACGTCCTTTCGATGAAGATTCGCATAACTCTTTTGTCGATCTTGTGCCGTTTGTATACGTTGTCGAATCATTAGTCATACGTACTAACTTTCGGGTCCCAACAATGTTGCTTCACCCACCTCATCCCAACATATTGGAGAAGCGACATTTTTGTCCATATAATGCTTGAATGGAACCATGCCTATATTTGTTTAATAACTATTGTTGTATGAGAATTCCACCGATGGCAAGTACTTATCCCAACTTCCTTTGAAATCTAGGACCACGAGTTTTAATATATCTTCAAGAGTTTGAGTAGTCCTTTACGATTGCCCATCCGGTTTGAGGATGGTATGCCAAACCAGATGAATCGTAAATTCGTGCCCATAGCTTTCTCTGATCTAACCCAAAACTATGGATCTTTGGCATGCCATGCAATCTCACAATCTCATTTACGTGCATACGAGAAAGGCGTTCAAGGAATAAGTCTCGTATCGGTGAAGAAATGAAAGCGGACTTGGTTAATCTATCAACAATAACCCAAATAGCATTGATGTCTTGAGAAAGCCGTAGGAAGACCCGTAACGAAATCCATAGTAATGTGTTCCCACTTCCATTAGGAATCTCAAGTGGTTGCAACGGACCCTTAGGTACAAGATGCTCGCGCCTTTACACGTTGGCAAGTTAAACACATCGAGATAAACTACGCGATCTCTCTCCTCATATTGCTCCACCAAAATGTATGTTGAAGATCATAATACATTTTGGTACTCCGAGATGGATTGCAAATGGTGTATTGTGTGCCTCCATCATAATCTTGTTCTTCAAATCGAGTCGTTAGGAACACAAAGTCTAGAGTGGACTCAAGTATTCCTTCTTCATCGATTCTCGCTTAGGAATAGCTCCTTCTTGTACTTTCTTACGCATCGGCTCAAGATTCGGTGGCGAAAGCAACCTTAACTTTTTCTATTAAAGTTGGCTCTGTCGTATACTTGACATCATCGCTTTTCGTTCCGCGATATGATCTTCTACTCAACGCGTCGGCTACCACGTTCGCTTTTCCAAGATGGTATGGTTAGAATATGTCCCAAAATGAGTCGCCTCTTGAGCTCTTGGAAAATCTTCTCGCATTCCTCGCTCCATACAATTTTGTATCTTTTCGAGTCGACTAAGTTAACGGAATAGCGATTCGAGAATATCCTTCAACGAATCTCGATAATAACCAACTAAGCCTGAAAGCTACGTATTTCGATTCTTGACTTAGGTTGCTCTCAAGCTGTGACTCATATCCCAATCTTGGATAGACGTCACAATGACACCTATCGATTTACTATCGCGCGAATATGGCGTCCCCAGAGAGAGCAGGCAGGTGAATTCCACAAAGGAAGTCACAAGATAAAGGCTCGGTACCAAATTCTATAGTTGAATTTTAACTCACGAAGTTCAATAGGAGCCATTCGATATGAGATTTTAGAAATGAGTTTTGTCTAGGGTTCAAAGTCGATACAAAATTTAATATCGGGCTTTGGGAGTAAGCCAAGAAATTCTTGAGAAAATAAATACGCCGGGAAAAATCAATAACAACAGGAATATTATTCAAATCGGCGTGTCTTTATTCAAATCCATAACATGGACTAAGAAAATTTGACATCCGTAATAAGCGAATGACTTCATGGCTTGATATGAAAATGTTTGACTACAATGGTTTGATTGCTTGAATTGAATAACGAGGTTGTTTAGGAATATGAAAACTAACAACCTTTACGAAAATAATCAATTTCGGCATGATGAGTAGTTAACCTTAAAATCACATCAAAAACAAATATCTCTATAGAAATAAGGTTAACGGTAATGTGATAGTGCCAACTGAATCAAGCAAGATTTATAAGCGAGTGGATGTGATGAAAGTTTCTCTAACGGAGTTTCCACGAGATAGGTCAAAGTCTAATTTCTCCTGAGTCGAGTTTAAGCGTTGGTAAGTAGTAAAGAGATAAAAGAATGGGTAGAACCGATATCTAGTAAGGTATATACTTCGCAAGAATTTATAATTGACTAACCCGTGCTAACCGTTCGGGTTCCTTGCATTTTAATGGGGTCACGACAAACGCTCTTCCGAAATCGTTGACTTTGACTTTTACAGGACGGTCTTTTGAGTCACCATCCCCATTGAACTAGGTTTATTCTGGTCTGATCTCGAAGCGATATGTCCTTCCTTTCCACAACTATAGCATACCTTAAAGCTGTTGTGGGCGGTTTGGTGATATGTCCCTCTTTCCGCATTTGTAACATCTGATGGGTGGTCGTTCTCCTCCATAAAACTAGTTCTTTATAGGTAAATGACGTCTTCACATGGTCGTTGTTGAATCTCTTCTTTTAAAATCTCCTCCGACTCGCTTCTTCTATTTTCATGGCCACGATTACCACGGAGTGGTTACCGCCTTTATCGTATTCTTCTTTCTCCATTTGGTTATCGTTATTCGATATTTTGCTATCTTGATATGATCCACGGTTATGGTCCCTCGGTTGAGCGTACTCGTTATCTCGCTCTAACAATTTGAGCCACATTGACAACATCTCGAATAGAGAAAATTTATGAGAAATGAGATCTTGGCGTATGTCGGGTTTCAAACCTCTCGAAACATCCGCGTCATCGTTCCTCATTCTCCACCAAATGAGGTGCTGAGCACTGGATAACTCGCATGAACTTCGCCTCGTCTTTGGGACACCGTCATGTTATTATTACCTTTCTAGTCTAATAAACTCCACTTCCTTCATATAGCGAATACTTTCGGGAAGTACTTGTCATTGAATATTTTGAAAACGTCTCCCATGACATCTTTGAGTGCGAAATTTGGATGGAGTGCGCTTCACTGATTCCCACCGATGTCTGCCTCGCCACGGAACATAAAGGTAGCGAATGGAACTTTCTGTTCCTCCGTGCATCCCAAGACATCGAATATCTTGGTAATTTGTTTGACCCACGTCTCCGCCTTAATCGGATCGGCTTTCCCCAGAATTCTGGTGGTCCCAACTCTTTGAATAATGCTTGGCTGTGACCACTCGTGAATTGCTATCATTTCCTCCTGTATTTTGAACACGAGTCTCCTAAATGCGATTTTGCATGAAGCGCAAAAGCTTCTAAACATCCCTCGTTCATCATCGCTTTCGATTGGTGTTGTTCGGGGAGGAACATTGCCCGACTGTTGCACGTTCTCCTCGTTGGTGAGTCTGAGGCATCTCCACGGTCTCATTTACTCCTTTATTAATATTCTCGATCGACATTCTCAAATCTTGTCATAAAATAAGGGTTAATTAAGGAAATCAATATATCACATAATATCCCTATATCTTGACCAACTAACAAATAAGCTTAGGTAGGACACACTAGCGAAGGATTTACTCGTCTCTCCCCTCTAGTTTTTTATTCCCAGATCTCCGCGAGAGATCATATCCCTAAGCTCGATACCAAGTGTGGCGCCCCCAAAATAGGTATACACAACACCCATTACGAAGTCGCCAAATACATGGTACAAAAAGCAAACTACAACTTCAATAATACAAATGTCGTATGAAATACGACAATATATCTTGTGAGTTTAAATATAATATTGTCTTCTAGACAATATCCACATGCAAATAAATCCCCATCATAATTATTGATTCATTATTTTACACAAAATGGTGAGGACTACTAAACAACTCTCTCTAGAACCTTCATTCCATACCCAGACTAGTCTTTCATTACATTCTGCGCCTCACGAGAAGAAAAATGGAACAACAAGGAAAAAGGTGAGCTCAACTAGCCCGATAAAGAATATTATGACTAAGATAATATACAACAAATTATCGTTAGTCTTGACGAGGAAAAATCGATAGAATACTGATGAACTGACAAGTTTGGATCAATATTCGCGCGTGAAATAATAATTCATAGAAGAGTTACGTAGAGAATGAAATCTACTATAATCTATGAATTTAATAGTCCATCATCAATATTTTATCCTGTAACATCAATCGATATGCATACGGAATCAAATATTCATCTTTGCACTCTGCCAAAGATATTCATCGATTAGTCATATTCATTTAAAACACTGTTCATCTTTGCACTAAAGGCCAAAGATATTCATCAATCGGTCATGTTCATCTCAACACTGTTCATCTTTGCACTACTGGGCCAAAGATATTCTTGAAATCATTCATCTTTGCACTACAGCCAAAGATATTCTTGAGAAATCATTCATCTTTGCCTTGGGGCCAAAGATATTCAATAATATCATCATTTAAAAGGCGAGGATGATGAAAATATTTTTAAAAAAGCGAATCCGGTGAAACCAAAATGACGAGGATTAAGGATTAAGGATTCGTACTTGGTTTTATCCGTCCAAAAATACCTCAAAAATAATCATAGTGGTGTAAAATTGAGAATGATCAAAACATGGATACAATCGGAGTTAGTATCCGAATAGATGTTTTAGACGAAAAGAAAAATTTTATTTTGATTGAATAGTACCGAGTATCGTGAATAGTCTGCAGTATCGTGAATAAGGCCGTATATCGTGAATAGTAACTCAGACACCAAAAGATAGAAATTCCACAAAAACATCTTCACGCTTCATGAATAGTACTCGTGAATAGTAACTCGTGAATAGTAACTCATGAATAGTAACTCGTGAATAGTAACTTCGTGAATAGTAACTTGACATATGAAAAAGTTCTAAATTTGATAAAAACTTGAGATCAACATTTGAGATAATGATATTGAAGAAATAATATCATTACAAAAAAATAATATCCTTACCTCGAAGATCGATTGCTTAGCTAGAATCTAAGGGTATAGTCTTTGAAGGGAACTTTTGCCGTCTAGCAATACTCAAAGTATACTCAAAATACTCACAAGAATCGCTCAAAATATCGAGAGAGAAATAGAGAAAACTTTAGTTTACGGTGTGATTTTCAATTCTAACCTAAGCATCTATTTATAGGAAAATGCTTAGAACACCAAAAGCAGAAAATTTAATATAATATTAATATAATTATACAAATTTTCCTTAGCCCACCTTTTGGTCAAAACACCAGCCACACATGTTAATGATGTCCAAAAAAATACAAAAAACGTTTTTCTTAACAAAAATAATTTAAACTCCCAAAAATCAATTATTTGAACTTGAACTTCAATAATTCATAATAAATAGCCCTTTCATCAGAAAATTCGAATCTCGCATGAGTTTTATAGGAAATTCAATTCTCTACAACTTTGCAGAAGAAAGTTTTTCAAATTCCAAACAAAAATCGACCGAGAAATCCACAAGCGGCGATTTTACAGTTATAATCAAATTTGATCGATAATTGTGTCCACCAACACACAAAACATGTGTTAAACATTTAATGCCACAAAATACTCTTCTTCCTCATATACTCATATATCCCACATTCATTGTAAAAATATCATAGTTAATATATTATTAAAATAATATATTTAAATGAATTATTTTATCGAGAAAAAGATAAAATATTAATTTTCAACAATTGTCATTTAAAAATTTCTCCATCTATATCCACATAAAATCAATATTTTCCTCATCATATAAATCAATAATTAATTATTCACAAATAATATTACTGAGAATCACAATATTAATGACGAGGCGGTTCAGGAAGAGGGGCTTTCGATAAAATTTCTTTCTTTGGCTGGTATGATTAGATGACCAAACCTCTCCTTAGGCGAACTTTCTAGACATTGCCAATAATGTTATCTAATAATATTATTAGGATAATATGAATTATTGCCGATAATGAAGATCTTTGTGTAATGACAATTATTGAAACAACAATGATATAAAATATCAACGCGACAATTATTAACTCGATAAAATCTTTGAGCGATTAATTCTTTTGTAACCATTATTGAGTAGTGCCTTCTTACGTAAGAATCAATAATTGGTGCAATCTGGTATCTTCTTGTTCAACCAATGGCGTATTAGTGTGTTTTAACCCTTAATTATTCAATGATTAATCAAGTTACTATTTCAAAATAAAGGAAATTATTTATTTCGGTCTTACAAAAAAAGGTTTCATTCGCCACCTTTATCATGTCTCAACTTATTATAAATGAAATAAAAAAAACACATATTTATTATTTTACGAATAAGAAGGGTTGAATATTCCACGATAACGAATATTAGTTATGGGTAACATGCAATGAATATTTCAAATAAGCAAGTGGTTATAAAATAATATTTTTAGAATATTCATCGTCGGAATATTCTACTTATTTCAAAATAATAGAATATTTCTTTTTATTTAAAAATTTAGGTCTTATGAGGTTAAATTATAACGCTTTATTTAACGGAAAGTTATTCGTGAAATAAAATTTCCTCTATTTATTATTTTGAAATTATAAAGGTTGACTACATAGTATTTCAAATTATACGGTAAAATATTCTGAAATATTTAAAAATTTGAGGGTCTATTATAAAATTGCATTCAATTATCGATTCTTACATAAGAAGGAACTACTTAATATTGTTACAAAGAATTAATGTTCAATATTTTATTTTATCGATTCAATAATGACGTTGATGATATTTTATATTATTGTTATTTTAATAATTGTCACTACAAAATTATTTTTCATTATCGATCAATAATTCATATTATTTGAGTAATATTATTAGATAAAGATTATGGCAAATGTCTAGAAAGTTCTGCTCAAAAGAGGTTTGGTCACCTAATTTACCAAGAAGTGAGAATCTTATCGAAAGCCTCCTCTTCCTCGAATGGCCCGTCATTTATATATGTGGATTTTGTAATATTATTTATTAATAATTAATTATTGATTTATATGAAAAGTAAAATATTTATTTTATGTGGATATAGATGGAGAAAATTTTAAAGTGACAATTGTTGAAAAATTGATATTTTATCTATTATGATAAAATAATTTATTTAAATATATTATTATATTTTAATAATATAATAATGGTGATATTTTTACAATGAATGTGGGATATATGAATATATGAGAAGAAAGAGTATTTTTGTTACTAAAAATATTTAAAACATATTTTTCATGTTTGTGGACCCCATTTCTTGACTGAAATTTGATTATAGCCTGTAAAATTGTCTGTATGTGAATTTCGGTCAATTTCTGTAAAGAATTTGGAAAAACTTAAAACTACAAAGTTGTAGAGAAATGAATTTCCTATGGAATGGACATACGATTCGATTTTTTCTGATAAAAGAGCTATTTATTATGAATTATTAAAGTTCTGGAATAATTAATTTTTGAAAGTTTAAATTTTTTTAAAAAAAAACGTTTTTGTTATTATTGGTGGGCTCACTTGTTGTTAAACATGTTTGAAATCTGAATTCAAAGGTTGGCGTAGAAAAATTATAATAAATATTATTATTTTATTAAATTTTACGCTTTGGTGTTCTAAGTATTTTCCTATAAATAAGTGCTTAGGTTAGAATTGAAAATCACACCGTAAACAAGTTTTCTCTCTCTCTCTATATTATCGAAAGCGTATTCTTGTGAGTATTTTAATACTTTGAGTGTTGCTATCGATGCAAGTTCCTTCAAGATTATATTCAAAGATTCATCGGAAATCTACCGCTTTTCGAGGTAAGGTGGATTTTATATTTTTTAAAATGATATTATTTCTTCTAATATCATTATGTCTCGAATATTGGTAGGATTTTCTTGTGAAATTCTTTTCTTTTAGTGTTGGGAGTTCTTATTCACGATACAAAGACTATTCACGATATCAAGACTATTCACGAATCTGGCACCATTCATAGAAAAATTAAATTTTTATTTTTTGTCCAAAATATCTATTATGGATACTAGCTTTGATTGTATCCATGTTTTGATTATTCTTGAATTTTACTTCACTATGATTATTTACGAAGTATTTTTGAACTTCAGATTATTTAAAAGTACGAATCCTTAATATTTGTTCTTTTGTTCCTTTGGATTCGCTTTCTTTTAAAATATTTTCATCATCATCCTCCTAAATGATGATGATATTAATGAATATCTTTGGCACCTGTGGTGCAAAAGATTAATGATTTTTGTTAAATATCTTTGGCCAGTAGAAAAGATGTATGATAAGTGTTGAGATGAACATGACCAACTGATGATATCTTTGGCCTATAGTGTAAAGATGAATATTTGATTCAAGATGTTTATTGATTGATGTTACGAGGATAAAATATTGATGAAAACTTTTAAATTCATAGAAGAAAGAAGATTTCATTTCTACGTAACTCTTCTAATGAATTATTATTTCAAAATTGCGAATATTGATTTAAAACTTGTTGTCTATTGTATTCTATCGCATTTTTTCTGTTGAGGACTAACGATAATTTGTTTCTATGTTATCTTAGTCATAATATTTTTCTTGGGCTAGTTGAGCTCACCCTTTTCCTTTTTGTTCCATTTTTCTTCTCAGGAGGCGAGAATGTAGCGAGTACTAGTCGGGGTATGGAATGAAGGTTCTAGAATGTCGTTTTATTAGTCCTCACTATTTTATAAAATAGTGTATCAATAATTATAATATGGTCTCTGGCGGAGATCGGGGAATAAAACTAGGAGGGGAGAGACGAGTAAATCCTTCGCTAGTGTGTCCTACCTAAGCTTATTTGTTGGTTGGTTAGAATATAGGGATATTATGTGATATGTTAATTTCTTTAATTAACCCTTGTTTTATGGCAGTATTTGAGAATGTCAACTGAGAATGTTAACAGTGGAGTAAATGAGACCGTGGAGACACCTTTACTCACCAATGAAGAGAACGTGCAACAGGCCGACAATGTTCCTCCTGTAAACAACACCACTGAACAGACGATGAATGATTAGATGTTTAGAAGCTTTTTGCAGTTCATGCAAAATCAGACGAAGGAGACTCGTGTACAAAATACAGGTGGAAATGATAGCAACGCACGGTTTGTCACAGCCAAGCATTTCAAAGAGTTGGGACCACCAGAATTTTGGGGAAAACCTGATCCGATTAAGGCGGAGACGTGGGTCAAGCAAATTACCAAGATATTCGATGTCTTGGGATGCACGGAGAAACAGAAGGTTCCATTCGCCACCTTTATGGTCCGTAATGAGGCAGATTACTGGTGGGAATCTGTGAAGCGTACCCATCCAGCCGCACTCAGCATGTCTTGGGAGACATTCCAGAAACTATTCAATGATAAGTACTTTCCTGAAAGTATTCGTCATATGACGGAGGTGGAGTTTATTAGATTGGAATAGAATAACATGACGGTGTCTCAGTACGAGGCGAAGTTCGCAGAGTTATCCAGGTTTGCATCTCATTTGGTGGAGAATGAGGAACGTATGACGCGGATGTTTCTGAGAGGTTTGAAACCCGACATACGTCAGTATCTCATTTCTCATAAATTTTCTCTATATTCAGATATTATCAACAGGGCTCAATTATTATAGCGAGATAACGAGTACGTTCAACCGAGGGACCACAACCAGGGTCATACAGCGGCGATCATCGGAGCAACGATAACGGTGAGGGGAAAGAAAAATGCGACAAGCGGCAACCACTCTGGTGGTAATCATGGCCATGAAAATAGAAGAAGCGAGTCGGGGAGATTTTAAAGAGGAGATTCAACAATGACAATGTGAAGACGCGTCGGACCAGAAGAATCGGTTCTAAGGGAGGAGAAACGACCACCGATCGTATGCTATAAATGGGAAAAAGGGACATATCATCAAACCGCCCACAACAGTTCAAGGTATGTTATAATTGTTGAAAGGAAGGACATATCGCTCAAGATTGTACTGTAGAAAAACCAAGTCCAGTGGGGATGGTGACTCAAAAGCTATCCACGAAAAGTCAAAGTCAACGCTCTCGGAAGAGCGTTTGTTGTATTGGTCAAATCTGCAAAGAACCCAAACGAGGTGATCACGGGTGGTTAATAATATAAATCTGCGAAGTTTATACAATACTAGATACCGGTCTTTACCCATTCATTTATCAATTCTGCTTGTGCTTTAAACTTAACTTTGGAGAAATTAGACTTTGACTTATCTGTGGAGACTCCGCTAGGAGAAACTTTCATTACATCCACTGTTTATAAATCTTGTTTGATCCAAGTTGGCACCATCACATTACCTGTTGACCTTATCGATTTAAAGATACTTGCTTTTGATGTGATTTTAGGGATTGATTGGTTAACTACTCATCATGCCAAAATTGATTGTTTTCGTAAGGTTGTTAGTTTTCATATTCCTAACCAACCTATTGTACGAATTCAAGCAACTAAACCACTAAAATCAATCACTGTCATATCAAGTCATAAAGCTATTCGTTTATTGAAAAACGGATGTCAGGCTTTCTTAGCCATGTTATGGATTTGAATAAAGACACGTCAGATTTGAATAATATTCCTGTTGTTAGTAAATTTCCTGACGTATCTCCTGAAGAACTTCCCGGTCTACCCCCAGAACGTGAAGTTAAATTCTTTATTGATCTTGAACCTGGTACAAAGCCCATTTCTAAAACCCCATATCGAATGGCTCCTATTGAACTTTAGGAGTTAAAGGTCCAATTACAGGAGTTGTTAGACATCAATTTCATTCATCCTAGTACATCTCCTTGGGGTTCTCCTGTTTTATTTGTAAAGTAGAAAGACGGGAGTATGCGACTTTGTATTGACTATCGAGAATTGAACCATGTCACCATCAAGAATAGGTATCCGCTACCTCGCATTGATGACCTATTTGACCAGTTTCAAGAAGCACAATTCTTTTCAAAGATCGATCTTCATTCGGATATCATCGGTGAAGATTAGAGGCGAGGATATTCAAAGCGCCTTGAGAACTTCGATGCGGGCATTATGAATTCTTAGTCATGTCTTTTGGATTGACTAATGCTCCTGCGCTTTCATGGATATGATGAACCGAGTATTCAAGGAATATTTGGATCGATTCGTTGTTGTCTTTATTGATGACATCCTCATATATTCCAAAAGTCGTGAAGATCATGAGCACCATTTGAAATTTGGTACTCCAAAGGCTTCGTGAAAACAAGTTATATGCCAAGTTAAAGAAATGTGAGTTACGGCTTGAGGAAGTAGCATTCCTTGGCACGTGGTGTCAAAACATGGAGTATCTCATTGACGCGAAGATTGAAGCAATACAAAGTTAGAGCAAGAAGGCGATGACCGAAGTTCGTAGCTTTCTGGGCTTAGCTGGTTATTATCGGAGATTCGTGGAAGGATTTTCTCGAATCGCTACTACATTAACTCAACTGACTCGGAAAGATATAAAATTTGTATGGAGCGAGGAATGTGAGAAGAGTTTCCAAGAGCTTAAGAGGAGACCCATTTCGGCACCTGTTCTGACAATACCGTCTGGTTCGGATGGATTTGTTATCTATAGCGATGCTTCAGGCAAAGGGTTAGGGTGTGTTCTCATGCAACATGGGAAAGTCATAGCCTATGCCTCGCGATAACTTAAATAATATGAGAGGAATTATCCTACTCATGATCTAGAGTTGGCAGCAGTCATTTTCGCGCTAAAGATCTGGAGGCACTATCTATATGGGGAGAAAGTGGAGATATATTCAGACCATAAAAGCCTCAAATATTTATTCACCCAAGAGGAACTCAACATGCGGCAACGATGTTGGCTTGAGCTGTTGAAAGATTACGACCACACCATTCAATACCATCCTGGAAAAGCGAACGTGGTAGCTGACGCGTTGAGTAGAAGATCATATGCAGGAACAAGTGCGATGTTGTCAACACAAAGGCCCATTTTGTGTGATTTACAAAAGTTGAAGATAGAATTCAAGACTCCGAGGACCCATGCGATGATGTCAAGTATACACATAGAACCAACTTTAATCGATGAAGTTAAAGTTGCTCAAGCCACAGACCCGGAGCTGATGCTTATAAAGAAGAAAGTACAAGAAGGTGTTATCCCAGAAGCAAGAATCAATGAAGAAGGAATACTTTGAGTCCACTCCAGACTTTGTGTTCCTAACGACTCTGATTTGAAGTACAAGATCATGATGGAGGCACACAATACACCGTTTACAATCCATCCTGGAAATACCAAAATGTATCGTGATCTTCGACATACATTTTGGTGGAACAATATGAAGAGAGAGATCGCGAAGTTTATCTCGAGGTGTTTAACTTGTCAACGTATAAAGGCAGAGCATCAAGTGCCAAAGGGTCCATTGCAACCACTTGAGATTCTGAAATAGAAATGGGAATACATTACCATGGATTTCGTTACGGGTCTTCCCACGGTTTCTCAAGGCATAAATGCTATTTGGGTTATTATTGATAGATTAACCAAGTCTGCTCATTTCTTGCCGATACGGGAAACTTATTCCCTTGAACGTCTTGCTCGTATGTACGTAAATGAGATTGTGAGATTGCATGACATGCCAGCATCCATAGTTTCGGATCCTGACCCAAGATTCATTTCACAATTTTGGGTTAGCTTGCAAAAAGCTATGGGCACGGATTTACGATTCAGTTTGGCATACCATCCTCAAACGGACGGACAATCAGAGAGGACTATTCAAAATCTTGAAGATCTATTAAGACTCTGTGTCCTAGACTTCAAAGGGAGTTGGGATAAGTATTTACCATTGGTGAAATTCTCCTACAACAACAATTATCAGGCAAGTATAGGTGTGGCACCATTTGAAGCATTGTATGGACGAAAGTGTCGCTCTCCAGTATGCTGGGACGAGGTGGGTGAAGCGACATTGTTGGAACCAGAGTTGGTACGTATGACTACAGAAAAGATTCAAATGATTCGATAACGTATACAAACGGCACAGGATCGACAAAAGATTTATGCGAATCTTCATCAAAAGAACGTGGAATTTAGTATTGGGAATCATGTATTGTTGCGTGTGGCTCCGTGGAAGGGAGTTACAAGATTTGGGAAAAGAGGAAAGCTCAATCCACGATTTATTAGTCCATTTCAGATTCTTAACCTAGTAGGAAATGTGGCTTATGGACTCGCATTACCTCCAAGTATGTCTCGTGTTCATAATATTTTTCACATATCTGTTCTACGTAAATATGTGAAAGACCCAAACCACGTTATTGAGTTAGAACCGTACGAGATAGCCGAAGACTTAACGTATGAAGAGGTACTTGTCAAGATCTTGGATAGGAAGGAGCATGTCCTACGCACAAAGGTCATACCACAAGTCAAATGTTTTCATCAATTTTTATCGCTCAGACTCAGCTTAATAAATAAACCACATCATCGAATCATCCTTGCACTACGAGCCAATGATATTCATTAAATCATCAATGGTTATGACTATACTGAATAATCCCTGGTCATAATCATACCAAAAACTGTCCATCAATGCACTACAGGCCACTGAGGACTTTTACCACATCATTTATAACATTACAGGTCATGATTATACCGAATAATCTCTGGTCATAATCATACCAAGTCCATCTATGGACGTAAGCCAAAGATGACTTTTGTAAGACCCCAACTTATTATAAATGAAATAAATTTTCTCTATTTATTATTTTGAAATAGTAAGGGTTGATTTGATTAATGTGGTTAGTTATGGGTAAAATGCGTAAATATTTCAAATAAGCAAGTGGTTATAAAATATTCATTGTTGTCGGAGAATATTCGTTTGGTCGTGGAATATTCTTACTGTCGGTGAATAATCGTACGACGGCGCAGCCTTGTATGGGCCCCATAACGGAAAGCGATTGGATGAAGAAAATGACAAGTATAAGTTGTTTATAAATAAATGACGTAGTTATTACCAATTAATACTATTGAAATACTAAATTGGTTAAAACACGGTGTACATGGTATTGCACCAATTATTAATTCTTACGTAAGAAGGCACTACTCAATAGTGTTACAGTAATTACTGTTTAATATTTTATTTTATTGATTCAATAATTATTGTTTTAATAAATGTCACAACACAGTATTTTTCATTATCAGATCAATAATTCATATTATTTGAGTAATATTATTAGATAGCATTATTGGCAATGTCTAGAAAGTTACATCAAGGAGAGGTTTGGTCACCTAATTGCGGCGCCAAGATGAGAGAAATCCTTATTGGAAAGCCCCCTCTTTCCTGGGAACGGCTTGGTTGTCGATATTGTGATTCTGTAATATTATTTGTGAATAATTAATTATTGATTTATATGATAAGGAAAATATTCATTTTACGTAGATATAGATGGAGATAATTTTAAAGTGACAATTGTTGAAAAATTGATAGTTTATCTTTTCTGATAAAATAATTCATTCAAATATATTATTATATTTTAATAATATAATAATGGTGATATTTTTACAATGAATGTGGTGTAAGACCCCAACTTATTATTAATGAAATTTAATTTTTCTATTTATTATTTTGAAATAGTAAGGGTGGATTTGATTAATGTGGATAGTTATGGGTAAAATACGCAAATATTTCAAAATAAGCAAGTGGTTATAAAATATTCATTGTTGTTAGGGAATATTCGTTTGGTCGTGGAATATTAGATCTTTGTCGGGGAATATTAAATGCGACGGTAGCCTTGACCATGTGTGGGGGCCCATAACGGAAAGCGATTGGATGAAGAAGCAGCGACAAATATAAGTTGTTTAAAAATAACGGCGTAGTTATTATCAATTAACACTATTGGAATACCGAATTGGTTAAAACACGTGAATACGTCATTGCATTGTTGAGATACTGCAGGTATTGCACCAATTATTGAAGGCCTTTACTCAATAATGGTTACTGAGTAATTCTTGTTCAAATATTTTATTTTATTGAGTTAATAATTGCTTGCGTTGATATTTTATATTGTTGTTGTTTGATAATTGTCATTACACAAGATTTTTCATTATCGAAGCAATAATTCATATTATCTCGAATAATATTATTAGATAACATTATTGGCAATGTCTAGAAAGTTACTCTACATGGAGAGGTTTGGTCACCTAATTGCTGGCGCTACAAGAAGAAGAAATTCTTATTGGAAAGCCCCTCTTCACAGGAACCGTGCGGTTGTCAATATTGTGATTCTCGTAATATTATTTGTGAATAATTAATTATTGGTTCATATGATGAGGAAAATATTGATTTTATGTGGATATAGATGGAGAAAAATTTTAACGTGACAATTGTTGAAAATTGAAATTTTATCTTTTTTTGATAAGATAATGTATTATTATATTTTAATAATATAATAATGGTGATATTTTACAACGAATATGTGATATATGAGTATACGAGGAGGAAGAGTATTTTTGTTGCAATAAATGTTTAAAACATGTTAAACATGTCGGTGGACCCCATTTATGATTTGAAATTTGATTATAGCTTTGTAAAATCGCTTGGTTTGTGGATTTGGCCAATTTCGCATTTGAATTTGGAAAAACTTTCTTACGCAAAGTTGTAGAGAATTGAATTTCCTATAAAAACTCATAAGATTCGAATTTTCTAATAAAAGGGCTATTTATTATGAATTATTGATGTTACGAAATTCTGAATAATTGATTTTTGGGAGTTTTATTAATTTTATTAAGAAAACGTTTTTATTGATTTTGGTGAGGAGGACCATTTGTTGGTGATAATTTGAATCTTAGAAAGTGTGCGTAGGAAATTATAATATATATATTAATATTTTATTAAATTTTACGCTTTGTGTTCTAAGCAATTTTCTATAAATAGGGTCTTAGGTTAGAATTGAAAATCACACGAAGCTGAAGTTTTCTCTCTATATTATCGAGCGTATTCTTGTGAGTATTTTGAGTATACTTTGAGTATCTTTATATACGGTGCAAGTCCAAGTCATAGCCTATATCAAGGTGTTTCAAATTTAGAAATCGATCTTTCGAGGTAAGGGATGTTATTTTCTTCTCAAATGATATTATTTCTTCAATATCATTATCTTTGAAATATTGGTTGAAATTTTTATCAAATTTGGAACTTTTCCATGTCGGGGTTACTATCCATGAGTTCTTATTCATGAGTTACTATTCACGAGTTCTTATTCATGAGTTCTTATTCACGAGTTACTATTCACGAAAGTACTATTCATGAAGCGTGAAGATGTTTTTGGAAAATTTCTATCTTTTGGTGTGGAGTTACTATTCACTTAATCGGCAAGACTATTCACGTATCCAAGACTTATTCATAGAAAAATGAAATTTCTTCTTTTTGTCAAAATATCTATTCGGATACTAGCTTTGATTGTATCCATGTTTTGATCATTCTTGAATTTTACACCACTATGATCATTTTTGAGGTATTTTTGAACATGGATAAAAAACAAAGTACGAATCCTTAATCCTTAATCCTTGTCATTTTGTTTCCTTTGGATTCGTTTCTTTAAAAATATTTTCATCATCCTCAGTCTTAAATGATGATATTATGAATATCTTTGGCTGTGAGTGCAAAGATGAATGATTTCTGAAGAATATCTTTGGTCAGTAGTGCAAAGATGAGCAGTGTTTAGATGAACATAAACCAATGATGAATATCTTTGGCTTCATGTAGTAAAAGATGAATATTTGATTCCGGATGTATATTGATTGATGTTACGGGGATAAAAGATGAGCGGTGAACTTTTAAATTCATACATAGAAGATAGTAGTTTGCATTCTCTACTTAACTCTTCTAATGAATTATTATTTCATTGCGAATATTGATTTAAAATTTATTGTCTATTGTATTCTATTAGATTTTTTTCCTGTTGAAGACTAACGATAATTTGTTGTATATTATCTTAGTCATAATATTCTTTTCTTGAGCTAGTTGAGCTCACCCTTTTCCTTTTGTTCCATTTTTCTCGGAGGCGAGAATATAGCGAGTACGAGTTGGGGTATGGAATGAAGGTTCTAGAGAGAGTTGTTTAGTAGTCCTCACCATTTTTGTAAAATAATGTATCAATAAATGTGATGAGGATTTATTTGAGTATAGATATTGTCAGAAGATAATATTTGTATTTAAAATCACGATTTTACTGATTGTAATAATAAAGTTGTAGTTGTTTTTACATCATGTATATTGACAACTCGAGAATGGGTGATGTATACCTATTTTGGGGGCGTCACGGTTGGTATCGAGCTTAGGATATGATCTCTGGCGGAGATCGGGGAATAGAACTAGGAGGAGAGACGAGTAAATCCTTGCTAGTGTGTCCTACCTAAGCTTATTTGTTAGTTGGTCAAGTATATAGGGATATTATGTGATATATTGATTTCCTTAATTAACCCTTGTTTTATAGCAAGATTTGAGAATGTCGATCGAGAATATTAACAATGGAAATGAGACCGTGGACGCCTTTGTACTCACCAACGAGGAGAGAACGTGCAACAGTGGCAATGTTCCTCCTGTGAACAACACCATTGAAAGCGAGATGATGAGCGAGGGATGTTTAGAAGTTTTTTGCGTTTCATGCAAAATCGAGACGAGGAGACTCGTGTTTAAAATCTGAGGAGAAATGATAGCAATTCACGGGTTGTCACAAACAAGCGATTCAAAGAGTTGGGACCACGAATTTAAGGAAAGCGAGATCCGATCATGGCGGAAACATGGGTCAAGCAAATTACCAAGATATTCGATGTCTTGGGATGCACGGAGAACGAAGGTTCCATTCGCCACCTTTATGTTACGTGGCGAGGCGGACTCTTGGTGGGAGATGCGTGAAGCGTACTCCATCCACCACGCGACTCAAAGATGTCTTGGGAGACGTTTGAAACTATTTAATGACAAATACTTTCACGAAAGTGTTAAATGCGTATGAAGGAAGTGGAGTTTATTAGATCGAGCAGAACAACATGACGGTGTCTCAAAGACGAGGCAAAGTTTGCAGAGTTATCCGGTTTGCACCTCATTTGGTGGAGAATGAGGAGCGTATGACGCGGATGTTTCTTAGAGGTTTGAAACGGCGTACGTCAAGTATCTCATTTCTCATAAATTTTCTCTTTATTCAGATGTTGTAAATGAGGCTCAATTATTAGAGCGAGATAACGAGTACTGCCAACGTTGAGGGACCACAACGAGGATCGTACGGAGATAGTGAGTCAATGTAATAATGATAACCAAATGGAGAAAGAAACAGACGGACAAAAATGGTAACCACTCTGGTGGTAATCATGGCCATGAAAATAGAAGAAGCGAGTCGAGGAGGAGATTTTAAAAGAGGAGATTTAACAACGACCATGTGAAGACAGCAGCGGTCTTAAGAACAACCTGGTTCTAAGGGAGGAGAACGACCACCGGTTATATGCTATAAATGCGGAAAAGAGGGACATATCGGTCAAATGTCCCACAACAGTTCAAGGTATGCTATAATTGTGGAAAGGAAGGACATATCGCCGAGATTATGCAGAAGCGAAACCTAGTTCAATGGGCGGTGACTCAAAAGATCCCGTAAAAGTCAAAGTCAACGATTCGGAAGAAGCGTTTGTTGGATGGTCATAATGCGAGAACCCAAACAAGGTTATCACGGGTAAGCTATTTATAAATTCTTATGAAGTTTATACCTTACTTGATCTGCAGGTGCTACCCATTCATTTATCTCTCTGCATGTGCTCAACGTTTAAACTTGACTCAGGAGAAATTAGACTTTAACCTATCTCTGTGGAAACTCCGTTTAGAGAAACTTTCATCACATCCATTGTTTATAAATCTTGTTTGATTCAAGTTGGCACCATCACCTTACCATTGACCTTATCTCTTTAAAGATACTTGCTTTTGATGTGATTTTAGGGATTGATTGGTTAACTACTCATCATGCCAAAATTGATTGTTTTCGTAAGGTTGTTAGTTTTCATATTCCTAACCAACCAACTTTGTTATTTAATTCAAGCAACTAAACCATTAAAATCAATCATCATCATATCTAATCATAAAGCTATTCGTTTATTGAAAAACGGATGTCAAGCTTTCTTAGCCCATGTTATGGATTTGAATAAAGACACGTCAAATTTGAATAATATTCCTGTTGTTATTGACTTTCGGCGTATTTCTGAAGAACTTCCTTGGTCACCCCGAGCGTGAAGTTGAATTCTTTATTGATCTTGAACCTAGTACAAAGCCCATTTCTAAAACCCCATATCGAATGGCTCTATTGAACTTCAGGAGTTAAAGGTCCAACTACAGGAATTGTTAGACATCGGTTTCATTCGTCCTAGTACATCTCCTTGGGGTGCTCTGTTTTATTCAGTAAAGAAGAAAGAGCGGAGTATGCGACTTTGTATTGACTATCGGGAATTGAACCATGTGACCATCAAGAATAGGTATCCTCACCTCGTATTGATGACTTGTTTGACCAGATTGCAAGGGGCACAATTCTTTTCAAAAATCGATCTTCGATTCGGATATCATCATTTGAAGATTAGAATCGAGGATATTCCAAAGGCGCCTTTAAAACTCGAGACAGCATTATGAATTCTTAGTCATACCTTTCGGATTGACTAATGCTCCTATGGCTTTCATGGATATGATGAACCGAGTATTCAAGGAATATTTGGATCAGTTTGTTGTTGTCTTTATTGATGACATCCTTATATATTCCAAAAGTCGTGAAGATCATGAGCACCATTTGAAATTTGGTACTCCAAAGGCTTCGTGAAAACAAACTATATGCCAAATTGAAGAAATGCGAGTTTTGGCTTGTGGAAGTAGCATTCCTTGTGCGTGGTGTCAAAAACATGGAGTATCCGTGGACCGTGAAGATTGAAGCAATACAAAGTTGGGAGCAACCAAAAGTCGGTGATCAAGTACATAGCTTTTTGGGCTTAATTTGGTTATTATCGGAGATTCGTGGAAGTTTTTTCGAATCGCTACTCCATTAACTTTCATTTAACTCGAAAGGATACAAAATTCGTTTGGAGGCGAAGAATCGCGAGAAGAGTTTTCAAGAGCTTAAGAGGAGACTTATTTTAAGACTGTTCTAACAATACCATCCGGTTCGGATGGATTTGTTATCTCTGACGATGCTTGTGCAAAGGGTTAGGATGTGTTCTCATGCAACGTGGGAAAGTCATAGCCTATGCCTCATGACAACTTAAAGAATATGAGAGGAATTATCCTACTCATGATCTAGAGTTAAGCGGCGATCGTTTCAGCGCTAAAGATATGGGACGACTATCTATATGGGGAGAAAGTGGAGATATATTCGGACCATAAAAGCCTTAAATATTTCTTCACTCAAAAAAAAGAACTCAACACGCAAAATGACGTTGGCTCGAACTATTGAAAGACTACGACCACACTATTCAATACCATCACGAAAAGCGAGCGTGGTGGTGACGCGTTGAGTAGAAGATCATATCGGAACGAGTGCGATGATGTCAAGTATCGACAGAGCCAACTTTAATAGAAAAAGTTAAGGTTGCTCAAGCCACGCGGACGGTGATGCGTATGAAGAAGAAAGTACAAGAAGGAGCTATTCTAAGCGAGAATTGATGAAGAAGGAATACTTGAGTCAACTCTAGACTTTTGTGTTCCTAATGACTACGATTTGAAGTACAAGATTATGATGGAGGCACACAATACACCATTTTCAATCCATCTCGGAAGTACTAAAATGTATCGTGATCTTTGACATACATTTTGGTGGAACAATATGAAGAGAGAGATTGCAAAGTTTATCTCAATGTGTTTAACTTGTCGGCGTGTAAAGCGGAGCATCTAGTACCTAAGGGTCCGTTGCAACCACTTGAGATTAGAAATGGAAGTGGGAACACATTACCATGGATTTTGTTACGGGTCTTCCTACGGTTTCTCAAGGCATCAATGCTATTTGGGTTATTGTTGATAGATTAACCAAGTCCGCTCATTTCTTGCCGTCACGGAGACATATTCCTGAGCGTCTTGCTAGTATGTACGTGAATGAGATTGTGAGGTTGCATGGCATGCCAAGTATCCATAGTTTGGATCGTGACCCAAGATTCACTTCAAGATTTTGGGTTAGCTTGCAAAAAGCTATGGGCACGGATTTGCGATTTAGTTAAGCATACCATCCTCAAAGCAGACTGGACAATCAGAGAGGACTATTCAAACTCTTGAAGATCTATTAAGACTCGTGTCCTAGACTTCAAGGGCGGTTGGGATAAGTATTTACCATTGGTGGAATTCTCCTACAACAACAGATTATCGTGCAATTATAGGTGTGGCTCCATTGAAGCATTATATGGGACGAAAATGTCGTTCTCCAATATGTTGGGATGAGGTGGGTGAAGCAACATTGTTGGGACTAGAAAGTTAGTTAAGACGTATGACTACGGAAAAGATCCAAATAATTCGATAACATTATACAAGCGGCACAAGATCGACAAAAGAGTTATGCGGATCTTCATCGAAAGGACGTGGAATTTAGTGTAGGGGATCATGTATTGTCATGAGTTGCTCCATGGAAGGAGTTACAAGATTTGGGAAGAGAGGAAAGCTCAATCCACGATTTATTGGTCCATTTCAAATTCTTGACCGAGTAGGAAATGTAGCCTATAGACTCGCGTTACCTCGAGTATGTCTCGTGTTCATAATGTGTTTCACATATCTGTACTTCGTAAATATGTGAAAGACCCGAACCACGTTATAGAACCGGATGAGATAGCCGAAGACTTAACGTATAAGGAGGTACTGTCAAGATCTTGGATAGGAAGGAGCATGTCCTACGCCTTGAAAGGTCATACCACAAGTTAAAGTTTTGTGGAGGAATCATGCTATATAGAGGAAATGACACAGGAATTGGAAACGAAATGAAAGCGAAGTATCCTCACCTTTTGAAACACACAGTACGTACGTCAATTTCGAGGACGAAATTTCATAAGGAGGGAGGTTGTAAGACCCCAACTTATTATTAATGAAATTTAATTTTCTATTTATTATTTTGAAATAGTAAGGGTGGATTTGATTAATGTGGATAGTTATGGGTAAAATACGCAAATATTTCAAAATAAGCAAGTGGTTATAAAATATTCATTGTTGTCGGGGAATATTCGTTTGGTCGTGGAATATTCGTACTGTCGGGGAATATTTGTATGACGGCGCAGCCATGTGTGGGCCCCATAACGGAAAGTGATTGGATGAAGAAAACGACAAATATAAGTTGTTTAAAAATAACGGCGTAGTTGTTACCGTTAACACTATTGGAATACCCGGTGGTTAAAAACACGATGTCTGGCGTTGTCAGACAAGATAGCTACGCGGTATTGCACCAATTATTGAAGGCACTACTCAATAATGGTTACGATGATTTTCTTATTCAATATTTTATTTTATTGAGTTAATAATTCTTTGCATTGATATTTTATATTCTTTGTTGTTTCAATAATTGTCATTACACAAGTATTTTTCATTATCGAAGCAATAATTCATATTATCTGAATAATATTATTAGATAACATTATTGGCAATGTCTAGAAAGTTATGTCTAAGGAGGTTTGGTCACCTAATCAAGGCGCCAAGAAGATGAAATTCTTATGGAAAGCCCCTCTTCTGAGGAGCTGCACGGTTGTCAATATTGTGATTACGTAATATTATTTGTGAATAATTAATTATTGGTTCATATGATGAGAAAAATATTGATTTTATGTGGATATAGATGGAGAAAAATTTTAATGTGACAATTGTTGAAAATTGAAATTTTATCTTTTTTTATAAGATAATGTATTATTATATTTTAATAATATAATAATGGTGATATTTTACAACGAATGTGGGATATATGAGTATACGAGGAGGAAGAGTATTTTTGTTGCAATAAATGTTTAAAACATGTTAAACATGTAAATTGGACCCCATTTATTATTTGAAATTTGATTATAAATGTAAAATCGCCCGTTTGTGGATTTGGTCAATTTACATTTCAATTTGGAAAAACTTTCTTCGCAAAGTTGTAGAGAATTGAATTTCCTATAAAAACTCATGAGATCGAATTTTCTAATAAAAGGGCTATTTATTATGAATTATTGATGTTCTGAAATTCTGAATAATTGATTTTTGGGAGTTTTATTAATTTTATTAAGAAAAACGTTTTTATTGATTTTGGTGAGGGGGAACCATTTGTTGGCTGATAATTTGAATCTTAGAAAGTGTAATGCGAGGAAATTATAATATATATATTAATATTTTATTAAATTTTACGCTTTTGGTGTTCTAAGCAATTTCTATAAATAGGGTCTTGGGTTAGAATTGAAAATCACACTTTAAAGCTCAAGTTTTCTCTCTATATTATCGAGCGTATTCTTGTGAGTATTTTGAGTATACTTTGAGTATTGCTATATCTGGTGCAAGTCCAAGTCATAGCCTATATCAGGTGTTTCAAATTTGAAATCTTGATCTTTCGAGGTAAGGGATGTTATTTTCTTCTCAAATGATATTATTTCTTCAATATCATTATCTTTGAAATATTGGTTGAAACTTTTTATCAAATTTGGAACTTTTCCGTATCGGGGTTACTATTCATGAGTTACTTATTCATGAGTTACTATTCACGAGTTACTATTAAGCATGAGTTACTATTCACGAGTTACTATTCACGAGTACTATTCATGAAGCGTGAAGATGTTTTTGGAAAATTTCTATCTTTTGGTGTTTGAGTTACTATTCACGTATACGCAAGACTATTCACGATATCTGTGACTATTCAATTAAAAATAAAATTTCTTCTTTTTGTCCAAAATATCTATTTCGGATACTAGCTTTGATTGTATCCATGTTTTGATCATTCTTGAATTTTACACCACTATGATCATTTTGAGGTATTTTTTGAACATGGATAAAACAAAGTACGAATCCTTAATCCTTAATCCTTGTCATTTTGTTTCAATTGGATTCGTTTCTTTAAAATATTTTTCATCATCCTCGATCTTAAATGATGATATTATTGAATATCTTTGGCCCTGTAGTGCAAAGATGAATGATTTCGAAGAATATCTTTGGTAGTAGTGCAAAGATGAGCAGTGTTTAGATGAACATAACCTAATTGATGAATATCTTTGGCTGTAGTGCAAAGATGAATATTTGATTCCGGATGTATATTGATTGATGTTCTGGGGATAAAAGATAGGCGATGAACTTTTAAATTCATACATAGAAGAT
This sequence comes from Panax quinquefolius, assembly GCA_020205615.1. Taxonomy (NCBI): domain Eukaryota; kingdom Viridiplantae; phylum Streptophyta; class Magnoliopsida; order Apiales; family Araliaceae; genus Panax; species Panax quinquefolius. The sequence continues at coordinate 147,964,712 of CM035152.1, forward strand.
AGTAGTTTGCATTCTCTACTTAACTCTTCTAATGAATTATTATTTCCAACTCATGAATATTGATTTAAAATTTGTTGTCTATTGTATTCTATTAGATTTTTCCCTGTTGAAGACTAACGATAATTTGTTGTATATTATCTTAGTCATAATATTCTTTCTTGAGCTAGTTGAGCTCACCCTTTTCCTTTTGTTCCATTTTTCTCGAGGAGGGAGAATATAGCGAAGTATGCAAGCTCTGGGTATGGAATGAAGGTTCTAGAGAGAGTTGTTTAGTAGTCCTCACCATTTTGTAAAATAATGTATCAATAAATGTGATGAGGATTTATTTGAGTATAGATATTGTCTAGAAGATAATATTTGTATTTAAAATCACAGTTTTACTGTTGTAATAATAAAGTTGTAGTTGTTTCTGTACCATGTATTGACAACTCAGAATGGGTGATGTATACCTATTTTGGGGGCGTCACATGTGGGATATATGAATATATGAAAAGCAAGAGTATTTTTGTTACTAAAAATATTTAAAACATGTTTTTCATGTTTGTGGACCCCATATCTTGACTGAAATTTGATTATAGCTTGTAAAATCGCCCGTAAGTGAATTTCGGTCAATTTCTATTTGGAATTTGAAAAAACTTAAAACTACAAAGTTGTAGAGAATTGAATTTCCTATGGAATGGACATAAGATTCGAATTTTTCTGATAAAAGGGCTATTTATTATGAATTATTGAAGTTCTGGAATAATTAATTTTTGAAAGTTTAAATATTTTTTTTTTTAAAAAAAAAGTTTTGGTTATTATTGGTGGGCTCACTTGTTGTTAAACATGTTTGAAATCTGAATTCAAATGTTGGCGTAGAAAAATTATAATAAATAGTATTATTTTATTAAATTTTTTGCTTTGGTGTTCTAAGCATTTTCCTATAAATAGGGTGCTTAGGTTAGAATTGAAAATCACACCAGAAACAAGTTTTCTCTCTCTTTCTCTCTCTATATTATTGAGCGTATTCTTGTGAGTATTTTGATACTTTGAGTGTTGCTATTCGGTGCAAGTTTCCTTCAGCACTATATTCAGTATTCCAGTCAGAAGTATTGTCTTTTCGAGGTAAGGGATGTTATGTTTTTTTTAGAAATGATATTATTTCTTCTAATATCATTATGTCGAAATATTGGTAAGATTTTTCTTGTGAAATTCTTTTCTTTTAGTGTCGGGGTTACTATTCACCTATACGGCACTATTCACGTATACGGCACTATTCACGAATACGGCACTATTCACGAATACGGCACTATTCACAGAAAAATTAAATTTTTGTTTTTTGTCCAAAATATCTATTATGGATACTAGCTTTGATTGTATCCATGTTTTGATCATTCTTGAATTTTACTTCACTATGATTATTTACGAAGTATTTTTGAACTTGGATTGTTTAAAGTACGAATCCTTAATATTTATTCTTTTGTTTCACTGGATTCGTTTTCTTTAAAATATTTTTCATCATCCTCAGTCCTAAATGATGATATTATTGAATATCTTTGGCCTGTAGTGCAAAGATGTACATGTGTTGAGATGAACATGACCAACTGATGATATCTTTGGCCTGTAGTGCAAAGATGAATATTTGATTCAAGATGTTTATTGATTGATGTTACAGGGATAAAATATTGATGAAAAACTTTTAAATTCATAGAAGAAAGTAGATTTCATTCTCTACGTAACTCTTCTAATGAATTATTATTTCCGCTGCGAATATTGATTTAAAACTTGTTGTCTATTGTATTCTACCAAAATTTTTTCTGTTGAGGACTAATGATAATTTGTTCTATGTTATCTTAGTCATAATATTCTTTACTGGGCTAGTTGAGCTCACCCTTTTCTTTTTTGTTCCATTTTTCTTCTTGGGAGGCGAAAATGTAACGAGTACTAGTCGGGGTATGGAATGAAGGTTCTAGAATTTCGTTTTAGTAGTCCTCACTATTTTGTAAAATAGTGTATCCATAATTGTAATGAGGACTTATTTGAGTGTTGATATTGTCTAGAAGATAATATTTATTTTTTTTAAACTCACAGTTTATGTGTTGTCGTATTTTGTACGACAATTGTATTAATAAAGTTGTAGTTATTTCTGTACCATGTATTTGGCGACTCAGAATGGGTGTTGTATACCTATTTTGGGGGCGTCACATTTATGTTGCATTAAGAGGCGATCTTGGTGGGAATCAGTAAACGCGTACCGACTGGCCTTTTCAAGATGTCTTGGGAGAAGTTCGAAGAGATGTTCAACGACAAGTACTTTCCCGAAAGTATTCGTCACATGAAGGAGGTGGAATTCATCAAGTTGGAGCAAAACAATATGACCGTGTCGCAATACGAGGCTAAATTTACAGAGTTATCTCGGTTTGCATCCCATTTGGTCAATAATGAGGAGCGAATGATGCGAATGTTTCTAAGAGGTTTGAAACCCGATGTACGTCAATACCTCATTTCTCACAAACTTTGTTTATATTCAGATGTTGTGAATAGGGCTCAGTTATTGGAGCGCGATAATGAGTCAGCACAGCCAAAAGGCAACGACCAACAACACGATAATAATCGTACCGATGGTAACGGCCATCGGAACAATGATAACCATCGTGGGGGAAATTATCATGCCAAGAATGGTAACCACTTCGGTGGGAATCATGGCCAAGATAATAGAAGTGGAAATTTCAGGAAGAGAAAGTTCAATAATGATGGAAAGACAGCAGCACCAGCACCCATTTCAAAGGAAGAAGAACGACCACCGGTCGTATGTTTCTAATGCGGACAGTAGGGACACATCCGTCCAAACTGTATGCAGCAATCCAAAGCATGTTTCAATTGCAGAAGAGAAGGTCACCTAGCTCGATTTTGTCGTGTAGTGAAGTCAAGTCCAGCTAGGATAATGATGTCAAAGGATGTCTCAGATAAGTCAAAGCCGGTAGTTTAAGTGAGAGCGTTTGTCGAGGAACCCGAACAAAGTTATCATGGGTAAGTTAATCATAAACGCTTACAAAGTATATACCTTATTCGATACCGGTTCTACCTATTCTTTTATCTCTCTTGCTTGCGCTTAACGTTTAAATTTGACTCCTGAGAAATTAGACTTTGACTTATCTGTTGAAAATCCGTTAGGAGAAACCTTCGTTACCTCCACTGTTTATAAATCTTGTTTGATTCATATCCATACCCTCACGTTACCTGTCGATCTTATCTCTTTGAAAATACTTTCCCTTGATGTGATCTTAGGAATCAATTGGTTAACTACTCATCATGCCAAAATTGATTATTTTCGTAAGGTTGTTAGCTTTCATATTCCTAACCAACCTGTTATGCAAATTCAAGCAATCGAACAACTAAAATCAATCACTGTTATATCAAGCCATAAGTAAAGAGCCCCGAGCCTTTATCTGATGACTTCTTTATGTGGAATGCACCGAAGCCAGACTTTCCGTAGGGGACGTCGTGAATAACGGTGGCAAGTTGATAGGTATCAATGTGACGTGTTATCCAAGTCTTGGATGAGGGTCACAGTTTTGAATGATATTTTTATCGTTAATAAATTTCTTGACGTATTTCTGAAGACTTCTTGGCCTACCCAGAGCGTGAAATGGAATTTTGTATTGACCCCAGTACAAAACCCATTTCTAAAACCCTTAAATATTTCTTCAACCAAAATGAACGTATAATGCGCCAAAGACGTTGGCTCGAGCTGTTGAAGATTACGATCATACAATTCAATACCATCGTGGAAAAAGCGAACGTGGTAGCTGACGCGTTGAGTAGAAGATCATATGCGTTTACGAGTGCGAATATACGAACCTACATGAAGATAGCGAATATACGATTAGAACTGACTTTAATCGATAAAGTTAAAGCCACTCAAGCTACAAACTCAGAGCTTATGAAGGTGAAGAAGAAGGTTCAAGAGGGCGTTATTCTAGAATCAAGAATCGTCGAAGAGAGGAAATCTCAACCCTCGACTTTATTGGTCTATTTGAAATCATCGAACGAGTAGGAATTGTGGCCTATAGACTCGTTTTACCGCTAAGTATGTCGCGTGTTCATAACGTTTTTCACATATCGATGTTATGTAAATATGTGGACGACCCGAACCACATTATTGAATTAGAACTAGACGAGATAGCAGAAGATTTAACGTATGAGGGGATACGTGTTAAAATCTTGGATAAGAAGGATCCTATTCAACACTCAAAGGTTATACCTCAAGAGTTAGAATCTGAAATTAAATCAAGGTATCCTCATCTCTTCGGCATACCAGGTACGTACGTAAATTTTGAGGGCAAAATTTCATAAGGAGGGGAGATTGTGAGACCCCAAAGTTTATGAATAAAGATTTAAATTTCTCGAAATATTTTTTTTGAATATTATAGTGTGGATTTCATATATTGTTATAGTTGTGGGTAATAGTTATAAATTTTGCAAAGTACGCAAGTTGTTGTATTATATTCGATTGGTCAGGGAATATTCGTTTTAACAGGGAATATTCGTACGACGGCACAATCATTAGTGGACCCCACAATGGAATTATTGTTGGAATGAGAAAATGACAAAAATATCTTTTTATAAAAATAACGGCGGAAGTTTTACCGTTAAAACTATTGAGTTACCCAGTAGTAAAAGTACAATAATATGCGTGATTTCATAGTAGCACACGGTATTGATTATTGATGCTTACATGAGAAGTCACTCAGTTTTGTTCAATTATTGCTACAGTAATTGTTGCATAGTATCTCACGTTATTTAATTCAATTATTATCGATATTTTATATATTATTAAATCAATAATTGAGATGATGAGTTATTAATATTATTATTTGCAATATTAACGATGTCAGAAGTTCTCATCGAGAGGTTTGGTCACCTAATTTGCGCATAATAGGGAGAAATCCTTATTGGAAAGCCCCTCTTCCGGGAATGACACGGGTCGATTAATAGTGTGAATTATAATAATGATGATGAATTTTGTTTTATTATTATTATAAGTGTAATAAAAGCAGAAAACTTTTTATATAAAATGTAATACTTTTTATAAAATTTTGTTTTATTTGATTATAAATAGAATATAATATATTTTATTACGCATAGTATTTGCATAAGGCTGCGATAGTGTTTGTATAGTAAAATCTTTTTATATAAAATGCAGAATACTTTTATAAAGTTATTTGTTTTATTAGATTATAAATATAATATATTATATTTTATTATGCATAGTGTTTGCATAGTAAAATCTTTTTTTATATAAAATGTAATACTTTTATAAAGTTAGTTGTTTTATTAGATTTTAAATAAAATATATATATATATATATATTATAAATAGAATATATTAAATTTTATTGCATAGTATCCTTTCCATTCTCCTATAAATAGGATGCTTAGTTAGAATTGAAAACACACCAGAAATTCAGAGAATTCTTCTTCTATAATCTTGAGCATATTTCTTTAGAGTTTTAAGAAGCTTTGAGCGTAGAAAACAATATACGTTTGCTTCAAGAATATCCTCGCCCTACCAGTCGGAATACTCTTCTTTCTAAGGTAAGGGGTGTTATTTCTTTCTAAGATAATGGTTGCTATTCCATTCTTTATTATTATGTTGGAATAACCTGTCTATGCAAAGTACCGCATACATGGTGAAATTCTGCTGTTATTCCATTCTTTATTATTCTGTTGGAATAACCTGTCTGTGCGGTCTATCGCATGCCTGGTGAATTCTGTTGTTATTCCATTCTTTATTATTATATTGGAATAACCTGTCTATGTGAAGTACCGCATACATGGTGAAATTCTTCTGTTATTCCATTCTCTATTATTCTGTTGGAATAACCTATTTGTACGGTCTATCGCATGCCTGGTGAATTTTGTTGTTATTCCATTCTTTATTATTCTGCTGGAATAACCTGTCTGTGCGGTCTATCGCATACATGGTGAATTCTGTTGTTATTCCATTCTTTATTATTTTGTTGGAACATCCTGTCTGTGCGGATTACACATGACCTGGTTCCATTCTTTATTATTCTGTTGGAATATCTTGTCTGTGCGAATTACGCATGACCTGGTTCCATTCTTTATTACTCTGTTGGAATAACCTGTCTATGTGGATTACCGCATGCATGGTGAATGATCCTTTGTATTCATTCCTTATTAACTTGTGAAAATGATCTGCCTACGTGCATTACCGCATGGTGTGCAAAAATCCATTTGCAGTTTCATATATTCTATTATACTCAGTTGGTTAAAGTTTTGGCTTCTATACTCCATGAAATTAGTAGAATATCTTGGATATTTGCGCTTCATCCAGTATCTTTTCATGAAAATATTCTTCTGAGCATTCTTAAATTTTTACTCCACAAAGCAGTATCATGTTGACAATTTGGACGTTATTGGTTCCTGGATAAATTAATTTATAAATCTTTAAAATTTATTCTTGAACTTGTTTTATTGAATTATTATGTCATTGTCATCATCCTCATGCTTATATTGTGATGAAAGTTATGACGCCCCCAAAATAGGTATACAACACCCATTCTGAGTTGCCAAATGCATGGTACAGAAACAACAACAACTTTATTAATACAATTGTCGTGCAAAATACGACAACACATAAACTGTGAGTTTAAAACAAAAACAAATATTATCTTCTAGACAATATTAACACTCAAATAAGTCCTCATTACAATTATTGATACACTATTTTACAAAATAGTGAGTACTACTAAAATGAAATTTTAGAACCTTCATTCCATACCCCGACTAGTTCTCGCTACATTCTCGCCTCCTGAGAAGAAAAATGGAACAAAAAGAAAAAGGGTGAGCTCAACTAGCCCAGTAAAAAATATTATGACTAAGATAACATAGAACAAATTATCGTTAGTCCTCAACAGGGAAAAATCTGATATAATACAATAGACAACAAGTTTTAAATCAATATTCGCAGCGGAAATAATAATTTATTAGAAGATTTACGTAGAGAATGAAATCTACTTTCTTCTATGAATTTAAAAGTTTTTCATCAATATTTTATCCCTGTAATATCAATCAATAAACATCTTGAATCAAATATTCATCTTTGCACTACAGGCCAAAGATATCATCAGTTGGTCATGTTTATCTCAACACCTGTACATCTTTGCACTACGGGCCAAAGATATTTAACAGAAAATCATTAATCTTTGCACTATGTGCCAAAGATATTCAAGAATATCATCATTTAGGGTGAGGATGATGAAAATATTTTAAAGAAAACGAATCCAAATGAAACAAAAGAACAAATATTAAGGATTCAGACTTTAAACAATCCAAGTTCAAAAATACTTTGTAAATAATCATAGTGAAGTAAAATTCAAGAATGATCAAAACATGGATACAATCAAAGCTAGTATCCATAATAGATATTTTGGACAAAAAAGAAAATTTAATTTTTCGTTGAATAGTCAGATTCGTAAATAGTGTCAGTATATGTGAATAAAGTCCGATATCGTGAAAAGTAACCCCAACACTAAAAGACAAGAATTTCACAAGAAAAATCTTACCAATATTCTACCATAATGATATTAGAAGAAATAATATCATTTTAAAAAAATAACATCCCTTACCTCGAAAAGGCGTACTTCGATTTGGAATATCGAATATATTCTTTGAAGGAACTTGCACCTAAAAAGCAACACTCAAAGTATCAAAATACTCACAAGAATACGCTCAATAATATAGAGAGAGAGAAAACTTGTTTCTGGTGTGATTTTCAATTCTAACCTAAGCACCCTATTTATAGAAAAATGCTTAGAACACCAAAGCAGAAAATAAAATAATAATATTTATTATAATTTTTCTACGCCAACCTTTGAATTCAGATTTCAAACATGTTTAACAACAAGTGAGCCCACCAATAATAACAAAAATGTTTTTTTAAAAAAAAAAATTAAAGTTTCAAAAATTAATTATTCCAGAACTTCAATAATTCATAATAAATAGCCCTTTTATCAGAAAAATTCGAATCTTATGTCCATTCCATAGGAAATTCAATTCTCTACAACTTTTTAGTTTTAATTTTTCCAAATTCTAAGCAGAAATTGACCGAAATCCACATACGGACGATTTTACAGGCTATAATCAAATTTTAGTCAAGAAATGGGGTCCATAAACATGAAAAACATGTTTTAAATATTTTTAGTAACAAAAATACTCTTCCTTCTCATATATTCATATATCCCACATTCATTGTAAAAATATCACCATTATTATATTATTAAAATATAATAATATATTTAAATGAATTATTTTATCAGAAAAGATAAAATATCAATTTTTCAACAATTGTCACTTTAAAATTTTCTCCATCTATATCAACATAAAATGAATATTTTCCTTATCATATAAATCAATAATTAATTATTCATAAATAATATTACAGAATCACAATATCGACAACCAGACCGTTCCTAGGAAAGAGGGGGCTTTCCAATAAGGATTTCTCCTTACTGGCGCGTAATTATGTGACCAAACCTTTCCCTAGACAGAACTTTCTAGATATTACCAATAATTTTATCTAATAATATTACTCAAATAATATGAATTATTGATCTGATAATGAAAAATACTGTGTAGTGACAATTATTAAAACAACAATAATATAAAATATCAACGCAACAATTATTGAATCAATAAAATAAAATATTGAACAATAATTACTGTAACAATATTGAGTAGTGCCTTCTTACGTAAGAATCAATAATTGGTGCAATACCGTGTGCTACTATGTTTTAACCATTGAGTATTTCAACAAAGATACTCAGAATAACCACGCTTGTTATTTATAAACAACTTATACTTGCTGCGTTTTCTTCATCCAATCGCTTTACGTTATGGGGCCCACACAAGGTCGCTACTGGTCAGTGCAAATATTCCCCGACAAAGAAGAATATTCCACGACCAAACGAATATTCCCCGACAACAATGAATATTTTATAACCACTTGCTTATTTGAAATATTTGCGCATTTTACACATAACTAACCACATTAATTAAATCAACCCTTACTATTTCAAAATAATAAATAGAGAAAATTTTATTTCATTTATAATAAGTTGGGGTCTTACAAAAGTCATCTTTGGCTTACGTGCATAGATGGACTTGGTATGATTATGATCAGGGATTATTCGGTATAATCATGACATGTAATGTTATAAATGATGTGGTAAAAGTCCTTAGTGGCCTGTAGTGCATTGATGGACAATTTTTGGTATGATTATGACCAGGGATTATTCGGTATAGTCATAACCATTGATGATTTAATGAATATCCTTGGCCCGTAGTGCAGGGATGACTCGATGATGTGGTTTATTTATTAAGTTGAGTCTCAACGATAAAAATTGATGAAAACACTTTAAATCATAGAAGATAGTAGATATCATGCTCTACTTGACTCTTCTAATGGATTACTTATTTCGCTGCAGTTAAACTTGATATCTATTGTATTTTATCAGTTTAACATTATTGAAGGCTAATGATAATTTATCCTGCATTATCTTAGTCATAATATTTCTTACTGGGCTAGTTGAGCTCACCCTTTTGCTTTAATTGTTCTCTTTAGGAAATGAGAACGTAGCCAGGACTAGTCGGGGAACGGAGTGATGGTCCGAGATGGTGTTATAGTAGTCCTCACTATTCTATAAAATAGTGTGACAATAAATATAATGAGGACTCTATTTGAGAGTGGATATTATGCAGAAGGCAATATTCTGCTTAAACTCTCACTATGTTTTGTCGTATATTACACGACGTTTGTATAATTAAGTTTGTATTTGTATTATGTACCATGTATTTGGCAACTCAAGATGGGTGATGTATACCTATTTTGGGGGCGTCACAATCCCAGCTAACTCGAAGATTGGAAACCGTGCATCATGCATAGCTGTCGGCTGTCACTTTTATTGAAAAATATTTTCATGGGCATGTCCCTTCAGTCTGTGGTTGATGATGAAACTGAAGTCGCCTTTAAAGCACTTCAATGATATAAAAGCTTAAACTTTTATCTTTGTGTTGGCTGAATTCGTTACTAGTGCGGTGACTCAGCACCAATTTATCATCACCTGGACCAAAGTGTTAATGTTTAGATTTCACATGCATCATGTGAATACTACCACTACATGCATAATATAAGTGAGATAGTATGTAAAGTTGTATCAATAATCAATTACGATCATGCTTCAATTGCTATTGGCATAATAAATATATACACATGTACAAGTATATATTTAATTTAATAAAAAAGAATCACTTATCTCATTCGATGAATCGGTGATTTTAAATCGACACTAGAACAAGTGTCTTGTTTCCCACAGACGGCGCCAATGTTAACGCTAAATTTTGTACGTACGCCTGACGAAATTATCAAAACTGCAGGCTAAAATCGCGCTAACAGTTGATAAAGTAGTTGATTGTGAAATCAAACTCACGAAATATACTCACAAAAGCATAAATAAAGGAATATAAAATATGAACACAAGAATTTACGTGAAAATCCAAGTGGAAAAAAACCACGGAGAGAGAGAGAGAGAAATCCACTATAATAATATTGGGAGTACAAATTGTGTATTTGTGTTGTATCTCTTGTGTTCCCCTTCGTGTGTTGTTTCCCTTTTCTCCTCTGTCTCCTCCCCTTATCGTTGTGAATCAGGATCCTCTAGGAGGATTTCTCTGTGAGGAGCTTGTGAGGGTTTTATTGTGGGGTTGACAACACATTAAAAAGTAAATCCAATGGCTCAGAACGTTTTGATAAGAATTTTTTTTTTCAAGTTGACAGAAAATTAGAAGCCACCAAACGCATTTATTTTTACATATAATTTTTTTTAATTTCTTAATAAAATTTGTGAGCCGTTGGATCTACTTTTTAATGTGTTATCAACCCCACAACAAAACCCTCACAAGATCCTTACAGAGAAATCATCATAGACGATCTTGATTCAATTGTTGTATTTATAGATGTCATATCCACTAAATTCAATTAGGAGTAAGAGTCCTTTGTAGAATTACCTTATAACAACAATTAATGGTTGATAGATTCCTTCTCAAATTAAACCTCCTTATCCCACCAAATAAGGAAACATAATTTTATTTTAATAAGGACTCTCTCGCTGTCAAAATAAATATATTATGGGTCAACACCAAATTTAGACCATTAAATAAATTAGATTACACCTTGGCTAGACCCAAATAATCACACTCCAACAGGATGAAAATTTATTCCATCCCTCTGTTTTTTTATTTCATACGAAGAAGGTGAAATAAAATTCATTCTAATAGAATGGATATATATATAATAATTTTGTCATTATATATGAACATTCACCACCATCAACAACCAAACATATACTCAATACCTTAAAATCATTTTATTTTATTCTCTATTCTATTCTTTCAATCCGAACAAAATATTAGAACTTTTGAAGGTTAGCTAAATTGGCTAGTTGTGCATTTTATTTACAACTATTCGGTATAAAGAGTAAATGGATTTATTTTATAATTATAAATTGATGACATGAAGTTCTTAATTAGTAATTATTTTTAATTATCATATCAACGCTATTTTTTAATTATCATATCCATCATTATCAAAAGTATATTTCATAACATTAAATTATATTTAAAAATCATTCATTTTAAAAATGTATCTATAATTTTTGAATTGAAAGAAGAAAATTGATATTTTCACATGATCCCCTCACATGAATAGTAAGTGGGTCCCACTTTCATATATATGAGAGAGACTCATATAAAAATATTATTTTAACATATTAAAATATCAATTTTCTTGAGAGAATAATCAAAAAAGTATTTTTAATTCTTGTCACTCAATGATACAAAGATTTCAATGCGTATAAAAATTATAAAAATTTTGAATTGAGAGAAGAAAATTGATATTTTTATATAAAATTTGATATTTCATATGATCCTCTCATAATAATAATAGTAAATAGCCCCATTTCATATATATATATATATATATATATATATATATATATATATATATATATGAGAGAGAATCGTATAAATATATTATTTTAATATATGTTAAAATATCAATTTTCTTAAGAGAATAATCAGAAAAAGTATTTTTATTCTTGTCACTCAATGATACAAAGATTCCAATATGTATTGAATAAATTGTAGTGCATGGTGGTCTGGTCTGATCTCATTTCATCACGTGGTTAAGTGAATGTTTATGGTTTGTAGTTTCTGAAGTTTTTTAATTTTTTGGATTCCAAACGAATTTAAAATTTTTATTTATTTAAACATAATTTGTTATTATTTAATTCCAACTCTCATGCTGAACATTTCTTCTCCTTTATAGTTTATCTTATTAAATTGCTTCACTCATTTGTTAATGTAAGTGTGCTAACTTATTTTTACTTTATTAGACCATGCATATAATATTGACTTGTCAATTCTCGTTGTTGTTAATTTTACTATCTTCGTTCCAAAATTAAAAATATATTTTAATTTTTTAAAATTAATTTGCTAAATTTTAAACTTAAAATTGGCGTAATTTCATTCAAGTTTGAAAATAACAAATATAATAATTAATAGTGTTTTATAGTTAGTTTATAAGTTGTTATATTTATTTTGTATTAAAATTAAATTATTTCATATCAATTTTGAATTTTAAAATTTCGTGAAATAATTTTAAAAGATCAAAATATATATTTAATTTTGAAACAGATGTATTAATATGGTATTCCAACTTGCATAGCAACTTAGTTAATCATGGCTACCTCTTGATTTGGACATTTCAATATTTTGTCAGTTAACCTCAATATTTTAAAAATGCAAATTTAGTTTAAATTTTTTATAAAAAAAAAAAAAGTTAAAAAGTGGGCAACTGAGATTTCGAAAGCCCTTCTACTTCCAAGTATTGATACTATAAGCCATAGTCTAAAAAATTACCTACGTTATTATGGGTAAATGTGCAAAAATATACCATATGTTTATTTCAAAATCATACTTCTACTTTAAACTCTTTTTTTTTTTTAAAGTATATTTAATGTTATAAATTTAAGATTAATTGTGCCTGTGCCTCTTACGAATATGTCATCTAAACTAACTTCGCTTACACCTAGACATTTTTTACTGACTAAACATGTAGAGAATAAATTTTACTGAAACATGATAAAAAAAATATTTAATAAAAAAAATATTTATAGCATATGGCATCACCCCTATTTTTTTCCCCTCTCTATCTCTCTCCTTTGATCCTCGACACCACCACCACTGTCTCCATTTTCAAATTTTCTAGCAAACCACCACCAGAATGCTGCTTCTTAATACCAGAACCCCCATGACCAAAACCTATAAAAACCCACTTGCCAAATTCTTCTATAACTTGACCCAATTCAAATATTTTAACAAATTGACGATGAAATCGTGGAAAATCTTGGTTACCGATTCAGACCCACAATAACGTTTGTTCCTAAAGTCCAATAATTAAGTAATGGGTACTGTGTATATCACCAACGTGGGTTGTCGGCTGGAGTTGCCAAAATATTGATTGATCGGTCGTTTAATTCTTCAATAACAGTTAAAATTAAAACCCAAAGGACAATCGTTTAAGCATCAACCATGAAAATGTCTGCATAGGGGTACCATTTTCTTTTGATGGTGGTGTAGAAGATTCATCCATTCCTGAAGCTCGTGAACGGGTAACAATGGCAGTGGGGACTGTAGACGAAGAATTGGGTACAGCAGAGACGCGCGTGCTTTGTAGAACGAGTGGTTGGACCAATCTGACCAGATGCAGAAGAGAATGGGCTAATGAGGTGGCCTCTGTCCGCTTCCGCTCCGAGTTTCCATACAAAATCCCAACCCCCTCAAAATCACAAAGTTAACCATCGATTATCGGCGATCAAACACCACATAATTTGCAAGTTCTCATCATCTCAAAACTCTGAATTTTTCAATTACACAGATAAAAATTGAATCTTTAACGATTACAAACCCTAAAATTTGCACGAACACCAAATCAAAAATCGCAATTAAAAACCCTAAGTCAAAAAAATCAAATCTTTTACTAGAATCCGCATATTAAAGCAATCCCCAATTATAATCAAAATAACAAAATTTATAAACGAATGATTGGTATATAATATATAGAAAGATGCAAGTGGAATAAATAAAAAAGCTAATTATTTTTATGTTTTGTTTTCAAATTAAGATTAATAAGAACAACAATAATAAAAATTGGAGGTAGATGAAGCCACCTTATGTAGCTAATGCCTCTTCCTTCATATATTATATTTAAGTTTTTTTATCTCCATATATAACAGAGTACAAGTAGAAGAAGAATAAGGATAGCAATGGCAGTTTATTCTCTCTTTATGCCTCGTCGGTTAAATATGTTCACGTGTCAGTTTCGTTAGTCTAAGTGGCATGTCCGTTAACGGGAAGGACAGAGTTTACCTAAAATTTATAACGTTAAAGGTATTTTTAGAAGAAAAAAAAGTTTGGGTTGTAAGTGAGATTTCAGGATAAACAACAATGATATTTTTACACATTTACCCGTATTTTTTTTATTGAATAGTTTCTTTAACGAAAAAACAAGATTGGTACATATTTACGTGTAATTAAAAAAATTATTCGAATAAAATCATGCTTATATACATAAATAAGGAATTGATATTTACACTCTAAATTCTTTATTTACGCTTCATTGTAGAACAATATTTATATTATTTTTACTTTATAGTAGGAGTGTTGTTAGGGTAACAAAAAAAACTTATAAAAACTAGTTTATAAAATAATGTGACAGAATAAAATTAATGGATGATCCACTATACATGGATGGACATAATAATGATAGCATTTTAAAAATAATTTTTTATAAGATTCTTTTATCAGCAAAATACTATCAATCGTTCTATTAGAAGGTAAATAAAAATAACAAATTGAAGTGATCATTGAGTGAAGAGAAGATTGCGCATATGACTAGTTGAGCCTCCACTGCATGACTAAAGTGGCTGAAAAATAAATTTTTAAAAAAATGTAGCCGCCAATAAGGACTGAAATTGTAGCAAGTTAAGCAGCCCATTAGGACTGAGAAATGGATCCCACTTTGATTTTACCCTACCACTACTCTAATAGTACCAAACATCTAGGAAACATACTAAAAGAAAAAAATTAAGCACAAAGTCCATACAGCAGCTACCGAGTGGGTGGCGGGCGGGCGGGCGGGCGGGCGGGCGGGCCTATCATTCCTTAAATCATTGCCAAGTACTCCAGTCTTATAGCTTACAAAACCTTTCTATATAAATAGTGAAGTTGTGGGGATCTTAATAATACTGTAACACAGAAACAAAGGCAGAGGAAGAGGCAGATAGACCAGCAAAAAGCTTCTCTTTCAGGTACTAGTTGCTTACACTTATCAAACATTATGTAAATATTTTAGCATCAAGTCTTTTCTTTCTCTAATTAATCATCGGGAAAAAATCCCAGAAAAATAGTATACATGTAACTTTTTTTACTTATAAAGTTGCATACGTTAAAACAAAACAAATTCCACATCTATACAGTTCTATAAGAAAAGATTGCATCCGTGCTATTTTCCTAAAGTTTATTCTTGTACCTCCATGCATCTTTATTGTTCACCACTGCACATATATTTATACACCAACTTAAGTTCCGTGCTTAATAGGTTGACTTTTCTTTTCCTAATTGCAGGCAGACCAATAAACCTGAAAAATGGGTGCAGGTGGGCGTATGTCAGCTCCCCCTAATGCCAACAAGAAGACCCAAACCGAAGCCCTTCGCCGAGCCCCTCACGACAAACCTCCCTTCACCATTGGAGACCTTAAAAAAGCCATTCCAGCCCATTGCTTCCAAAAATCCCTCCTCACCTCATTCCGCTACCTCATTCAAGATCTCCTCATGGCCTATTCTCTCTACTACATTGCCACTAATTACATCGACCAATTCCTTCCCCATCCCCTCAACTACTTGGGTTGGGCTGCCTACATTGCCGTCCAAGGTTGTGTCCTAACGGGGGCTTGGGTCATAGGCCACGAATGCGACCACCACGCCTTTAGTGACTACCAATGGGTCGACGACCTCGTGGGCCTAATAGTCCATTCCTCTCTAATGGTCCCTTATTTCTCTTGGAAAATTAGTCACCGTCGTCACCACGCCAACACCCAATCCCTTGACAATGACGAGGTCTACGTCCCGAGATTCAAGTCCAATATCCGAAACTACTACAAAATGCTCAACAATCCACCAGGTCGTGTTCTCGTGTGGCTCACCACCCTTCTTGTTGGTTTTCCTTTATACTTGATGTTCAATGTATCCGGGCATAAGTACGAAAGGTGGACCTCCCATTATGATCCTCATAGCCCGCTTTACTCTGACCGCGAGAGAAAAGAGATTGTTATTTCTGATATTGCTATTCTAGCTGTCAGTTATGGTCTCTATCAACTCGTGTTGGTCAAAGGATTTGCTTGGGTTTTTTGTGTATATGGAGGTCCGTTGCTAGTTGTTAACGGATGGTTCGTGTTGATCACTATACTTAATCATACTCATCCTTCTTTGCCTTACTATGATTCTACTGAGTGGGATTGGTTGAGGGGAGCTCTATGCACAGTTGATAGAGATTACGGGATTTTGAACAAGGTGTTCCATAATGTGTGCAATGCTCATGTTTGTCACCATATATTCTCCATGATCCCTCATTATCACGGACTCGAAGCAACGGAGGCAATGAAGCCGATATTGGGTGATTATTATCAATATGATGGAACTCCAATTGTGAAGGCCATGTATAGAGAAATGAAGGAATGCATCTACGTTGAGAAAGATGAAGGTGAGACGAGAGGAGTGTACTGGTACAGAAATGAATTCTGATGTGACTACGTACTTGATAAAGAATTTTCCTTAATTCTAGCAGTTTAACAATAAAGAATTTTCCTTAATTCTAGCAGTACTCCAATCGAAAAATATGGTAAAAAATTATATGTATACAAGGAATAAAGTTATTAATAATAATACATTCAGTCATGATTTTCTGGGTAAGTCTATAGTGGTCTAAGATGACTCAAGAAAATATATACTATTGTGCAGGTTATATTTTTATTGTAAAAAAGTGACTAATTTACCATTAATAAATTAGACCCCTAATTATTTATTTACCATTTGTAGGCTATTATTACATACAATAATTACAAAACAAAATATAACTTTAATTTATAAGCATGATTAGTTATTAATAAAAATTTAAAAATAAAACAGTTGCTAAAATTTTATATTTTTGTCATTTAATTTTGGAGTTCATATATTATGTTAATGAGTAAATAAAATGTAAGACCCAAAACTTTTTATAAATAAAATTTAATTTTCTTTATTCATTATCTTGAAATAATGAGTTAATTTGATATAATGTTTTGGTTATGGGTGAAATGTGCAAATTTTACAAAATAAGCAAGTGGTTGTAAAATATTCATTTACGTAGGGAATATTCGTTTTGGTCGTGGAATATTCTTTTTTGTCGGGAAATATCCGCATAAACGGCCTTGATCAATTGTGGGCCCATAACGGAATAACTGTCGGATGAAGAAAACGACAAAGTTTGAGTTTTATAAATAATCACAGTAGTAGTTATTCAAGTTAACATTTGTTGGAATACCCTAGTAGTTAAAATACAAGAATACGCGTGAGTTACAGAAGAAAGCATTACCAGTATTGCAAGATTGTTGAATTATTGATTCTTACGTAAGAAGGCACTACTTAATAATTGTTACAAAGAATTAATGCTCATTAATATTTTATTTTATTGATTCAATAATTGATGCGTTGATATTTTATATTATTGTTGTTTCAATAATTATCTTCGCTTTCAAGATTTTCCAATATCGGATCAATAATTCATATTATTTGAATAATATTATTAGATAGCATTATTGGCAATGTCTAGAAAGTTCACAAGGAGAGGTTTGGTCACCTAATTCGCATGCAAGAAGGAGAAATCCTTATCGAAAAGCCCCTCTTTCTTGGGAACTACCAGGTCATCATAATTGTGATTTCGTAATATTATTTATGAATAATTAATTATTGATTTATATGATAAGGAAATATTTATTTGATGTGGATATAAATGATGGATTTATTTATGTGGTTATAAATGAAGAAATTAATGTTGAGGTGTTTTATCAAGATTTTTTGATTGGAGGTATTAAAACTCAAATCGGTGTTTTTAAAACTTTATTGCGTGAGTTGTAATTTTAATCCAAATAGTTGGATCATTGTGATTTTTGGATATGTTATACATATATGAGTTGAGTATATGTCCACAAATTTTGAACCGTTGAAAATTAACGCATGATTTGTTATGAATTTTAAAAGGTGTTGAAACGGTGTTGAAAATCGTCCGTTTGTGGATTTCGGATATTTTCTGTTCGGAATTTGGAAAAACTCAAAGCTACAAAGTTGTAGAGAATTTGATTTCGTGTGGAATGGATATAAAATTCGTATTTTTCTGATAAACGAACTATTTTCTATGAATTACTGAAGTTTCAAAAAATAAAATAATTTTTATTAAATTATGAGTGGGACCCACTTTTTGGTTGGTGTTGAATGCGCATGGGCTGCTGAAATTTTCAGAATTGAGGGGCTGAAGTTGTCAACAAAGCATGCGTAGAAGTTTGGTGTAACTAATATTATTATTTTATTATTTAGTCTCCTTTGGCGTTCTAACATTTTTCTATAAATAGACGCTTAGGTTAGAATTGAAAATCACACCAGAAATAAGTTTTCTTTCTCTCTACATTATCGAGCGTATTTTTGTGAGTATTTTGATACTTGGAGAGTTCTATTCAAAGACAAGTTTCACAAGATTATATCCTAAATTTCAATGTAAGTACGGTTATTTTGAGGTAAGGATGTTATTTTCTTCTTAAATGATATTATTTTCTTCAATATATTATGCCAAAATATTGGTGAACTTTTTAATCAAATTTGGAACTTTTTTGTGTAAGAGTTCTTATTCACATATCTGACATAATTCACGATATCTGACATTATTCACGTAATCGAATCTGGACTATTCAATCTAAAAATAAAATTTTCTTCTTTTTGTCCAAGATGTCTATTATGGTTACTATCTTTGATTGTATCCATGTTTTGATCGTTATTTTTGAATTCTGCTTTACAATTGGTTATTATGAAGTATTATTGATTTTGGATAAACTGTTATACGAGTCCCTAATATTTGTCCTTCTGCCTCACTGGATTCGTTTTCTTTAACATATTTTTCATCATCATCAGTCTTAAATGATGATGTTACTGAATATCTTTGGCTTGTAATGCAAAGATGAATGATTTACTAATGAATATCTTTGGCCCGTAGTGCAAAGATGAACAGGTGTTAAGATGAACATGACCGACTGGTGATACAAATGAATATCTTTGGCATGTAGTGCAAAGATGAATATTTGATTAAAGATGTATATTGATTGATGCTACAGGGATAGAATATTGATGATGGACTTTTAAATCTTAGAAGATAGTAGAATTCATTCTCTACGTGACTCTTCTAATGGATTGTTGTTTCCGCTGCATTTGTTGATCTAAAACTTGTTGTCTATTATATTCTATTAGATTTTTCTCTGTTGAAGACTAATGATAATTTGTTGTATATTATCTTAGTCATAATATTCTTTACTGGGCTAGTTGAGCTCACCCTTTTCCTTTTTGTTCTATTTTTCTTCTCGGGAGGTGAGAACATAGCAGGATCGAGTCGGGGTATGGAGTGATGGTTCTAGAAAGATGTTTTAGCAGTCCTCATTATTTCTATAAAATAGTGTATAAATAATTGTAATGAGAACTTATTTGAGTGTTGATATTGTCTAGAAGACAATATTTGTATTTAAACTCACAGTATGTGTTGTCGTATTTTGCACGACAATTGTATTATTGAAGTTGTAGTTTGTTTTCTATACCATGTATTTGGTGACTCAGAATGGGTGTTGTATACCTATTTTGGGGGCGTCACAGTTGGTATCAAAGCTTAGGGATATGGTCTCTGGCGGATATCGGGGAATAGAACTAGGAGGGGAGAGATGAGTAAATCCTTCGCTAGTGTGTCCTATCTAAGCTTATTTGTTGGTCGGTCATAATATAGGGATATTATGTGATATGTTAATTTATTTAATTAACCCTTGTTTTATGGCAGTATTTAAGAATGGCTGCTGAGAACGTTAACAATGGTGTGTATGAGACTGTGGAACAACCTTTAGTCACAAACCATGAGAACGTGCAACAGGAAGGCAATATTCCTCTTATAAACAACACTACCGAGCAAACGATGAATGATGGAATGTTTAGGAGCTTTTTGCAGTTCATGCAAAATCAGACGAGGGAGACTCGTGTACAAAATACTGGTGGAAGTGATAGCAACGCGCGGTTTGTCACAGCCAAGCAGTTCAAGTAGTTGGGACCACCTGAGTTCTTTGGAAAGCCGGATCCGATTAAGGCGAAAACATGGGTCAAGCAAATTACCAAGATATTCGATGTCTTGGGATGCACAGAGGAACAGAAGGTTCCATTCGCCACCTTTATGTTCCGTGGTGAGGCGGATTCATGGTGGGAATCGTGAAGCGCACTCACCGGTACCGCACTCAACATATCTTGGGAAAGATTTGAAGCGGTTCAATGACAAGTACTTTCCCGAAAGTATTCGCTATATGAAGGAGGTAGAGTTTATTAGATCGAGCAGAACAATACGGCGGTGTCTCAAAGACGAGGTGAAGTTCGCGGAGTTATCCAGGTTTGCACCTCATTTAGTAGAGAATGAGGAACGTATGACACGGATGTTTCTGAGAGGTCTAAAACCTGAGATTCGTCAATACTTTATCTCTCATAAATTTTCTCTGTATTCAGATGTTGTCAACAGGGATCAATTATTAGAGCGGGATAATGAGTATACTCAACCGAGGGACCATAACCAGGGTCATACCGGTGACAGCAGTCATCGGAGCGATGATAACCAGCGAGGATACGGACAAAAGCGGTAACCACTCGGGTGGTAATCGTGGCCATGATAATAGGAGAGGTGAGTCAAGTGAAAATTTCAGAAAGAGAAGATTTAACAATGACGGGAAGATGTTGGCACCAGCACCAGCACCAGCAACAAATTCTAGGGGAGGAGAACGACCGCCAGTTAGATGCTACAAATGCGGAGAGGAGAGACACATAAGTCCAAACTGTTCATAGCCTTCCAAGGTGTGTTTCAATTGTGGAAAAGACGGTCACATATTTTGTCCTGTAGCGAAATCAAGTCCAGCTGGGATGGTGGCACCAAAGGTGGATACGAACAAAACAAAGTCGGCAGTTTCTGGAAGAGCGTTTGTCGTGACTGCCCAAAACGCGAGGAACCCGAATGAAGGTATCATGGGTTAGTTAATTATAAATTCTTACGAAGTCTATACCTTACTAAATACCGATTCTACCCACCCTTTTATTTCTCCTGCTTGTGCTCAACGTTCAAACTTGACTCTAGAAAAATTAAACTTTGATTTATCTGTGGAGACTCTGTTAGGAGAAACCTTTATCACATCCACTGTTTATAAATCTTGCTTAATCCATGTTGGCACAATGACATTACCTGTTGATCTTATCTCTTTAAAGATACTTGCTTTTGATGTGATTTTAAGGATTAATTGGTTAACCACTCATCATGCCAAAATTGATTTTTTTTAGTAAAGTTGTTAGTTTTCATATTCCTAACCAACCTGTTATACGAATTCAAACAACTAAACCACTAAAATCAGTCACTGTTATATCAAGCCATAAAGTCATTCGTTTATTAAAAAATGGATGTCAAGCTTTCTTAGCCCATGTTATGGATTTGAATAAAGACAAGTCAGATTTGGATAATATTTCTGTTGTTAGAGAATTTCGATGTATTTCAAGAACTTCCGCCTACACCCCGTAACGTGATGTTGAATTCTTTATTGACCTTGAACCCGGTACACAACCCATTTCTAAAATCTTTTATCAAATGGCTCTTATTGAACTTCAGGAGTTAAAAACCCAAGTACAAAGGTTGGTACCCGAGCCTCTATCTGGTGACTTCTTTTGTGGAATGCACCAAAGCCAGACTCTCCGTAGGGAACTCTATATTTGTGTGGTGGTAAAACGATAGGTGTCATTGTGACGTACAATCCAAGATTGGGATATGAATCACATATGAGAGCAACTTAAGTCAGTAATCGAAATATCTAGCTTTCTAGGCTTAATTGGTTACTATCGGAGATTCTTGGAAGGACTTTCTCATCGGAGATTCGTGGAAGGACTTTCTCGAATCGCTACTCCGTTAACTTAGCTGACTCAGAAAGATACAAAATTCGTATGGAGCAAGGAATGCGAGAAGATTTTCCAAGAGTTCAAGAGGCGACTCATTTCGACACTTGTTCTGACCATACCATCCTGGAAAAGCGAATGTGGTAGCTGACGCGTTGAGTAGAAGATCGTACGCAAGTACGAGTGAGATATTGTTGAACACAAAGACCTATTTTGTATAATTTACAAATGATAGAGATAGAGTTAAAGACTCTAGGGACCCACGTGATGATATACGAGTAGAATCGACTTTAATCGATAACGTTAAAGCCGCTCAAGCTACAGACCTGGAGCTGATGAATATAAAGAAGAAGGTAAAAGAATGCGTTATTCTAGAAGTAAGAATCGATGAAGAGAAGAAAGCTCAAACCTTCGATTTATTTGAAATCCTCGATCGAGTAGGAACTATGGCCTATAGACTCGCCTTAACGCTAAGTATGTCGCATGTTCATAATTTTTTTCACGTATCAATGATACGTAAATATGTGGACGACCCAAACCACATTATTGCTTTAGAACCAGACGAGATAGCCGAAGATTTATTGTACGAGGAGGTACCTGTCAAGATATTGGATAGGAAAGAGCATGTCCTACGAACAAAGGTTATACCACAAGTTAAGGTTTTGTGGAGGAACCATGTTATTGAGGAAATGACATGGGAGTTGGAATCGGAAATGAAAGCGAGGTACCCTCACCTGTTCGAAACACTAGGTACGTACGTCAATTTCGAGGACGAAATTTAATAAGGAGGGGAGGTTGTAAGACCCCAGCTTTTTATAAATAAAATTTAATTTTCTTTATTCATTATCTTGAAATAATAAGGAGTTAATTTGATATAATGTTTTGGTTATGGGTGATATGTGCAAATTTTATAAAATAAGCAAGTGGTTGTAAAATATTCATTTCTGTCGGGGAATATTCGTTTGGTCGTGGAATATTCTTTATGTCGGGAATATCCATACGATGGCGCAGTCAATTGTGGGCCCATAACAGAATAACTGTCGGATGAAGAAAATGACAAAGTTTGAGTTTTTATAAATAACGGCGTAGTTGTTACCGTTAACACTTATGGAATACCTGGTGGTTAAAGTACAGTAATACTCGTAGTTGCACCGTAGCACAGGGTATTGCACAGCATTGTTGAATTATTGATTCTTACGTAAGAAGGCACTACTCAATAATTCACTACAAGAAAGCCGGCTAATTTCGACGGACGTATAATCGACGGATTATATTCGATCGAAATAGGATTATGTCCGAGGGAATAATACGTCGGATATAAGTCCCTCGAAAATACCATAATTTTGACGGAATTCCGTCGACCTTAGAACTCTCTAGTTGGCGCCAAATTTTGCGCCACCGCGAAAAGTAATTTCGACGAATAAACGTTATTTTTGAGGGATATTTCGTCGAATTTAGGTTATCTTCGAGGGACTTATTACCGACAGACATTCCGTCAGAAATAACAATATAAACTTTTCACCTTCTACCTTTTCATTTCACACGCTCGATTTATCTGATCTTTCTCTCATTCTCTCTCACTCATTCTCTCTCACTCTCCTTATTCCCTAGCCTCTCTCATCCCCCGGCCCCGCCCCCACCCACACCCACACCCATCTAGTCACCGATCCCCCCCTCCCTCCCCCCCCGCCACTGCTCCCCACTCAGCTGCCCCCAGGTCTCCTACCACTCTACTTTGCAGTCCCCACTCTCCTCCCCGGCCTCCCCACACTACCCCCCAGACCCCACAGGCCCCTCTCCCTGGCCCCCCCCCACCCCAGCCCCCCAGCACCCTTCTCCTCTCATCTCCCCTGGGATGGTGCCCGGCCCAGCCACACTTGCCAATTTTTCTACCACTTCTTGGCCACAGTTCAAAGCCTACCGCCACCAATGACGGCACACACGCGTCCAGTAGCTCCTAGCTCCCCTTTCTCTTCCTCATTTCTCCTCCTTTAATTCAAGGTGAGAAATCCTAAATGCTCCTCCTTTAATTCATGTATTATTGAGAATAATTTTGGAGTTCTTATCAGATCGTAAATTGGGTTTTATATTTTAATTCTTTGAAATTGGGTTCATTTACATTATGAAATTTATTTTGTTAGAGTTGTTGATTTTCTAAAGTTGTTTCATGCTTTGTAAACCTGTTTTGCAAATTGGGATTATTGACTTCAATTCGCAAGTGAATGCATATTCTTTGAAATTGTGATTTATTTTGTGCAATTACTGGTGTTTGGGTCATAACAATTCTGAGTGTTTGGATCATAATATATATATATCGAGTGTATAATTAAGAATGTGATATTTGATATTTCCCACGGAATTCCCAACGAAATATCTGTTAGAAATCTGCAATTAAAAATTTTGTGGGCCCTACAAATATATTTATGCATTATTTAATTAATTTAATATGAAATTTAATAATTAATTAAATAAAAAATTAAATTATAAAAAATTTACAAGTGAAGTTTAAAAATAAGATAATATAATATACTATAATATAATTTTTAAAAATAAGAAAATATAATATTTATTAATTAAAAATTAAACAAATAAAAGAAAATATAATAATAAACTTAAATAAATTTTAAAAATTAGATAATATAATATAATACAAAATAAAATAAAATAAAATAAAATACTTAATTAAATTAAATTGAATAAAACAAAACAATTTGATTTAATTTAATAAATAAATTAAATTTAATAAAAAATATTTAAAAAATTTTAAAAATGTAATAAAATAAAATAAATTTAATTTAAGTACCATAATTTAAATTAAATTAAATTTAAAATAAAATAAAATACAATAATAAATACAATTAAATTTTATAAAATAAAATAAAATAATTTAATAGTAGTCTTCATATATATTCCAAATAACAATTCTCAGAAACTAAGTAGCACTTACTTAGTTTTTCATTGACAAAATAAACTAAGTAGCATTTGCTTAGTTTGCCACAATTTTCAATAAACTCAATAATTAAGTATTATATGTATATATATACATATATGTACTATAATATGAAACTTAGAAACCCGTTTGACAAGTAGGAGTGAATGTCGAACAGTAGTACGTCTCTATAGATTCCAAATAACAATTCTCATAAACTAAGTATCACTTACTTAGTTTATTATTATTGGCAAAATAAACTATATATATAAATGCAATAATACTCTCCCTACATATATATATATATATGTACTCTTTCTTGTATGCAAGTTTCGACATAGCAGTTGCAGCTAATAGTACTCCAACCGGTTCTTCGGCAACAATTAAAAAAAAGGGGTCGTAGTTCCTGATTATGTCCTATACTCGAATAATAAAGGTAATTGAATTACTGCAGACATTCCTCACTGTTCCATCATAACGTGCTTCTAAATATGCCCGAAGTATCATCATACATCACGTAAGTCTAAACTTATTTGCTCTGGTTAGTACAATTTACAAGTGTAGTCATCTCTATATATGTTAAAGACATTTTACTAATATCGCAGTTCATTCGAAGAGGAAGCGTATGCTTGTAATCCAACTTTTACTGCAGCAGAATTGGAAACATTCACTAATGCTAATTTCCAACAGTGGTTAAAGAAAATGGTTGAAGCGGAGAGTATTTGTAAGACCCCAAATTATTAATAAATGAAATTTATTTTCCTCTATTTATTATTTTGAAATAGTAAGGGTTGATTTGATTAATGTGGATAGTTATGGGTAAAATACGCAAATATTTCGAATAAGCAAGTGGTTATAAAATATTCATTATTGTCGGGGAATATTCGTTTGGTCGTGGAATATTAGATCTTTTGGGAATATTCGCATGACGGTTAGCGATCTTTTTGTGGGCCCCATAACGGAAAGCGATTGGATGAAGAAAATGATAAATATAAGTTGTTTATAAATAACTACAGAAGTTGTTACCGATTATCTTTGTTGGAATACCCTATGGTTAAAACACACTAATACGGCGTTGTTGAAGCAGAAGATACCAGTATTGCACCAATTATTGATTCTTACGTAAGAAGGCACTACTCAATAATTGTTACGAGTAATTCTTATTCAAGATTTTATTAATTTAATAATTCTTTGCGTTGATATTTTATATTCTTTGTTGTTTCAATAATTGTCATTACACAAAGATTTTTCATTATCGAAGCAATAATTCATATTATCCGAATAATATTATTAGATAACATTATTGGCAATGTCTAGAAAGTTCATACAGGAGAGGTTTGGTCACCTAATCATGCGCCAAGAAGGAGAAATTCTTATCGAAAGCCCCTCTTTCTGAGGGAACTACTGGTCACGATCTTTGTGATTCTGTAATATTATTTGTGAATAATTAATTATTAATTTATATGATGAGGAAAATATTGATTTTATGTGGATATAGATGGAGAAAATTTTTAATGTGACAATTGTTGAAAATTAATATTTTATCTTTTTCTGATAAAATAATTCATTTAAATATATTATTTTAATAATATATTAACGGTGATATTTTTACAACGAAAGTGGGATATATGAGTATACGAGGAGGAAGTGTATTTTTGTTGCAATAAATGTTTAAAACATGTTAAACATGTCGGTGGACCCCATTTATTGACTGAAATTTGATTATAGCTTGTAAAATCGTCCGTTTGTGGATTTCGGTCAATTTCTGTTTGGAATTTGGAAAAACTTTCTTCTGAAAAGTTGTAGAGAATTGGATTTCCTATAAAAACTCGCGTGATTCGAATTTTTCTGATAAAAGAGCTATTTATTATGAATTATTGAAGTTCAAGTTCAAATAATTGATTTTGGAAGTTTTAATTATTTATATCAACAAAAACGTTTTTATTGTTTTGGTTGGCCCCCATGTGTTGTAAACATGCTGATTTCAGGAGTCTTGGTTGGCGAGGAATATATATATAATATATTATTATTATATTAAATTTTCTACTTTGGTGTTCTAAGCAATTTCTATAAATAGGGTGCTTAGGTTAGAATTGAAAATTACACCGTAAATCAAGTTTTCTCTCTATATTATCGAGCGTATTCTTGTGAGTATTTTGAGTATACTTTGAGTATTGCTATACGGTGCAAGTTCAAGTCATAGCTTTATATCCTGTTTCAACTAAGATTGTCTTTCGAGGTAAAGGATGTTATTTTCTTCTCAAATGATATTATTTCTTCAATATCATTATCTTTGAAATATTATTTTTGGAACTTTTATCAAATTTGGAACTTTTTCATGCTTCGGGGTTACTATTCATGAGTTACTATTCACGAGTTACTATTCATGAGTTACTATTCACGAGTTACTATTCACGAAAGTACTATTCACGAAGCGTGAAGATGTTTTTTTGTGAAATTTCTATCTTTTGGTGTTTGAGTTACTATTCACGATACTAAGTACTTATTCGCGATATACGATACTTTATTCACTTAAATCGGCACTATTCACCGAAAAATGAAATTTCTTCTTTTCGTCCAAAATATCTATTCTGAATACTAGCTTTGATTGTATCCATGTTTTGATCATTCTTGAATTTTACACCACTATGATTATTTTTGAGGTATTTTTGGACATGGATAAAATAAAGTACGAATCCTTAATCCTTAATCCTTGTCATTTTGTTTCACTGGATTCGTTTCTTTAAAAATATTTTTCATCATCCTCAGTCTTAAATGATGATATTCTTTGAATATCTTTGGCTCAGTAGTGCAAAAGATGAATGATTTCTTGATGAATATCTTTGGCCCGTAGTGCAAAGATGAACAAGTGTTGAGATGAACATGACCGATCGATTAATATCTTTTGGCCGTAAGCTTAAAGATGAACAGTGTTTAGATGAACATGAATTAATCGATGAATATCTTTGGCTCAGTAGTAAAAGATGAATATTTGATTCGAGATATATATTGATTGATGTTCTGAGGATAAAATATCGACGATGAACTTTTAAATTCATATATAGAAGATAGTAGTTTGCATTCTCTACTTAACTCTTCTAATGAATTATTATTTCATTGCGAATATTGATTTAAAATTTGTTGTCTATTGTATTCTATTAGATTTTTCCTGTTGAAGACTAACGATAATTTGTTGTATATTATCTTAGTCATAATATTCTTTTTACCGGGCTAGTTGAGCTCACCCTTTTCCTTGTTGTTCCATTTTTCTTCTCGGGAGGCGAGAATGTAGCGAAAATTAGTCGGGGGTATGGAATGAAGGTTCTAGAGAGAGTTGTTTAGTAGTCCTCACCATTTTGTAAAATAATGTATCAATAATTATGATGGGGATTTATTTGCGTGTGGATATTGTCTAGATGGCAATATCTGTATTTAAACTCACAGTTTATATGTTGTATAATAAAGTTGTAGTTATTTCTGTTCCATGTATTTGACGACTCAGAATGGGTTGGATGGAATGGACCTATTTTGGGGGCGTCACAGTATTTCTGAGCATTTTATAGATGTCATCCAAGGACCTTACAAGTTGTTAGTTCTTTTCCTGGTTGCATCGTGAATGGGTATAGATTTAGAGTCGATGACTTGCATGAACTCACATCAGTCAATTCTGGGGTTGTGGTGTTAGGAAGCTGCTATCAAGATTCTGAGTCCAATTACTATGGTCATTTACAGGATGTAGTTGTGCTCAATTATCACGGCGGCAAAAAGGTAGTTACATTTAAGTGTAAATGGTTTGATCATTGAAAAGGGATTAAAGTTGATCGTAATAGAATCACAACCGTGGATATCAAGTCGGTGTTAAATTTCGATGGCGTGTACGCGTGTTAGCAAGTCAAGTGACTCAAGTGTATTACGCTCCTAATGTCGTAAATACTCGAAGCCCCTGGTACACAGTAGTCACTACTAAAATACGCTCATTTAATGTTGATAACATGTTTGGTATGGATGAGGCATTGCAAGAAGATGTGAGCAACCCATTGGCCGTAGTGTTCCATGCTGAAGATGTGGTGAGTACTGATGTCATTGACGTACTTAACGATGAGGATGTCGAGGCCACCATACACATGAATGATTATGTAGTCGTTGAGGATGATAACGATGACGAAACTGATCTCGAAACTGAGGATGAGGAAGATACCGAATCCGAGAATGATATACACGTTGATTCTGATGTGTTTGATGACGTGTGTAATTGAAAATGAGCTTTCATATTAGTCCTTACCACATATTGTTAAACCTTACATATTCGTAATCTACCAATTTTGTTATTGCAGTAGGATATTCATGGCTAGACATAGCGGTGGAGGTCGCCGAGGTGGTGGGCGATCCGTCATCGAGAGGCAGTAGCCATGATGGAGGTTCTTCTTCAGGCGCGAGTAAGTTATCTTAACTAGGATTTAAATATATCTCAAGCTGCATTAATTATAATGATTATTGAAGTACTATGTTAAATACAATTACTATAGATGCACCTCGTCGACGACACCGAGGGACGAACCTCGGTATCTTTGAAGCCCACCACCGAATGCCCCTTACAGATCTGGAGATGGATGTCGTTTCCCAGCAGTAAGTGTTAATATATTCCTACTATTTCTATCAGTTATTGCAAAACACAATTCACATAACACATATTGTTATACTTTTTCTATAGTATACTAGACCCGGTGGCTAAGCACACCCTACATGCGATTTGTTTGACGTATCTCCCGAGAGGGTGCATGCGGTTCAGTCAGTATGCGTGGTACGATGCCACTTTTATGCAGACCGTCTTGCGGGAGTTCCACGTAAATTAAGCATATTATCACCATATAGTTGTATTGGGATGACGAAATCAAATGTTCTTAATTTTAAATAATCTTTTGTTATATGTTTATTATCGATTTGACCCGAGCATCTCTAAGTCAACTGGCGATGCTGTGATTGAGCATCACGTCGCTGCGAATTACTCTGGATGGTCAGATGAGATGCAATGAAGGACCGGCGATTGTGGACCGACTGGGACCACCATCAGAGATCATCAGCCCCGCATAGTCTCCGATTTAGCCTGGGCGGCTATGTGTGCTCATTAGGAGGCTGATGACTTCAAGAAAAAAGTCTCGAGAAAGAATAAGAACCGTGGTCGACCCGGATAAGTACACACCTGCGGTTTACCGATGCTCGAGGAGGCGAAGATGGTAAGTGCGTTGTATTTAGTTATTTATGTGTCAAGTTCTCACACAAATACTTAAGACCTGTTTTATGAATGTTTGTATTAGGCATTGGGGAGGACCTTGGGCCAAGATCCTACCATGCTAGAGTTTTGGGATCGAGCCCACACGCCTAAGGACGAGTGTGTTTTGTCTCAAGCAGCTTTAGCTATACGGGTAAACTCATCTTACTATTTATCTTTTAATAATATTCAATCGTAAATAAAATGATATAATTAACATACGTATACGGAATACATTACAGGACTGATTTCAGAAGCTTCGGGACGAGCGTATAGCTGAGCTAGAGACTATTAGGAGGGATTCTGAGCCGTTAGATTCCGCCACCCCTCTTCCCGATATTGTATTAGATCAGGATGAGGAGCTAAGACTATGGGTCACGTCTCAGGATCCCCCTAGTAGCAGTACCGGCAGATATCGAGTGTTGGGTCTGCCGAAGATACCCACATATACACTTCCTGGAGGTAATATTTTTTTATGTTTCACGAAATTATCCGAATTTATCACATTATATAAATTATTATTAGTAATCGAATTTATATCTCTTTATAGGCTCCAGCCAGCGCCAGCGTTCGAAAGCACATGTCGGACCATCTCATACGGGCGCTGGCTTGGATGACTATATCTTTCTATGGTGATAGGGGTCAGATCGGATAGAGTTCCATAACCGATCCGGCTTTTTCTACGACAATGATTGCCTTCAGATTCTCGTCTTCACCAGATTGCTCAGGATATTATAGCAGGGGCCTCTGCAGAGAGTATGGGATTACCTCGGGAGCAGTTCGACGCTTGGAGCGCCGAGATGCTCCGGATGGTGATTACCCTCTTAGAGGAGGCTTTTAAATCGCCCCCACCTAGTCAGGTATTCTTATTGTTTATGTTTTTCAATTAAGGCTAGTTTGTTAATTCTCACACACACATATATATATATATATATATATATATATATACGGACTAATGATTTATATTTTTGATTCTATCAACAGGGTGGCGATGGCGAGCTGGCTGGTGATGATGAGCAAGAGCACGAGGCTGATTTCCATACACCAGAGTAGCGTCGTCGTTCATGTGACGCCCCCAAAATAGGTATACATCACCCATTCTGAGTTGTCAATACATGGTACGTAAACAACTACAACTTTATTATTACAACAAGAAAGCTGTGAGTTTAAATCGAGATATTGCCATCAGACAATATCCACACGTAAATAAATCCCCATCATAATTATTGATACATTATTTTACAAAATGGTGAGGACTACTAAATAACTCTCTCTAGAACCTTCATTCCATACCCCGACTAGTACTCGCTACATTCTCGCCTCCCGAGAAGAAAAAATGGAACAACAAGGAAAAGGGTGAGCTCAACTAGCCGGTAAAGAATATTATGACTAAGATAATATACAACAAATTATCGTTAGTCTCCAACAGGAAAAAATCTAATAGAATACAATAGACAACCGGGTTTTAAATCAACAATCGCGTGAAACAACAATTCATTAGAAGAGTTAAGTAGAGAATGCAAACTACTATCTTCTATGTATGAATTTAAAAGTTCATCGTCGATATTTTATCTCCTGTAACATCAATCAATATATATCCGAATCAAATAGTCATCTCTGCACTACTGTGCCAAAGATATTCATCGATTAGTCATGTTCATCTAAACACTGTTCATCTTTGCACTACTGGCCAAAGATATTAATCGATCGGTCGTGTTTCATCTCAACACTGCTCATCTTTGCACTACGGGCCAAAGATATTCATCAAGAAATCATTCATCTTTTGCACTACAAAGCCAAAGATATTTCAAGAATATCATCATTTTAGATTGAGGATGATGAAAAATATTTCAAAGAAAACGAATCCAGTGAAACAAAAGAACAAATATTAAGGATTCGTATTTTAAACAATCCAAGTTTCAAAAATACTTATTAAGTAATCGAGTGGAGTAAAATTCAAGAATGATCAAAACATGGATACAATCAAAACTAGTATCCAGAATAGATATTTTGGACAAAAAGAAGAAATTTCATTTTTCGGTGAATAGTGCCGTATTCGTGAATAGTGCCGTATACGTGAATAGTGCGGTATACGTGAATAGTAACTCCGACACCAAAAGATAGAAATTTCACAAAAACATCTTCACGCTTCGTGAATAGTACTCGTGAATAGTAATTCGTGAATAGTAACTCATGAATAGTAACTCGTGAATAGTAACTCATGAATAGTAACTCGTGAATAGTAACTCGTGAACCCCGACATGAAAAAGTTCCAAATTTGATAAAAAGTTCCAACCAATATTTCAGCATAATGATATTGAAGAAATAATATCATTTGAGAAGAAAATAACATCCCTTACCTCGAAAGACAGTACTTCTAGTTGAAACACCGGATATAGGCTATGACTTGAACTTGTACCGTATAGCAATACTCAAAGTATACTCACAAGAATACGCTCAAAATATCGAGAGAGAAATAAAGAGAAAACTTCAATTTCTGGTGTGATTTTTAATTCTAACCTAAATTTCCCCTATTTATAGGAAAATGCTTAGAAACACCAAAGTAGAAAATTGAATATAATAATATTATTATAAACAAAATTCCTTAGCCCACCTTTGAAATCTGATTTCAGCCATAGCACATGTTAAATGAGATTCACAAACTCACCACAAACGTTTTTCTCAAAATAATTAATTAAAACTCCCAAAAATCAATTATTTTGAACTCAAAACTTCAATAATTCATAATAAATAGCCCTTTTATCAGAAAATTCGAATCTCGCGAGTTTTTATAGGAAATTCAATTCTCTACAATTTTACAGAAGAAAGTTTTTCCAAATTCCAAACAGAAATTGACCGAAATCCATAAGCGATTCGATTTTACGCCTATAATCAATTTTCGGTAAGAAATGGGTCCACCAACACACAAAACATGTGTTAAACATTTAATCCAACAAAATACTCTTCCTCCTCATTTATTCATATATCCCATATTCATTATAAAAATATCAAGATTAATATATTATTAAAATAATATATTTAAATGAATTATTTTATCGGAAAAAGATAAAATATTAATTTTCAACAATTGTCACATTAAAATTTTCTCCATCTATATCCTCATAAAATAAATATTTTTCTCATCATATAAATTAATAATTAATTATTCACAAATAATATTACGTAATCACATTATTGACAACTGTGCAGCGGTTCAGGAAAGAGGGCTTTCAATAAGAATTTCTCCTTAGTGGTAGCAATTAATTAGGTGACCAAACCTCTCCTTAGGCAAAGACTTTCTAGACATTGCCAATAATGTTATCTAATAATATTATTCGAGATAATATGAATTATTGCATCGATAATGAAAAATATGTGTAATGACAATTATGAAACAACGGTAATATAAAATATCAACGCAAAGAATTATTAAATCAATAAAATAATTGAAAGAATTAATTCGTATAACCATTATTAAGTAGTGCCTTCTTACGTAAGAATCAATAATTGGTGCAATACAGTAAGCTTTCTGTGTTTTAACCAATCGAATATTTTAACAAGATAATCTGTAATAACTACGCCGTTATTTTTAAACCACTTATATTTGTCGTTTTCTTCATCCAATCGCTTTCCGCTATGGGGCCCACACAAGATCTAAGGCCGTCGCATTTAATATTCCCACAAAGACGTAATATTCCATGACCAAATGAATATTCCCCGACAACAATGAATATTTTATCACCACTTGCTTATTTAAAATATTTGCTCATTTTACCCATAACTAACCACATTAATCAAATCCACCCTTACTATTTCAAAATAATAAATAAAGAAAATTCATTTTTATTTAAAAAATTTCGGGGTCTTACAGTTCACCTTCGTCCGATGATGATACTTTTACTAGTTTATAGTTCACTTGTATATATTCATGATATTGTAGAACTTTTGTATATATTGTATTGTCTAATTAAAATACATAACTATTGTAAATTATATTATTTAACATTTATGGAACATTAGCTTATATTTGTAATTGGTTAGCTTATAATACGTTTTAGTGGATATTTGAATTTGAATGTGAATGTGAATGATAATGAGTTGAAGATTATGTTTTAGTGCTACGTTGCATATTTGAATGTGAGATCTGTGTTTATAATATCGCATGTATTGGGTTGTGACAGATTCTGAGTACATTAATGGGTTTAAACACCTGGAAACTGAACTTTTAAAAGTTGTATTAAAAAAAATAGTTAATTCCGACGGGATAAGGTAGTTGCGACGGAAATTCCCTCAGAGATAACAAAAAAAAAATTAATAATTACCAGAATATTCTAATTTCAGTCGTAAATACTCCATCTTCGACGGAATACATTCGTCGTAAACATCCTATGCCCGGCGAAAATTCCGTCGACATTAATAAGCAGTCATATTTTATAATTTTTGGGCTATTTTAATTTTCAATCGAAAATTAGATAATTCCGAGAGAATCAGTCCGTCAGACATAGGACTTATTTAATCCGATTTTGAAAGTTTCATTCTACATATATTACATAAGTAACTAAGTTATGTTCGACGAAACCCCGTCGGAGATAAGTTCATCGAAGATAAGTTATATCCGACAAAATTCTCGACGGATCTTATTTTCGACGCGATTATTTACGATCGAATTTCGGACGGACTTTTTCGTCGGAAATAGTCAATGTTCGACGGAAGAGGATTATATCCGGCGGAAAATTCCGTTGGAATTAGCTGGTTTTCTTGTAGTGATTGTTACAGTAATTATTGTTCAATATTTTATTTTATTGATTCAATAATTGCTGCGTTGATATTTTATATTATTGTTGTTTCAATAATTGTCACTGCTCAGTATTTCCCATTATCAGATCAATAATTCATATTATTTGAATAATATTATTACATAGAATTATTGGCAATGTCTAGAAAGTTCTGTCGAGGAGAGGTTTGGTCACCTAATTGCGCGCCAATAAGGAAAAATCCTTATCGGAAGCCCCCCTCTTTCTCGAGGAACTAGCCGTCATCATAATTGTGATTCTCGTAATATTATTTATGAATAATTAATTATTGATTTATATGATAAGGAAATATTTATTTGATGTGGATATAAATGATGGATTTATTTATGTGGTTATAAATGAAGGAATTAATATTGAGGTGTTTTATCAGTATTTTGTCGGATTGGAGGTATTAAAATCTTAAATCGGTGTTCTTAAAGTTTTATTGCGTGAGTTGTAATTTTAATCCGACCGTTGGATCATTGTGATTTTTGGATATGTTATACATATATGAGTTGAGTATATGTCCACAAATTTTGAACTGTTGAAAATTAACGCATGATTTGTTATAAATTTTAAAAGGTGTTGAAACGGTGTTGAAAATCGTCCGTTTGTGGATTTCGGATATTTTCTGTTCGGAATTTGGAAAAACTCAAAGCTACAAAGTTGTAGAGAATTCGATTTCGCGTGGAATGGACATAAAATTTGTATTTTTCTGATAAACGAACTATTTTCTATGAATTACTGAAGTTTCAAAAAATAAAATAATTTTTATTAAATTATGAGTGGGACCCACTTTTTGGTTGGTGCTGAATGCGCATGGGCTATTGAAATTTTCAGAATTGAGGAGCTGAAGTTGTCAACAAAGCATGCGTAGAAGTTTGGTGTAAATAATATTATTATTTTATTATTTAGTCTCCTTTGGCATTCTAACATTTTTCATAAATAAAGACGCGCCAGGTTAGAATTGAAAATCATACTAGAAACAAGTTTTCTTCTCTCTAGATTATCGGCGTATTTTTGTGAGTATTTTGATACTTGGAGAGTTCTTTATTCGATGCAAGTTTCACAAAGATTATATCCTAAATTCAATGTAAATACGGTTATTTTGAGGTAAGGGATGTTATTTTCTTCTTAAATGATATTATTTTCTTCAATATCATTATGCCAAAATATTGGTGAACTTTTTAATCAAATTTGAAACTTTTTGTGTCGGGGTTACTATTCACGTATACGATTATACTATTCAGCAGATATCTCGGACTATTCATTCTTAGAAAAATGAAATTTTCTTCTTTTTGTCCAAGATGTCTATTAAGGTTACTATCTTTGATCAGATCCATGTTTTGATCGTTATTTTTGAATTTCGCTTCACAATTGGTTATTATGAAGTATTATTGATCTTGGATAAACCGTTATACTGAATCCCTAATATTTGTCCTTACGCCCTCTTTGGATTCGCTTTTTTTTAACATATTTTCATCATCATCGATCTTAAATGATGATGTTCTTGAATATCTTTGGCTTATAATACAAAGATGAATGATTTCTTGATGAATATCTTTTAGCCGTAGTCTGAAGATGAGCAGTGTTAAGATGAACATAACCGATTGGTGATATAAATGAATATCTTTTGGCCCGTATGCAGTGCAAGATGAATATTTGATTAAAGATGTATATTGATTGATGTTACGAGGATAGAATATTGATGATGGACTTTTAAATCTTAGAAGATAGTAGAATTCATTCTCTCATATGACTCTTCTAATGGATTGTTGTTTCCATTGATTTGTTGATCTAAAACTTGTTGTCTCATTATATATTCTATTAGATTTTTTCCTGTTGAAGACTAATGATAGTTTGTTATATATTATCTTAGTCATAATATTTTTTACTGGGCTAGTTGAGCTCACTCTTTTCTTTTTTGTTCCATTTTTCTTCTCAGGAGGTGAGAACATAGCAGGATCGAGTCGGTGTATGGAGTGATGGTTCTAGAAAGATGTTTTAGCAGTCCTCATTATTTCTGTAAAATAGTGTATAAATAATTTTAATGAAGACTTATTTGAGTATTGATATTGTCTAGAAGACAATATTTGTATTTAAACTCACAGTATGTGTTGTCGTATTTTGCACGACAATTGTATTATTGAAGTTGTAGTTTATTTTTTGTACCATGTATTTAGCGACTCAGAATGAATATTGTATACCTATTTTGAGGACGTCACAAAATGTACATAGTTTGATAGTGACCAAAAAAAATATAGTCGATTTTAAGAATGCAAATGGTTGTTTTTCTAAAAAAATTGGCATTAGTTTACGTGTATTAACTAAGAAAAAGATTAATACTTATATAGGTTCATCACGATGGCAGACAAAATAGAAAATTTGATTTATTTTTTCTTTTTAAAAAGGTTATATATATTTTAATATATTTTTATCGAATTTTCTTTTTTTGAAGTAAAATATGATAATTTTATAGTAGTACGTTTTAGGGATACAATTATGAATTTATCTTTATTTTGATAAGAACTATGTACTCTTGATCCAACTTATATAATCATTGTACTTACTAATATTTGGAAGTTGTATTTTCTTCTAGTAGCTATGTGTAATAGGGTCAACTGTCAAGCATGATATACATTTTCAAAGTTTTGAATCGAATTATAATTCCGACTTATAAATAAAAATATAAAAATTAAAAAATATTTTATTTTAATTTATTTTATTTTACTGCATATAATTATATATTGATCGCAATCCAATTTGTCAAATATTTATCGACAATTATATCATTTTTCAAAAAAAAAAATTGATAAACAACTGAATTGGGTCCTATTAAATGGTGAATTATTTACTATCTTGTACGTGGGTGTGCAACTATTACTTCAGGTGTGTATATATTAGCAACTATTTTAAATATTATAAAATTTCAAAGTAGAGATCTAATTTTACTTGAGTACGGGCCTAAGTGTTCAGCTAAATGGAGGTGATAGAGAATCGCCTAACGCTTAGGTGGATATTAATCGAACCTAGACAAAGTAGATTAAAAGTAGATTTAGTTGTTAAAAAAGCCTAAATATGGATTAATACCCTAAATTTTTAATTTTTTTTCACTTTGGGGATTGTCTTATCAATTTTTTCAATAAGAAGATTAAACTTTTATTTTTTTTTCGATTACGTCTAATTGATATTGTCACGTCAAAAAATCGATGACATGACAGCAACACATGACTAAAAAATACTTGTGTGTAATATTGAGTCTCGTTTTAATAATTATTCAAATAATTTTTTTGTAAAAAAAGGGTAAATATAAGACCATTATTAATTTTTTAAAGTAAATTTAATATATTACAAACTCAACTTTAAAAAAATCATTAATAATCAATATAATGATAAAAAAAAAACACCAAAATCATGACATGAATTCGCTTTTAAATGAAACAAGTTTCCCTCCCGACACCTTCTCCCAGTTTCCCTCGACACCTAAGAGTGAAATGTAATAATATAATTTCTGTAACACTATCGAAAGATAGAAGAAAAATTTGTCTGTATATAAAGAAATAAGTTATTACTTAGTACATTTAAGTCATGACCTTTTATGCAAAAAGATACTATTGGGCCAGTGATTAAGGTCTTATTTGGATGGATGGAATTACCTGAAATTTATTCCGGACTCAAAATTTGACCATAGTTATTTCAATTTCCGTTTTTCGAGTATTAAGATTTCACTATAACATATTACAAACATAATTTTATCTAGGGATTGTTTCCGATACAAAGTTTTAACAACTAAGAAACAGAATCGACATGACTTTTATCACAAAAAGTATGCATATTAAAATTAGAAAAGTATTTGTACTTGAAAAGAATTTTTCAAAACAAAATGAATCTTAAAGGTAAAAAAAGAGATTAAAGTTGATCTTTGCATATTCGGAACAAATGTTCTTGCACTGTTCATAAGCTTCTTCCAAAAATGCAGGATGAAATTGGATCCTGCCTCATGAGTAAAAAAAAAATTATAATACTAATTTTTTGTAAGATTGATCTTAGTGTCATCAAGTGTCTATAATTAGTGTATTATTAACAAAATTATTAAAATAAAATAATTAGTGTATTGGACGAAATTAAAGAAAATGTGTAATAGAGGAGATCTGAATTCTCCAAAAAACATGTCACATTAAGTTTTAATTTATTATAATATTAATTATCATTTCCCCCTTATCTTGAGGGGATAGTGAAGATTGACATATGGATTTTATAGAGGGAAATTTGGAAATTTAAACCTAGTTATAACACCAGTTTAGTTTTGTAAAAGTTCAAAGGAAAACAATTTAAATTGGGAGTGAGGAACTATTGTGCTCAAATAATAAAGAAACAAAGACTATGTATGGGTTATTACGGGAAGTGGTTAGCATGAAGTTTATTTTTTAAGTAAGTTGGTCAATTGGTCAATAGAGCACTGACACACAGACGGGACTCTGTGTGTCAGTATTCTATTAGCCAATTAACCAATTTACCAAAAAATAAATTTCATGCTAACCGAATCCGTTATTACTTACTATATAGTTTCATGAATTGAATAAGGTCAACTACTCTGAAATTGAAATACTAATTTGATAAGTTCAGAGTTCCTTTATGGAGGATTCCTTCCGTCACATTTATTGTCTAATTTCCCCCAATACATATTTATTATGATACTTTTAACGACACAATTGTTTACGACAATTTTTCTCTCTCTAATTGTCTGCGATGAATTTTGTTTTGTCGCTAAATGTCATATTCGTAGGTGTAATGGAGAGAATTCTAATCCAAGCAGGATAATACCAAGTCTATCTTTCTTACAAAGTTCTCTTGTTCGAATAAAATGTAAACAAGCCGTCTTAGCTCAGCCGGTAGAGCGCGTGGCTTTTAACCACGTGGTCGTGGGTTCGATTCCCACAGACGGCGTTCTTTTTGCTACAAATACTGCCTCCATTCCATTTCAAAATTAAAGATGTATCTTGACATTTTAAAACTAAAGGCATTCAGCGTTTTTTTGGCAAAGATATAATTTAACATTTTAAAATTAAATTACGAAATTCAAAATTAATATAAAGTTATTTAATTTTAATACGACAAATATAATAATTATAAACTAACTATAAAATATTAACAATTATCATATTTGTTGTTAAAATTATATCAATTTTGAGTTTTAAAATTTTATAAATCGACTCTAAAAAGTCAAAAATATACCTCTAATTTTGGAACGGAAGAAGTGTTTTTCCAACTTTAACGAACAAGGAATCTAAAAATTTCCATTAATTTGCAAATGAATTAAAACACCTTGTATTAAAAAAAAAAATTAAAAAAAAAACTCCTTATAATGAAGATGAAGAAAGCTATTATTGTATAACAATTATAAAAAAGAAAATGTACATGCCCAAGCT
This sequence comes from Panax quinquefolius, assembly GCA_020205615.1. Lineage (NCBI taxonomy): Eukaryota > Viridiplantae > Streptophyta > Magnoliopsida > Apiales > Araliaceae > Panax > Panax quinquefolius. Next base: position 148,005,505 of record CM035152.1, read on the forward strand.
CTTTTTGGATATGAAAGCACAGACTTGTGTAATTCTACCACACCACAAATACCAAAATATCCATCATCCTTTCAGGTCCTTAGCAAGTTAAGAGGGGGCTCAGCTAAGAAATTGACAATCCTGTTCAAGAGATTCAAGCCAAATACAGTTTCTTCACAGTTGACTTTTACAGTTGCATTCAGTGGTTCAGAGCAATTACCTTCAAGGGTAACAGTAATTAAACAGGGCATTGAATTGCTCAGAATCTCACAGCTGAACCGTAAGCACAAACCTGATGCATCATCAAGATTAGTGCTAACAGGCATGTCCACAGAAACGAGAAAAAGATTTGCATTACTGAGCATCTTCAATCCTAGGCTTTCACAGATGACAAGAAACTTGTCACTGATCAGTGTAACATCGCCATTTTTCAGCTCCCTAATGTGATCAGTGAAGGTACACCTGTTGCAAACCATTAGATAATATTTATCTCCATGAATGAATACATTTATTAATTTATCTAGTTATAGAACTGAGATCTGAGTGAAAACCTTGTTTCAACTCATCTGAAAGTCAGATTTTTTTTAAAAAAGAATGCTTTGGTGGGCACATGAGATATGCAGTCTGTCAACCTCAAAGTAATCAAATTATCTTAGATGAACATTGGTGTTTCTCTTGACTCGTTGGAAAGAGACAAGCAAATAATAGACATTCCTAACCTCTCCATCAGCAAAAGGCATACTATACCATCTGTCAAAACATGGGACTACAGCATCATGTCACAATAAAATAGACTAAGATTTTAAGTTAGATTATTAAAAATGTAGCTTCAAAATTTTATGTTTATATTTTGTTGTATTCATCTTTAATATGAACTAGACAATCCAGTAATGTAATCAGTGTAATAGGTTTCAGTTTCTAGGAAATATGTATAAAAACTGGTCTGATCTCTAAGGCTAAGTTTGTTTGCAATAATGACAGACTGTAATAAGACTATATGTACTAGTTTAACACCTTCGGGTACTATTTTATCCTTTACTTGGTTCTATAATTAATACCACAACTATGTTTTTTTTTCATTTTTAAGGCTATCTGATGATGGACTAATAATCCCAAGGGGGGAGCTGGTATTATATAGTACACCTATTGTGTATCATATGACCTTAAAAATGATAACTTCTCGTTCATGAATTAAATAAAGGACTAATTATCCCATCTATCAGTATTGCAGATAAAAATAGCGTAACATACGTATTCAAGTGGCACTGTAATGCACGTGTGTGTGTGTGTGTGTGTGTGAGAGAGAGAGAGAGAGAGAGAACAAGCTAACAGAAAAATATGATTACTAGAATTGCAAGTATAAACATGTAACCGAACAACTGACCTCCTATTATATTCAAACATCCCAGGGAGTTGAGATTCCTTGCTGGTGAATACGTCACTATCCATCGGTAGAGGTTTCACAAAATATCCTATGTCAGGCCACAACTTAACAGGAAGTTTCACCCCGTTGCACCATAGAATCAGCTTGAGAGGCAAAAGATGATGATGGAAGTGAACCTGGATAATTTTCTTTGAATTCTGACCAGGTTCAAGGTTAGCAATTTCTTCCATAGGAACTACATTTTGCATATCATCGTCATCCAATGTCAAGGGACTGCAGATCAAGATGAACAGTTATAACATTTATTAGTCATCAAGTAGCCAAGATGTAAGTTACAAGGAATTGGAAATTTGGAATCACAATATTTCCCAACAATAACCCATTAGGTTTAAACTTTGTGAATGAGTAGAATCACAGAATAGCTGAAATATTGATCAGGATAATCTATTGGTTTCATACAAAAATAAGGTAAACATAGTCCTAAAAGGCTAAAAGTAACAGGTTGATAGTCCAAAACATATGTTTACCTATTAATCAGTGTTCTAAGAAACGGCCTAGGCGGTCCCGCATGGCGCCTGGCCTATGCCAAAAAATCCCTCCAAAAAATTAGGCAGGGCCTAGACGGGCAAGGCGAGGCCTAGGCGGAGAGGTTTTTTTTTTAATAACTATCCAAGATCTTGATATATTTATTTTTCTAATGATTTACCATATTCATGATACAGGTTGTAGCATATCAAATCAGAACAAGAAGTGAAAAAGATCAAGTCAAAATGGATAACTGTATTATAGATGTAATATTTTGAACTTGTACCAACTTCAAATTATATAAATGATGATACATTTGTAATATTTAGTTTAATTCAATATAATTCTTAAATTTATGTTTAATTTCTTAAGTTTTAATATTGAATTGAATTCTTGAAATTTTAAATTTTATTATTTAATAGCAATCTTGTTTATGAATAAAACTAATACGTTAAAGATATGTGTTTGAACTTTAAGCAAAGACCTTTATTATCTTTATTATAGATTGTTTTGCTTTATATTATTATTTTGTTTGGATAAATATAAGATAAAATATTAAAATTGACTTAAAATATAAAAATTCCGCCTAGGCCCAATAGGCGCTTAAGGCCCCCTGGCTGCCTGCCTCCCTTAGAACATTGTTGTTAATCACATTGTTGTTAATAGGCGCTTAGAATATTGTTGTTAATCACATGAAGAAATGAAATAAGGTACGAAATCAAACTCCTGTAACACCTTCCTTAGTAGTTGTACTTTGACTTAAATTTTCAATACACCAGGGTTCTCAGAGTGAGAAAAAAGGTGAAAAGGGGCAGTTACGACAAGTTCAAATTTATTGAAAGTCTTCGAAGTTGCCTCAAACATGAAAGATCATATCCGTGATAACTAATTCTTGTCCCCTAAAATGTACTGAAGTTAAATAAACTAAAGAAAAGTTTACCAACCAATAAGTTGTGGAACGATCAGATGAACTTTGACCTTGAACCATAATATTTGTTTTTATAATAAGAAGGCATGAGCAGACCATCAGTCACAAATTATACCATTTGTAGGTATGGAGTCGGACTGTTTAAGTACATAATACAAAATAACTTGCTAGCACTAGTTATTGATATATACCCCACCATCAATAAACAGTTATGTGCATTTTTTCAAGTCTCAGTAGGGAGCTAAGTATGTGTGTGTTACCTGCCGCCCGAAGAAACAAAATAGAGCAAGTATAAGTGCTAGATACATTTTGGGAGACAGCTACATATTAAAACATCATATAATGATGAAACATGTTACCAATTTAAAAAGGAAGCTGCATAAGGAATTAAACCTTCAGACTAGAAAAACAGAAATAAGAAAACAGACAATTCCCACAACTATAGCAAGAAATCACCTATCATTTGCTGTCAATGCTTGCTCTGAATTATTTTGACTTCCTTTCATCTCCTCGTCACACAGAAATAATCTTGATATAGGCTCGGTGGAACAGTTTGTGAAGTAAACTTCAATGCATACAAAATGAGATTTGTTTGAAATCTCAGATGAAAATATATAATCAACTCTCAAGCCATTTCCATTTGCAGGATCTAGGAGTGTATGAGATTTCGGTTTAACTCTCTCAGAGATACCCCCAATAGAAATTCTGGCCGATGATCTCTGGAGACTACTTGGCCTAGATGCATTCTGGCTCGAACCAGGGTTTTCATCCAACCATGATTCAAGAGCTCTCTTCGACATTAATTCACCAAAATCATTAGAGCTGGATTGAGCATTATGCACCTCTAAATTTCCATTATGATTTCCATAGGCACTATTACCAACATCTGAAAAATTTATAAATGAACCAGTTTTGTTATCACCTTCACTTGCAGATCCACTCTCATAACTGCCACTTGAGGCAGTTTCAGAAACTTGAGAACCATAACTAGAGGAGTTTTCTTCATCCAAAGAACCTAATGCTCTTTCAGGGTCATCTACTTCATATGAGTCGCTATGAGTGACTCCCCCAGTAATATTTGAACAAAAACTATTTTCATCACCAGTCAAACTACAGGGCTCAGGTAGAGGATCATACCCTGGAGCTGCATGGAGAACTATCTGTGAAAGAGATCCAGGTAGATAAAACCGATAATTAGTGGGTTCAGTTGACATCAGTTTTTGTTGTTCACCAAATATTCTTTCTGCAAGTAGACAAGACAGGTTCTTATTTTGTGATTGACATTTTGATTCTTCCTCCAGTTCATGAGAGCCTATGTAGCACGAAAGAAGTTTATTTAGAACGCGAGCCCGGTCACGGATATCATAGTTCAAATCACATTGGGCAAGTTCAAGCACATAGCTTAAGATTTTTTTGAGAGTGCACAGATCATCCCCTTTTGCACATAACACGACCTGGAAAAGGACCAAAGAGTAAAGACAAGGTTCCCAAACCAATTAAATTCAAAGGAAGAGGAGATTCTCTTACACACCATTAACTTGAAAACAAGTTCAAGAAAAATCTGTCAGAAACTCTTAAAGTTGACGAGTAAAAAATAGGAAGGTTACAAAACAAGAAAGGAAAACGAGCACAACCGGCCAAGATACAAAGAAAGGTGAAGTTGTAGAATGAGAAAATATTATTTTAAACCAGGGTATAGTATCGGGAAAAAAAAGAACGAGAGTTTACAAAAAACACTCCAAGTCTTTACATGTTCTTCTGAGTCAATACTCAAACATAATGAAAAGTTTAGGAACAAATTTGTAATTCATTATGTGGGGAATTCAAGAGAAAGTTTTCTTATTAAATGAGGTGTCACCACTTTGTGTGAATTGTGAGGAAAAGATTGTTTTGCTTGTATGACTAGTCACCACTTCTATAAATCGTGAGGAAAAGCTTGTTTTACTTCTATGATTACTGATCAGTCACCATTTTGTGCAAATCATGGCAAAAACAAGAAATGTCTTCCACAAACTCTGTGGAACTAGATTTTTATACTAGTCATGGAGTTTTCCATTCCCAAAAATGTTAGTCCAAAACATTTGGGAAATTTTATTAAAGGAAAAACGCAACTAGTTTTTATTTGCTTTCTTAGGCTTACTAGACTAAAAGGACAATGGTTAATGAAGTATAATGGTTTCTTGGAATAAATACCTAAGTTATGCCCTTCACATTGAAATGCAGTAAGAAATTAAGTCTCGTTATTTGATTGATTCAAACAATATAACATTGTTTATTTTTCCTTGAGATGTCCAAACTATTAATCATTGTTTAGGGCATAGATGTTTATCTTACTTTTTTAGGGTGATATGTTTTAATCATTAACAGGATAGACAACACTACAAGAGACAATTGGTTGCATGTTAAGACTTAAAAGTAAGAAGTACATTAAAAAAATGTCTTATATACAAATGCCTGATAATAGGGTTTTCTTAGTTGCAGGCTTGCAGCAAGTAATTCTTTGGTTTGAGACTTCAATATAGCCATATCATATATGCATTAACAAAGGGATTCTGATATTACATTACATTGACATTATTTTAGGGATGTGTAGTCTTGTATCTTGTGATCAATTAGAAAGAGTGGAAAATTTTTAGATGATCAACAAGGAAACCATCTTTTTAATTACGAGGTATATTCTACATAACTCCTATACTGTGTTACTTGGACTCGGGTGCGGGTGTTCGGTGCGGGTATGAATGTAAGTGTTGGACACGTGAAGTCAAAAATAGAGGATACGCGGATATGGATCTAAATTTGGACACGGGTGCGGAGATACGGTATATTATAATTTTTTAATAATAATGTTTATACTGTCCAAATTCTTATATACATGCATTTATCATGAAACTTCAGGGGTTGAAGTGCAAAAATATAAAGAAACAGGGGCAGAATTGAAACTACTAAAACTTTAGGGGCTAAAATGAAAGAAAACAAAAGTAAAAGAACTGATATGAAATTTTCCAAGGGCTATTTTAAACTTTCAGAAAACCTGAGGGACTAAATTAAAATATTATAAAATTATGGGATACCTAACTGTAATTTTGCAAGGATATTTACCAAACTCGTTGGAATCTCGCGCAGACAATCTCGTTGGAGAAGAAGAAAAAGGCGACGATGGTAAATTTCTCACACCTTTTTCTTCGATCTCTCCTCTTTCTTCTTCCTCCTCCTTTTTCGTCTCTTCTTCTTCTCCAATGAACAGTCGTATCCGGATTCTGTGGCCGGATCCCGCACCCGTACCAATGTCGTGTTGTGTCGACACGGGTACTCCGCCAAAAATGGCGAGTCCGAGTAACACAGCTCCTATATGATTAAACTATGAATTTCATAGTCATGGTGAAGTGCTGATAGAAATTAGAATAATGACCAGTCAACATGGTCAAGTCAATCAAATAGTCATAAACATTTACATAATCTATGGATTTGAAATTCTGAATTACTGATCAAAAATTAATCTGATACAAATTCAAACAGCTAAAATAAAATGTTGTGCGCGATAAACGTATTTAATTAAAGGGTCTTCTTCTAGGGAAAGGCCACAGCACATTCCATTCACTTTGAGGGGTTAGCACTTAGCTGTAAAAAAATTACTAAGGGCCACTTATGACCAGTGAAAGCCAAATGGCTACATCAAATGAATAGATATGTGCTCTATAATTAAAGGTTACTTAGATAAAGTTTCTCATTTGATCAATTAGAATGAGATTCTACTTGAAATATTAATATCTGCTTATCATTATATGAATCACTTCTACTAGAAGCTGTTTTTTAAGTAAGGAGGTTCAGCACCAGTAGCAAAAATTGCACTCAGAAGTTAGTTCTATGTTAAACCTCAAATCTAACTTGTCAAAAGAAAGAAAGAAAATTAGTGTAATCAATTGAGAGTTGGAACTAGGAAACTCTGACTTCACTGTATAATACAGAGTAGACATTGACAAAAATTGGCGTTGATTTTGATACTTCTGCCGAATATAAATGACAAGAAATGAGAAAAGTAACTGAATTACCTTGACAGCAGCATTTAGAATCTGGAGCTTTGTTTCAAGTGCTTCTGTAGTGAAGCATCGAGCCAGATACTTAAGTACAGTCGGTAACATCTTTGGAAGAATGTGTCCGATGGAGTTGTACTCTCCCACCATACCGATAATCATGGCCCGGGCTGTGGGCACTTTAATTGAATCCAAAGATCGCACCAAATGAACAATTACCTTTAGTAGAAAAATGAAAATGAATCATCAAATGAAAAAAGGAAGTTATTTTGTTTCTTACTGCAGAACCATTAATTATACAGAGCACAGAAGTGTAAAATACGTTATCAAAAGGAGGCTAAAAGATCATTTATAGCACCTCATGACTCTAAATACAGCCTATTGAGCAATGAGCTTTCGTGACTAATGAACAAGCATCATAATATTACTTTTGCATTTGTTAATTTCTCTGGATCATATTTACACAGAATTTCTTATGTTTCAAATCTGCCGCTATCTTGGGAAAATATACTTTTCTAGACATGGTTTGTAGATTCAACCCATTTGTCTTGTTTCCTTAGTATATGGGTTATCAAGGCTTAGAGCAGGTATGAACTATGAAGAGAGGTGTTTAGGGCTCAGCTGACTCCACTGAATTTTTTCATTTTTAGTTTTCATATATATATATATATATATATATATATATATATATATATAATTTGTAAATTTTAGAGGAAATAAAATAAATGAACCCCCTGTAGAGGAGAAAGTACCTTAAAATTACCCACTACATCTAATGGATCAACAAAAGACAACTATATTTACAAGTGGTCGAAAAACTGATTACACTTTACACCTTGATACATTAACTACTGCGATTAAAGAGAAATTTTAGTCACACAAAAGCTAAAAAAAAAAAAAAAAAAAAAAAAAAAAAAAAATTGTGGTCTCATAATTGCTATCTGCTATGTGACAAGTCATAAGTGATATTAAGTATAATCTCTGCTTAAATAGTGTTTATATATTCAGATCAAATAAGCTGGGGACAAGGGAGGGGGAGGGGAGTGAACCTATATATTAGCTTAACAGGAAAAGAGGAATGTGTCAAGAATACCTTCTCATGACTGGGTGGATCTATTTTTATGATTGCTCTGATAGATATGATTGCCTGAACTAAAACAACTGATTCTCCATCTGAAGACCCGATCTCATTATTCAAAGATTCTGCAATGGCGTGATTTACGTTAAAAGATTTAAGAAGAAAGAAAGAGGATTTATTTATAAATAAGTTTTTTTTATATAAAATGAAAGTTCTTCTGCAGATCGTATAGATTCTATACAATAAAACAATTGTGACTTACTAGGTTTAGTCAAAGCCAATAGCGCTTCCAAGCAGGTGTTTGCTACTTTTGGAAGCTTTTGTGCACATAAGCCTATTGCAGCTACAGTATCCGCAGCAAATCTTCTATCTGAATCTCTAACATGATCCTATCAATAGACCAATAGTGAGCATTGATTTATGTAGATCAATCAAAAGGACCAAGGCAAAGCAAAAAGAAACAAAGAAATGATAATACATAATAACAAGTAATTGAATGGGTTAGGTAGATTACTTGCAACAGTCGCGATAGCCGAAAAGTAAAGTACGCCTAGTTATCATAATATGTGAAAACAAAAAGGGCTAACAAGAAAGAAATAATTATAAACAGAAACACATAGATCCCTCATAAGATAAAACATTGTGGCACTGAGCTGTAATCATCAAGTGTTAAGGATACTCTAAAATTGGTTATGATTAGTTTATCTTGAAGCCTCCGAAGGTTTTGAAAGAATCCAATTATGTAATTTACGGATAGGGGATTCAGTCCTATATTACAAGGATATTGCTAGAAGTGGCCAAACAAAAAGTAAAATGACTAGCCAACTTGTCATTCAAAACATATAACTAGCAACCTATCTCCTTCCAAGCGTAGTGAATTATGATATTTTCTCATCTGCATTATTTTCAACACCATGGAGTAGGTGTGTTCATCACAGGGATTCCTATACCAACTTTTACTCATTAGATTTGCTCCGAACTCAAACTAAGCCTGAGTTCCACTGTGTGGGACTGACAACTCACTACAGATGTCTTCCATTGGATCTACCTTGACACTTGATCCATTAAATGTTTTTTGCAAGTCAAGAAACACTCCTTATGCATGGATAATTTTTTTTTGTCTAACTAGAAATCACCAGTGAAAACAAAACAAAATTATTAATCTCTCTATTCTCACTTCAAATATGAATACTACGACTGTAATTTTATGTAGGTAATCTTGGTAGTAGAAGAGATTATGGGATTTTTGAATGCTTTTGACTTGAATGTGGAACATAATGATGAAAACAATAACAAAGAGAAACCGGGGGAGAGAGACTCTACGGTCTCAGTATCTCATAATATCCAACATAATACAATGAATAATCTACTCCTTATATAATGCAATATAAGAACCCTAATTCTGCCCTAAACCTACCCGTAGGGGTTGAGCATGGTGCGGTTCTGAACAAAAAACTGCACATGAAATGATGAAACCGCTTTGACGCGGTTGCTTAAATTAAAAACCGTAACATTGGATTGATGCGAAGCGGTTTCTAAGAAGGCTCTGCAGTTTCAAATGGTACAGTTTCGCTTCAAAAACCAATTAAACGAAATAATAATAAACATGTCATACTTTTTAAATTCCAAATAAATCTAAACATTGGTGGCTTACTAGTAAATATCACACAACTACAAAAAAGTTAAAACTTATAATTTCTCAAATTGAAAAGTTAAAATTTAGTACCATACAAATTATGAAGATGCATACATTACTACAATGTAACCATTGTTTTAAACTTAAAGTTTTAAACCATGCAAAATTACATATTCCAAAATTAAATTTACAACTATACATAAATAGAACTTCAAAAACTCTTAAACATACACAAAAACATGAGAAATATTAAAAAAAATTAAAACTCTAAATGGGTGCGATTTCTTAAGAGGTGTGCTTTCTATACCAAAACCACAACCATAAGGGGTGTGGTTTCGACTTAAAAATCCACAATATGCCACTGAAACCATTGATGCGGTTTCTTTGGTGCGCTTTTTACAATTTTGCATGCGACTTCGGTTGTAAAATCAGTTCTTTCAAGCTTCACCAATAACAAGAAACACTCTTGATCAAAAAGAAACCGTTGGGAATATCACAACTAATTGGAACTTGAGATATAAGCATGCATTTCTGACATTGGGAAGAAATAGAGTTTGGCATCCTTTAAGGCATAAACCAAACGTTGTAACTAGAACTTTTTTTATTCACTTATATTTTGATTGATTGCTTGTTGAAAATGTCAACTATGAGACAAGTCAATAATGATGGTCATGGTCCTTATGGATACTTGGTTAAGACAATAACCCAGAGCCGCCTGGGTCATAACCCTCTCACGAGTGGGCAGACCCAGCTTGGAGATGCTCATGCTCACCTCATTCAAGAATCAGGACGTCAAGTTTCGCTTGACAATCTCATGTTGAAAAAGACAAGCTTCAGAGGCTGAACCTGAGCCTTGATGTGTTAATGAGCACTTTGTATCACTTAAATTCTTATAAAGTAACAAGAACTATAAGTATATAATGTTAGGCGAGATGCCAAAGGACTACATAGTTGTTTTATTTTCTTTTGGCTAATATTCAGTTTATTTCACATGTCAAACTTTTTAATTTGATAAAGGTTGCAAGGGCTAGAAGATATTCCTTTTGGATATAAAGCTCTCTTTGTAGAATATAAGAAAAACATATGTTTTGATTAATAATAAAAATAGGCCGTGATTGAAGTCAACCAGTTTTAGACCCTATAGTTTTCTTTGACCAGAGTGAAAAAGACCTTTTACATTACAACTGCATTAGAATTCCCAAATCAAGACATACTCTAATTTAGAGGTTATTAATCAAACAGTTACCTCTGGATCTTGATAGAAAAAGAAATAAACACAAAATTATACAGCCATGGCATACCTGGAACTCTTGAAAAATAACCGAGATAGATGAATCTGTAGCAATGGAAGATAGGATCTCAAGTTTCAGAGCTTTTATTTGACGAGTATCTGAAGAAATTATGAAGAAGTCCTCGGTATAGGGAGCAAAGAGAGAAGGCATCGCCTTAGCAAACACTTGAATATTGCAGAGCATCTACATAAATAAGAATACAACAATATAAACCAAAATTAAGGCCATGACAATAGGAGTAGGGAAGACATGTAATGCCAAAATGCACAAGTGAGCAAAAAACTCGCTTAATTTTACTAATCACTTGTATCTTTAGAAACTTGGAAGATCGTATATATTACCATCAATGCTGCTTGGTAAGCGTTAAAAGTAATATTCTAGACTAGCAACTAATGAAGTCGTAAATACCAATTCTAGTGGTATCATCACCCATTCTGTTGCACAAATGTAGAAAGTAGGTCAACACACCCTTGTAAGTAGGTTAATACTATAAAACAACATATATTGCATACTTATCATATGCATTATTAATATGTCTGGTAACTGACAACATCATAATAGTATCACAGTAATTCAAAATGTCAATTCTGAAACTTTTGTATTACTGTTTGACAACGTTGTAGCTGATAGGGTCATACGATTCAACACATAGCACATATAGAAGTGAGAAATGCAAAGAAAAAGTAATGGCACAAGAAGATCTTCACTCAAAAAAAAAAGAGAAAGACAAAAAGCATGTAAACTATAGAGAAACCAAAATTAGGGCTGGAAAAGTAACAACTTTAGAGTTATTGCTTTAGTTACCGTTTATGATTATCGGTAGTTTGGTTTTAATATCCAACCAACAAAAAGATTTGGCTTCAACTTAAATCATTACCAAGTTCATGTGAAATCGATTCAATCAAACTGAATAAGTTCATGAACAAGGAAAACCCAATACATACACAGGACACTACCCTAGCTTTGTCACTGCTTGTGCTTGGTTATATAAGCATAACTAGACAGTAAGAGCTAATCAAGAAGAAAACATGAAAGTTGTATTTATTCATATAGTCTATCTAATAACAAGCCAATCAAAGAAATATTTTATGTTTGTAAAAAATTGAATACTAAATAACATCTTCATATGCATTCGTGCATATATCAAACTGAAGCTGTTGAAAGTCCTTGTTACAAATTTATGTTACTACCTATTTTTACATTGTTTTAGCTTTCATCAACACCACCACTGCCACCAAAGATAGACACACATAAGCCAAGCTCTAGAGATCTCTCATTCTCTTATTTACTAACTAGAGATCTCTGCTCTCTTGAATATCATGGTCTCGTCTTTTATAATAGAAATAGAATACATACTTATAGGCTATAGCCAATTAGCCATAGGCAATAGGAAACACTTAATCCATAATAAGATAGGAAAACCTAATCATAGAATGAGAGGAAATATCCCCAAAATCCGAATCCACATAAGAAAAAGGAATGGGTTCAAGGCATACACAATACAAATTTGAAATTTCAACCGACAAAAATTACTAAAAAGATGTGTAATGTACCACATATGTTGAAGCGCGAGATGATCTCAGGATAAACAAGAGTGGTTTGACAATTCTTCTAATGTCCTTTCTTGGTGCCATAATCCAGTGCAGCCCAGCAGCAGCAAGTACCACTGCGCTATTTTGACTCCATAACAAAGGTGAAGTACACTGCAGCAGGATCTTTACATCATCATTTTTGGAAGATGTAAAATTTGTAGAATCCAACTGTAAGGAACTCTTATATGCATAACTTGAACGTGATAAATATTTCTCCGGTCCTTCAAGGTAACTCTTGGAGACCATGTCTACTAATTTAGACTGATGTATCCCGCTGCCAAGGTCATTTATTTCTTCTTTTACTGCAAAGTCCATATCTAAACCATCCTTTTCAGAACTATAGTACTCAGAATAAAGAGATAACATAATGGATTCTCTTACAAGCCCATGCCTCGCAATTACATAGCGCAAAAGAATCCCAATTAAGACAATCTGACCCCACTCTTCCACATCAGGGAGTATCTCACATAACCTTTTATAGTTTCTACCAATCAAAGGCAAATTGGTCGGACAAACAGAAGCAAATGCAGCAGCAGCAGCTCCAACTATGCCAGGAGAATTATCATTCAACAATATTCCAACAATCTGAATAAAATAACATTACATTGTATTAATGGGTATTATACATATATATATATATATATATATATATATATATATATATATTATAAATCATCTGAATTTTAAGCGATAAGATTCCAGATAAGCCTTCATTCAAACATTTATAGTTTTTAAAATGTCTTTCAAGATATTCTAATTTACCAAACAGGTTATGGCTAGGGCAGTTAAAGATTACATGTACAAACCTAATATTTTCAGATTGTGCCAAACTCTACACTGAAAATACATGATTGGAATAACCTGAAGTAGCCCAGATTGCCTCTATCTCAACAAGAAGCATAGACATGTATAAAATCCAAAACAAAAAATTGCAATGTGCATTCTAAACACTTTTAAGGACATGAGCCTTAAAGGATAAACCTTAAGAAGAAGAAACTGTTTGAAATGAGAGGGTATAACATGCATGTGTGCACATCATATTATGAGGATAATATTGTGTTAGGAGGGGTACTGCACTGCACCAAAAGCTATGCTTATGGAAAAAGAAATCAATGAAAGCAACTGAACTATAATTCTGTTGAAAGAGCTCCGGAAGGCAAACAATAATAAGCAAATGGTCAAAGTTATATACAGTTTCCATTGAATTCCATTTAAACAAATAAAAATGGATTTCCAATGATGATTATAGTATCAAATAGACACGTACATAAATTACTTTACCCTACCTCCTCAATTGCCACAGTGTTCTCCTCCAAGCACAAGTCGTGCAACTTGGGAAGAGCATTAGCAGCACACTTCCTAACATATACAGATGGATCTCTTGCACATTTTGCCACTGCAACCATAACTAGAGGTGCAACCACATGTAGACGTATTCCTGCCATGGTACGGAGTGCCCATGCTCGCACCAATGGATTTGGATCCCCCAAGTCCTTCTGGAAATAATTGATTGAGAGCAATGCTTCATTCGGACGCCTAAAATATACATACAACATTAACGTACTGGTATGGTAAATTTTTAAGGTATTTTATCATTTACTAATTGTTCGTCTCCAATATTCATGCACTCTAAACACACGCATTGAGCACATGGCAAACTCAAGTATGCATCCTATTTTATTGTTTTATTATTTTTAAGTTTGATCCAGCAATGTGATAGAAGTTCAGAATGTCAACCATTATCACCAATGAGAAACTGAAATTACTATATCATCAAATTCAGTCCATCTTCAGTCTAACCTAACAAGCAGTTATACGCTTTACACGCCTAGATACAATAGTTATTTATCCAATGCATTCTCTGGAAGCAATCCAGCTGATTTTACTGAAATTTAAGTGGATCAGATAATACTGTTAGACTTACTTTTCAGCATAATGCAGCAGATACAAGTAAACCAGTTTCTTCACTTCCAGAGACTGAGATGCCACATTTTTGACAACCTGTAGTTCCATAAAAAAATCCAACATATCCGTAATTGAGCTAAATTCTCTACATAATAACTAAAAATAAAATTAATTCATATATTTAAATAGCAGCGTAATAAAAATTCAATCTTTTTATTTATTCCAGGCCAAACTTTAATCAAATCAATTACAATCTCTGTTCAAATTAATCATTCAATTATCCGATTATGTTTAAAATTTCTATTATTTTGCTTTGAAAAAGAAGTATATTATATTTGACCTGAGGGAAGAAATTGGAGACATCAAAACCCTGGGCAATGAGGGCGAGCAATCGCTTGAGAGCTTCGCATTTCTCTGAGTCGAATCGGCTGTCGAGAAGAGGGGCAATGCTGACGTCTTCGGGATCATCGTAGAGGTGAGCGTCGGTGCCGAATCGAAATACCATCGTCGATGCTTTGCTCAGCGAGTCTGCCGTTGCACCGAATTGCGGGAACATTTTCCAGTTTCAGATTTCGAGATATATATATATATATATATATATATAGTGATGGGGAAGACTGTGTTGATGTGTTCTTGTTAGTGGAGAGCGAAGACGGATAAGCAGGAGGTGATCGGAGATGGCGAGTACCAATAAGGGACTGTTTGGAATGCCAGTGATAATGAGATAATAGGAAGGCTAACAGTGTTTTATATTATGGAATTAATTAAATTCTAATTAAAAATGAGGATGTTATTTGTAGAAATAAGGTAAAAATAATCACTGTTATCACAATAGATCCTCTATAAATTAATATAATTGAGACTGAAAAATTTTATTAATTTAAAAAATTATTATTTAATCAATAAATTAATAATTTATTAATTTAAAGAGTGTTTTTCTATTCAATTAATATAAATTTAATTACATTAAAATTATTGTATTTTATTGATATTTATATCATACTTTTTTTGATGTAATATATCATACTTATTAAATTAATATAATAATAGATACAATGATATTAATTATTTTTAATAATTAAATAATGTTCATTGTATCCACTTTTCAAATTACATTCACATTTTATTTTTAAAAAAATATATTCAATTAGATTTGAATTTTAAGACAAAATATTATTTTGATGGGACCATATATTAAGGATGAAAAAAATTAAGGATGAAATTAAAGACAAAATAAACGAGAATATAATCATATTTTACAAGATTACCTCGATATATTTGTAATTTAAAAGAATTATTAATTTATGATTTTGATGAGACCATATATATATTTATATAAGGGTATTTTTAAAATTATTATTTTATCAAAATTATTAATTTATTCCATTAGCCTAAGTTGAGAACTGAGAAAAATATTATTTTAGAGATATTATTAATTTATCAAGTATTAATTTATAGAGGATTCTATTGTATATATATGGAGATTGGAGAGCACATTGTTGGCGTATTTGATAATTTGATTTTAAAATTACTTATAATTATTTATTATGAAAAATAAGTAGAAATTCTAATTTAAAACTTTTAATTATTTATTAAATCTAATAATTAAGTTTGACAAAATATATTATTAATTTATCCTTATTTATTTTAATAATTTCATCTATTATTCATATTTTTCAAAACTTTCATTTTAGTAGTAATTTACAATGATTAGCAAATTTTCTTATACCAAACACTTTATACTTTTTACTAATTTAACATATTTTTATTTGCCAAATACAAACTTTTTTTAGAAACTAATTATAATTAAAAGTCACAGTCATAATTATTAATCACAAATTTTAAACAACCTCAAACATATATTTAGATATTAGATATTTGATATTTTCACCAGATAAAAACTCTCACAATTTCCTATGTTTAACTTTTTCTTTTATGCGCAAATTCTAAACATTGTTAAAAATAAAGCAGTGAAATGCGGAAAGTGAAAAATTTGAAAAATGAAAAGTTCCCTTCTTATTTACCTTTCCTCTCTTCCCCATGCCTATATATATATATATATATATATATATATATATGTATCAGATAGAAGAAGTGGAAGAATAGAAGTAGCAAGGCAGGCAGGTTGACATTAATATCTGAAATTGTAAAATGAGAAGACACACTCATGCGTGATTTTGAAATATATCAAATGAATTGTGGATGATCACTTAAATACAAGATATTATTAATATACATTTTGTTTGATATACATATTGTTTTATCTATTATTTTATAACAAACATGATAAAATGGTCGGAGTCAAAAAATGAACTCTTAATTATATAATTAAGGATGTAAATGAACCAAGATCGAAAGATGTATGACGCCTTCCCAAAATAGGTATACAACACCCATTTCGAAGTAAATCAAATACATAGATGTAAACAACTACAACTTTATTATTACAATTGTCGTGTAAAATACAACAACACATAAACTGTGAGTTTAAAAACAAATATTGTCTTATAGACAACATCAACACTCAAATAAATCCTCATTACAATTATTGATACACTATTTTATAAAATACTGAGGACTACTAAGACAACTTCTAGAACCATCATTCCATACCCCGACTAATACTCGCTACATTCTCGCCTCCTGAGAAGAAAAATGGAACAAAAAAGAAAAAGGGTGAGCTCAACTAGCCCAGTAAAGAATATTATGACTAAGATAATATAAAACAAATTATCATTAGTCCTCAACAGGGAAAAAAAATCTGATAGAATACAATAGACAACAAATTTTAAATCAATATTCGCAGCGGAAATAATAATTCATAGAAGAGTTACGTAGAGAATAAAATCTACTATTATCTATGAATTTAAAAGTCCATCATCAATATTTTATCCCTGTAACATCAATCAATATACATCTTGAATCAAATATTCATCTTTGCACTACGATCTCTGAAGCCAAAGATATCTATCGATTAGTCATGTTTCATCTCAACACTGCTCATTTTGCACTCTGGCCAAAGATATTCATCAAAAAATAATTCATCTTTGCACTACAGGCCAAAGATATTCAGTAATATAATCATTTAGGATTGAAGATGATAAAAAATATTTTAAAGAAAACAAATCCAGTGAAACAAAAGAATAAATATTAAGAATTCATACTTAAAACAATCACAGTTCAAAAATACTTCATAAATAACCAAAGTGGAGTAAAATTTAAGAATGATCAAAACATGGATACAATCAAAGCTAGTATCCATAATAGATATCTTGGACAAAAAACAAAAATTTAATTTTTCTGTGAATAGTGTCGTATTCGTGAATAGTGTCATATACGTGAATAGTACTGTATACGTGAATAGTAACCCCGACACTAAAAGACAAGAATTTCACAAGAAAAATCTTACCAATATTCCGCATAATGATATTAAAAGAAATAATATCATTTTAAAAAAATATCCTTACCTCGAAAAGACAAAAGACTTACGATTGTAGAATCTGGATATAGTCTTTGAAGGAACTTACGGCAGATATAAGAACACTCAAAGTATCAAGAATACGCTTCGATAATATAGAGAGAAGAGAGAAAACTTGTTTCTGGTGTGACTTTCAATTCTAACCTAAGTACCCTATTTATAGGAAAATGCTTAGAACACCAAAGCAGAAAATTTAATAAAATATAAATATATTTTTCTTAAATTCTTATGTCCACTTTTTTGGTCTAGACATCAGCCAAACAAATGCCAACATCACCAAAAAATGTTTTTCATATTAAAACCATTTAAAACTAAAAAAAATCAATTATTTCGGAACTTCAATAATTCACAATAAATAGCGCCCTTTTGTGACGCCCCCAAAATAGGTATACATCACCCATCTTGAGTCGCCAAATACATGGTACAAAATTCAAATACAACTTAATAATACAGATGTCGTGTAAAATACGACAAAACGTAAATTGAGAGCTTAATAATAATATTGTCATCTAGACAATATCCACACTCAAAAGAGTTCTCTTTACATTTATTTTCACACTATTTAATAGAATAGTGAGGACTACTAATACTATTATCTGGAGCGTCACTCCGTTCCCCGACTAGTCCCGACTACGTTCTCATTTCCTGAAAAGAACAGTGAAAGAAAGGGTGAGCTCAACTAGCCCAGTAAGAAATATTATGATTAAGATAATGCAGAATAAATTATCATTGGCCTTCAACAATGTTAAACTGATAAAATATAACAAACATTAAGTTTAACTGCAGCGGAACAAACAATCCATTAAAAGAGTCAAGTAGAGAATAAAATCTACTATCTTTTATGATTTAAAAGGTTTTTCATCACTTTTATCGCAGAGACTCAGCTTAATAAATAATCCACATCATCTCTGCACTACGGCCAAGGATATTCATTAGTATCACAACCACAAATTATCCATGCACTACGGGCCAAGGATATTTATGTATTCATCAATGGTCATGATCATGCCAACAACTCTCCATCAATGCACTACGGGCCAATGAAGACTTTTACCATATCATTTGTAACATTACGGACATGATTATACCGAATAATCCCTAGTCATAATCATACCAAGTCCATCTATGCACTACAGGCCACAGATTACTTTCAACATAATATAAACATGAGGATGATGACAATGATATAAGAATTCAATAAAAACAAGTTCAAGAATTAATTTATCCAGGAACTAATAACGTCCAAATTGTCAACATGATACTTCTTTATAGAGTAAAATTCAAGAATGCTCAGAAGAATATTTCCATGAAAAGATACTGGATGAAGCGCAAATATCAATGATATTCCACTAATTTCATGGAGTATAGAAGTCAAAGCTTTAACTAACTGAGTATAACAGAATATATGAAACTACAAATGGATTTTCGCCCGCCATGCGGTAATCCACGTAGACAGATCATTTCCATAATTTAATAAGAAATGAATACAAAGGATCATTCACCATGCATGTGGTAATCCACGTATGCATGAGTTATTCCAACGAGAATAATAAAGAATGGAATAATGTAAGAATTCACCATGCACGCGATGTAAGCTAGACAAACAAAAGTTATTCCAACAGAATAATAAATAATGGAATCAAAGTCATGCGAAAGCGCATGCAGCGGGATATTTTGACGTAATAATAAAGAAGCGGAACGGTAAGGCGAAATTGCGACCAAGCGAGGATATTCCAACAGAATAATAAAGAATGAAATAACAAAAAAATCACCGTAAATGCGATAATCGCATGCATAACGCTATTCAGCAGAATAATAATTAATGGAACCGGTCAAAGCGTAATACGACCGGCAGGATATTCAATGTAATAATAAAGAATGGAATAATGAAGAATTTTACCATGTATATGGTATCAGATATCTCTGAGTTATTCCAACATAATAATAAAAAATAGAATAATAATGAAGAATTTCACCATGTATATATCTTCAGCATAAACATATTATTCTAACATAATAATAAAGAATGGAATAATGTAAGAATTTCACCAAGTATAAGGTAGCCCGCGATATCTGAGTGCTATTCCAATGAGAATAATAAAGAATGGAATAACTGAAGTTCTCTTCATGAATACGAAAGAAATAATACCCCTTACGGGTACAACAAATAATATCCCTTACCGTAAAAGAAGAGTATTCCTACTGGTAGTGCGAGGATATACTTGAAGAAAACTTGCACTACGCTCAAAACTTTCTTAAACTCTAAAGAAATACGCTCAAGATTATAAAAGATGAATTCTCTCTCTAGAGTTTCAGTGAATTCGTAAGAAATAATGAAGGAATGAACTTCTATTTATAGAAGAATGGACTGAATAGTAACTAATCCATGAACGGTCCAGATTGATTTACTTTTAAACGGACGGTCCAGATTGGTTTACTATAAAATATTCTAATAAAACAAAATCTTTTAAATAAAATATAATATATTTGTTATAAAATTATAACATATATATTTATGGATGTCTAGATTTATATTTAATTGTAATGCTCTTTGGTATTTTAGAACTCCCAAGTTCATTAAGTAACTCCCATGTTCATTAAGTTTTAAACTCATGACTTTTGAGTTTTGAAACTTCCAAGTCCATGTATCTATAAATAAGAGCATGAGCATTGTAATAGATGATGATGGATATAGGATGGATATATGAAAATATTATGAGACATGCCTCTTTTCTCTAATCATCTTGTTCTTAATTTTTAGTAATCTTTTATAACACGTTATCAGCACGAATTGCTTCTCACATTCACCTTGAAGATAATCATATTTGATTTGAAAGAGAAGGTATGTTTATCAATTATATATATATGGATACGCAAATTTTTTTTTAGTATAACATACTGCATGTTATTCCATTCATAATCTATTATTAGAGTTTGTTGTTCTTGATTCTAGCATGCTAATGACTGTCATACTCCCATGTTTTAGTTCTTTTTAGTTCACGTACTAAAATAATCTTTTGATATATTTCTAATGATTTTTGATATATTTTCTTTAAGGCGATGCATGATAGCATATTTGATATATTTCTAATAACCTTTTGATAAATTTTTTGTATGAAGTTACAATGACAAATATGCTTAGTAGTATTGGTTTGTTATTTTGGTGGACAAATTTAGTTTCGTGTTTTACTATATTTCTATAAATTATTTAATTACAATTAAATCTGGACATATATAATTATTTAATTTGATGGGAAATATGTTTAGTTATTTAATATTTAAATCTTATAAATTTGAATTTGTTGCTCTTGATTTATATCGAGCAAGAATTATTTGTAATGGAATCTTGATATTGAGATTCATATAAAGGCAAAGAACCTTGGAGATACAATTATAGTTGACAATCATGCATCCCTGTAGGATCATGCAAAATTAATAATTTTTATTCGTTATCATCTCCATGAAAAAATTAAAAGTTGAGTACATTACAGTAAAAGACTCACTTGTCTTATGAAATGATTTAAAGGAAAGATTTTTAAAGCTCGTTATAATTGGTTGCACCTGAAGTTGCAAGATTTTAAAAGTGTTGAGTGAAAAACACTGATGAAGACATGTTAGAGAAAATATTTATTATATTTCATGCCTCGAATATGCTCCTGCAGTAGCAATATCGAGAGCGTAAGTTTACAAAATATTCCCTGAAGCGATAAAGGAAACTATGTTTCCAGAAGTGAAATTATGTCTTCTAGTAGCTGTACAAAATAATGAGTTTTTGCTGAAAAACCAATAATCTCGCTCGACCGATTCTATTACATTCCCTGAAGTGAATGGAACCTCATTTGATAATCATAGAGAAAATTATGATTGTGATTGTGGTAATAAACGTGAAAGGAACAATCAATATAGAAAAGGAATCTACCTATCGTATTCCCTAAACATTTGATATATAGATTTGTACCAAAACTTCATAAAAGAAAAGAAAATGGAATTGAAATAAACTTTATTGTTCATAATGATCCTGAAGATCCAATGAATTATTTTGACTTTTCAAATGGAGTGGATATAACTAATTTTGATATCTATAGTTTCCTTAATGGTTCTTTATATTCTTACGAGCAAGCGAAATTTGCTCGCTTTTAAGGATATACGTTATAATGGTTATCATATTGAAACTAATATTGAAGGCAGTGAAGAAATTCTTTATATTACTTCAATAGTATCGGGCCAGAAGCTCATATTAGAAAAACTGTATATTTTCTCTTCTGGGTTATATTATACTAACATGAGAATAGTTGAAACAAATGTTGTAATACACCAGAAGTGTATAATACACTAAAAGTGTTCGGATCTAAATATTTTTATGTTTTGGCATGATCATCTAGGATCAATAATGATGCATTAAATTATTAAAAACACCTATGAACATCCCTTAAAGAACCAAAAGATTTCTTTACTTGTTGATTATATCAAAGTAAATTAATTACCAAACCATCACATTAAATTATTGTTATTCAGTGTTCATATTTATTAGAAAGAATTCAAGATGATCTATTTGAACCAATACACTCACCATGTGTGGTTCATTTTAGTATTTTATGGTTTTAATTGATGCATGAACCAAATGATCACATGTATATTTACTTTTAACTAGAAATATTGTATTTCCTATGCTTCTTGCTCAAATAATTAGGTTGCAAATACAATTTCATGATTATATAATTAGGAAAATCTATTTATATAATGCTGGTAAAATTCACATCTCAAGTTTTTGATGAATATTGCATGTTAATTGGAAATTATGTTAAACATCATGTTGCACATACACATACTCAAAATGGTATAGTTGAATCAATTTTTAAGAGATTTTAAATTATTGCTCGACCTTTGATTTTGAAATTAAAATTACCAATATATGTTTGGGGTCATGTTATTCATAATCTCAATAAGTGATATTTTTAAGGTATATTTTGAGGATTGCTATTTCAATAAAACAGTCTTCCCACCATTAGGGGGAGAAAAGTCGTTGCCTGAAACACGACGGGAGATTAATTGGAATGTTTCGTTGCCTAAAGCACGACGTGAGATCGTTGCCTGAAGCACGATGGGAGATTAATTGGAATGTTTCAACGTTATTTAGTTCTAATTCTCATACAAATCAATATGAACTAGAAGTTTAAAGGATTATTCATTTGCAATGAATTGCAAATCAATTACCAGAATTATTCAACGATAATAAGAAAAGTGTGATATCTCACATTTTAGCTGCTAATACTCTAGAAGAGATTGAAGTCCACAGAGGACAATCGGATTAATGATGAGAAATTGAATCAAAATCACACTTGGAACATGGAAGAATGATCGGTGTTAAAGATAAAATTTTCCAAGAAGAAGAAAGTACAAGAAAAACAAGTTGCGACTTATAAAGAGGCTATGCCATGAAACAAAGCTACAAAAGTTATTCATCTATCCAAAACTTATGAACAAAAATCTTCTGTAAATAAAACTCTTGAATAGTTATCTCCTGAAGAGGATGAGTTATCCCCTGAAGAGGACCAGGTACCTGAAAATAACGAGATCTCGATACATTATGTAAATACAGAGGCGAATATATTGGATAGAAATAAAATTATTATTAAACAACATATTTTTATATAAAGTTGTTCTTGATATTACCAGAAGTAATGATCATGAATATGAACCACAAATTATTGATGAATGTAGAAATATTTGGCCAATGTGAAAAAAAAAAGGCGATTCAAGTAAAACAAAATTCACAAAGTAAACGTGAAATTTTTGGACCTGTAGACCAAACACCTGAAGGTGTAATGCCTGTTAGATACAAATGGGTATTTGTACGAAATAAGAAAAATGAAATTATATGGTACAAAGCGCGACTTGTAGCACAAGGTTTCTCGCAGAGACCTGGTATTAATTATGGAGAAACATATGCTCTCGTAATGGGATTTAATTATATTCAAATTTTTAATTAGCTTGGTAGCAAAAGAAAATTTGGATATGCGATTAATGAATGTTGTTATAACATATCTGTATGGATCATTAGATAATGATCATATATACATGAAAATCCCTTAAGGATATAAAATGCCTGAAGCATATAATTCTACATCTCGAAGTATGTATTTTAAGTTACAAAGATCTTTATAGGGGTTAAAGCAATCCATATGCATATTATGGAATAATCGCCTAAATAGATATCTTTTGAAAGAAGGATTTGAGAATAATCCAATCTGTGCATGCATTTTTATCAAAAGATCATAATATGGATTTGCTATTATTACTATTTTTATTGATGAAAGATCTTGCTCCGGAAGAGTTGACCAAAACAACAAATTTGAGATGAAAGATATTGGTAAGACAAATTTGTGTCTTATTTCTACAAATTGAACTATGCAATTCTTGTTCATCAATCAACATACCTGAAAAAAGTCTTGAAGTAACTTTACATGGATAATGTTAATCCTTTGAGTACTTCAATGATAGATTGGTCACTTGATATCAATTAAGATCCATTTTGATCACAAGAAAATAATGAAGAAATTCTTGGTCCTGAAGTACCATATCTTTGTACAATTGGTTTCTTGGTCTCAAGTACCTTATCTTTGTACAATTTGTGCTTTGATGTATATTACAAATTTTTATGACTTGATATAGCATTTGCAGTTAACTTACAAGCAATATGGATCAAAACCACAGTTAGTTGGATCTGCTAATGCAGAGATTATCACAATTTATGAAGTAAGTTGTGAATGTATTTGGTTGAGATCAGTAATTCAACATATTTGTGTGAACTGTGGATTATCATTAATCATAAATAGTCCAACGATATTATATGAAGATAATGTAAACAGTATCACTCAAATTAGAGGATGCTATATCATGGGTGATAGAACCAAGCATATTGCACCAAAATTATTTTGAGCCCCAGAAGAATGGCGATATTGATATCAAGCATATATGATCATGTGATAATTTGGTTGATAGATTCATTAAGTCATTACCAACTATGATTTTGAAGAAGATTGTGCACAATATTGGCATATTTTGACTTAATGATATTTTTACCATGAATAATGGAAATTCTATGTACTTATGAAGGGGAGTAAAAAGGATATGTGCTGATTGTACTCTTTTTCCTTCGCTAAGGGTTTTTTCCCCTTTGGGTTTTCCTTTGCAAGGTTTTAATGAGGCAATCTCAAGGCACTAGAAGTTATACAAGAATATTGTACTCTTTCCTTTGCCAAATTTTTTTCCCACTTGGTTTTTATTTGGTAAGGTTTTTAACGAGGCATATTCTTAGAAAATTACTATAAAAGGACTCCATCCATTACGTATGAAGACAATCTTTGCATGTATAGCTCAATTAAAGAGAGGATACATCAAAGGAGATAGAAGAAAACATATCTCACCAAAATTTTTTCACACATGACCTTGATAAGTGTGGTGACATTGAACAATCTAGTGATTTGTTCAAGAAGGCATTATCAACTACAATGTTTGAAGGATTGCGTCGCAATATTGGAATGCAAAAGCTGGAGGACTTAATGATACATTCATGAGGGGGAGCTTATACGCACTGCACTCTTTTTCCCTTAACCAATGTTTTTTTCCCATTGGGTTTTTACTGGTAAGGTTTTTAATGAGGCAGTTTTCTATGCGTATGGTTATACAATAGACATCCAAGGGGGAGTGTTATAAAATTATAACATATATATTTATGGATGTCTAGATTTATATTTAATTGTAATGCTCTTTGGTATTTTAGAACTCCCAAGTTCATTAAGTAACTCCCATGTTCATTAAGTTTTAAACTCATGACTTTTGAGTTTTGAAACTTCCAAGTCCATGTATCTATAAATAAGAGCATGAGCATTGTAATAGATGATGATGGATATAGGATGGATATATGAAAATATTATGAGACATGCCTCTTTTCTCTAATCATCTTGTTCTTAATTTTTAGTAATCTTTTATAACAATATTCTATTTATAATCTAATAAAATGAATAACTTTATAAAATTATTATATTTTTATAAAAAAATTTACTATCTAAAACACTATGCGTGCACTATGCAAAACACTATGCATAATAAAATATAATATATTCTAATTATTGTCTAATAAAATAAATAACTTTATAAAAGTATTATGTTTTATATAAAAAGTTTTACTATGCAAAATACTATGCATATTAGAATATAATATATTCTATTTATAGTCTAATAAAATGAATAACTTTATAAAAGTATTTTGTTTTATATAAAAAACTTTTTACATTTTATTACATTAATAATACTAATAAAACAAAACTCATATATAATATATAATATATATATATAACAATCGACAATAATTGAATCCAATAACGTGAGATCTTGTCACGTGACTAACGTAGCAATAATTGAACAAAATTTGGTGACTTCTCACGTAAGAATCGATAATCAATCACAGGTACTACTACTATGCAACCACGTGTATTCTTTATACTTTTACTCTTAGGGTAGTTCAGCGGTTTTAACGGTAACATCTTAAAGTCGTTATTTTCATAAAATATTTTTATTTTTTTCTAACTACGACAGTACTTCCGTTGTGGGGTCCACCAATGATTATGCCGTTGTATGAATATTCTCTGCTAAAACGAATATTCCCCGACCAATCGAATATAATACAACAACTTGCATATTTTGCAAAATTTATAAATACTACCCACAACTATAACATTATCTGAAATCCATACCATAATATTAAAAAATATATATTTCGAGAAAATTAAATATTTATTCGTAAAATTTGGGATTTTACAATCTCTCCTCTTTATGAAATTTTGCCCTCGAAATTTATGTACGTACCTGGTATACCGAACAAATGAGGACACTTCGTTAGATTCTAACTGTGAGACCCCAGATTTTATGAATAAATATTTATTTTTTTTCGAAATATTTTTTTAATATTATGGTGTGGATTTGATATAATATTATTGTTGTGGGTAGTATTTATAAATTTTGCAAAGTATGCAAGTTGTTATATAATATTCTTTTTGTCGGAGAATATTCGTACGACGGCATAATCATTGGTGGACCCCACAACGGAAGTACTGTCGTAGTTAGAAAACGATAAAAATATTTTATGAAAATAACGATGGTAGTGTTACCGTTAAAACTATTGAACTACCCTTTAGTAAAAGTACAAGAATACGCTGGTCGTGATAAGAAGACACACAGATTGATTATCGATGCTTACATGAGAAGTCACCGCTTATACTCAATTATTGCTACAAGTATCATATCTCTCATATTATCGATTCGATTATTGTCACAAGATTATCTCAGATATAGTATTTTATATATTATTAAATCAATAATTGAGACGACAAAGTTATTCATATTATTAAATTGCAATATTACAATGTGTCAGAAGTTCACAAGGAGAGGTTTGGTCATCTAATGCTTGCCGCTAATAAGGAAAAATCCTTATCGGAAAGCCCCCTCTTTCCTCGGAACGACCTGGTTGTTAAATATTGTGAGTTATAATATTAATTATGAAAAAGTTCGTGTTGATTAAAGATAAATTTGATAGTTCCATTGTGTTAGGATTATTGGTGTTAGTTGAAATCGACATCTATTCCGATGATAATTGATGTCTGGGGGTTATATTGATAAATCGGATAAATGAGCAATTAATTGCTACTAATTCACATACTCATATAACTATTTGTTCACATGTGTGTACTATTGAGTCACATTCACTTACTATTAGGAGAGTTGGTGCAAGATTGATGATACTTGCATGACTAAGTTAAAAATAGAGGTATAGATAGAGGTACTATACTATAATTGATTTTTTCACATATTTAGAACTATTGAGTCACATGATTTACTATTGATTCACATGATTTTACTATTAGGGAGGAATTAGTGCAAGTTTGATAATACTTGGATGGTGAATTAAAAATAAAAAAAAGTTGGAGGTATCAGATTGTAATATTTCGAGCCCCAAAACGTGCAATTATCGAAACTATATTTTTCTATAAATAAAAGCTCATTCTTCCTTCATTTCTCACCAATTCACTAAAGCTATAGAGCATTTATTATAGAGGGAAATTATAGAGAGAAAGAAGAAGAGAAGTCTGCTACCTCTCTACTCCAGTATCCAGCTGTATTCTAAGGTAAGGGATATTATTTGTTGTACCTGTAAGAGGTATTATTCCTTCATATTCATGAAGAGAATTATTTTCTTTCAATACTCGTAAGAGTTGTTATTCCATTCTTCATTATTATGTTGGAATAACTTTGTATATGCCAATCTTTATGCATACATGGTGATATTCTTACATTATTCCATTCCTTATTATTATGTTGGAATAACCTGTATATGCAAAGTACCGCATACATGGTGAAATTCTTCTATTATTCCGCTTTTTTATTATTACATTGGAATAACTCTATTTATCAAATACCGCATCGTGGTGAAAATTCTGTTGTTATTCCATTCTTTATTATTACGTCGGAATATCACATCTGTGTGTGTTTTACGCAGGACTGGTTCCATTATTTATTATTACGCATTTATTATTCTATCGGAATATCACATCTGCGTGCGTTCTGTGGGACTGGTTCCATTATTTATTATTCCGCATTTATTATTCTCGCCTAGGAATATATCATATGTATGCGTTCTGCGGGACTTGGTTCCATTATTTATTATTCATTGGGAATAACACATGCATGCGGTCTCTATCGCATGCATGGTGAATCATACGTTATTCCATTCTTTATTATTCTCGTTGGAATAACTTTGCCTACATGTGGATTACTACATGCGTGGTGAATGATCCTTTATATTCATTCCTTATTAAATTGTAGAAATGATCTGGTTACGTTGATTATGATGAGAGTCATAATAAAAGCTTTGAACTGATGAAAATCATGGGTATATGAAGTATTAGTAAGTGTTATGATGAGTTATGTTGGTTATTATGTGAAAACATGAAAGTTTCTTAGAAATCACAAAGGGTTGAAAATCAGATTTTGGTGAAAATGGAACATGAAATTCAATTGACCATATCTCCTATTATATTTTGAATTTTTTAGTGTGGTCAAGTTCTAGAGTTAGATTTATGAGTTTTGTAGCATCTCCAAATGGAATCACTAGAAAAGGTGTTGTAGATTTTCGTGTGGACTGATTTTAGCAAAGGAGTCAAAAGTTGGAAATTACCAAAATGCTACTGTCCAGATTTTAGAAGGGCTGTTTCGGCCACTTAATTTGTGAGAAAAATTATGGCCTTTTGGGACATGAAAGTATATTTTATAAATAACCTCCTGTCCAAAAATGAGCTCATTCCGACTTAAAATGAACAAGTTATGACCATTTCAATATTTAAGTTTTTTCGACGAAAAACACTATAACCGGAGTTCTATAACTCCGATGACCATGAAATTTAAATTGGAAGCTCACGTTAACACGTGTAAGATTCTGCCAAGATTTGGAAATTTTTGGAGTTAAACTTGAGGTAGCTAATTTGTTAAGGAATTAATTGGAAATTAATTTTTTTTGAAAAATAGTAAATGAATTTTAAAAATTCTGAGAAAAATATATGTTCTTTATAAGACTATATTCTGCTAAATCCCAGAAAAGAAATATTTTTGGGACTGATTTGGTATTTTTCATGAAAATGATTTAGTTACGAACATATGAGTTAATTATGTTATGTGAAGTAACAAAGTTGGAAAATAGGATTTTATGGCTTGGAAATCCTATATAAGGTATATGTAGATTTTTTATCAGGGATTTGGCCATTGGTGATGAAATCTTATGAGTATGGCATTTTTGAATGATTAAATGCATTATTTGGTAAAGTGTAAACAATTGAAATAAATTATTTATAAGTTTAAGAGGTGATTAAAATATTGTTATAATTAACAATATTAGATTATGAAGCTACTTAAGTGATGGATAATATTTGGATAAAATTAAAGTCTTTAATATTTATCCTTATTTTAGTTTGATTAATGTTTATATCTTTGTCATCATCCTCATGCTTATAAGGTGATGAAAGTTATCTTTGGCTTACGTGCAAAGATGAATTGTTGATTATTGGTTTTATTATTGTATATCTTTGGCTTACGTGCAGAAATGGACTTGGTATGATTATGACCAGGGATTATTCGGTATAATCATGACCATTGATGATTTAAAGAATATTCTTGGCCCGTATTGCAGGGATGATTCGATGATGTAGTTTATTTATTAAGCCGAGTCTTAGCGATAAAAATTGATGAAAATATTTTAAATCATAGAAGATAGTAGATTTTATTTTCTACTTGACTTTTTTAATGGATTGGTTGTTTCGCTGCAGTTAAACTTGATGTCTATTGTATTTTATCAGTTTAACATTATTGAAGATTATTGATAATTTATTCTGCATTATGATAGTCATAATATTTTTTACTGGCTAGTTGAGCTCACCCTTTCTTTC
Source organism: Panax quinquefolius (assembly GCA_020205615.1). Classification (NCBI taxonomy): domain Eukaryota; kingdom Viridiplantae; phylum Streptophyta; class Magnoliopsida; order Apiales; family Araliaceae; genus Panax; species Panax quinquefolius. The sequence continues at coordinate 148,035,827 of CM035152.1, forward strand.
ACTGTTCTCTTCAGGAAATGAGAATATAGTTGGGACGAGTCGGGGAAAGGAGTGACGGTCCAGATGATAGCATTAGTAGTCCTCACTATTCTACATTAAATAGTGTGACAATAAATATAATGAGGACTCCTTTGAGTGTGGATATTGTCTAGATGACAATATTCCTATTAAAACTCTCAGTTTATGTATTGTCGTATATTACACAACGGTTGTATAATTAAGTTTGTATTTTTATTTTGTACCATGTATTTGGCGACTCAAGATGGGTGATGTATTCCTGTTTTGGGGGCGTCACACTAACTCTTGAGGTATAACCTTTAAGCGTAGAATATATTCCAGGATTTTAATAGGTACATCTTCATATGTTGAATTATTCGCTATCTCGTCCGACTCTAAATCAATAATGTGGTTCGGGTCGTCCACATATTTACGTAACATCGATACGTGAAAAACGTTATGAACACGCGACATACTTGGCGGTAAAACGAGTCTATAAGCCATAGTTCCTACTTGATCGAGGATTTCAAATGGACCAATTAAATCGAGGGTTGACATTTCCTCTCTTCATCAATTCTTGCTTCTAGAATAACGCACTCTTGAACCTTCTTTTTTCACATTCATCAGCTTCGGGTGTGTATTTTGAGCGGCTTTAACTTTATCGATTAAAGTCGATTCTACTCGTATATTCGTTATCTTCATTTAAGTTCGTATATTCACACTCATAAACGCATACGATCTTCTACTCAATGCGTCAGCTACCACGTTCGTAAAATTTGGGAAAAATATTTCGAGAAAATTAAATCTTTATTCGTAAAATTTGGGATTTTACACCTTTTATCAGAAAAATTCGAATTTTATATCCATTCTATAGGAAATTCAATTCTCTACAACTTTGTAGTTTTAAGTTTTTCCAAATTTCAAACAGAAATTGACCGAAACCCACATACGGACGATTTTACAGGCTATAATCAAATTTCAGTCAAGAAATGGGGTCCACAAACATGAAAAACATGTTTTAAATATTTTTAGTAACAAAAATACTCTTCCTCCTCATTTAATCATATATCACACATTCATTATAAAGATATCACCATTATTAAATTATTATAATATAATAATATATTTAAATAAATTATTTTATCAAAAAAAGATAAAATATTTATTTTCAACAATTATCACATTAAAAAATTTCTCCATCTATATCCACATAAAATAAATATTTTTCTCATCATATAAATTAATAATTAATTATTCACAAATAATATTACCGAATCATAATACTGACAATCAGGCAGTTCATAGGAAAGAGGGGGCTTTCCAATAAGGATTTCTCCTTACTGGCGCGCAATTAGGTGACCAAACCTCTCCTTGGACAGAACTTTCTAGACATTGCCAATAATGTTATCTAAAAATATTATTCAAATAATATGAATTATTGCTCCGATAATAGAAAATACTGTGTAGTGACAATTATTGAAACAACAATAATATAAAATATCAACGTAGCAATTATTGAATTAATAAAATAAAATATTGAACAATAATTACTATAAAAATTATTGAGAAGTGTCTTCTTACGTCAGAATCAATAATTAGTGCAATACCGTGTGCTACTGTGTTTTAACCATCGGGTATTCCAACAATGATTAATTGGTAATAATTACGTAGATTATTTATAAATAACTTATACTTGTCGTTTTCTTCATCCAATCGTTTTCCGTTATGGGGCCCACACAAGGCTGCGCCGTCGTACGAATATTCTCCGACAGTAAGAATATTTCACGACCAAACGAATATTCCTCAACAACAATGAATATTTTATAACCACTTGCTTATTTAAAATATTTGCGCATTTTACCCATAACTAACCACATTAATCAAATCAACCCTTACTATTTCAAAATAATAAATAGAGTGAAACCGATGTCCAATAATCAAATCACTTGATAGTGATATGGTTTAATTTCCGGTAATCAATACAAAGTCGCATACTTCCGTGTTTCTTATTTACGAATAAAACAGGAGCACCCCAAGGAGATGTACTACGACAAATGAAACCGATGTTCAACAACTCCTGTAGTTGGACCTTTAACTCCTGAAGTTCAATAGGAGCCATTCGATATGGGGTTTTAGAAATGGGCTTTGTACCAAGTTCAAGATCAATAAAGAATTCAACTTCACGTTCTGGGGGTAGACTAGGAAGTTCTTTAGGAAATACGTCAGGAAAGTCACTAACAATAGGAATATTATTCAAATCTGACGTGTCTTTATTCAAATCCATAACATGGGCTAAGAAAGCTTGACATCCGTTTTTTAATAAACGAATGGCTTTATGGCTTGATATAACAGTGATTGATTTTAGTGGTTTAGTTGCTTGAATTCGAACAACGGGTTGATTAGGAATATGAAAACTAACAACCTTACGAAAACAATCAATTTTGGCATGATGAGTAGTTAACCAATCAATCCCTAAAATCACATCAAAAGCAAGTATCTTTAAAGAGATAAGATCAACAGGTAATGTGATAGTGCCAACTTAGATCAAACAAGATTTATAACCAGTGGATGTGATGAAAGTTTCTCCTAATGGAGTCTCCACAGATAAGTCAAAGTCTAATTTCTCCGGAGTCAAGTTCAAACGTTGAGCACAAGCAGGAGAGATAAATGAATGGGTAGAACCGGTATCTAGTAAAGTATAAATTTCGTAAGAATTTATGATTAACTTATCCGTGATCACCTCGTTTGGGTTCCTTGCATTTTGACCAGTCACGACAAACGCTCTTCCAGGAACCGTTGACTTTGACTTTTTCGGGATGACCTTTTGAGTCACCATCCCATTGGACTTGGTTTTTTGCTACCGCATAATCTCGAAGCGATATGTCCTTCTTTTCCACAATTATAACATACCTTGAACTGTTGTGGACAATTTGAAATTTGATATGTCCCTCTTTTCGCATTTATAGCATCTGACCGGTGGTCGTTCTCCTCCCTAGAACCCGATTCTTTCTTTGGTCTCGACGCGTCTTCACATTGTCATTGTTGAATCTCCTTTTTAAAATCTCCCCCAACTCGCTTCTTCTATTTTCATGGTCATGATTACCACCAGTCGTTCTTGCCGCTCTTGTCGCATTTTTCTTTCCCCCATTGGTTATCGTTACTCTAATGACTACTGCCACCCGGTATGATCCTGGTTGTGGTCCTTCGGTTGAACGTACTCGTTATCTCGCTCTAATAATTGAGCCCTGTTGACAACATTTAAATATAGAAAAAATTTATGAGAAATGAGATACTGACGTATGTCGGGTTTCAAACCTCTCAGAAACATCCGCGTCATACGTTCCTCATTGTCCACCAAATGAGGTGCAAACCTGGATAACTCCGCGAACTTCGCCTCGTACTGGGACACCGTCATGTTGTTCTGCTCCAGTCTAATAAACTCTACCTCCTTCATATGACGAATACCTTCAGGAAAGTACTTGTCATTGAACAATTTCTGAAACGTTTCCCAAGACATGCTAAGTGCGGCTGGATGGGTACACTTCACAGATTCCCACCAGTATTCTGCCTCATTACGGAACATAAAAGTGGCGAATGGAACCTTTTGTTCCTCCGTGCATCCCAAGACATCGAATATCTTGGTAATTTGCTTGACCCACGTCTCCACCTTAATCGGATCCGGCTTTCCCCAGAATTCTGGTGGTCCCAACTCTTTGAACTGCTTGGCTGTGACAAACCATGCGTTGCTATCATTTCCACACGTATTTTGTACACAAGTCTCCTTCGATTCGATTTTGCATGAATCGCAAAAGCTTCTAAACATTTCATCGTTCATCGTCCGACGATCGGTGGTGTTGTTTACAGGGAGGAACATTCTTTACTGTTGCACGATTTTCTCATTGGTGGGTAAAGGTGTCTCCACGGTCTCATTTACTCCACTGTTAACATTCACGGTTGCCATTTTCAAATACTGCCATAAAACAAGGGTTAATTAAAGAAATTAACATATCACATAATATCCCTATATTCGACCAACCAACAAATAAGATTAGGTAGACACACTAAAGAAAGGATTTACTGCGTCTCTCCCTCCTAGTTCTATTCCCCGATCTCCGCCGGAGATAATATCCTAAGCTCGATACCAATTGTGGTTGTGACACCCCAAAATAGGTCTATTCCATCCAACCCATTACGAAGTCGCCAAATACATGGTATGTAAATAACTACAATTTTATTAATACATTTGTCGTGCAAAATACGATAACATATATATCTTTGTGAGTTTAAATACAATTATTGTCTTCAGACAATATACATACCAAATAAATCCTCATCACAATTATTTATACATTATTTTATAAAATGGTGAGGACTACTAAACAACTCTCTCTATAACCATCATTTCATACCCAGGCTACCAGTACTCGCTTACATTCTCGCCTCCTAAGAAGAAAAATGGAACAAAAAGGAAAAGGGTGAGCTCAACTAGCCCAAGAAGAATATTATGACTAAGATAATATACAACAAATTATCGTTAGTCTCCAACAGGAAAAATCTAATAGAATACAATAGACAACCAGTTTTAAATCAATCTTCGAAGCGGAAATAATAATTCATTAGAAGAGTTAAGTAGAGAATGTAAACTACTATCTTCTATATATGAATTTAAAAGTTCATCGTCGATATTTTATCCCTGTAACATCAATCAATATATATCTGGAATCAAATATTCATCTTTGCATTACAGGCCAAAGATATTCATCAGTTAGTCATGTTCATCTAAACACACATTCATCTTTACACTACGGCCAAAGATATTCTTCAAAAATCATTCATCTTTTGACTACTGGGCCAAAGATATTCAATAATATCATCATTTAAGATCGAGGATGATGAAAATATTTTAAAAAAGCGAATCCAAGTGAAACAAAATGACAAGGATTAAGGATTAAGGATTCGGTACTTTGTTTTATCCATGTTCAAAAAATACCTCAAAAATAATCATAGTGGTGTAAAATTCAAGAATGATCAAAACATGGATACAATCAAAGCTAGTATCCAGAATAGATATTTTGGACAAAAGAAGAAATTTCATTTTTAAATTGAATAGTGCGTATCGTGAATAGTAACTCAGACACCAAAAGATAGAAATTTCTAAAAAAAATATCTTCACGCTTCATGAATAGTATTCATGAATAGTAACTTCGTGAATAAGAACTCATGAATAGTAACTTCGTGAATAGTAACTCATGAATAGTAAACCCGAGCATGAAAAAGTTCCAAATTTGATAAAAAGTTCCAACCAATATTTCAAAGATAATGATATTAAAGAAATAATATCATTTGAGAAGAAAATAACATCCCTTACCTCGAAAGATTAATACTTCTATTTGGAATATCGGGTATAGTCTTTGAAGGAACTTGCACCGTCTAACAATACTCAAAGTATACTCAAAATACTCACAAGAATACGCTCGATAATATAGAGAGAAAACTTGATTTACGGTGTGATTTTCAATTCTAACCTAAGACCCTATTTATAGGAAAATGCTTTAGAACACCAAAGCGAAAATTTAATAAAATATTAATATATATTATAAATTTCCTTAGCCCATCTTTGAAGATCTGATTTCAGCAATTAATATCACATGTTAGCCCACTTAAATGCAAAAAACGTTTTTCTTTAAAATAATAATTAAAACTTCAAAAATCAATTATTTTGAACTTGGAACTTCAATAATTTAAAATAAATAGCCCTTTTATCAGAAAATTCGAATCACGCGAGTTTTATAGGAAATTCAATTTCTACAACTTTGCAGAAGAAAGTGTTTCCGAATTCAAAATGAAATTGACCGAAATCCACAAACGAACGATTTTTTGTGCTATAATCAAATTTCGAATAATAAATGGGGTCCACCGACATGTTTAACATGTTTTAAACATTTATGGCAACAAAAATACTCTTCCTCCTTATATACTCATATATCCCACATTCGTTGTAAAAATATCACCATTATTATATTATTAAAATATAATAATATATTTAAATAATTATTTTATCGAGGAAAAGATAAAATTTCAATTTTCAACAATTGTCACATTAAAAATTTTTTCCATCTATATCCACATAAAATTAATATTTTCCTCATCATATGAATCAATAATTAATTATTCACAAATAATATTATGTAATCACAATATCGTAACTGTGCAGGTTCAGGAAAGAGGGGCTTTCAATAAGGATCTCTCCTCATCGGGCGCGCGCAATTAGGTGACCAAACCTCTCCTTAGAGCAGTAACTTTCTAGACATTGCCAATAATGTTTCTAATAATATTATTCAGATAATATGAATTATTGCTTCGATAATGGAAAATCTTGTGTAATGACAATTTATTGAAACAACGGTAATATAAAATATCAATGCGTGAATTATTGAATCAATAAAATAAAATCTTGAATAGTAATTCATTGTAACAATTATTGAGTAGTGCCTTCTTACGTAAGAATCAATAATTGGTGCAATAACTGCATATCTTCTTGCTCAACAACGGCGTATTAGTGTGTTTTAACCATTTGGGTATTCCAACAAGATTAGCAGTGAATAACTACGCTGAATTATTTATAAACAATTTATATTTGTCATTTTTTTCATCCAATCGCTTTTTTAGTTATGGGGCCCACAAAAGCATGCGTACAGTCGCATCGAATATTCCCGACAAAGATCTGAATATTCCACGACCAAACGAATATTCTCAGATAATAATGAATATTTTATAACCACTTGCTTATTAGAAATATTTGCGTATTTTACCCATAACTATCCACATTAATCAAATCAACCCTTACTATTTCAAAATAATAAATAGAGGAAAATAAATTTCATTTATTAATAATTTGGGGTCTTACAACCTCCCTACTTATAAAATTTCGTCCCCTCAAAATTGACGACGTACACGGTGTTTCAAAAGATGAGAATACCTCGCTTTCATTTCCGTTTCCAACTCCTGTGTCATTTCCTCAATAGCATGGTTTCTCCACAAAACTTTAACTTATGGTATAACCTCAGACATGGGACATGTTCTTCCTATCCAAGATCTTTGACAGTACCTCCTCGTGACGTTAAGTCTTGGCTATCTCGTCCGGTTCTAACTCAATGACGTGGTTCGGTCGTCCACATATTCTGAAAAGCGGATATGTGAAACACATTATGAACACGAGACATACTCGGAGGTGTCTTTGAGTCTATAGGCTATATTCCTCCTAGCGGTCAAGAATTTGAAATGGACCAATAAATCGTGGATTGAGCTTTCCTCTACCCAAATCTTGTAACTCCCTTCCATGGAGCAACTTCGCAACAATACATGATCCCCTATACTAAATTCCACGTCCTTTCGATGAAGATCAAGATAACTCTTTTGTCGATCTTGTGCCGCTTTTATATCGTTATCGAATCATTTGGATCTTTTTCAGAAGTAGTCATACGCATTCAACTTTCGGGTCCCAACAAATTGTTGCTTCACCCACCTCGTCCCCAACATCTTTGGAAGCGACACTTTCGTCCATATAATGCTTCAAATGGAGCCACACCTATACTTGCTCGATAACTTTTGTTGTAGGAGAATTCCACCAATGGTAAATACTTATCCCAACCGCACTTGAAGTCTAGGACACGTAGTCTTAATAAATCTTCAAGAGTTTGAATAGTCCTTTCGATTGTCCGTCTGGTTTGAGGATGGTATGCCGAATCGAATCATAAATCCGCGTGCCCATAGCTTTTTGCAAGCTAACCCAAAATCTTGAAGTGAATCTTGGGTCACGATCAAAACTATGGATACAGTGCATGCCATGCAACCTCACAATCTCATTCACGCATACTAGCAAGCAAGCGTTCAAGGAATAAGTCTCCGTATTGGCAAGAAATGAGCGGACTTGGTTAATCTATCAACAATAACCCAAATAACATTGATGCCTTGAGAAACCGCAGGAAGACCGTAGAACGAAATCCATGGTAATGTGTTTCCACTTCCATTTCGGAATCTCAAGTGGTTGCAAATGGACCCTTAGGTACTAGATGCTCTACTTTACACGTTGACAAGTTAAACACATTGAGATAAACTTTGCAATCTCTCTCTTCATATTGTTCCACCAAAATGTATGTCGAAGATCACGATACATTTGGTACTTCCGAGATGGATTGCAAATGGTGTATTGTGTGCCTCCATCATAATCTTGTACTTCAAATCGAGTCGTTAGGTACACAAAGTCTAGAGTGGACTCAAGTATTCCTTCTTCATCTATTCTCGCTTGAATAGCTCCTTCTTGTACTTTCTTCTTCATACGCATCATTACAAGTCAAGGTGGCTTGAGCAACCTTAACTTTTCTATTAAAGTTGGCTCTATCGTATACTTGACATCATCGCACTCATTCCCCAGATATGATCTTCTACTCAACGCGTCACCTACCACGTTCGCTTTACGGGATGGTATTGAATAGTGTGGTCGTAGTCTTTCAATAGCTCGAGCCAACGTCATTTATGCCAGATGTTGAGTTCTTTTTGAGTGAAGAAATATTTAAGGCTTTTATGGTCCGAATATATCTCCACTTTCTCCCCATATAGATAGTGCCTCCATATCTTTAGCATGAAAACATCTGCCGCTAACTCTAGATCATGAGTAGGATAATTCCTCTCATACTCTTTAAGTTGTCGCGAGGCATAAAGCTATGACTTTCCCACGTTGCATGAGAACACATCCTAACCCTTTGCACTCAAGATCGTTTGAGATAACAAATCCATCCGAACCAGATGGTATTGTTAGAACAGTCTTAAATAAGTCTCCTCTTAAGCTCTTGGAAACTTTTCTTGCATTCTTCGCTCCAAACGAATTTTGTATCCTTCCGAAAGTTATTTGAGTTAATGGAGTAGCGATTCGAGAAAACCCTTCCACGAATCTCCGATAATAACCAATTAAGCCCAAAAGCTACGATACTTTGATCACCGACTTTGGTTGCTCCAACTTTGTATTGCTTCAATCTTCGCCGGGTCCACGGATACTCCATGTTTCGACACCACATGCCCAAGGAATGCTACTTCCTCAAGCCGTAACTTCGCATTTCTTCAATTTGGCATATAGTTTGTTTTCACGAAGCCTTTGGAGTACCAAACTTCAAATGGTGCTCATGATCTTCACGACTTTTGGAATATATGAGGATGTCATCAATAAAACAACAACGAATCGATCCAAATATTCCTTGAATACTCGGTTCATCATATCCATGAAAGCATAGGAGCATTAGTCATCCAAAGACATGACTAAGAATTCATAATGCCCGCTTAGGAGTTCTAAAGGCGGTCTTTGGAATATCCTCGATTAATAATCAATTTGATGGTATCCGAGCGAAGATCGATTTTGAAAAGAATTGTGCCCCTTGCAATTGGTCAAACAAGTCATCAATACGAGGTAGAGGATACCTATTCTTGATGGTGACATGGTTCAATTCCGATAGTCAATACTAAAGTCGCATACTCCGCCTTTCTTCTTTCTGAATAAAACAGGAGCACCCCAAGGAGAGATCTTGGGGACGAATGAAACCGATGTCCAACAATTCTCGTAGTTGGACCTTTAACTCCTGAAGTTCAATAGGAGCCATTCGATATGGGGTTTTAGAAATGGGCTTTGTATGCAGTTCAAGATCAATAAAGAATTCAATTTCACGTTCGGGGTAGACCGGGAAGTTCTTCAGAAATCGTCGGGAAAGTCAATAACAACAGAATATTATTCAAATTTGGCGTGTCTTTATTCAAATCCATAACATGGGCTAAGAAAGCTTGACATCCGTTTTTCAATAAACGAATAGCTTTATGATTAGATATGATGGTGATTGATTTTAATGGTTTAGTTGCTTGAATTGCATAACAATGGGTTGATTAGGAATATGAAAACTAACAACCTTACGAAAATAATCAATTTTGGCATGATGAGTAGTTAACCAATCAATCCCTAAAATCACATCAAAAGCAAGTATCTTTAAAGAGATAAGGTCAACAGGTAATGTGATGGTGCCAACTTGGATCAAACAAGATTTATAAACAGTGGATGTAATGAAAGTTTCTCCTAGCGGAGTCTCCACAGATAAGTCAAAGTCTAATTTCTCCAAAGTTAAGTTTAAACGTTGAGCACAAGCAGAATTGATAAATGAATGGGTAGCACTGGTATCTAGTATTGTATAAACTTCGCAAGAATTTATGATTAGCTTACCCGTGATCACCTCGTTTGGGTTCTTTGCATTTTGACCAGTCACAACAAACGCTCTTCCAGGAACCGTTGACTTTGACTTTTCAGGGATAGCTTTTTGAGTCACCATCCCCACTAGACTTGGTTTTTCTACAGTACAATCTTGAGCGATATGTCTTTCCTTTCAACAATTATAACATACCTTGAACTGTTGTGGCAGTTTGGGCTGATATGTCCCTTTTTCCCGCATTTATAGCATACGATCGGTGGTCGTTCTCCTCCCTTAGAACCAGTTGCTGCTGGTGCTGACGTCTTCACATTGTCATTGTTGAATCTCCTCTTTTTAAAATCTCCCCCCGACTCGCTTCTTCTATTTTCATGGCCATGATTACCACCAGAGTGGTTACCATTTTTGTCCGTCTGCTTTTCTTTTCTTCGTTGGTTATCATTATTACATTGTTGATCGCTATCTCCGCAGTGCGATCCTCGGTTATGGTCCCTCGGTTGAACATACTCGTTATCTCGCTTCTAACAATTGAACCCGTTAACAACATCCGAAAGAGAGAAAATTTATGAGAAATGAGATATTGTCGTATCTGGGTTTCAAACCTCTCGAAACATCCGCGTCATCGTTCCTCATTCTCCACCAAATGAGGTGCAAACACGGATAACTCTCTGCAAACTTTGCCTCGTCTTGAGACACCGTCATGTTATTTTGTTCTAATCGATGAACTCCACTTCCTTCATACGACAAACACTTTCGGGAAAGTATTTGTCATTAAATAGTTTCAAACGCGTCTCCCAAGACATCCGAAAAGCAATTTGGATGGGTGCGCTTCATGAGACTCCACCAAAGGTAGTCCGCCTCGCCACGGAACATAAAGGTGGCGAATGGAACCTTTTGTTCTCCGTGCATCCCAAGACATCGAATATCTTGGTAATTTGCTTGACCCATGTTTCCGCCGTGATCGGATCGGCTTTTCCTTAAATTCTGGTGGTCCCAACTCTTTGGCGCTTGCATTTGTGACAACCCGTGAGTAATGCTATCAGTTTCTCTCTGTATTTTGAACACGAGTCTCCTTCGTCGATTTTTCATGAAGCTGTAAAAAGCTTCTAAACATCCCCTCGTTCATCATCTTCTCGGTGGTGTTGTTCGCGGGAGGAACATTGCCAACTCATTAGACGTTCTCCTCGTTGGTGAGTCTGAGGCGTCTCCACGGTCTCATTTCCATTGTTAATATTCTCATTCGACATTCTCAAATACATCATCATAAAACAAGGGTTAATTAAGGAAATCAATATATCACATAATATCCCTATATATTGACCAACTAATAAATAAGCTTAGGTAGGTAGGACACCTTTGGCGAAGGATTTACTCGTCTCTCCCTCCTAGTTCTATTCCCCGATCTCGCCTGGAGATCATATCCCTAAGCTCGATATTAACCTGTGACGCCCCCAAAATAGGTCCATTCCATCCAACCCATTATGAGTCGCCAAATACATGGTATGTAAATAACTACAACTTTATTAATACATTTGTAAATGCAAAAATACGATAACATATATATTGTGAGTTTAAATACAATTATTGTCTTCAGACAATATACATACCCAAATAAATCCTCATCACAATTATTTATACATTATTTTATAAAATGGTGAGGACTACTAAACAAACTCTCTATAACCATCATTCCATACCCCAGACTAGTACTGCATTACATTCTCGCCTCCCCGAGAAGAAAAATGGAACAAAAAGAAAAGGGTGAGCTCAACTAGCCCAATAAAGAATATTATGACTAAGATAATATACAACAAATTATCGTTAGTCTCCAACAGAGAAAAATCTAATAGAATACAATAGATAAACCGGTTTTAAATCAATCTTCGCAATGGAAATAATAATTCATTAGAAGAGTTAAGTAGAGAGAATGCAAACTACTATCTTCTATATATGAATTTAAAAGTTCATCGTCGATATTTTATCCCCTGTAACATCAATCAATATATATCCGGAATCAAATATTCATCTTTGCACTACTGAGCCAAAGATATTCATCGATTGGTCATGTTCATCTAAACACTGTTCATCTTTGCACTCTGGGCCAAAGATATTCTTCAAAAATCATTCATCTTTTGCACTACAAGCCAAAAAATATTCAATAATATCATCATTTAAGGCGAGGATGATGAAAATATTTTTAAAGAAACGAATCTAGTGAAACAAAATGACAAGGATTAAGGATTAATGATTCGTACTTTATTTTATCCATGTTCAAAAATACCTCAAAAATAATCATAGTGGTGTAAAATTCAAGAATGATCAAAACACGGATACAATCAAAGCTAGTATCCAGAATAGATATTTTGGACAAAAAGAAGAAATTTCATTTTTCGGTGAATAGTGCCGTATACATGAATAGTGTCGTATACGTGAATAGTAACTCCAACACCAAAAGATAGAAATTTCCAAAAAAAACATCTTCACGCTTCATGAATAGTACTCGTGAATAGTAACTCATGAATAGTAACCCCGACATGAAAAAGTTTCAAATTTGATAAAAAGTTCCAACCAATATTTCAGCATAATGATATTGAAGAAATAATATCATTTGAGAAGAAAATAACATCCCTTATCTCGAAAGATTAGTACTTCTAAATTTGGAATCACGTATATAGTCTTTGAAAGGAACTTGCACCGCGTCTAACAATACTCAAAGTATACTCAAAATACTCACAAGAATACTCGATAATATAGAGAGAGAAAACTTCAGAGTTTACGGTGTGATTTTCAATTCTAACCTCAAAGCACCTATTTATAGGAAAATCTTAGAACACCAAAGCGTAAAATTTAATAAAATATTAATATATATTATAAATTTCCTTAGCCCATCTTTGAAAATCTGATTTCAGCAATTAATATCACATGTTAGCCCACTTAAATGCAAAAAACGTTTTTCTTTAAAATAATAATTAAAACTTCAAAAATCAATTATTTAAGACTTGAACTTCAATAATTCACAATAAATAGCCCTTTTATTAGAAAATTTGAATCTCGCGTTTTTATAGGAAATTCAATTCTCTACAACTTTGCGGAAGAAAGTTTTTCAATTCCAAATGAAATTGACCGAAATCCACAAACGAAAGCGATTTTACGTGCTATAATCAAATTTCGATCAATAAATGGGGTCCACCGACATGTTTAACATGTTTTAAACATTTATTGCAACAAAAATACTCTTTCTCATTGTATACTCATATATCCCACATTCGTTGTAAAAATATCACCATTATTATATTATTAAAATATAATAATATATTTAAATGAATTATTTTATCGAGAAAAAGATAAAATTTCAATTTTCAACAATTGTCACATTAAAATTTTCTCCATCTATATCCACATAAAATTAATATTTTCTCATCATATGAATCAATAATTAATTATTCACAAATAATATTACTGAATCACAATATCGACAACTAGGCAGGTTCCAGGAAGAGGGCTTTCAATAAGGATCTCTCCTCATCGGGCTTGGCCGCAATTAGGTGACCAAACCTCTCCTTAGAGCGTAACTTTCTAGACATTGCCAATAATGTTTTCTAATAATATTATTCAGATAATATGAATTATTAGCTTCGATAATGGAAAATCTTGTGTAATGACAATTTATTGAAACAACATAATATAAAATATCAATGCAAAGAATTATTGAATCAATAAAATAAAATCTTGAATAGTAATTATTTGTAACAATTATTGAGTAGTGCCTTCTTACGTAAGAATCAATAATTGGTGCAATACTGATGTCTTCTTGCATAACAACGGCGTATTAGTGTGTTTTAACCACGGGTATTCAACAAGAGATAATCTGTGAATAACTACGCCAAGTTATTTATAAACAATTTATATTTGTCGTTTTCTTCATCCAATCGCTTTTTCGTTATGGGACCCACAAAAGATCGTTACTGTCGCATTTAATATTCCCGAAGCGATCTGAATATTCCACGACCAAACGAATATTCTCCAATAATAATGAATATTATAACCACTTGCTTATTCAAATATTTTGCGTATTTTACCCATAACTATCCACATTAATCAAATCAACCCTTACTATTTCAAAATAATAAATAGAGGAAAATAAATTTCATTTATTAATAATTTGGGGTCTTACAGTGACGCCCCCAAAATAGGTATACAACACCCATTCTAAGTCGTCAAATACATGGTACAGAAACAACTACAACTTTATTATTACAATTGTCGTGCAAAATACGACAACACATAAACAATGAGTTTAAAAACAAATATTGTCTTCTAGACAATATCAACACTCAAATAAGTCCTCATTATAATTATTGATATACCATTTTACAAAATAGTGAGGACTACTAAGACAACTTTTAGAATCATCATTCCATACCCAGACTAGTACTCGCTACATTCTCGCCTCCTGAGAAGAAAAATAGAACAAAAAGGAAAAGGGCGAGCTCAACTAGCCCAGTAAAGAATATTACGACTAAGATAATATAAAACAAATTATCGTTAGTCCTCAACAGGGAAAAAAAATCTGATAGAATACAATAGACGACAAGTTTTAAATCAATATTCGCAGCGGAAATAATAATTCATAGAAGAGTTACGTAGATAATGAAATCTACTATTATCTATGAATTTAAAAGTCTATCATCAATATTTTATCCCTGTAGCATCAATCAATATACATCTTGAATCAAATATTCATCTTTGCACTACAGTCTACAGGCCAAAGATATCTATCAGTTGGTCATATTCATCTCAACACCTGTTCATTTTTGCACTACAGGCCAAAGATATTCATCAAAAAATAATTCATCTTTGCACTACAGGCCAAAGATATTCGGTAATATAATCATTTAGGACTGAGGATGATGAAAAATATTTTAAAGAAAACGAATCCAGTGAAACAAAAGAACAAATATTAAAGATTCGTACTTAAAACAATCACAGTTCAAAAATACTTCATAAATAACCATAGTGGAGTAAAATTCAAGAATGATCAAAACATGGATACAATCAAAGCTAGTATCCATAATAGATATCTTGGACAAAAATCAAAAATTTAATTTTTCTGTGAATAGTGCCGTATTCGTGAATAGTGCCGTATAAGTGAATAGTGTCGTATACGTGAATAGTAACCCCGACACTAAAAGACAAGAATTTCACAAGAAAAATCTTACTAATATTCCGGCATAATGATATTGAAAGAAATAATATCATTTAAAAAAAATAATAATATCCCTTATGTCGAAAAGACAGTACTTACATTTGGAATCTTTGGATATAGTCTTTGAAAGAAAACTTGACCCGTATAGTAACACTCAAAGTATCAAAATACTCACAAGAATACGCTCGATAATATTGAGAGAGAAAGAGAGAGAAAACTTGTTTCTGGTGTGACTTTTAATTCTAACCTAAGCACCCTATTTATAGGAAAATACTTAGAACACCAAAGAAGAAAATTTAATAAAATATAAATATATTTTTCTTAAATTCTTATGCCCACTTTTTTGGTCTAGACATCAGCCAAACAAATGCCAACATCACCAAAAACGTTTTTCATATTAAAACCATTTAAAACTAAAAAAAAATCAATTATTCCGGAACTTCAATAATTCACAATAAATAGCCCTTTTATCAAAAAAATTCAAATCTTATGTTCATTCCATAGGAAATTCAATTCTCTACAACTTTATAGTTTTAAGTTTTTTCAAATTCCAAACAGAAATTGATCAAAATCCACAGACGGACGATTTTACAGGCTATAATCAAATTTTAGTCAAGAAATGGGGTCCACAAACATGATAAACATGTTTTAAATATTTTTAGTAACAAAAATACTCTTTCTCCTCATTTAATCATATATCACACATTCATTGTAAAGATATCACCATTATTATATTATTATAATATAATAATATATTTAAATGAATTATTTTATCAAAAAAAGATAAAATATTTATTTTCAACAATTGTCACATTAATTTTTTTTTCCATCTATATCAACATAAAATAAATATTTTCCTCATCATATAAATTAATAATTAATTATTCACAAATAATATTACAAAATCACAATATCGACAATAGTGTAGTTAAAGGAAAGAGTGCTTTTCAATAAGGATTTCTCTTTACTAGCACACAATTAGATGACTAAACCTCTCATTGGACAGAATTTTCTAGACATTGTCAATAACGTTGTCTAATAATATTATTTAAATAATATGAATTATTGCTCCGATAATGAAAAATACTGTGTAATGATAATTATTCAAACAACAATAATATAAAATATCAACGTAGCAATTATTGAATCAATAAAATAAAATATTGAGCAAGAATTACTATAAAAATTATTCAAGAGTGTCTTTTACGTAAGAATCAATAATTAGTACAATCGCAAGGCTCTTCTTGTGTTTTAACCAACCGGTATTCCAACAAAGATTAATTAGTGATAGCAATTACTGTAATTATTTATAAACAACTTATACTCTTGTCGTTTCTTCATCCAATCGCTTTCAGTTATGGGCCACACACTAAGACTTACCGTCGCATTTAATATTCCTCGACGGTAAGAATATTCCACCACCAAACGAATATTCCCAAACAACAATGAATATTTTATAACCACTGCTTATTTGAAATTTTTGCGCATTTTACCCATAACTAACCACATTAATCAAATCAACCCTTACTATTTCAAAATAATAAATAGAGGAAATTCAATTTTATTATAAAATATTAAGTTGCTCAAATTTAGTTCATAAAATTTATTGATTATAAAATATGGTTTGATTGATACTCGTTTAGCTACCGAATCGATCACGATCTTGAATCGAGCCTGATTAATTTAAACTTAATTAACGAATATGATCCGAATATCAGTAAAAAATTATAATTTGAGGATATTCGAGTAATTTATCGAATTTTAAAATTTGTTCATATTTAAATCATTTATATTTCGAATCGAATTCGAATCGAATTTTTAATCGAACGAATACAAATCAAACCCAAATAATTTACTCATTTTACGATCTTACTTGTAAACTTAGTTACTTATTTTTATTTTTCAGGTTCACAAATTCTAAAAGACACTAGCAATATGGTATAAAATTGATTAAAAGTTATATAAAAAATCCCTATATAATATTTTATGATTTTGTTCTACAAAATAATAATAAAGTTATGAATAATGTTAGAGATATAAATTATTGTACAAATATTTTATAAATTGTTGATGTGACATACACTATCTCAATATATTTTGTGGGGCCGAAGATTATATATGTTCATCAATATGCTAAAGTGGAATATATCACATCAACAATTTATAAAATATTTATAAAATAATTTGTATACGTAATATTACTCTAAAGTTAATTGTCACGATTCGCGTGTGATTCGTCTTCTACTAAAATTGTGGCAATACAGATAACTCTACTTTTGTACGTTGACACGTCATCTTTCGTTTAAAGAACATATTAAAGTCAATACCACCATTTCCATTTCCTTCACTTCCGACCATTTCCCTTTCGATCAAACTCAACAAAACCCTAGACCCCCTTTTATTCTATTCCATAATCCACATTTGAAAGAACAAGCTTGCAATTCATGCAATTTGAAGCAAGTATTCTCTCTATTCGTCTTTGCATGTTGAGATTTCTCACGAGACTCAAAACTGATTCATGCTGTTATTCGACTGTAACTACAGTGATGCTCTTTTTTTGGTTAATTATTTTGTTTGATTAGAGTTGCATTGTTTGTATCTTCTGATTCTGAGTAAACGATGGTTTTTTTTTTTTTTTTTTGCAATTCATTTATGTTGATATTACGTTGATAATCATTGATTACCTGATAGTCTTTCTCATTTATTTTGTGATATTACGTTGATAATCATTGATTAGTTTGTCAAAATGCGAGAAAACGAATTGTGTATGAACTGCAATCTAATTTCTGTTGTAATTTTATCTGATAGATTTGACAGGAACTTCAATGGCTAATAGTTCTGGAGAAGACACCAACATAAGTGAATCTGAAATTGAGGAGTATGAGGATAAATCTTATGAAGAACTGAAGAGTGGAAACCAACCTTTTAAAGTATCTAATGAAACTTTTACTTGCCCGTACTGTCCAAGTAAAAAAAGGAAGCGAGATTACCTTTATAAGGAACTATTACAACATGCCGGCGGGGTAGGCAAGGGTGGTTCGCGAAAGCGAAGTGTAAGAGACAAGGCAAATCATCTTGCATTGGTTAAATACTTGGAAACAGATCTAGCAGGTATTTCTGGTCCATCACTACCTTTGACCAAGATTAATGCTCCTGCAGAATGTGATGGTGATGAGATGTTTGTGTGGCCGTGGATCGGAATTGTAGTTAACATTCCAACTGAATGGAAAGATGGGCGCTTTGTGGGGGAAAGTGGTTCTAACCTGAGGGACCAACTGGCAAGCAGAGGTTTCAATCCCACTAGAGTTCATCCTTTGTGGAATTTTAGGGGCCACTCAGGCTCTGCTATCATTGAATTTAATAAAGACTGGTCTGGGTTCACTAACGCAATGTCGTTTGAGAAAGCTTATGAGGCTGATCATCATGGGAAGAGGGACTGGCGGGTAAGTAATAGCCAGAAGTCTGATCTTTATGGATGGGTTGCTCGTGCCGATGACTACAACTCGGGTGGCATTATTTCGGAACATCTCCGTAAGATAGGAGACCTTAGAACTATTTCTGATATAATGGTGGAAGAAGATAACAAAACAAGCAAGCTTGTATCAAATTTAACAAACGTGATTGAGGTTAAGCAGAAGCACTTAGAAGAGATGAAGAGCAAATTTGCGGAGACTTCTAATTCTTTGAGCAAGTTAATTGAGGAAAAAGATAAGCTTCACCAATCTTATAATGAAGGTGTGTGCTGTTATCATTTTCTGTTACCTTTTGTATTTACTTTTCATAGTTAAGAAAGTCCTTTTTACCCAGTTCAACCTCAATGATTGAGGGTGCTGGGAAGGCATGAACTGAATACAGAGCTAGCCTTCCATTATTTGTACAAAACAGTCTGTTTCAGATTCTAAACTGCAGTTGTGTGATCTTCAACGTGAGTACGACGCTGCATGTGGCCTCTATTTACTTTACTGAACTGAATGAAGGTAATAATATGTTTCACTTTGGGTAGATTAAGATTTAAGGGGAATATTATTCTAGTGCCATTATCTTCTGATTTTGTAGTAGTTGAAGAGAAGTAGCCGGGTTAAAAGTTGACTTCCACAATTTGCGTGTGTTAACTTTGTATATGTAAAATGATATTAAGTAGCTGTTATGACAGTAGTTTTTGACTGCTTGTTTCTACCATCCAGAGATAAAGAAAATTCAGTTGAATGCTCGGGAGCATTTCCAGAAGATTTTTAAGGACCACCAAAAGAATAAGCTGCAACTGGAAACTCAAAAGAGAGAGCTCGAGCACCGGGGTAAAGAATTGGAGAAGCGTGAGACCCAAAATGAATATGAAAGGAAAAAGCTTTCTGAAGAGATTGAAGAGGTTAACCATTTCCTACCTGGTTATTGCATTTTAGTATATTTATCCGAAGTAGTTCTCCCTTGCAAGTTGAAGTAATAAGTGAAGTAGGGAGTCTCATCGTTACTAATACATCTTGGAAATGACTTAACTCTTACACTGATAGATCAATGATTTTTTAGAGAGCAACAAATTATCTTTTTTCTCCCTCACGGGTGCATATTGATTCAAGTGGTTGTGGTAATCTTATAAAAGTTGAATGATTGAAAACAGACTTTGGGACTTGAGCTAGTCAAATGATCTCTTAAAGGCTTGTATATTGTTTAGTTAAGTTTACCTACTAGACCCAAAATTCTGTTGATCTAGGTGTCCATCTAAGACACCTGAGTTACTTATTATGTCCACTGGATGTTTAAAACAAAAGGGTTCTTACTTTGAAATTGTATAACATATAGGTTACATTATATGAATCTTTACCCCCATTTTTTGTATATCATTGCCATGTGGCTAAATGGACTACACATTTCAAGTTCTCTTTTATAGAGAATCCGTTCTAGTATATTTATTTGCTAGGAGGCACCGACTCTCACATAAGGTCAACGAATAAATGAAAATACTTGTTGTAAAAGCGCATAATTCTTGGACATTGCTGAGCACGAGCCAAAACAAATCATTCCGTGTGTCCATACTCTGTTGTCTTTTTTTTTTCCTTTTCTGTTGAAATGTGCCCGACACTCGTTGCTTAAATATGTCTACAAATACCTAAGATACAATATTTTTTGAGTAATTGAGGAAGCATATTTGTTAAAAGAAAAAAAATATATGTTTCATTAAAATAGAAGAAAGAGGCGGAAGAACTTTTTAAAATGATAGGCATGGGAGGAAGAGTATCATTATAATTACGTGTATTTACGCTTACATTATTACATATTAGTTGCGTATCCATATATATATACTCGCGACATTTTAGTTATTGCTATTTACTTAACATGGTTAGTGATTCTTATGGTTCATAACATAAAAAATTTAGGTAGATATATATAAACCTGACAATTTGGTTTATAAACTGTTGGGTCAACTCATTTTTACTAGAACCATTTGGGTCGGTTAACTACTTTAAATTAAATAGGTTGGATAAAGTTTGGACCTATATTTTCAAAAAGAAAATAGGTTGAACCCAGTTAACTGTTTCTGACCCCGTAATTATTCCTTCCAAACTTAAACTATTTTAGAGACATGTTAACTGATATGCAAGGATCAGAGTCATCAGACCCGATTTGGGGGTTAATCTACGTGGTGGGCTGTTGGCTTATCATTGTGCTATAACTTGGAAGACAAGACAAACACCTAGCTAAACTTGATTGTGTCACTACTGTTTAAATTCAACTTTCTAGTATGGCTGAATGTATTAAAATTTGAGAGAGAGGTATAAAAACATTGAGAGTATGAATGTTTTAGTGAGTTTATAAAAAAATTAGAGAGAGAAGTTAAAGGAAGATAGATATTAAATATATAATAGTAAACTTGAGATTTGGAAAATAGTCAACCCATATTGGACCTATAATCATTTGGTTCCGACCCACATAACCCATATTAAATATAGGTTATATGGTTTTAGTTCTTAATAAAACCATATCTACATTTTGTAAACCATAACCAAACCAAAACTATATTTTTCCAGGCCTAGATATATATGATACTCAAATCTTATAAATAGGAAATATATATTTGTTGACATGTTCTCAACTATCCTACTCTATTAGAATTTATCGTGTCTGCATGTATCATGTCATATACTTGTCGTGCATGCCTTGATGCATCCTAGCTTGTTGCTGGAAACAACATGATCTTGATGATATTACTAAATATTTGGGAAAATATGACATAGGCAGTTGCCACTCACACAATGAATAGCTTTCTGCTTAAACACCGAGATTCCTGTTGTACTTTTACTAAACTGTGATGAATATGTGCAAGGGTATATATAGATCGTAGTTATGTAACTTGTGTCTTTAAGTTTTTCGACAACTTTTTATAAATGGGAATTCAGTACCATATGTTTTTTTTAATACCAAATTACTCTCATTCACATTGAATTTGACTGCGACAGACATCGTAGTATGTTGTTAAAATCAAATTGCTGAAATGTTTTTAGTTTAGTTTGACAAATGATTGAGCCATGTATATCATTTTGTCCCAGAATGCTATAAGAAATAGTGCCCTTAAAATGGCAGCTGATGAACAAAAGAAGGCCGATGAAAATGTGATGAAACTAGCAGGAGACCATAAGGTGTGGATTCTTTATTATTTTGTTTGAATAGTGGTTTCAATGTTTCAGTGTCAAGTTCAAATATCATAAAACTTGTGGTATGGATTCAATTTTTAATTTCAGACACAAAAAGAGAATCTCAACAAGAGGATACTTCAACTGCAAACACAACTGGATGCAAAACAAGCAGTAGTGCTTGAAATTGAGCAATTGAAAGGTACATTAAATGTTATGAAGCACATGGGAGATGATGGGGATATGGAAATTCTGAAAAAGGTGGAGGATATACACCAATCGCTGAGGGAGAAGGAAGAAGAATATGAATATTTAGAAGCATTGAACCAAACTCTAATTGTGAAGGAACGCAAAAGCAATGACGAGCTGCAGGATGCTCGTAAAGAATTGGTTAATGTAAGTTTTATTTATTAGCTTCAATTTCTGCATTCTTTTCGTTTGTATCAATGTGCCATCTATAAAAATTAAACCTCTCTGCTTCTCTTTTGAGGCCATCTGCAAGTGTAGACTGCCTGATGGGATACTGCTAGTCCTATAGGTTGTGGCACATTACATGTCACTTATAGTAACTGATTCAGATAATTAAATTGATTTTAATGTATGATGGCAAAAGGGACTGTGTGTGTGTAGTGTGTGTGTATATATGTATATACATATATACTGCATTTGTAGAAGTAATTGCCGAGGGTTATATCCTCGGCAATTACTTGTACAAATGCAGTATATATTTATAATTTGATTTATTTATTAGATTTTTAATTTAAATTATATCTGATAATGATGCTTCGTAATTTATTTGTTCCTGTTTGAGCAAGGGAGTGACTGAGGTCATAACTGAAATAACCTATGTATATTTTTCTGTAATTTTGTTTTTGACCTTTATACTTTTTCTCTCTCATCCATTACTTACTATAAACTTATCTTGGTAAGGTGATCTGTTATGCGACAAAATTATATTTATGAAGATACTTGTTAGGATATCATTTGTGAGAAATAATTTGTCTGCTAATTGTTATTGTAAAAACTTCTGGCTCATTATTTGTCACCAAAAAAGGAAAAACCAAATTTAAAAAAACATAACCAATAACAATACTAAACAAAAATATATGCATCTTTAGTTTACTATAATTTTCGGCGGTACAGTTAAAGCTTTCTATCATTTGTGGCGACATCCTCACGAGGAAAGACTAATCTGGTTACTTTGTAGGTCTTGTCAGAACTGCCAAAAAATCCTCATATTGGTGTTAAGAGAATGGGGGAGCTCGACAATAAACCATTCCATGATGCAATGAAGAGGAAGTATGATGAATCAGAAGCAGATGAAAGAACTTCTGAACTGTGCTCATTGTGGGAGGAGTACCTCCGAGATCCTGATTGGCATCCATTCAAAATCATCAATGTTGATGGGAAACATCAGGTGTGCGAGACTAAAATTCATTCAGAAGTTTGACCAAGTTACAAGATTTTTAAATGTCAAACCACACTCTATTACCCAGAACTTGACTCTGTTTCCAGTTGAGTACCAATTGCTATATTTTCTCACTTGATATACTAATCTCTCCTCAAATTTTCAATCAAGGACCTGTCCAGCATACAGAGTCAAAATTAGTGCACATTATGTAACTAACTACTGTTTACATAGAGAGATATATCTGAGTGAAAGTAGTTGCAAATGCATTGATCACTTAAGCTAATCAGGTTCATCATATAAATAAAATGAAGCATATCAGAAAAATTGGCACTCAATTGAAGAATGGGGCCAAGTACAGGGTACTAAGTTGTCTTTTGACCTTGTAAGAACTTTAATGCTGTATCTATGGTTCATATGCTCAATATATTTTGTCTTATATGTAGTCTAGACCTAGGCAGGTAAGTTATTCTAGTTAGCCCTGCTAGATATTCAGCAATGTACTTCACCATGGAGTCTAAGAATTTAAGAAGTTTGAGTGCCACTACCCTTATTTGCAAAATAGCTTAACTTAGTAATGATCTGTATACTGTCAAGTGCTTGTATTATTGTCTAGAGGCAATTTCCTTCAATGATGTGGGTGAAGCTGTACATCAGTGTGCGTTAATGTCGTTGTCTCATCTTTGTCATTTATGCTCCATTTTTCTGAATTTGGTGTAAGCTAAGACTAGGGCAACTATTAAAACCATTTGTTTTATATGTTTTATGGAGGTAGGCAAGTATTTTATTTTATGTAGCTTTATATTCAGTCATGTTCATGTACACTACAGAGTTATTATATTTTTTGAACTGTTAATAAAATGGAGTAAGTAGATAAGTGATGGGTTTTCAATACTGTATCTATCTGTTATCATTTCTTTTCTCTGTGTTTCTTGTATTATATTTTGGAATGAATCTCATGTCTAATTAAGATTGGTTGTTATGGTTTAGGAAGTAATTAATGAGCAGGATGAAAAACTGAAGCGTTTGAAGAAAGAAGTTGGTGATGGAGCGTCCCAGGCCGTGACAGCAGCTTTAAGAGAGATAAACGAGTACAACCCAAGTGGAAGATATATCATCTCAGAGGTGTGGAACTACTCTCAAGGTAGGAAAGCTAATTTGCAAGAGGGAGTTAACTACTTGCTGTCGCTATGGAAAAAGTCTACTAGTTGAGGTTTGATTCATCATATTCTCTCTTTTTGTAAGAATTTCAAGCTATCTGAATGGAAGTAACAGGAATTATGATGAAAGGTGAGAACTGAGAAATCATTTTTCAAATTTTTTTTTCATTTTTTTTTCAATAGTTTTCGTAGCTTTGGATTCTGCATGAATATACACCCTCCGTTCCTAAAAGATTGTCGTTTTAGAAGAATTTTTTTTTTCAAAAAGTTTGTCGTTTACAACTTTCAAGGAGAATAAATTATTTACTTTCCTATATTATCCTTACCTTCTCTCATTGTCTCAAGAAATTCTCTCCCTTGTATTAATAGTTTTCAACTTCCCATAAAGGGGTAGTGATGAAATTTCAAACAAATTTTACTTGGTAAATGATACTTTTTTAATTCATGTGCCAAAATTTTAAACGACAATCTTTTAGGAACGGAGGTAGTAATTTATAGCTAATAGGCCAAATTTGAATCCAAAATTTAGTACAATATAATTTATAGCTTAGTTTCATTTAGTAGGAAACAAATTGATTATTTTGCAAAGAGATAAAATCTTAATCTGGTATAAGAAAATCCATCCATGTGCTAAATTTAGCCAATAGGCCAAGTTGGTAATATTTCATATAGAATAATTTATGAATTTGTCCACCAAACTTGAAGTTATGTTCTACTCCATCCGTCTTATAATAATAAATGACGGATGATTTTATTTTTTTAAATTATTTGATGTTTTGTATAATCTAAAGAGAATTAGTCACTCTCTTTCCAAAATTATCCTTCCTAGCATAAAAATGTTACAGATAAAATAAGTATATGATAAAAGATAGTATTATAGACAATTAATATTATATTTAATATTATACAATTATTTTTTAATTTTTGTGCATAATTCTAAAACGTTACTCCCTCGGTTTTATAATAATTGTCTTTTTGTAAGAAAAAATTTGTTTCAATTTATTTGTCTTTTACAACTTTTTAGAATAATAACTTATTTATTTTCTTATATTACTTTTAACTTATCTCATTCTCCCAATAACTTTTCTATCTTGTATTAATAGTTTTCAACTTTTAGTAAAATTTTTTTATACAAATTTTAATTCTTAAATAATATTATAGAACTGAGAGAGTATTATAGAACTGAGAGAGTATATATTACGCAACTTCAAACCCATTTATTTAATGTGTCAGGCGGGATGCGGCTCATATAAAATGCTGATACATATAGAGTTTCGTCTGTGTGTCAGCACTCTATTAATCAATTGATTAATTTACTCAAAAATAAACTTCATGCTAACTACTTCCCTTGAAATTATATTACCATCCAGATTACCTTATCTTCTACCATATGCCCATATATACTCTCATCTGATCTTAGATCAAGGCCAACCTAAAAACACTGCGTACAAGTACTATCATAGGATATACTCTTTTTTGACAACCTAAAATTTGATTCCTGAGTACATTTTATTAGTCGCTATTACATAAAATACACGTATTAAGGATATCATTTTATAATTATATGTAATTTTAAAATCAAATAAATGTAATTAATTTTTCTCAAATTGTGAACATAGAAACATGGAGAGTTCTTTCTTGACAATTAATTTGTAATTTTAATCACTAAGTAATAAAAGTAATTAAATTCTCTTTAATTGTAGTAGAATATGCTTAAATATTATGTGTGTTATATCAATAAAAATGATAAATATATATTAATAAAAATTATTAAATATTTATAAGAAAAATGATATAAACTAACTCTTGACTTGCAGCTGGTTATCAGAATTGTTTTGTGAATATCACACCACAATTTTTTTTCATTTGATGAACAACATGCCACGAATTTTGACACTTGATAAATAATATACCACAAATGTAATTTGTCTCTTGAAGATTAACATACTACGAATAAATGTAATTATAGTAATTAAAATCAAATAAATGTAAATATAGTAATAAAAAATTCCCAATATAAACATGATTAAGGTCTATGAAGAGAACTCAAACAAAGAACTATTATGTATAACAATGCTATCATATTCTTTTTTATAAGAATGTAATAAAATTATATATGCCCTTCCATTTTTAATATTGCAAAATAATATTCATTTTCTCAAAATTAATCATTATGTAAATATTTGTCCACCCCAACATATTTCACTAAAAAAAATTCAATAAAAATTGACACGACAACTCAAATAACTTTGGGCTTGATAATTTATAAACTAATAATTTACGCATGAAAAATGATATATGTCAACAAATATTATTATAAAATTAAATTATGACTAACGTAAAATTTTAAGAGATAAAATAATAGTGTTTGAATTCTTCTTTAATTCTTACATGTCTCATATGTAAGACCCCAACTTTTATTAATAAACATTTTAATTTTCTCTAAATGTTATTTTGAATAATAAGGTGTGGATTTGATATAATGTTATAGTTGTGGGTAATATTTATAAATTTTGCAAAAAAATTTGCAAAGTAAGCAAGTTGTTATAAAATATTCATTTGGTCGGAAAATATTCGTTTTATCAAAGAATATTCGTATGACGGCACAATCATTGATGGACCCCATAACAGAATTACTGTCGGATATAGAAAGCGACATAAATAACCTTTTTATAAAAATAACGACAACTTTTACCGTTAACTGTTAAAATATTCTTGAAAAAAAATACGATGTCTATGGCGTGGTTCAGTAGTAAGCAGCTGCGGTATTGCATGATATTTTGATTATTGATGCTTACGTGAGAAGTCACTCAATTTTATTCAATTATTGCAACAGTAGTTGATGCATAATATCTCATATTATTGAATTAATTATTGTCACAGTATCATCTGCACAATATTTTATATTAAATCAATAATTGAGACGACACAATTATTCATATTATTATTTATATTATTGACAATGTCTAGAAAGTTCTGTTGAGAAAAGGAGTTTGGTTATATAATTGCGCTCCAATAAGGAGAAGTCCTTATCGGAAAGCCCCCTCTTTTCTGGGAATGATCTAATTGTTAATATTGTAAGTTATAATATTAATGATGAATAATTGTTGAAAGATTAAAAATGTGTTTAGTGAAGTCAAGTGCTTTGATATAAATAAAGGGGTTTGTCATAAAGTATTTGTTGTAAATTTGGTTTATTACATGGATCCCCACTTATTCATTTTTTAAAATTGTCGGTAGAAAGTTATCTCAGTTTTTATTTTATAGTAATAAAACAGAATTTTTTTATATAAAATAGAATACTTTTTATAAATAGAATATATTATATTTTATTATATTGCATAGTATTTGTATAGTACTGCATAGTGTTTGTATAGTACTGCATAGTAAAATCAAAATTTTTCAGCCAAATTTTTGGCGCCTGTGAAGAAAGTACTGTGCAGTCCGTGATTTTTTTCTAAATAATATCCTGTCATTCTCTTATAAATAGGATTCTTAGTTTAGAAATGAAAATCACACCAGAATCAGAGAATTCTTCTTTTATAATATTGAGCGTATTTCTTTTGAGTTTAAGAAAACTTTGAGTGTTGCAAATAGTACAAGTTTTCTTCAAGAATATTCCCTCTATACCAGTTAGAAGTACTCTCCTTTTAAGGTAAGGGATATTATTTTCATTCAATATTCGTAAGAAATAATATTTTCTTCCATACTCTGTAGTATGTAAATAATATTATTTTGTTTCATATTCCTAATTCTACACTTATTTTGATAAGTATTGCTTCTATACTCCTTGAAATTAGTAGAATATCCTTGAAATTTGCGCTTCATTTAGTATCATTTCACTGAAATATTCTTCTGAACATTCTTATTAAATTTTATTTTTTTTTATGCCGGAGTATTATTCATCGGTATTATTCATACATACGACACTATTCATATATACAGTACTATTCATACACACGGTACTATTCATGAAGTACTATTCACAGGGTACTATTCACCCGGGGTACTATTCACGACAAAAATTAATTTCTTTTCTGTCCAAATTATTTTTGATACATGAATAATATTCTTGAATTTTACTCCACAAAGCAGTTATCATATTGACAATTTGGACAATCTTAAACTCTGGATAAATTGAATTATAAATCTTTAAAATTTATCATTGATCTCACTTAATTGAATTCTTATATCATTGTCATCATCATTATGCTTATATTATGATGAAAGTCATCTTTGGCCCGTAGTGCATAGATGGATTGTTGATTGGTATGATTATGACCAGGAATTATGTATCGATATAATCATGACCTGTAGTGTTACAAATGATGTGGTAAAAGTCCCCATTGGCCCGTAGTGCATTGATGGATAGTTGTTTGGCATGATCATGACCACTAGTGATAATAACGAATATCCTTGGCTCGTAGTGCATGGATAATTCGTGGATGTGATACTAACGAATATCTTTGACCGTAGTGCATGGATAATTTGGTGATGTGGATTATTTATTGAGCTGTGTTACAGAGATAAAATATAGATGATGAACTTTTAAATCATAGAAAATAGTAGACATCAAGCTCTACTTGACTCTTCTAATGGATTGCTTGTTCCGCTGCAGTTAAACTTGTTGTCTATTGTATTCTATTAGTTCTTACACCGTTGAAGGCTAAGGAAAATTTATTCTACATTATCTTAGTCATAATATTCTTTACTAGGCTAGTTGAGCTCACCCTTTTCTTTCATTGTTCTCTTCAGGAAATGAAAATATAGCTGGGACTAGTCGGAGAATGGAGTGATGGTCCAAGATGGTGGTTATAGTAGTCCTCACTATTCTATGAAATAGTGTGATAATAAATGTATTGAGGACTTTATTTGAGTTTGGATATTGTCTACGAGACAATATTTGTGTTAATACTCTCAGCTTACGTTTGTCGTATTGTTTAAATTAAGTTTGTATTTGAATTCTGTACCATGTATTTGGTGACTCAGAATGAGTTGTGTATACCAATTTTGAGGGCGTCGCATCATATATTCACATACGTCTATATTTTTTATAAACATAAATTTGTCGTCATATATAACGGTACTTTTTGAACATATTTGATGGGAAAACATTCCATATAGGCAAAAAAAGGTAATCACTATTTTGTTTGAGTTATGCTATATATTATGAAAGTTTTTTTTGTTGAATTACAATTGCGACATATATTGTGAGACCCCGAATTTTATGAAATAAAAGTATTCAATTTTTTTATTTTGGTAAATAGTTAAATTGATAAAAGTTTAAAGTTAAGGGTAACATTTGAAAATTTTTCAAAGTAAACAAGTTGTAAATAAAATAATAAATTGGTAAAATCTGGCGTGGTTACATAATAGCACACGGTATTGATTATTAATGCTTACGTGAGAAGTCACTCAGTTTGATTCAATTATTGTCGATATTTTATATATTATTAAATCAATAATTGAGATAATAAAGTTATTAATATTATTATTTGCAATATTAACGATGTCTAGAAGTTCTGCCAAGGAGAGGTTTGGTCACCTAATTGCGTGCCAATAGGAAAAAATTCTTATTTAAAAGCTCCTCTTTCTTGGGAACGACCTAATCGATTAATAGTGTGAATTATAATAATGATGATGAAGTTTTGTTTTATTAGTATTATTAATGTAATAAAATAGATTTTTTTTTATATAAAACAGAATACTTTTATAAAGTTATTCGTTTTATTAGACTATAAATAGAATATATTATATTCTATTATGCATAGTATTTTGCATAGTAAAATCTTTTTATATAAAATATAATAATTTTATAAAGTTATTTGTTTTATTAGACAATAATTAGAATATATTATATTTTATTATGCATAGTATTTGCATAGTGTCTGATAGTGTTTGCATAGTAAAATCTTTTTTATATAAAATAGAATACTTTTATAAAGTTATTCGTTTTATTAGATTATAAATAGAATATATTATATTTTATTTAAAAGATTTTGTTTTATTAGAATATTTTATAGTAAATCAATACGGGACCGTCTAGTTTAAAAAGTAAATCAATCTGGGTAGATTCAGAATTAATTCTTATTCAGTCCATTCTCTTATAAATAGAAGCTCATTCCTTCATTATTTCTTACTTAATTTAATGAAACTCTAGAGAGAAACTATAGAGAGAAAGAAGAAAAGTATTCTCGCTTACTTCACTACTCCTATATCCAGTTTGTTCTAAGGTAAGGGATATTATTTGTTTGTACTGTAAAGGGGTATTACTTCTTTTCGTATTCATGAATAGAACTTCATTATTCTATTCTTTATTATTCTCATTGGAATAACTTTATATGTCTGGACTACCCTATACATGGTAAAATTATTCTATTATTCCATTCCTTATTATTATGTTGGAATAACTCATACATGAGAAGTACTTTGCATACATGGTGAAATTCTTCTATTATTCCATTCTTTATTATTCTTTTTGAATATCATGCATGCGCTTTCACGCGTGACTTGGTTCCGCTTCTTTATTATTACATTGAGAATAACACATCATGCGATCTATCGCATGCATGGTGAATTCTCCAGTTATTCCATTATTTATTATTCTGTTGGAATAACCTGTCTATGTGGATTACCACATGCATGGTGAATGATCCTTCGTATTCATTCCTTATTAAATTGTGAAAATGATCTGTTTACGTGGATTACCGTATGGCGGGTTAAAATCCATTTGCAGTTTCATAATTTTTTGGACATTCAAAAATTATGAAAAAATTTGGGAGGATATTATGATAAGTTTTCTAACATCTCCAAGTGGAATCACTGAAAGAGGAGTTGTAGATTTTTGTATGGACTATTTTTAACAATGCATGAAAAAGTGAAAAAAAAGAGAAAAAGCTAATGCCCACAATTTGTAAGGGCTGTTTTGGCCACTTAATTTGTGAGAAAAATTCCGGCCTTCTGGGACATGGAAATATATGGTATAAAGTACCTCTTGTCCAAAAATGAGCTCATTCCGACTTAAAATGAGCAAGTTATGACCATTTCAATATTTAGGTTTTTTCGACGAAAAATGCTATAACCGGAGTTCTATAACTCCGATGACCATGAAATTTAAACTGGAAGATCATGTTAACATGTGTAAGATCCTGCCAAGATTTGGGAATTTCTGGAGTTAAACTTGAGGTAGCTAATTTCTTAAGGAATTAATTAGAAATTGATTTATGAAAAATAGTAAATGAATTTTAAAAATTCTGAGAAAAATATATGTTCAATATGGGACTATATTCTGCAATTTCTTTGGTATTTTACATGAAGATGCAATAGTTATGAGTATATGTGTTAAATATGTTATGTGAAGTTGAAAATTGGTAAATAGGATTTTATGGCTTGGGAATCCTATATAGGGTATATGAAGATTTTTGATAAGGGATTTGATCATTGGTGATGAAATCTTATGTGTATGGCATTTTTGTATGATTAAATGCATTATTTGGTAAAGTGTAAACAATTAAAATAAATTGTTTATAAGTTTAAAAAATAATTAAAATATTGTTATAATATTAATGATATTAGATTATGAGATTATTAAGTGATTGATAACATTGGGATATTCTTGTACCTTGAATAATTTATATTATAAATGTTTAATATTTATCCTTTATCTCATTTGATTGATTCTTTATATCGTTGTTATGATATTCATGCATATATTGTGTTGAAAGTTATCTGTGACTTACGTGCATAGATAGACTTGGTATGATTATGACCAGGGATTATTCGATATAATCATGACCGTAATGTTACAAATGATGTGATAAAAGTCATCTTTGTCCCGTAGTGCATAGATGGACTTGGTATGATTATGACCAAGGATTATTCGGTATAATCATGACCGTAATTACACGAATATCCTTGGCCCGTAGTGCATGATTAATTCATGGTCGTGATACTATTAAGCTGAGTCACATCATTATTGGTTTTACAGTTGTATATCTTTGGCCTGTAATGCAAAGATGGACTGTTGGTTATTGGTTTTACAGTTGTATATCTTTGGCCTGTAGTGCAAAGATGAACTGTTGGTTATTGGTTATACAGTTGTATATCTTTGGCCGTAGTGCAAAGATGAATTTATTAGTATGATTATGAGCAGAAATTGTGATTTGGTATAACCATGATTTTTGATATTTTAGGTGAAGATAGGTGATGAAAATTATCTTCGTCCTTGGTGCGAAAAGGAATTCAGAATCACAATTATGATTATGAGTTATTCATATGATTGTGGACAGGAATTGTTGATTGATGTTACAGGGACAAAATATTATTGGTGGACTTTTAACATGGAGAAGATAATAGACCTGATGGTCTATTTGACTCTTTTAATGGATTGCTCGTTCCGCTGCAACTATGGTTGAAAAGTTTTATCATCTACCATATGTTCTAAATCTCTGATTTTTTTATTGACGAAGGCTATTGATAATTTAATTATCTTTAGTCATGATATTCTTTACTGGGCTAGTTGTGCTCACCCTTTTGCTTCACAATTTCTTTCAGATAATAAGAGTGTTGCCGAGTCGAGCGGGGATAACAGGGGAATAGAACGGTGGTCTATAGCTGTTGAGGTTCTCCCTAAATAGTATGGAAATAATTTTATTGAGAACTTTAGATAAGTGTGTCGTATTGTATATGTAATTTGATATTTAATTTTGGTGAACCGAATAGGGTGAAGTGAACCCAACTTTGGAAGGGTGTTTTGCCACTATCATACAAGATGTCTAATGACATACAACGTGTTATCATAAGACAGGGTTGTGCACATCCACTTGCTAAGTATATCTACGAGCACTACCTATATGATATTGGAGTTTATTTGAAATATAATTTTCACTTGGAGACAGTGGAGATAGTTATATGTCAAGAGAAGACTCACCATTGGAAATAAGATGATAGTAATCTTTTCGTTTTTCTTTGGGGTCTATTGGGTCAACCAAGGATAATTCTCTGGACATATGATACCTATCATAACTTAGATTCATGGCCTCCTATGTACGAAGGTTTTCTTGAGCATTTCCCAAAGATTTTAATTTCTAAAACAGTTATTGACTGTACTTTTATGTAAAGTACCTTTGTAAGGTGTTGTGGTCGAGGCACCATGAGAGTAAAGAACAATGAAAGAAAAGGGTGAGCTCAACTAGCCTAGTAAAGAATATTATGGCTGAGATAATGCAGAATAAATTATCGTTAGCCGTCCACAGTGTTAAATTGATAGAATATAATAGACAACAAGTTTAACTGCAGCGGAATAAACAATCCATTAGAAGAGTCAAGTAGAACATGATATCTACTATCTTCTATGATTTAAAAGTTCATCATCAATATTTTATTATCGTAATACATTTCAATAAATAATCCACATCATCGAATTATCCATGCACTACGGGCCAATGATATTCGTTAGTATCACATCCATAAATTATCCATGCACTACGAGCCAAGGATATTCGTTATTATCACCAATGGTCATGATCATGCCAACAACTGCCCATTAATGCACTATGGGCCAATGAGGACTTTTACATCATTTGTAACATTACAGGTCATGATTATACCGATACATAATTCCTGGTCATAATCATACCAATCAACAATCCATCTATGCACTACGGGCCAAAGATAACTTTCATCACAATATAAACATGAGGATGATGACAATGATATAAGCATCAATCAAAAGAAATCAAGGATAAATATTAAAGATTTTTAATTTATTCGGAGTTTAAAAATATCTAAATTGTCAACATTATTACTGCTTTGTGGAGTAAAATTCAAGAATAATATTTATGTATCAAAAATAATTTGAACAACAAATAAATTAATTTTTATTGTGAATAGTACACCGAGTGAATAGTACCTGAGTGAATAGTATCCCGTGAATAGTACCCCATGAATAGTACCTCGACATGAAAAGATTAAAATTTAACAAGAATGTTCTGAAAAATATTCTCGTGAAAAGATACTCGATGAAGTGCAAATTTCAAGGATATTCTATTAATTTCAAGGAGTATAGAAGCAATACTTATCAAAATGAGTGTAGAATTAGGAATATGAAATGAAATAATATTATTTACGTACTACAGAGTATGGAAGAAAATATTATTTCCTACGAATATTGAACAAAAATAATATCCCGTACCTTAAAAAGAGAGTATTTCTGACTGGTATGGCGGGGATATTTTTGATGAAAACTTGTATTATTTTCTATACTCAAAGCTTCCTTAAACTCAAAAGAAATACGCTCAATATTATAAAAAAAGAATTCTCTGATTCTGGTGTGATTTTTATTTCTAAACTAAGCATCATATTTATAGGACAATGACATGGTACTATTTGAATTGAAAATCACGGGTCTACAGTAAGAATCACAGACGAATTTTTCACGGGCACAGTTTTGAATTAACATGATTTTCACTATGCTGCACTATGCAAATACTATGTAGTACTATGCAACATTATAAAATATAACATAATATATATATATATATATATATAACTTATATATATATAAGTAATAAAACAAAACTGAGATAACTTTCTACCAACGATTTTAAAAAATAGGTAAGTGGGGGTCTATGTAATATGCCAAATTTATAACAAATACTTTATAAAAAAACTCTCTATTTATCTCAATTCACTTGGCTTCACTAAACATATTTTTAATAGGCTTAAATATGAATTAGTACCCTAAACTATAGGCCATATTCCACTTCGGTGATCCACCTTTCAATTTTGTCAATTAGATGATTAAACTATCAATTTTTTCAATTACAACAAATTGAACATGCCACGTCAGAAATTACTGACGTGGCTAATTGTGTGGGGCCTTAAGAAGCTGATGTGGCAATTTTTTTTTTTAATCATAAAATAAACAAATCTGATTTAATATGGGGCAAAATGATCAAAACACAATTTAACATAATAAATTAACATAAAACAAACATTAACCTAAATATATCAGTACCCTTACATTACATTCGATCAAACACAGTCAGTCTAAACTAAGCCCCAAATCGCTCGACAAACCCTAGCTCAACAACTGCGAAGAATTTTCTGAGAATCATCCATTCCGGCACTCAATCGGTTCAACAATGAAGTAAGTATGTGATTTAGCTCTTCTCTGTTGCTCTGTTGCTACCCCAAAAGTAAAAATCCTACTCAGTTCTCCCGATAGTCCTACTATCATCTGGTGTGATTTAAAAGATTTAAGAAAAACAAACGAGCTAGGGTTTCAGTTATCTACCCCCAAAAATCCCTCACTAAAAATGGAAATTACTGGTATGGAAGATGAACTGGAGTTGGGCGAGTGTCTTGATTCGATGGGTGAGACTCCAAGGTGCTATTGTGGGTATAGAGCTCGAATGAAGATATCTTGGACTAAGAGTAATCCAGGAAAAAGGTTCTTTGGTTTTCCACAATGGAGCAAGGTATAGTAATATAATTTTAGTTGGCTGAGTTTTACTCTTATTCTCTAGGTACTGTAAAAATACACTTGTGTTGGAATTGTATTTATGTTTTGAATTGATTTTTATCAACCATGCAAGACAAATTGACAAGCAAACACTGCAACTTCTTTTGTTGGTATGACCAAGGGATTTGTAAAAGGTCTAAAGAAGTTTTACCTGAGTTGAAACTTATGATAAGTGCTCTGAATTTAGAAATAGAAAGGAAAAAGTATGAAATTGAGAGAGGTACTGAAAA
Organism: Panax quinquefolius; assembly: GCA_020205615.1. Taxonomy (NCBI): domain Eukaryota; kingdom Viridiplantae; phylum Streptophyta; class Magnoliopsida; order Apiales; family Araliaceae; genus Panax; species Panax quinquefolius. The sequence continues at coordinate 148,072,219 of CM035152.1, forward strand.
AAATAAATGAATTGGAAAAAAGTAATGAAAAGCTTCAAATTGAATGTGCAGAGCAAAATGAAGAGGTTGGAAGACTGAGAGAGGTGATTGAATTGTTGAGAAGGAAGGATAAAATGTGTAGCACTTCAATTAAAGACATATTGTTAGGCATGATATTTGTATTCATGTTAGGACATCTGTATGTGAATGATAGTGGTGATTAATTGTAATTTATAGTTTGAATTATGTATAAAAGAACTAGTTTGCAATGAATGGTGAAAGTTGGTTTTAACCTATGAAAAGTTTGCAATAAACGTATAAAAGAACAAGTTTGCAATGAATGATTGTAATTTTTAGTTTGCAATGAATGATTGCAATTTTTAGATTGCAATGAATGATTGTAATTTTTAGATTGCAATGAATGATTGAAAGTTTGAAATATGGTGAAATTTTGCAATTTTTTGCAGTTAAGAGTTTTATTAATGAAAAAAGTTAGTTTGAATTATGTATGGTGCAAGTCAAGCTGCAATTTTAAAGGAGCACAAAGCACTGCTGCAACAAACTACTGCAAACAAGCATTGTTATAACACTGATTTTTTGAGCCTTGTGCAAACAACTGTTATTTCCATTAACACCTAATTTACACCAACATATGCATAATATTAAAAGAAACAATAATACAATAATACTTCCAAAAACAATGATTTTTGCATTAAAGCACTCTATTCAACATGTATAGACAAAGCCACATAGCTGTCATACATAATGTGCACCACTTGCATAAATTAAACCAAGCTGTCATAGTTTGCCAAAACATAATACTACATAACTTAATGGCTGACATAATGTGCACCACATGCCAAAACATAAACCAAAAACATAACTTAGAGTATTTAGTCCTGTTCAAATACTACATAATAATTAATTGGTTGAACTCCTATAATACTATAATATCCATCATGCACAACTTGAACTAGATATCCACAACTTTCTCTTTTGCCTTTGCATCTTATCTTGCATTCCTTCCATTGATTAGTTGATTTGCAAAAATCCAATTTCTTCCCCTAGATTGGAATGTAGATGGCCTCATGGCTGACATAGATGTTGAACCTTGAGTATTCCCTTGGCTTTGATTGTGAGGATTTTCTTGACTTACATTAGAACCAGTTGAAATCTAAAAAGTATTAAACAAAAACAATTAGTAATGTATGCTTTAATAAAGTAAATATGCTAGACAACAGAGGTAGTATTTACCCTAGTATGTTGTGCCCCACTTGATATGTAAGATTCCCCACTTGCAGATACGTAGACACCAAACCCATTTCTACCTCCACTTCTCCCTCTCCCTCTCCCTGGTGGCCTACCTCTTCCTCTTCTTTGACCTCCAGTGTCTGGGGGCCTACCCCTTCCCTTTCCTCTGCCTTTTCCACCTGCTGCAGCATTAACATCTCCACCACTCTCTACACTACTTGATGCTCCTCTACCTAATCCATCTTCTGCAGTTCAAAGAATTAAACAGATGCATGTTAGTTTTCTTTGCAAATTAAGTAAAAAAATAGTATCTTGACTGTTAGTTGTAGTTATCTTTTTCCTTTTGAACTGTTGTGTTCTTGCAAGTTCTCATATTATGACCAATCTGATTGCAACTCCGGCATGTCATCAATATTCCTTTTTTTGACAATCTTCCACTTGCACTTATCTTATGTTCCTCATGTAGATCTTTAATCCTTTGTTTTTTTAGCCTTCTAGGAAGCACTTTAAGTTTTGGGGATAATAACTTCTCCTTACCTGAAGATTCCCACAGATCTGGTCCATTTATACCTTTCAATGGAAACTGGTAAGATGCTAGGTAAACATCTCTCTTAAGCATTGCAAAGACATATTCCTCTGGTTCCTCCCTTTTCTTATAAATGGAAGCAACTGCATGTCTACAAGGGATACCATCAAGATCCCAAGCTTTACAAGCACAAGTCTTGTTCACCAAACTTACTGTCCTACCTTCAAGTCCACCATCCCTTTTCACTTCATACCCCTCAAAACCATCCCACTTAGCTTTATACAAGAAACTATCATTCTTTGCATCCTCTAATTTTTTCCTAATTATAGGAGGCAGTACATCATCACTTCTCAACATCATTATCTTGTTTCTTACCAATCTCTCCATAATATACTCTCTCATATCCTCAAGCATCTCAATTATAGGCTTTTTTTCTTGTAGCAACTATCCAACCATTGAATGTTTTTGACAAATTGTTGGTGGTGATATCACACTTGCACATGTCATTGAAGAAAGCTTTGCACCACTGTTTTGATTCTTGTTTTGACAACTGCTCATGTGCCTCTACACTTAACTGTTTCAGTTCTTCCATTTAATCCATGTAATGCTTCCTAGTTAAACTTTTAGATATTTTCCAAAATGCAATTTTCAACTCAAATTCTTTATTCTTTTTCCTCCAGTTTGCGTAGATGTGTCTAACACAACATCTATGTTCAGCTTGAGGTATAATTGTCTTGATTACATTATCCAAACCCTACACAAAAACATGATTGCATTAGCTATATATAACAAACATTTATAATATAATAAATGCAAAATAAAATAAAATAAAGTACCTTTTGTTGGTCTGTTATCACTGTAACACCATATCCTCCACCAAGATAACTTAGATCATCCATTAAAATATTCAAAAACCAAGTCCAGCTGTCTGTGTTCTCAACCTCTACTACTGCCCAAGCAATGGGATACATTTGATTATTTGCATCCCTCCCAACTGCACATAATAAATCACCCTTGCATATTCCTTTGAAGAAACATCCATCAAGGCCAATTATTGGCCTACAACCTGCGAACCATCCTCTTTTCAGAGCATCAAATCCTATATAAAAACTTTGAAATCTTCCAAGTTCCTTTGGTGACTGCCTATCTACTTTAATTTCAAATGTTGATCCTTTGTTAGCCCTCATCAATTCCTTCTCATAGTCCCATAACTGTCCATATATATCATCAATTGTTGCATAAGCACGCTTGATTGCTATTTCTCTGGCCCTGTAGCACTAACTCAGTGACACTCTAACTTTTAAATGCTTCTTCACATCCCATTGGAATTTTGAGAGTTTCCAAATTGGACATGCTTTTATTTTAACATAATAGTGCTTGGCCAAAAACCTTGCATTTTCTTGTCTATTTTTCTGTTTATTTGTGCACTTGTGAACATTTTTATACCTTTTAACAGTAAAAGTGTTCTCATGTTTCAACACACTTGCCCATAAATTCCAAGGGCAACCCTGTACATACTTCTCTTGTACCTTATCCCTTGTATTTTTTGGAAACCATACATTGTACTTTTTTCCAATTGCATATTGTTTCACTGCCTTTTTAAATTCTTTGTGGTTAGTAAATTTCATTCCAACAGAAAATTCAACATTTTTAATGTCAGTCTTTGGATTAAACTCAAGATATTTTCTCTTTCTTATATTGGTTGGTTTCACCTCATCATCTTCATTCTCACTTATTTCAGGTGTGTGTAGCTCATCAGAATCTAAGTCAATTTCATCCCAACCTTCAGCTTGTGCTCTTTGCCCACCTTCATCAACAGGTCTCTGCCCACCTTCATCAACAGGTCCCTGTCCAATTTCATCAACATCAACATCATTTCCTTCTTCATCATCTGTTTTTCTTCTTCTGTTCCTCTTTTTCTCACTTTTCCCTCCGCTTTTCCTGCTCTCAAATTTTTCCTAGCAGCAAGTAACTCTTCATATATCACTCTCAACTAACCAGTTACAATTACTACTTATATCAGAGTCTGTATCTCCTACTCCTTCATATTTTATATCCTTCTCATTATCAGTTTGAATCACATCAACCTCAATCTCTTCTACTCCGTCATTATTTGAATGTTCTTCAATGTTAACATCTTTTAAAACTTCAACAAATCCCTCACTGTCATCATCTATGTTCTCAGCAGTACTTACTATTTGTTCATGGTCATGGTCTGAGTATATCTCAACAACAGGGTTCTTCTTAGCATACTCACACATATCAATAACTCCTTTATCATAACCTACTGCCCTAAGCCCTTCTGCTAAACTTTGTCCAGGGATAAGATAATATACATTTTTCACATTCTTGCTTCCAAGTACCGTTGAAACATAATCAATAATCCCAGGCCCAGTTATATAATCAGGATCATATTTAAACAATTCACTAACAGTGCTTCCAACATAATCAACTATATCACCATTATTTATTAGTTTACCACCATAATGAAATCTCAAAGTAATGACATCCAGTTCTGCATTAAAAAAATTATATATATATATAGGGGAAAATGGGTATGCACAGCCGTGCTCTTTTTTTTTACACAGTCTCCAAAACGACGTCGTTTTGGAGTTAAAAAAATAAAATCACGGCTTCTCTCCTTCTCCTCCTCAAATCGTGCATCATCTCCTCCCCAGTCGCATAAGGGTTTCTCTCCATTCTCCTCCTCAATCGCACACCATCTCCTCCCCAATCGGACAAGGCTTCTCCTCCCAAATCCTCTTCCGTATATACAAATCCCTACCACTGCCGCCACCGTCGCTGCGATTACCATCGTGACTTCAGACCAATACAAAAACACGGCTGCTCATCAGTTTGATCTCGACTTATATTTCAGACCTCCTTGATTCACACCTCGATTCAGTAAGGGTTTGTTGTATTTTGATTTCTAGGGTTTATGTGACCCCTTTGAAAGTGATGTTGCGATTTGGTGAATTTTTAATGGGTTTTTCACCACGATTGTTCCTCTGTTCTCCTTCAACAATATTGGGTTTGTATGAATTTTTAAATCTTATAATGTAGTAGAAGTGTAGAAATTGTGGGTCTGATTGTTATATATCATGACTATGACTGGGGTCTTGCTCGTTCCCCATATCTTTTCTTTATAGTGCCTGAGAAGATTCTTGTTATTTCCAAGCAACATTGGGTTTGTAGCATCTTTTAGTCTTAGCCTTATTTTCCCCTTTTTTGTTCTGTTGGGTGTACCCCTCACCTCACCCCACGCCCTAACCACCATCCCTTTCGGTCGTAGTAGTAACTTGTAAGCAAATGGTCGACAATGGCACATACCACCTCATCTGATTAAGACTTCACATTCAACGCATCCATTAATTCATCAATAAATTCTTCAGGTCTCTCATTTTTAGAGTCAATAAATACTCCTTATGATGCTTTTGTAATGAAACTTAACTTTAATAATTAATAAAAGTTTATTTGAAATAAACTTATACTTACACTTTCTAACCAAGAATTTAAACACTACTACTATAATGCAATAATTGACAACTCAATTCTAAGCTTTGAAATTACAATTTTAAGTTTATAAAATTGTATTTTGTTTAAAATTTGGTGCTAAATTTCAAACCTAAAACTTGGAATGTAGTTGTCAAAAAAAGAAGAAAAAGAATTAGATGTACATTAATAGTCCAACTACAGGTAGTGGAATAATATTTTGTGACATTGTAATCACTAACTAGTTGTACATAAAAGGATCTGCATAATATTCCTGGTTTCTATGTCTTTCTTATATAAAAGTAATTGGTTATTCTCTACATATGCCATAACAGATTCTTCAGCATTTTGTAATACCATGTGCAACACATTATTGCCACCACACATGGTAATTGGTTATTCTCAACACATTAATACCATGTGCAACACATATTCTTTAGCATTTTGGCTTAACTTTATTATTGTTCTATGTCCAGAGTATAAAAGTAATTGGTTATTCTCTACATATGCTCTTACTGAATGAAGGTGGAGCTTTTAGAAGGTGGAACTTTTTGGTTGTCGGAGTCCCCATCAGTTCCTGGAAGCATGTCATGGGGATGTGAAGTTCCGTGCATTGAAACCTGGGCGATATCCTTTTGAAATTTGATATGTGTTTGATATTGTTTAAACTCATCTTTTACTGCACAAAGGAGGTGTTGCACATATTGTTTCCTTGACAAAATATGTACACATTCCAGTTAAAAGGAGTTGAACCACCAGGTTTTTCATTTCAAATTGTAAATACAAACATGGATGAGTTGAGTCCTCATGCCCGAAGACGAAGACATATGCTTGATATTTAGCATTGCTGCAAAAAAGGGCAGCTTTTAGCCTTCAGCCAAAACATGCTCGACAAGGCTCATCTTTTTATAAGCAATGGCCATTTGATATGAGTTGATACATAGGTGGTGCTTGTTGGTTGGCTTTTGGTCATTCTAGTTGTATTTATCTTCTTGATTATTAGGTTGTACAGAAAGGGGTGGAGATTTTGTTTATAGCATTTTTTTATCACTCTTTTAAGTGTAGAATTTAACTCACTTTGTAATGACCGAGTAAGCTAATTGGAGGTTTGTATTAGTTATTGTTCCTGTTTTCTTATTTGCAACATTTATTTGTCGAATATAGTTTATGTATTATATTTCTATTTTTAATTAATATTTATCAAATCTTCTGATGAATTTAGTTTTGTAACTGTATAGAATGTGGATGAATGCTTTAGGTTTTACAAGAAAAATGGCAGGAGCATTTTCTATGTCCCAACTTAAGGGGTCCATCTATCCAACTACCTCATGGAATATGTGTTCACCTTGATAATATTCCAACTCGATCACAAAACATACGGATCACAAAAAACTAATTGCATACAACCTTCGTATTATTGTCTCATTAAAAATTGCATGACTTTTTGAAGTCGTCTCCTGTAATACTTCAGTTTCTTCGTGCTTCTATTTTGAAAAAAATATCTAAATTGCGTATGACACTAAGAAACAGTATGAAGGAACCCTATTAACAAATGATAAAACAAATCAAAACAATTTTTGACCATTTCCAGATAAGTAGTAGTATCATTCCAAATCACCAGTCTATAACTTATGATTGCCTATTGATATTCCAAGAACAAATAAATCCAAGGGAATAAACTAGAGAGCACAACTCGAGTGGCAAAAACCTGTGGATCATGCCAAACCTCTGTACCTTACAATGGCCTGACAGAGTACTCGTGCTTTTTTGGTTTTTTTTCCTCTTCTTTCTTTCTGTCTTCATATTTATACAAGAAATGAGTAACATGAAACAAAAGATTACAGCGGACTAGGACTTGGTAGGGGCTTCAACTCCTCCACTTGCTCTTACGGAACATGTAGCAGTACGAGAGGCTAACCTATTCATCAATGGGGGGATTTAAAAATACAACTACAACTGTGATGTTGTCATGGAAATGTCTCCTCACCCCTCGATCAATTTTCTTCAGGTCATAGTATCTCATTTCTCTTTTTTTGGCTGCTACTCGAAGTGCAGCTTTAACAAGTCTCTTAGAGATTCCCTACAGATGAAGCATAAATTGTAAGACCCCAAATTTTATGAATAAAGAATAATTTAGTCGAAATATATTTTTGAATATTATGGTGTGGATTTGATATAATGTTATAGTTGTGGGTAATATTTACAAATTTTGTAAAGTAAGCAAGTGGTTATATAATATTTGATTGGTTGGAAAATATTCGTTTTAACGAGGGGAATATTATTAAACGATGACAGACAATCATTGGTGGACCCCATAACGGAAGTATTGTCGTAGTTAGAAAGCACGTAATTATCTTTTATAAAAATAACAATGGAAGTTTTACCGTTAAACTGTTGAACTACCCTAGTAGTAAAAGTACAAGAATACGATGTCTGGCGTGGTTAAGTAAGACACAAGATTGATTATTGATGCTTACGTGAGAAGTCACTCGATTATACTCAATTATTGCTATGATAATCACGATCATATCTCTCATATTATTGATTCGATTATTGTCACAAAGATCATCAAGATAATATTTTATATTATTAAATCAATAATTAAGACGATAAAGTTATTCATATTATTAAATTGTAATATTTACAATGTCTAGAAGTTCTGTCAAGGAGAGGTTTGGTCATCTAATTGCGCGCCAATAAGGAGAAATCCTTATCGGAAAGTCCCTTTTTCCTGGAAATGACCTGGTTGTTAAATATTATGAGTTATAATATTAATGATGAATAAGTTCGTGTTGATTAAAGATGAATTTGATAGTTCCATTGTGTTGGGATTATTAGTGTTAGTGAAAATCGACATCTATTCCGATGATAATTGATGTCTGGGGGTTATATTGATAAATCGGGTAATTAATCGGATAAATGAGCAATTAATTGCTATTAATTCACATGATTATAACTATTTGTTCACATGTGTGTACTATTGATTCACATTCTTGTACTATTAGGGGATTTGGTGCAAGATTGATAATACTTGCATGACTAAGTTAAAAATGGTGGTATAGATGGAGGTATTATACTGTAATTCGTATTTTTACATGATTATAACTATTGATTCACATGATTGAACTATTGATTCACATTATTTACTATTAGGGGAGGTGGTGCAAGTTTGATAATACTTGCAGGACTAAATTAAAAATGAAAGAAAAGTTGGAGGTATTGTACTGTAATATTTTGATCCCCAAAACGTGCATTATCGAAACTATATTTTCCTATAAATAAAAGCTCATTCTTCCTTCATTTCTCACCAATTCACTAAAGCTATAGAGCAATTATTATAGAGAGAAATTATAGAGAGAAAGAAGAAGAGAAGTCTGCTACCTCTCTACTCCAGTATCTAGTTTCTTTCTAAGGTAAGGGGTATTATTTCTTTCGTATTGATGAAGAGAGCTTCTGCTATTCCATTCTTTATTATTATGTTGGAATAACCTGTCTATGCGAAGTACCGCATGCATGGTGAATTCTTCTGTTATTCCATTCTTTATTATTTTGTTGGAATATCCTGTCTGTGCAGATTACGCTAGACCTGGTTCCATTCTTTATTATTTTATTGGAATAACCATGCATGCGGTCTATCACATGCATGGTGAATTCTTTGTTATTCTATTCTTTATTATTATTTCATTGAAATATCACATGCATGCGATTACGCTAGACTGGTTCCATTCTTTATTATTCATTTGAATAACACATGCATATGTGGTCTATCGTGCATGGTGAATTCTTTCGTTATTCCATTCTTTATTATTCTATTGGAATATCACATGCATGCGGATTAGGCATGACTTGGTTCCATTCTTTATTATTCTGTTGGAATAACATGTCTATGTGGATTATCATATGCATGGTGAATGATCCTTCATATTCATTCCTTATTAAATTGTGGAAATGATTTGTCTATGTGGATTACCGTATGGCGGGTGAAAATCCATTTGCAGTTTCATATATTCTATGATACTCATTTGGTTAAAGTTTTGGCTTCTATACTCCATGAAATTAGTAGAATATCCTGGATATTTGCGTTTCATCCGGTATCTTTTCATGAAAATATTCTTCTGAGCATTCTTGAATTTTACTCCACAAAGCAGTATCATGTTGACAATTTGGACGTAATTGATTTCAAGATAAATTAACTTATAAATCTTTAAAATTTATTCTTGAACATGTTTTATTGAATTATTATGTCATTGTCATCATCCTCATGTTTATATTGTGATGAAAGTCATCTTTGGCTTACGTTCATAGATGGACTTGGTATGATTATGACCAAGGATTATTCGGTATAATCATGACCTGTAATGTTATAAATGATGTGGTAAAAGTCCTCAATAGCCTGTAGTGCATTGATGGATAGTTTTTGGTATGATTATGACCAGTAATTATTCGGTATAGTCATGACCATTGATGATTTAATGAATATTCTTGGCCCGTAGTGCAGGGATGACTCGATGATGTGGTTTATTTATTAAGCTGAGTCTCAACGATAAAAATTGATGAAAATATTTTAAATCATAGAAGATAGTAGATATCATGCTCTACTTGACTCTTCTAATGGATTGCTTATTCCGCTGCAGATATAACTTAATTATATTTTGGCTATGATCTTTGTAGTAGGAAAACATCTCAAAGTGATATAACCTATACCAAGAATTATCTTAACAAATCCCACCTTGCTAGCAAACAAAAATGGTGGCCACTGGATAAGTTTCAGACTAGGATTTGAAGAATAAGGAACCAACAATAAATCCATCTACTTGGAATAACAAATGACCATTTAGTTCCAACTGCTACAATGACTTCAAAAAAAGGATTACTAGGATGAGAAAAGGTAGAGGTAAGTTGAACAGTGTGGCCTTTCCTGTCACTTATGAGATCTTCACTGAAACTACAAATTACTCTATAACAGTTATAACAGTTTGTAATAATAGTTTGTAAACAGCCCAAACAAAGCTCTAAAATGCTGCTCATATAACACATCAGTAATTGCTTTCTAGCTTTACCCTCTCTCGCTAAAACAGTCATAACTAAATAGTTTCAAATTATTTTTGAACGATTCATGCGCCCACGCGAAGCTAACTTCCGGGACTATAACTTTCTTTTTTTGACCATTTCCAGATTCTAAACATAGAATTCCAGAAAATTCGTTTAAGGAGTTGCTTTGAATCTGTTTTCCAGATTTCTGGCAGATTCAACGCGACTACTTTGAACTATCATAACTCCTTGCTCCGAAGTCGGAATTAGTCCTTTCCAGAGGCTATGGATATCTGGGATTTCATACTACAAGACCCCAGAAAATTATAATTTTCCAAAGAAGTCTAACTAATCAAACAAAGTTAGCCCAAAGTAAGCTTAACACACTAACTTTTAATTTTTTTTTTCATTTTGGCTTAAAATCACTTTTCGTTCTAATTTGATTTGCCCAAACCATTTAATTATGTACATATAGTGTGTATATATGTAGCCTTAGCCTAATTCTTTGTTTTTATCAAAAATAGTCCTTAGAGGACTTTTAACAAACATCATGTGTGCGTTAGATTTTAAGAGCTGGGTTCATAGGTTTCAAGGGATTGTTAAACACATAAATTTCCTCCCTTATTCCTCCACACAACAACAACTAGTCTCCTTTTGCTAAACATAGACATCACAGTAAAAAATTTATATCACATTGCAAATGGACTAACTAACAGTTATGAATTTTTATAAAAAGCCATACTTACCTTATGTTTGCTGCAGTTTTTGTGTGTGCATAATATCACTTGAATCTATCCTTGATATCGAGAATGTCTTTCAATTTAGTTACAATCTTAATCACTTGAAGTCCCTTCAGCCGAACCAAATGAGACTTAATAGAGAAATGGATTTGTTTTGTGCCGAATGGGAGATACCCATGTATGATAATTTGAAGCAATCGCGCATAAACCCTAGGAGAGAGAGAATCGGAGAGAATGAAGGAGGTGGCCGACGTTGGAGTAGAGAATCGGAGAGAACGGAGGAGGTTATCTGAAGAGAATAATGGAACACGATTTTGGGAGTAGAGTGCCTGAACCATATTTTTCTTTTTAAAGCAATTGGGCCGAACGACGTCGTTTAGTATACTGTGTAAAAAAAAAGTACACGACTGTGTACAAACATTTTTCCCATATATATATATATACACACACATGGGAAAATTGTATGTACACAGCTGTGTATTACACAGTAGGTTATGGCGACGGCTTTTTGGGCTATAGCGACGGTTTCACCTGTCGTCATAGCTATTCTGAGTTATGGCGACAGTTTACCGTCGCTATAGCCCAAAAAATCTGTCGCCTTAGCCCTAATGTGTAATACACAGCTGTGTATATACATATAGCTCATATATATATATTTAACAAGTACTAAACATAAAGTAAACATATGGGGACCTCACATGAGTTAGGGAGACAAAACTATGGGGAACTAAGAGGGAATACTACTTTAAAGTTTGGAGACTACATTTTCTTAGCAATACAAACATAATGCCCAAATATCACACATATTCAAACCATAAACATACACTTACTTCGCTGAAACTTTGAAAGTGGGGACCGAAAGTGGGGACCTTTATTATTTGTGGTGAACGCCGACTCAGCAAATATTGCACATGCACGGTCCTTCTTCGCTGGAATCATGATGAAATCGTGCCGGAATGGTTGTCTAGTTCACCAAATTCTTCACCAGAATCGTTGCTTTACAGTTGTTAGCTAGGGTTTTTTCGTTCGATTTGGGGATTTTGTCTTGATCGATCGATTGTATATGATCTGATATAAAGATATTGTGACACCCCCAAAATAGGTATACATCACCCATCTTGAGTCGCCAAATACATGGTACAAAATTCAAATACAACTTAATAATACAACTGTCGTGTAAAATACGACAAAACATAAACTGAGAGTTTTAATACGAATATTGTCTTCTAGACAGTATTCAAACTCAAATGGAGTCCTCATTACATTTATTATCACACTATTTAATAGAATAGTGATGACTACTAATGCTATCATCTGGACCGTCACTCCGTTCCTCGACTAGTCCCAGCTATATTCTCATTTCCTGAAGAGAACAATAAAAGCAAATGGTGATCTCAACTAGCCCAGTAAGCAATATTATGACTAAGATAATGAAGAATAAGTTATCGTTAGCCTTCAATAATGTTAAATTGATAGAATATAATAGATAACAAGTTTAACTGCAGCGGAACAAGCAATCCATTAGAAGAGTCAAGTAGAGCATAAAATCTACTATCTTCTATGATTTAAAATTTTTTTATCAACTTTATCGCTGAGACTTAGCTTAATAAATAAAATTGAATCATCCCTGCACCACGGACAAGGATATTCATGTAATAATCAATGGTCATGATTATACCGAATAATCCCTGGTCATAATCATACCAACAACTGTCCATCAATGAACTACTGGCCAATGAGGACTTTTATCACATCATTCGTTACATTACGGTCATGAATGACTATACCGAATAATTTCTGGTCATAATCATACCAAGTCCATCTATCCACATAAGCCAAAGATGACTTTCATCACAATATAAGCATGATGATGATGACAATGACATAATAATTCAATAAAACAAGTTCAAGGATAAATTTTAAAGATTTATAATTTAATTTATCCAGAAATCAATAACGTCCAAATTGTTAACATGATACTGCTTTGTGGGGTAAAATCCAAAAATGATCAGAAGAATATTTTCATGAAAAGATACTGGATGAAGTGCAAATATCAAGGATATTCTACTAATTTCATGGAGTATAGAAGCCAAAACGTTAACCAACTGAGTATAATAGAATATATAAAACTGCAAATAGATTTTCACCCGTCATGCGGTAATCCACATAGACAGATCATTTCCACAATTTAATAAGAAATGAATACGAAGGGTCATTCACCATGCATGCGGTGAGTCGCGTAGACAAAGTTATTCCAACGAATAATAAAAATGGAATAATGTAAGAATTCACCATGCATGCGATAGTCCAGCAGACAAAGTTATTCCAATGAATAATAAAAATGGAATAATGTAAGAATTCACCATTCATGCGCAGAGTCCGCGTGAGAAAGTGTTATTCCAACAAAATAATAAAGAATGGAATAACAACCCTTACGAGTATTGAAAGAAAATAACTCTCCTCATGAATACGAAAGAAATAATAACCTTACCTTAGAAGAAAGCTGGATCTATGGAATAGTGAGGTAAAGACTTTCTTCTTCTTTCTCTCTATAATTTCTCTCTATAATAATTGCTCTTGAGAGACTTAGTGAATTGGTGAGAATGAAAGAAGAATGAGCTTCTATTTATAGGAAAATATAGTTTCGATAATTGCACATTTTGGGGCTCAAAATATTACAGTATAATACCTTCTTCTTTTTCTTCATTTTTAAGTTAGTCCTGCAAGTATTATCAAACTTGCACCACCTCCCCTAATAGAAAAATCATGTGAATTAATAGTTCATTCATGTGACTCAATAGTATAATCATGTGAAAAAACTAATTACAATATAGTACCTTCATCTATACCTTCATTTTTAATTTAGTCATGCAAGTATTATCAATTTTGCACCAACTCCCCTAATAGTAAATCATGTGAATCAATAGTACACACATGTGAACACATAGTTATAAGCATGTGAATTAATAGCAATTAATTGCTTATTTATCCGGTGAATTACCCGATTAGTCAATATAACCTCGAGATATCAATTATTATCAAAATAAATGTCGATTTTCACTAACACTAATAATTTTCACACAATGGAACTATCAATTTCATCTTTAATCAACACGAACTTATTCATCATTAATATTATAACTCACAATATTTAACAATCATGTCGTTCCCAGGAAAGAGGGGGCTTTCCGATAAGGATTTCTCCTTATTGGCACCCAATTAGGTGACCAAACCTCCGCCGATGTAACTTCTGACATCATCAATATTGCAAATAATAATATGAATAACTTCGTCGTCTCAATTATTGATTTAATAATATAAAATATTATGCAGATGATACTGTGACAATAATTGAATCAATAATATGAGAGATATGATGCAACAATTACTGTAGCAATAATTGAGTATAACCGAGTGACTTCTCACGTAAGCATCAATAATCAATATCGTACTACTACGCAACGACCACGCCAGACATCTTATCATTGTTACTCTTAGGGTAGTTCAACGGTTTAACGGTAAAACTTTCGCCGTTATTTTTATGAAAGATAATTACATCATTTTCTAACTACGATAATAGTTCCGTTGTAGGGTCCACTAATGATTGTCTAAGTTGCATTTAATATTCCATGTTAAAACGAATATTTTCAGACCAATCGAATATTTTATAACAACTTGCTTACTTTATAAAATTTGTAAATATTACCCACAACTATAACATTATATCATATCCACAATCGTAAGACCCCAACTTATTATTAATGAAATTTAATTTTTCTATTTATTATTTTGAAATAGTAAGGGTTGATTTGATTAATGTGGATAGTTAGGGTAAAACATAAATATTTCAAAATAAGCAAGTGGTTATAAATATTCATCATTGTTTTGAAATATTCATTTTGGTCGTGGAATATTAAATCGTTTGAGAATATTTAAATACGACCACAAGCGAATGTGTGTGGGCCCCATAACGGAAAGCGATTGGATGAAGAAAACGACAAATATAAGTTGTTTAAAAATAACAAATAGTAGTTATTACTCAATTAATATCGTTAAAATACTTGGTGGTTAAAACACGATAGCACTGCAGTATTGCACCAATTATTGATTCTTACGTAAGAAGGCACTACTTAATAATGGTTACGATAATTATCGCTCATATTTTATTGATTCAATAATTCACGCATTGATATTTTATATTACTGTTGTTTCAATAAATTATCATTACACAGTATTTTCCATTATCGGAGCAATAATTCATATTATCTGAATAATATTATTGGATAACATTATTGGCAATGTCTAGAAAGTTCTGTCTAAGGAGAGGTTTGGTCACCTAATTGTGCGCTAGTAAGGAGAAATCTTTATTGGAAAGCCCCCTCTTTCCTGGGAACTGCCTGGTTGTCAATATTGTGATTCTGTAATATTATTTGTGAATAATTAATTATTAATTCATATGATAAGAAAAATATTGATTTTATGTGGATATAGATGGAGAAAATTTTTAATGTGACAATTGTTGAAAATTGAAATTTTATCTTTTTCTGCTAAAATAATTCATTTAAATATATTATTATATTTTAATAATATAATAATGGTGATATTTTTACAACGAATGTGGGATATATGAGTATACGAGGAGGAAGAGTATTTTTATTGCAATAAATGTTTAAAACATGTTAAACATGTCGGTGGACCCCATTTATTGACTGAAATTTGATTATAGCTTGTAAAATCGCCTGGTTTGTGGATTTTGGTCAATTTTGTTTGGAATTTGGAAAAACTTTTCTCGCAAAGTTGTAGAGAATTGAATTTCCTATAAAAAGGCGCGAGATTCGAATTTTCCGGCAAAAGGGCTATTTATTATGAATTATTGAAGCTCAAGTTCAAATAATTGATTTTGGAAGTTTAAAATATTTAAAATTAGAAAAACGTTTTTTGTTGTTAGTCTTGTGTAGTAAATTTGGTTGGTGGTGGTTGATGTTGGGCAAATTAAGTGTGCGTTGGAAATATATATATATATATATATATATTATTAATTTATTAAATTTTTTTCGCTTTTGGCGTTTCTAAGCAATTTCCTATAAATTGGGTGCTTAGGTTAGAATTGAAAATCATACCGTAAGCTCAAGTTTTCTCTCTATATTATCGAGCGTATTCTTGTGAGTATTTTGAGTATACTTTGAGTATTGCTATCTGGTGCAAGTTCAAGTCATAGCCTTTATATCAGGTGTTTCAACTAAAGATTGTCTTTGTGAGGTAAGGGATATTTTTTTTTCGTAATGATATTATTTCTTCAATATCATTATGTTGAAATATTGATCTGAAGTTTTATCAAATTTGGAACTTTGGTGTGTGAGAGTTATTATTCACGATACTTGAAGACTATTCACGATACAACACTATTCACGAATACTTAAGACTACTCATGAAAAATGAAAATTTTCTTTTCGTCAAAATATCTATACGGATACTAGCTTTGATTGTATCCATGTTTTGATCATTCTTGAATTTTATACCTTTGTAATTATTTTTGAGGTATTTTTGGACGTGGATAAAACAAAGTACTAATCCTTAATCCTTAATCCTTAATCCTTGTCATTTTGTTTCAATTGGATTCGTTTTTTAAAATATTTTCATCATCTTCATCTTAAATGATGATATTATGGAATATCTTTGGCACCGTAGTAAAAGATGAATGATTTGAAGAATATCTTTGGTAGTAGTGCTAAAAGATGAGCAGTGTTTAGATGAACATGATTAATGATGAATATCTTTTGGCCTATAGTGCAAAGATGAATATTTGATTCAGGATATATATTGATTGATGTTACGGGGATAAAAGATAGCGATGAACTTTTAAATTCATACATAGAAGATAGTAGTTTGCATTCTCTACTTAACTCTTCTAATGAATTATTATTTTCATTGCGAATATTGATTTAAAAACTTGTTGTCTATTGTATTTTAATAGATTTTTCCTGTTGAAGACTAATGATAATTGTTGTATATTATCTTAGTCATAATATTCTTTTTTGGGCTAGTTGAAAGCTCACCCTTTTCCTTTTTGTTCCATTTTTCCTCTCGGGAGGCGAGAATATAGCGAGTATGCAGTCTGGGGTATGGAATGAAGGTTCTAGAGAGAGTTGTTTAGTAGTCCTCACCATTTTTGTAAAATAATGTATCAATAAATGTGATGAGAATTTATTTGAGTATATAGATATTGTCTGTAAGATAATATTTGTATTCAAACTCACGATTTTATTGTTGTAATAATAAAGTTGTAGTTGTTTCTGTACCATGTATTGACAACTCAGAATGGGTGATGTATACCTATTTTGGGGGCGTCACACACACCATAATATATATTTCGAGAAAATTTAATCTCTATTCATAAAAGTTGGGGTCTTACAGATATGTTTTTTGTTAATTTGTTATGTTAAATTGTGTTTTGATCATTTTGTCCCATATTAAATCAGATTTGTTTATTTTATGATTAAAAAATTATTTTTTTTGCCACACCAGCTTCTTAAGGCCCCACACAATTAGCCACGTCAGCAATTTCTGACGTGGCATGTTCAATTTGTTGCAATTAGAAAAAATTGATAGTTTAATCATTTAATTGATAAAATTGAAAGGTAGATCACCGAAGTGAAATATGGTCTATAGTTTAGGGTACTAATTTATATTTAAGCCTTTTTAATAACATTTATTCATCATTTATAACTCACAATATTAACAACCATATCATTCCCAGAAAAGAGGGAGCTTTTCGATAAAGACTTCTCCTTATTGGCGCGCAATTAGGTGACCAAACTCTTTTCTCGACAGAATTTTCTAGACATCGTACGAATATTCCTTGATAAAACGAATATTCCCCGACCAAACGAGTATTTTATGATAACTTGCTTACTTTACAAAATTTATAAATATTACCCACAACTATAACATTATATCAAATGCACACTATATTACTCAAAATGATATTTAGAGAAAATTAAATCTTTATTCATAAAAGTTGGGGTCTTACAATTATAAAATTAACTCATCATATTAATTACATACGTTGTTAAAGTATTATCATTCATTATTATTCACATCAAGGTTTTCAGACTCGAACCGGTCATCGAATCAAAAAAAAATATCGGGTGGATGGGTCACTGGTCCAACCAGTAGTCAAACTGTTATTGACTCAATGACGTTATTAATATATAAAAATGTATATTATTAGTAATTAATAAAATTTTAAAAAATCTTGTTTTTTATGAACTAAAACATAATAAAATTGAGTTACAATATTACTAAAAGTGATTAATTTTAATATTAAAAAATTATATAAAAAATGAAAAATCGAGTCACTAGATAAATTAACTTATTTTACTTGTTGAATTGATGAATCAATCAAAATTTGACCAAATTAATAAAATTGAACTCAAATACCGATTGATTCTAATTTTTTTTACGGATTAAACCGATTGTACGATTCAAATTTAATAACCTTGATTCACATAACTCGTAACTAAAAATTCAAACACAAATCCGCATTTTGTTTTCACCGCACGAGGCAGTAGCAGGTAGGCACTGCATCGAAATTACGTGACAGTTTTCGAAGATGATCTAAACTTTAGGATAGAGGACACTTATTTCGATACCTTCTAAGCTTTGTTTCTATACTGGACCCCACTCAAAGTCTTTGTAACTAACGTCGTCAAATCTCCTGGTTCTCGGCCTTTGGCAGTTCCACTGCAGTTGCCGTCGCTGGATGGACAAACGCCGTCAATATCAGCTCGTGGAATTTTCTCTCCTAACTCTGTGTCCAAACACGGGAAATAATTCCATCTCAAAATTATAGGTGTATTTTATTTTTTTTGGAAATTAATTTATAAAATATTAAAATTTAAAAATGATATAATTTTATTTAAGTCTTAAAAGTAATATCTATAGTCTAATTAGTCATACATTTTAACTGATTGCCTAAAATTCAATAATTATATTTATTTGTATTTAAATAAAATAAATTTGTGTCGATTTTTAAATTTAAGATGTTACAAACTAATCTAAAAAGGTCAAAATGTACATTAACTAACATTTGTATTCCTCAGTCTCAAAAGTCAAAATAATTATTATACTTTTATATAACTTGCTACTTTTATATTGTTCCATCCATCCAAAAAAATAAAATAAAATATAATTTACACATATATTAAAAAATAAAAGAGAATAATTTTTTTAAATCTATCCTTAGTAATCCCACAAAATTATATAAAGTGATGAATATTTTATTTTATTTTTATATTAATAGATCTTACTAAATGACATATTTACCTTCACTTTATGTATTTTATCTCATCATTTTAGGACAAATTAAATATATATGTATTCATCTTTTTAAAGACAGAGGAATATTATCTCAAATATTAAATATAATTTTATTTCTCTCACTACTTTCTATCCAATAAATAACACTCTTATTCCAAAGCAATGACAATATTGACATTTAAAGTTATTTTAACTAAAAAACATAATATTAATTACTTTATTTAATATGTATGTCCACTTCTAAAAAATAAAAATAAAAGATTAAAAGAGTATGTTATTAGAGAATAATGATCATACACAATTTGTGTATGTTTTATTTACATGATAATTTTGTCAAAACTAATTTATTTTGACAAATTTATTTTAAATTTCTAATATAAAAAATTATTTTAAAAAAAAATTATATATCAAAATTTGATTTTGACAAACTATATATAAATAAAATATATATAATTATGTACGATTATATTGCCCATGTTATTAATATACATTATAATTATTATAACTGGGCTGAAATATTTTACTTTAGCTATGGGAGGAGGTAGTATTTAACACGGAGTCATAGTTTTCTCTTTTTTAAGTTATCCATAAAAATGAAAATGATTTTCTTGACGGCCCAAAGTCAAGCCGCCTGATTAAGCCAGCCAGAGTATGTAGTACAATTTTACCTGCCCACCTTATCCAAAAAATTGAAAGTAATCATTGGTCTGTAGCCTGTGGGCCTGTTAACACCGTAGATAGTAATCCATCAGTTTCTAAAAGATTATCGTTTTAGAAAAAAAAATTTGTTTCAAAAAAATTGTCATTTATAACTTTCAAGGAGAATAAATTATTTACTTTTCTATATTACCCCTACCTTCTCTCATTGTCTCAAGAAATTTTCTTTTTTGTATTAATAGTTTTCAACTTCCCATAAAGGGGTAGTGATGAAATTTCAAACAAATTTTACTTGGTAAATAATACTTTCTTAATCTATGTGCCAAAACCTTAAACGACAATCTTTTAGGAACGGAATTAGTAATTCAAAATTTTATATTCGTCCGCATTAGTATTAAAAAAAACGAATATTATTCGTATTCGAAAAAAAATGAATATATTCGTATTCGGTTTAAAGATATCCACAAATAAATAGATACGAATATAGACGTACTCGTTTAACATCCAACTATAAAATATATCCGAAAGATAACGGATATCCAGATTCGGATTCGTATCCGAAATTCGTATAACACACACACACACACACACACACACATATATATATATAGGGGTTGCTCCATCTTAAATTTCAA
This sequence comes from Panax quinquefolius, assembly GCA_020205615.1. NCBI lineage: Eukaryota > Viridiplantae > Streptophyta > Magnoliopsida > Apiales > Araliaceae > Panax > Panax quinquefolius. The sequence goes on from CM035152.1 coordinate 148,092,849, forward strand.
CAGGTCAAAAAAGGGGTTGCTCCACAGCAACCGGTTGCTGTGGATGGAACCTATATATATATATATATAATTATATAATAAGCAAAATAATTTAACAAGATCCTCCAGCCATCTGCCCCCATGATGTAAATATACATCTACACGGCCAACCATTCTGCCATTCAAAAAAACAACCCAGAATTAGGGACTTCAGATATTAGCAAATTACAAGACATGAAAGTACTACGAAGTATTAACAATGTAATGAAGAATACTATAGGGGACCATATGTCCCCTACCAGTCAACACCCAACTGAAACATGGACCACATGTGATGACCATATTTTACCTATTCACCCATATAAAATGCACTTTATCGATCAAAAGCAGATATGAAAGTACTTGTGAAAATCTAAGAGATTCTTTTTTTTTCTTCTTAAACGACCAACTTGGACTTTATGCCTTCGATTAGACGCACATTCATACCATGAACTGATTGTAGAGCAATTAAGGAGCAAAGTTAGGGCTTTTTCTATTTCGGCGACCAACTCAGTAAGGGATTCTCCTTCGTCTTCGTCTTCGCCTTCGCCTCTTCTTCTCTCCAATTTCTTCGCCTCTTCTTCTCTACCGAAAAAGATGTCGATTAGGGCTCGGTGTAACTTTTGGACCTTTGCCACTTTTAAAAAATGAACAGATATTTTGTCTGCGTATGATAAAGGCTTTGTTTTGACTTTGATTGAAACCTCGTTAGCAAAATAAGGCCACATATGAGCAACGTTAGTCTATGTGGCAACTCCGTTCGGTCCAGGGGCACAATCGACCCAAAAAATGTAACGTTGAAGGTAATTTTAGAAAAAAAAATATAGGGTGCTTCGTAGACATCGGAAAAAATGTCAATGGCATTTTTGAACCTTCTCCTGAGAAAGATGAGAGAGCAGAGAGAAAGAAAAGGATGAGAGAAATAGGAGGAGAGAGAAAGAGAGTAGGAGCGGAGAGAGGAGAGAGGAGAGAGAAAGGGATAAAGAGTAGAGGAGAGAGAAAGAGAAGGAGAAGTGGAGAGAGAAAAAGAAGGAAGAAATTTGAGCGAAATTTTGTGTTTGTGAGATGAAATGTGAGCCTTTAGATAAAATTAGAATGAATTTGAGTCGTTGTTGTGCTTTCTCAAATTATAGAATTCAAATTGGGTTCTGTTTTACTATATAGATAATTATTATTATTCTTATAATTCTTATAATTATAATTATTATAATAATTACTATTATTATTATAATTATTATTACTATTATCATAATAAATATTATAATTATTACTATTATTATTATTATTATAATTATATTATTAATATTAATATTATAATTATAATAATAATAATAATTATTATTATTATAATCATTATTACTATTACTATTACTATAATTACTATTATTATAATTAATAATAATTATTATACTATTATTATTATTATTATTATTATCATTATTATTATTATTATTACTATTATTATTATTATTATTATTATTACTCTTTTTGTGATCTTTTGAACTCTACACCAAAACAACCATCATCTCATACCCAAAATCATCACATCCATGTGTAATTAGTTAACTTTACATAAGATGTAACACAAAAAATATACATACGCAAATTTATAAAGAAAAAACTTTTATTCTTTTAGAAATTACTTATACCAACTATCCTTCAATGTATACCTGAAAATATGTGAGTCAAAATAAAATAATTATAAAATTAAAACATAAGACCCCTTAATTTAGACTAATTAGCAAATCTGACTCTCCTATTTATCATGTGTTTTTGCTAAAGTGTTCCTTATATTTTTTTGGCACAATTGTTTCTCAAATATGCATTAGTTGTGTAAAAGTGTTCATTCTCTATTTTTGGTCAATTTTCGTTAGTCAGATATTTTTCCAAACTTTTATCATTTTCATTTATATATTCACTAAATATAAATATGTATATTATCATTTTCATTTAACTTGATATAATTAATTAAATTATGAACTTATGCGATACATGTTAAAAAATAACAAATATTTATTAAAATATTAAAATTTCCGTAATCTACATTAAAACATAATTTTTTCTAATGTAAAAATAAAATTTTAATAGCCATAAAAGTGCAAATTAACACAAAAAACATATATTTTTCTAAATATTAAAATTTACATAAAACAAACTTATAAAAAATTTATTACTTAAACTAATCTTATATATTATATAAAAAATATTAAAATTATGTTAATTATCACATCTAGTATTTTAACTTTAGATATCACATCATGCCAACAATTAACCAATTTGTTAACATTTGTTCTATTTGATAAAGGAAAAAAAAGAAAAAGAATCTATTTAATTTTTTGATTTTGTAATTGCTTTTTTTATAAGTAATTTTTTTATAAGTAAATTATGATCTTGTTTTAAATTTTGTTTCCTTACCATTGATATTTTTTATGTAAATGGAGGAAGAGTGGAAGAGGGAGACCCAGCCAGAAGGGAGAGAAAGATGAGAGAGGAGAGAGAAAGTGAGAGAGGAGAGAAATAGGAGGGGAGAGAAAGAGAGAAGCAAATAAGAGAGGAAAGAGAAAGGGAGAAGGAGTAAAGGAGAGAGAAAAGAAGGAGAAGTGGAGAGAGAAAAAGAAGGAAGAAATTTGGGCGGAATTTTGTGTTTGTGAGATGAAATGTGAGCTTTTAGATTAAGTTAGAATGAATCTGAGTCGTTGTTGTGCTTTCTCAAATTATAGAATTCAAATTGGGTTCTATTTTATTACATAAATATATAGATATATATAAATAATTATATAATAAGCAAAATAAATTTTTTTTAAATGATATTTCTTATATAATACTCCCTCCGTTCCTAAAAGATTATCGTTTTAGAGAAAAAAATTATTCCAAAATATTTGTCGTTTACAAATTTTTAGGAGAATAAATTATTTACTTTTCTATATTACCCCTTTCTCTCTCATTGTCCCAAAAAATTCTCTCCTTTGAATTAATAGTTTTTAATTTCCCATAAAAGAGTAGTGATGGAATTTCAAATAAATTTTAATTGTTAAATGGTAGTATTAAATGACTTTTTTAATCTATGTGCAAAAACCTTCAACAACAATCTTTTAGGAACAAAGTGAGTAATTAGTTTTTGCTATCATACGAAAATTATTTTAAAAATATATCATTTTACTTCTAAAAAGTAGGAATTGACTCTTTTATTATAATATTAATAAACTAAAATAAATTGATTTAAGTATAGTTAATAGATTTTTACTAGTATAAAGTTAAAATATTTAAAATGAATCATTTAACAAAAAAATTATTTACTAGAAGAATAAAACTATAGTTATTAACTTGTTATAAGTTTTTTACTTTCAAAACTTACTTGCAATGCTGGGATGCGGGAATAATGAACAATATAATTTTGTTGTTAAAATATGTTTAAGTCCAAATTAATTTATAATTAATCTAGAAGGGGGTTGAATAATTAATTCACTTTTATGAATTTTATGGTGGAGGGAGTATTTATCACTTTCATTTGCTCAATTATTTAGAAATTAGAAGTCCAAATTGTGACGCCCCCAAAATAGGTATACATCACCCATTCTGAGTCGCCAAATACATGGTACAGAAAAAATTACAACTTTATTAATACAATTATTGTGCAAAATACGACAACATAACAACTGTGAATTTAAATACAAATATTGTCATCTAGACACTCAAATAAGTCCTCATTATAATTATTAATACATTATTTTATAAAAATAGTGAGGACCATTAAAACAACTTTCTAGAACCATCATTCCATACCCCGACTGGTACTCGTTACATTCTCGTCTCCTGAGAAAAAAAATGAAACAAAAAGGAAAAGGGTGAGCTCAACTAGCCCAGTAAAGAATATTATGACTAAGATAATATAGAACAAATTATCGTTAGTCCTCAACAGGGAAAAATCTGATAGAATATAATAGACAACAAGTTTTAAATCAATATTCGCAGCGAAAATAATAATTTATTTAGAAGAGTTAAGTAGAGAATGAAATCTACTATCTTCTATAATTTTAAAGTCCATCATCAATATTTTATCCCTGTAATATCAATCAATATATATTTTGAATCAAATATTCATCTTTGCATTACAGGCCAAAGATATTCATCAGTTGGTCATGTTCATCTCAATAACTGTTCATCTTTGCACTACGGGCAAAAGATGTTCATCAGGAAATCATTCATCTTTGCACTACAGGCCAAAGATATTCAGTTATATCATCATTTAGGACTGAGGATGATCAAAAATATTTTAAAGAAAATGAATCCAGTGAGACAAAATAACAAATATTAGGAATTCGTACTTCAGTTTATCCATGTTCAAGAACACCTCATAATATACTATGGTGGAGTAAAATTCAAGAATGAATATCAAAACATAGAAACAATCAAAGATAGTAACAAAAATAGACATCTGAGACAAAGAAGAGAAAATTTCATTTTTGGGTGAATAGTGTCATATACGTGAATAGTGTCGTATACGTGAATAGTAACCCCGACACAAAAACACAAGAATTTCACAAGAAAAATCTTACCAATATTCCGGCATAATGATATTTTAAGAAATAATATCATTTTAAAAAAAATAACAACTCTTAACTCAAAAGGACAGTACTTCTGACAGGAATACCGGATATAGTGCTGAAGAAAACTTGTATAACAACACTCAAAGTATCAAAATAATCATAAGAATACGCTCGATAATATATAGAGAGAAAACTTTAGTTTCTGATGTGATTTTCAATTCTAACCTAAGCACCCTATTTATAGGAAAATGCTTAGAACACCAAAGCAGAAAATTTAATAAAATATTAATATATTCACGCCCACCTTAGAAAATCTAAATTCAGCATGTTAACCACTCATGTGGGGCCCACCAATATAATAAAAACATTTTTCTTTAAAAAAATATTTAAAACTTCAAAAATCAATTATTCCAGAACTTCAATAATTCATAATAAATAGCTCTTTTATTAGAAAAATTCGAATCTTATGTCCAATCCATAGAAAATTTAATTCTCTACAGCTTTGTAGCTTTAAGTTTTTTCAAATTCCAAACTGAAATTGACCGAAATCCACATACGGACAATTTTACAGGCTATAATCAAATTTCAGTCAAAAATGGGACCCACCAACATGTTTAACATGTTTTTAGCATTTATTATAACAAAAATACTCTTCCTCCTTACTTATTCATATATCACACATTCACTGTAAAAATATCACCATTATTATATTATTAAAATATTATAATATATTTAAATGAATTATTTTTATAAGAAAAGATAAAATATCAATTTTCAATAATTGTCACTTTTCTAAAAATTCCTCCATTTATATCCACATAAATAAATATTTTTCGTATCATATAAATCAATAATTAATTATTCACAAATAATATTACAGAATCACAATAATGACAACTAGGCCGTTCCCAAGAAAGAGGGGGCTTTCGGATAAGGATTTCTCATTATTAGCGCACAATTAGATGACCTAACCCCTTTCCTCGACAGAACTTTCTAGACATTGCCAATAATGCTATCTAATAATATTATTTAAATAATATGAATTATTGACCTGATAATGGGAAATACTGTGTAGTGACAATTATTGAAACAATAATAATATAAAATATCAACGTAACAATTATTGAATCAATAAAATAAAATATTGAATAGTAATTACTGTAATAATTATTGAGTAGAGCCTTCTTACGTAAGAATCAATAATTGGTGCAATACCGTGTGTTACTGTGCAACACCGCGTATTACTGTTTTTTAACCTCCAAGTATTCCAACAGTGTTAATGGTAACAACTACGCCATTATTTATAAAAACTTATACTTGTCGTTTTTTCATCCAATCGCTTTTCATTATGAGGCCCACACAAGGCTGCGCTGTCGTACGAATATTCCCTGACAGTAAGAATATTCCACGACCAAACAAATATTCCCCGACAACAATGAATATTTTATAACCACTTGCTTATTTAAGATATCTGCGCATTTTACCCATAACTAACCATCAACCCTTACTATTTCAAAATAATAAATAGAGGAAATTCAATTTCATTTATAATAAGTTGGGGTCTTACAACCTCCCCTCCTTATGAAATTTCATCATCGAAATTGACGTACGTACCTGGTATTTCGAAAAGGTGAGGATACCTCACTTTCATTTTTGTTTCCAACTCCCAGGTCATTTCTTCTATAGCATGGTTCCTCCACAAAACTTTGACTTGTGGTATGACCTTTGTGTGTAGGACATGCTCCTTCCTATCCAAGATTTTGACAGGTACCTCCTCGTACGTTAAGTCTTCGGCTATCTCGTCTGGTTCTAACTCAATAATGTGGTTTGGGTCTTTCACATATTTACAAAGCATAGATATGTGAAAAACATTATGAACACGAGACATGCTTGGAGGTAACGCGAGTCTATAGGCCACATTTCCTATTCGGTCAAGAATCTGAAATGGACCAATAAATTTGGATTGAGCTTTTCTCTCTTCCCGAATCTTGTAACTCCCTTCCATGGAGCAACACGTAACAATACAAGATCCCCAATACTAAATTCTACGTCCTTTCGATGAAGATCCGCATAACTCTTTTGTCGATCATGTGTCGTTTGTATACGTTGTCGAATCATTTGGATCTTTTCTGTAGTCATACGTACCAAATCTGGTCCCAATAATATTGCTTCACCCACCTCATCTCAATATACTGGAGAGCGACGCTTTCGTCCATACAATGCTTCGAATGGAGCCACACCTATATTTGTCTGATAACTGTTGTTGTAGGAGAATTCCACCAATGATAAATACTTATCCCAACTCCCTTTGAAGCCTAGGACACAGAGTCGTAATAGATCTTCAAGAGTTTGAATAATCCTCTCTGATTGTCTGTCCGTTTGAGGATGGTATGCCGAACTGAATCGTAAATCCGTGCCCATAGCTTTCTGCAAGCTAACCCAAAATCGTGAAGTAAATCCTGGGCCACGATCCAAAACTATGGATACTGGCATGCCATGCAACCTCACAATCTCATTCACGTACATACGAGCAAGACGTTCAAGGGAATAATTCTCCCGTATCGACAAGAAATGAGAAGACTTAGTTAATCTATCAACAATAATCCAAATAGCATCTATGCCTTGAGAAACCGTGGGAAGACCCATAAAGAAATCCATGATAATGTGTTCCCACTTCCATTTCGGAATCTCAAGTAGTTGTAATGGAACCTTTGGCACTTGATGCTCCGCTTTTATATATTGACAAGTTAACCACCTTGAGATAAACTTCGCGATCTCTCTCTTCATATTATTCCACCAAAATGTATGTCGAAGATCACGATACATTTTGGTACTTCCAGGATGGATTACAAACGGTGTATTGTGTGCCTCTATCATGATCTTGTACTTCAAATCAGAGTCGTTAGGAACACAAAGTCTGGAGTTGACTTGAAGTATTCCTTCTTCATTGATTCTTGCTTCTGGGATAACACCTTCTTGTACTTTCTTCTGCATACGCATCAGCTCCGGGTCTGTGGCTTGAGCAACTTTAACTTTATCGATTAAAGTTTGTTCTATACGTATACTTGACATCATCGCATGGGTCCCCGCAGTCTAGAATTCTATCTTCATCTTTTGTAAATCACATAAAATAGGCCTTTGTGTTGACAACATCGCACTCGTTCCCGCATATGATCTTCTACTCAATGCTTCAGCTACCACGTTCGCTTTTCCAGGATGGTATTGAATGGTATGGTCGTAATCTTTCAACAGCTCGAGCCAACGTCGTTGCCGCATGTTGAGTTCCTTTTGGGTGAAGAAATATTTGAGGCTTTTATGATCCGAATATATCTCCACTTTCTCCCCATAAAGATAGTGCCTCCAGATTTTTAACGCGAAAACGACTGCTGCCAACTCTAGATCATGAGTTGGGTAATTCCTCTCATATTCTTTGAGTTGTCGCGAGGCATAGGCTATGACCTTCCCATGTTGCATGAGAACACATCCTAACCCTTTGCTTGAAGCATCGCTGTAGATAACAAATCCATCCAAACCAGACGGTATTGTTAAAATAGGTGCCGAAATAAGTCTCCTCTTAAGCTTTTAAAAACTCTTCTCGCATTCCTCACTCCATACGAATTTTGTATCTTTCCGAGTCAGTTGAGTTAACGGAGTAGCGATTCGAGAAAATCCTTCCACGAATCTTCGATAATAACCAAATTTAAGCCCGTAAAGCTACTTGATTTTGCCATCGACTTCGGTTGCTGTTCCAACTTTGATTGCTTTAATCTTCGCTTCACGTCAACGGATACTTCATGTTTTTGACACCACATGCCCAAGGAATGCTACTTCCTCAAGCCAGAACTCGCATTTCTTCAGCTTGGCATATAGCTTGTTTTCACGAAGCCTTTGAAGTACCAGCTTCAAATGGTGCTCATGATCTTCACGACTTTTGGAATAGATGAGAATGTCATCAATAAAAACAATAATGAACTGATCCAAATATTCCTTGAATACAAGGTTCATCATATCCATGAAAGCCGTAAGAGCATTAGTCAATCCAAAAGACATGACTAAGAATTCATAATGCCCGCATCGGAGTTTCAAGGCGTCTTGGAATATCCTCGATTCTAATCTTGGTGATGATATATCGAACGAAGATCGATCTTTGAAAAGAATTATGCTCCTTGCAACAGGTCAAACAGGTCATCGATGCGAGGTAGCGGATACCTATTCTTGATAGTGACATGGTTTAATTCTCGGTAGTCTATACAAAGTCGCATAATTCTTTCTTTCTTCTTACGAATAAAATAAGAGCACCCCAAGGAGATGTACTAGGACGAATGAAACCGATGTCCAACAACTCCTGTAGTTGGACCTTTAACTCCTGAGGTTCAATAGGAGCCATTCGATATGGGGTTTTAGAAATGGGTTTTGTACCAGGTTCAGGTTCAATAAAGAATTCAACTTTACGTTCTGGGGGTAGACCGGGAAGTTCTTCAGGAAATACATCAGGAAATTCACTAACAACAGAAATATTATTCAAATCTGACGTGTCTTTGTTCAAGTCCATAACATGGGCTAAGAAAGCTTGACACCGTTTTTTAATAAACGAATGACTTTATGGCTTGATATGACAGTGATTGACTTTAGTGGTTTGGTTACTTGAATTCGCATAACAGGTTGGTTAGGAATATGAAAACTAACAACCTTACGAAAACAATCAATTTTGGCATGATGGGTAGTTAACCAATCAATCCCTAAAATCACATCAAATGCAAGTATCTTTAAAGAGATAAGATCAACAGGTAATGTGATGGTGCCAACTTGTATCACACAAGATTTATAAACAGTGGATGTAATGAAAGTTTCTCCTAACGGAGTCTCCAAAGATAAGTCAAAGTCTAATTTCTCCGAAATTAAGTTTAAATGTTGAGCACAAGCAGGAGAGATAAATGAATGGGTAGAATCGATATCTAGTAAGGTATAAACTTAGCAAAAGTTTATGATTAACTTACCCGTGATCACCTCATTTGGGTTCCTCGCATTTTGGCCAGTCACGACAAACGCTCTTCCAGGAACCGTTGACTTTGACTTTTCTGGGACAGCCTTTTGAGTCACTATCCCTGCTGGACTTGGTTTCGCTACCGTACAATCTCGAGCGATATGACCTTCTTTTCAACAATTATAACATACCTTGAACTGTTGTGGGTAGTTTGGGCTGATGTGTCCCTCTTTTCCACATTTATAACATACGACCGATGGTCGTTCTCCTCCACCAAAACAATTGATCTTTGGTGTTGACGTCTTCACATTGTCATTGTTGTACCTTCTCTTTTTAAAATCTCCCCCCGACTCACTTCTTCTATTATCATGGCCACGATTACCACCAGAGTGGTTATCGCTTTTGTCCATATTCTTTCCTCCCCGCTAGTTATCATTGCTTCGATGACTGCTGCCACCAGTATGACCCTGGTTGTTGTCCCTCGGTTGAACGTACTCATTATCTTGCTCTAATAATTGAGCCCTGTTGGCAATATCTGAATATAGAGAAAATTTATGAGAAATGAGGTATTGACGAATGTCGGGTTTCAAACCTCTCAAAAACATCCGCGTCACACGTTCCTCATTTTTCACCAAATCAGGTGCAAACCTGGATAACTCTGCGAACTTAGCCTCATACTGGGACACAGTCATGTTGTTTTGTTCTAGTATGATAAACTCTACCTCCTTCATATGATGAATACTTTCAGGAAAGTACTTGTCATTGAACAGTTTCTGAAATGTTTCCCAAGACATGTTGAGTGCGACTGGTTGGGTACGCCTCACATTTTCCCACCAGTAATCTGCCTCACCACGAAACATAAAAGTGGCGAATGGAACCTTCTGTTCCTCCGTGCATCCCAAGACATCAAATATCTAGGTGATTTGCTTGACCCATGTTTCTGCCTTAATCGGATCCGGTTTTCCCCAGAATTCCGGCGGTCCCAACTCCTTGAATTGCTTAGCAGTGACCAGCTGTGCATTGCCATTGTTTCTACCTGCATTTTGAACAGGAGTCTCCCTCGTCTGGTTTTGCATGAACCGAAAAAAAACTTCTAAACATTTCATCGTTCATCGTCTGCTCAGTGGTGTTGTTTACAGGAGGAACATTGTCATCCTGGTTCACGTTCTCCTGGTTGGTGATTAAAGGTGTTTTCACGGTCTCATTAACTCCATCATTAATATTTTCAGCTGTCATTTTTAAATACTACCACAAAATAAGGGTTAATTAAAGAAATTGACATGCAACATAATAACCCTATACTCTGACCAACCAACAAATAAGCTTAGGTAGGACACACTAGCGAAGGATTTACTCGTCTCTCCCCACCTAGTTCTATTCCCCGATCTCCGCCATAGACCATATTCCTAAGCTCTGATACCAACTGTGACACCGTTAAAATAGGTATACATAACCCATTCTGAGTCGCCAAATACATGGTACAGAAACAACTACAACTTTATTAATACAATTATCGTGAAAAATACGACAACATAACAACTGTGAGTTTAAATACAAATATTGTCTTCTAGACACTCAAATAAGTCCTCATTACAATTATTAATACATTATTTTACAAAAATAGTGAGGACCACTAAAATAATTTCTAGAACCATCATTCCATACCCCGACTAGTACTCGCTAAATTCTCGCCTCCTGAGAAGAAAAATGGAACAAAAAGGAAAAGGGTGAGCTCAACTAGCCCAATAAAGAATATTATGACTAAGATAATATAGAACAAATTATCATTAGTCCTCAACAGGAAAAAATCTGATAGAATATAATAGACAACAAGTTTTAAATCAATATTCGCAGCGGAAATGACAATTCATTTAAAAGAGTCAAGTAGAGAATAAAATCTACTATCTTCTATGATTTTAAAGTCCATCATCAATATTTTATCCCTGTAATATCAATCAATATACATTTTGAATCAAATATTCATCTTTGAACTACAGGCCAAAGATATTCATCAGTTGGTCATGTTTATCTCAACAACTGTTCATCTTTGCACTACGGGTCAAAGATGTTCATCGGAAAATCATTCATCTTTGCATTACATGCCAAAGATATTCTGTTATATCATCATTTAGGACTGATGATGATGAAAAATATTTAAAAAAAAATGAATCCAGTTAGACAAAAGAACAAATATTAAAGATTCGTATTTCGGTTTATCCATGTTCAAGAACACCTCATAGTATACTATGATGGAGTAAAATTCAAGAATGAATATCAAAACATGGATACAATCAAAGATAGTAACACAAATAGACATCTGGGACAAAGAAGGAAAAATTTTATTTTTCGGTGAATAGTGTCGTATACGTGAACAGTGTTGTATACGTGAATAGTAACCCCGACACAAAAAGACAAGAATTTCATAAGAAAAATCTTACCAATATTCTGGCATAATGATATTGAAAGAAATAATATTATTTTTAAAAAATAACATCCCTCAAAAGGACAGTACTTCTGACTAGAATACCGGATATAGTGTTGAAGGGAACTTGTATAGCAACACTCAAAGTATCAAAATACTCACAAGAATACGCTTGATAATATAGAGAGAGAAAACTTTAGTTTTTGGTTTGATTTTTAATTCTAACTTAAGCACCCTATTTATAGAAAAATACTTAGAACACCAAAGCAGAAAATTTAACAAAATATTAATATATTAAAAAAAATTTACGCCCACCTTAGAAAATCTGAATTCAGCATGTTTACCACTCATGTGGGGCACACCAACATATTAAAAATGTTTTAATTTAAAAAAATATTTAAAACATCAAAAATCAATTATTCTGAAACTTCAATAATTCATAATAAATAGCCCTTTTATTAGAAAAATTCAAATCTTATGTCCATTCCATAGAAATTTTAATTCTCTACAAATTTTTAGCTTTAAGTTTTTCCAAATTCCAAACAGAAATTGACCGAAATCCACATACGGATGATTTTACAGGCTATAATCAAATTTCAGTCAAAAATGGGCCCACCAACATGTTTAACATATTTTTAGCATTTATTGTAACAAAAATACTCTTCCTCCTCATTTATTCATATATCACACATTCACTATAAAAATATCACCATTATTATATTATTGAAATATAATAATATATTTAAATGAATTATTTTTATCCAAAAATATAAAATATTAATTTTTAACAATTTTCACTTTTCTAAAAATTCCTCCATTTATATCCACATAAATAAATATTTTTTTATCATATAAATCAATAATTAATTATTCATAAATAATATTACCGGAATCACAATAATGACAACGGGCCATTCCAGGAGAAAGAGGGGCTTTCCGATAAAGATTTTTCCTTCTTCTCTGCGTGCAATTAGATGACTCTAACCCTTTCCTCGATAGAACTTTCTAGACATTGCCAATAATGCTATCTAATAATATTATTCAAATAATATGGATTATTGACTTGATAATGGGAAATACTGTGTAGTGATAATTATTGAAACAATAATAATATAAAATATCAATGTAGCAATTATTGAATCAATAAAATAAAATATTGAATAGTAATTACTGTAACAATTATTGAGTAGAGCCTTCTTACGTAAGAATCAATAATTGGTGCAATCTGCGTAATCTTCTTGTGCAACACCGCGTATTACTATTTTTTAACCACTAAGTATTCCAACAGTGTTAATGGTAACAACTACGCCGTTATTTATAAAAACTTATACTTGTCATTTTCTTCATCCAATAAACTTTTTTCAGTTATGGGGCCCACACAAAACATAAGGGCACGTTATCACGAATATTCCCCGACAGTAAGAATATTCCATGACTAAACAAATATTTCCCGACAACAATGAATATTTTATAAACACTTGCTTATTTAAGATATTTGCGCATTTTACCCATAACTAACTACATTAATCAAATCAACCCTTACTATTTCAAAATAATAAATAGAGAAAATTCAATTTCATTTATAATAAGTTGGGGTCTTACACAAATATTTAAAGTAACTACAAAATAAATTTTGGATCAAGTTGAATTAACTAGTTGTGAGTTGTCACATATACATTATAACTCCCACTCTCCATAAATATAATGAGATAGATTACAATTTAGTTATGTATTGAGGATAAATTATAAATAAAAGTCCCCATAAACATATTATTAATGTTTTAATCAAATATTTAAGAAAAATAATTAAATATTCAATGTAAAATTTTGAATCTAATTATAAATTATAAATATTCATACACACTAAAGTATTACTACACACACACATAAAATAGACATCTACTAATTAATGGACATCTAAACATTAATAAGTAAAGGTTAGAAACCTTCATTTTGAAATCTAAGATTTCAAAAATGATGAAAACTTGTTTAAATTACAATTTAGAACATTGATTATTGTATTTAAATATTTATTAAAAATAAATAAATTATTAACATTCATTCGTTAATAAACTATATTTTAAAACTCGTTATTTTTTTATTTTAGTTATAGTTAGGGCAGTAAATGATAACCAAAAAATTTGTATTCGTTTGCATTTGTATTCGGAAAAAACGGATATTATTCGTATTTGGTTTAAAGATATCCGTAAATAAACGGATACGGTTACTGCTGTATTCAAATCCATATATCTCCGTTTTCACCCCTAGGGCCTGCGTTGCATATTTGCAGAGCCGGCCCTGGGCATGGGCTAACAGGGCAACCGCCCAAGGCCCAAAGTTGAGGGGGACCCAATTTTTTTTTATAAATTTATGTATTTATATGTATAAAAAAAATAAAAAAATTAGCGATATTATGAATTAAAAATGATATATTAGAAAACATTAAATATAATAGTATAATTGATGAATTTGTATCTAAAAGTGTAACAAAAAGACATTTTAAATGATGTTTTGTGGTTTAGATTTTACACCAGTGAACTTTTAATTTTTTAAATTACACCACTAAACTAATTATTATTTTTAAATTGGGTCATTTCGTTAAAAAAAATAAACAGACGTTAATTTTTTATCTACAAAACTAATGAATTACCTACTGTAGTTGTCACATTTTACTGATTACTCAATTGAACTTTTAATTTTTCAAATTACCCCATCAAATTAATTAAAAATAATTATTTTAAATATTTTAAAAATAATTATTATTTTAAGTAAAAAATATTAGAAACTTTTTTTCTTCATAAAATGAGTAGAGTTTCATAAAATATAGATTCAAAAAAATTAAAGTGATTTTAAATTAAATTAATGTCTACTTAATTTTTTAAATGAATAACTCATTCTTAATATTATAATTTTTTTAAAAAAGAAAAAAATAGAAATTGAAATAAAAAATAGTAAAAGATAAATAAAAATTGATTCAATTTTTCAAAAAAAATTAATAATTTTTATAAATAAAAATTATTTTCAAGAAAAAATTGGAAAATTCTTCATATTTTAAAAAAATGAGTAAAATTTTATAAAGAGACTAATTTTATACTCTCTCCGCGAAAAAGAGACTAATTTTTTTTTATTCTAAAAAGAGTAAAGTTCAGATGACCACCTAGGGTTTTGGCGTTTTCCCACTTAACCACCTGTAGTCAGTAAAGCTACATTTAAACTATCGACTTTTTGAGTTAAAGTGAAAAGTGCTTTCCGTCTTAACTCCGTTATTTTATTTGGTTAAAGACTTAATTACCCTTTATATATATATTGAAAACCAGACTATGTTCTGCCAGTCTTCTTGTTCATTAGATCAGTCTAGAATTTGCAGTCTTCTGAACAGATTTCATTTAGGATTTCGCAGTCAGGTTTAATGGATATCTCTCCTAAGGTAAAGACCCGATATAGCGTTCTTCTTTTTCTTACGATGACATGGGTTTTGGTAGAAATTTGGAAGAAAAGTAGAGAAGGTGAATGAGATTTTCTGAAAAGGGTATCGATTTTCTTAGACAATCAGAGATGGATTTCGATGGGTCTCAATCAAAACTCTTAAAATTTGGGAATTTCGCTCTCGGAAGGTGACTCTTAGTTATCGTGTGATAATTCCAAATTGGGTTTTCTTGATAAAGAGATTCCCGGAGAGAATTTCTTGAATTGCATTGAGAAAGTGAGTTACAAAGGTAAAGAAGTGGTTTCGAGGATCGATTCAAGATGATCCTAGATGGGTAGAGAGAGATTTACTACAATTGAATGAGATTAGGGGAATTTTTCTAAAAGAGAGGTTCAGGACAAAGAAATGGATAGAGAAAATACGAGAAAAGAAGCCAAAGCTAGAAACTCTTAATCTTTCTTTAGCTTTGCACGATGTATCACTCTCTCTAGTTGCATCGGATCCGGTGCAAAATGTTGATCCTCCCATTCGTCCAAAGCCTAGTCCAAGTGTACAATCTTTAGCACCTTCAAATAATAACACACAAACCACATACTCCAATGATTTTTACTTTGCTTCAATGTCTTATTCATATTCACACACCGTTTTTAGCATAACTTTGAGTTCCTAACTAACCCGAAATTCAATGAATATTATGAGAATTTGGTAGGAGTCATAGGAGGACTGTGATTATATATGGAATCTTTGGAAAGAGGCACTAATGGATCTATTCATAGTTGATTTCGGCCAGTTGGTGATGGCGTTGCACTGTCCAATCATGGCGGTGGAGTTTTCCCTTTGATGCAAGGTAATCGACCAGTCAATAAGGACTCCTCTAATAGTCTTTATAGAACAACAAGCTTCGACAACTATTCATTTTTTTCATCTGAATTGCCTACGAGGACTCAAGTGACCTTGACCTTTCGCTTTCTCTTCGTTTTCACATAGAAATTCAAAAACATCAACAAAATTGCACCATTTAGTACTGAATTCAAAACCCAGGCTCCGATCCCATTGCACCCACCTTTAATAAAATGCAGCAAAATCACTCCAATATGGCAAATTAAATTACAGCTCAGAAGCAAGATTTGGCCGTTTATAATGAGCGAGAAAATAAGCACCCCAGAACCCCATCTGGTCCAGAATGAAATTCCATAGCACAAACAACCGATTAAAAGTGAAGTTGTCATCAGTATTGCAAGGACTTGAAATGATTGTGAGAATTCGAGCCAGAGGAATGACATGAAAATGAGAATGGAGTGATTGAAGAGAGAAAAAAGGAGAGCTTTTGCCGCCGGAATATGGTTTTTCCCGTGTAAAACAGAACTAGGAAGTCTATTGATTAAATATGTAGCTGTGAGAATACAGTCTGCCCAAAAATGAATAGGAACATTGGATCTAGAATTTACCCAAAAACTAAGAAGATGATAGAATTTGTCTAGAAATTCAACAAACAAAATAACAGATCTAGGGTTTTCTGATCTGTTATTGAGCAACAATTACTTGAGCTTCTAAAGATAGAAAATCAAGAAGATATTAGACCTGATCTAGAAACTAGGATCAATCTCCAAATATTTATAATCATGTGAATCAATAGCAATTAATTGCTTATTTATCCGGTTAATTACCCGATTGGTCAATATAACTTCCAGACATCAATTAATATCGAAATAAATGTCGATTTCCACTAACACTAACAATCCCAACACAATGGAAATATTTTTCTCAAAAATTTCATTTTTGAAATTTCAAAGTTTGACTTATTCTGAAAAAGTCAACCACGATAAATTTTGTGTATATAGTTTATTTCTACTAATTTCATTGTTTCGGACTCAAATATCACGTCCGCGTCTCTAAATTCAACTCTGAACTCAAATTCGATTTTTAATAACATTCATTATTAATATTATAACTAACAATATTTAACAACCGTGTCGCTCCTGGAAGAGGGGCTTTAGATAAGGATTTCTCCTTATTGGCGCACAATTAGGTGACCAAACCTCTCGATGTAACTTCTAGACATTTTCAATATTGCAAATAATAATATGAATAAATTTATCGTCTCAATTATTGATTTAACAATATATCATATTATGCAGATAATACTGTGACAATAATTAAATTAACAATATGAGAGATATGATGCAGCAATTACCGTAGCAATAATTGAGTATAACTGAGTGACTTCTTACGTAAGCATTAATAATCAATACCGTGTGCTACTATGTAACCATGCATATTACTGTACTTTTACTACCGGTTATTTTATGACAACTTGCTTACTTTGAAAAAAAAATTCAAATATGACCCTTAACTTTAAAATTTTATCAATTTAACTATTTATCAAAATAGAAAAATTGAATACTTTTATTTCATAAAATTCGGGATCTCACAATCTCCCCTCCTTATGAAATTTTGCCCTCGAAATTTACGTGCCTGGTAGTTCGAAGAGATGAGAATACCTTGCTTTCTTTTCAAATTGTACCTTCCCGGTTATTTCCTCTGTATCATGATTTTTCCATTGCTCATCTCCTGTATTTCAAATATCATTCTAGAATATACCTTCAAAACAAAGGTTAATTGAAATATCATAATTTTTCAACTTATCAAGTAAACAATTTTAGCTTAGGTAAGTCACACACTAGCGAAGTATATTAATCATCTCTCCCCTCCTAGTTCTAAACTCATATCTCCGCCAACGACCATATCCCTAAGCTCTGATACCATTTGTGACGCCCCCAAAATAGGTCCACACGACCCATTCTGAGTCGCCAGATATCACACTATAAAAATCAAATACAAACTTCATTTATATTAATTGTTGAATCGTCAGATATAGAATCGACCACGATTAATCATGAGTTTTAATACAAATGTATATAACTCTCATGGTGCCTCGAACACATCCTTACAATGATACTTTACATAAAAGTATAGTCAAAAACTATTTTAGAAATTAAAATATCTGGGAAGTGCTCAAGGAAACCTTCGTACATGGGAGGCCATGCGTCTAGGTTATGATAGATATGGTATGTCCACAGAATTATCCTTGGTTGACCCAATAGACCCCAAAGAAAAACGAGAAGATTACTATCATCTTCTTTCCAATGGTGAGTCTTCTCTTGACATATAATTATCTCTGTTGTCTCCAAGTAAAAATTATATTTCAAATAAACTCCAAGATAATATAGGTAGTGCTCGTAGATATATTCAGTAAGTGGATGTGCACAACCCTGTATTATGATAACACAAAGTCGTCTGTTATTAGACATCTTGTATGATAGTGGCAAAAATGCCCTTCCAAAGTTGGGTTCACCTCACCCTATTCGGTTCACCAAAATTAAATATCAAATGACGTATACAATACGACACACTTATCTAAAGTTCTTAATAAAATTATTTCCATACTATTTAGGGAGAACCTCAATGACTATAGACCACCGTTCTATTCTCCGTTACCCCGCTTCAATCTAACCCATACACTATTATTACACGAAAGGAATTGTGAAGCAAAAGGGTGTGAGCAACTAACCTAGTAGAGAATATCATGACTAAAGATAATTTACATCATTAATAGCCTTTATCGTAATAAATCGAGATTTAGAACATATGGTAGATGATAAAACTTTTCAACCATAGTCAAGTGAACGCGAAGCAATCCATTAGAAGAGTCAAATAGACCATAGGGCCTATTATCTTCTCCATGTTAAAAGTCCACCAACAATGTTTTATCCCTGTAACATCAATCAACAATTCCTGTCCACAATCATGTGAATAACTCATAATCATAATTGTGATTAAAAATTCCTTTTCGCACCCAGGACGAAGATAATTTTCATCGCCTATCTTCACCTGAAACATCAAAAATCATGGTTATACCAAATCACAATTCTTGTTCATAATCATACTAATAAATTTATCTTTGCACTACGGTCCAAAGATAATCATCAACAATTCATATTTGTTCTACAAGCCAAAGACATACAACTGTATATAGAAGAGTCAAGTAGAGCATGATATCTACTATCTTCTATGAATTAAAAGTGTATTATCAATATGTTATCGTTGAAACTCAGATTAATAATTAATCCGCATCATCGAATTATCCCTGCACTACGGCCAAGGATATTCATTAGTATTACAACCACAAATTATCCATGCACTACGGGCCAAGGATATTCGTATTTTCATCAATGGTCATGACTATACCGAATAATCCATAGTCATAATCATACCAAAAACTATCCATCAATGCATTACCAGCCAATGAGGACTTTACCACATCATTCGTTACATTACGGTCATTATTATACCGAATAATCCTTGGTCATAATCATACCAAGTCCATCTTTTCACGTAAGCCAAAGATGACTTTCATCACAATATAAGCATGAGGATGATGACAATGATATAAGCAATAATCAAACGAAATAAAGGATAAATATTAAAGACTTTAAATTTATTTAAATATTATTAATCACTTAATAAACTCATAATCTAATATTATTAATAATATAATAATATTTTAATCGCTTTTTAAACTTATAAACAATTTATTTTAATTGCTTACACTTTACCAAATAATGCATTTAATCATTCAAAAATACTATACTCATAAGATTTCATCACCAATGATCAAATCCCTCATCAAAAATCTGTATATACCCTATATAGGATTCTCAAGCCATAAAATCCTATTTTCTAATTTTGTTACTTCACATAACATATTTATTTCATTTACTCATAACTAGTTCATTTTCATGAAAAATACAATATCAGTTCCAAAAATATTTCTTTTCTGGGATTTAGCAGAATATAGTCCCATATTAAACATATATTTTTTTTGGAATTTTTAAAATTCATTTACTATTTTTCATATGGCCAAAACTGCCGAATATTTACACATTTATCATAAATTATACTTTTGTCCAAAAATTCCGAAAATTACAGGGTATACTCCTTTATATATATGTACTCCCAATAAAAACTTTACTAATTTTAGAGTTAACCACAAGGAGTTATAAGGGTTTACTTTTAAAATAGTCTTTTCCTATAAAATTCATAAATCTTAATCTATACATCCAAAAATCGCCATTTTTGGACACAATCTAGAAAACTTATTAAATTATCATTTTAAATTTTTTCAGAATTTTTGAGGGTCAGAAAAATTACGAAACTGCAAATGGATTTTCACCCGCCATGCGGTAATTCACGTAGACAGATCATTTCCACAATTTAATAAAGAATGAATACAAAGGATCATTCACCATGCATGCGGTAATCCACATAGACAGGTTATTCCAACATAATAATAAAGAATGGAATAACATAAAAATTCACCATGCATGCGGTAGTCCGTGTAGACAGGTTATTCCAACAGAATAATAAAGAATGGAATAACAGAAGAATTCACCAGGCATGCGATATATCTGCATGCATTAACACGTTATTCCAACAGTAATAATAAAGAATGGAATAACAACAAAATTCACCGTGCATGCGATAGACCGCATGCAGACGAGTTATTCAACAGTAATAATAAAGAATGGAACTGTGTCATGCATGAATCCGCAAAGACAGGATATTCCTATAGAATTATAAAGAATGGAACGAATGTCAATGCGTAATCCGCATCGAGGATATTCCAACAAAATAATAAAGAATGGAACCAGTCATGCGTAATCCACATGCAGACAGGATATTCCAATGTAATAATAAAGAATGGAATAATGTAAGAATTTCACCATGTATGCAGAAGATTAGAGATAAATGAGTTATTCCAACATAATAATAAAGAATGGAATAATGAAGAATTTCACCATATATCTGAGTAGCTTGCGAGATCTGAGTTTTTTCAACACGAATAATAAGAAATGGAATAACAATAGCTCTTTTCATGAATACTGAAAAGAAATAATACCCTTACTATAATAATAATATTCATTACCTCAAAAGAAGACCTGGATAATGGAATAGTGAGGTAGCGAGACTTCTCTTCTCTTTCTCTATAATTTCTCTCTATAACAATTGCTTTCTATAGCTTTAGTGAATTGGTGAGAAATGAAGGAAGAATGAGCTTCTATTTATAGAAAAATATAGTTTCAATAATTGCACGTTTTGGGGCTCGAAATATTACAGTATAATACCTCCCTCTTTTTCTTCATTTTTAATTTAGTCCTGCAAGTATTATCAAACTTGCACCACATCTCCTAATATTAAATAATGTGAATCAATAGTTCAATCATGTGAATCAATAGTTATAATCATGTGAAAATACGAATTACAGTATAGTACCTCCATCTATAGCTCCATTTTTAACTTAGTCATGCAAGTATTATCAATCTTGCACCAACTCCTCTAATAGTAAATGAATGTGAATTAATAGTACACACATGTAAACAAATAGTTATAATCATGTGAATCAATAGCAATTAATTGCTCATTTATCCCAAGCATTAATTACCGGATCGTCAATATAACTTCCGGACATCAATTAATATCGAAATAAATGTCGATTTCCACTAACACTAACAATCCCAACACAATGGAAATATTTTTCTTAAAAATTTAATTTTTGAAATTATGAAGTTTGACTTTTTCTAAAAAAGTCAACTGTTGACTTTTTTTGACCAAAAAGTCAACCACGGCAAATTTTGTGTTTATAGTTTATTTCTACTAATTTTATCGTTCCGAACTCAAATATCACGTCCGCGTCTACAAATTCAACTCCGAACTCAAATTCAATTTTTAATAACATTCATTATTAATATTATAACTCACAATATTTAACAACCAGGTCGTTCCTAAGAAAGAGGGGGCTTTTCGATAAGAATTTCTCCCTATTGGAGCGCAATTAGGTGACCAAACCTGTCCTTGACAGAACTTCTAGACATTGTCAATATTGTAAATAATAATATGAATAACTTTATCGTCTCAATTATTGATTTAACAATATATCATATTATGCAGATGATACTATGACAATAATTGAATTAACAATATGAGAGATATGATGCAACAATTACCGTATCAATAATTGAGTATAACTGAGTGACTTCTTACGTAAGCATCAATAATCAATACCGTGTGCTACTATGCAACCACACGTATTACTGTACTTTTACTACCTGTTATTTTATGACAACTTGCTTACTTTGATTTTTTTTTTTAAATATGACCCTTAACTTTAAGCTTTTATCAATTTAACTATTTAACAAAATAAAAAAATTGAATACTTTTATTTCATAAAATTCGGGATCTCACAGTTTAAATGTAGTTTTACTGACTACAGGTGGTTAAGTGGGAAAGCGCTAAAATCCCAGGTGGTCATCTGAAATTTACTCTTATAAAAAAGAAGTCCCAATATTTTAATAATATTTTTAGAACACTTTAATTGTAATTTAAAATGACATAATATATTTTAATTTATTATAATATTATCAATATAAAACTAAATACTCAATAATTTTAATACTAAACGTGAAACAAAAAAATACAAAATATAATACTTCACTTTTGATCAAATATTCAATGAGTGCATGCCAAAATTTGTAGATATAATTAATTACAAAAATAAATAT
This sequence comes from Panax quinquefolius, assembly GCA_020205615.1. Classification (NCBI taxonomy): domain Eukaryota; kingdom Viridiplantae; phylum Streptophyta; class Magnoliopsida; order Apiales; family Araliaceae; genus Panax; species Panax quinquefolius. The sequence goes on from CM035152.1 coordinate 148,115,866, forward strand.
TTTCCTGTTAAAAACAACGAGCATGCATAGACAAGACACGATAGTTAAGATATGAATACTCTCTCTCTCTCTCTCTCTCTCTCTCGTATAATCTATCACGTTTTAGAGTTGTGCATAAAAATTAAAAAATATATTATATTAAATTTATAATATTCTCTTCGTTCCTTAATATAAGTCATTTAAGAGTTGTGCACAAGTATTAAGAAAATGATTATATATCACTAAATATAATGTCTATATTGTCCTTGTATTAGAAAAAGAATGTAAAATCCCAAATTTTACGAATAAAAATTTAATTTTCTCGAAATATTTTTTTCAAAATTATGGTGTGGATTTGAGATAATGTTATAGTTGTGGGTAATATTTATAAATTTTGAAAAGTATGCAAGTTGTTATATAATATTCGATTGGTCGGGAAATATTCTTTTTGTCGGGAAATATCCGCAATGACGAAGTCTAATCATCAGTGGACCCCACAACAAAATTATCATTCGGATTGAGAAAACGAAAAAATATTTTTATGAAAATAACGGCGGAAGTTTTACTGAATTAAAAGCTGTTGAAACACCGGTGTTAAAAGAAATAAGAATGTCTGGCGTGGTTGCATAGTAGTAGACACGATATTGATTATTGATGCTTACGTGAGAAGTCACTCGCTTTTTTTTCAATTATGCTACGATAATTGTTGCATAATATCTCACGTTATTTGATTATTGTCGATATTTTATATATTATTAAATCAATAATTGAGATAACAAAGTTATTAATATTATTATTTACAATATTAACGATGTCTAGAAGTTCGCGAGGAGAGGTTTGGTCACCTAATTGCGGCAATGATAGGAGAAATTCTTATTGAAAAGCCCCCTCTTTCTAAGAACGACCTGGTCGATTAATAGTGTGAATTATAATAATGATGATGAGTTTTGTTTTATTAGTATTATTAATGTAATAAAACAGAAAACTTTTTATATAAAACGTAATACTTTTATAAAGTTATTTGTTTTATTAGACTATAAATAGAATATATTATATTCTATTATGCATAATGTTTGCATAGTAAAATCTTTTTTATATAAAATGCGAATACTTTTATAAAGTTATTTATTTTATTAGACTATAAATAGAATATATTATATTTTATTATGTATAGTGTTTGCATAATAAAATCTTTTTATATAAAATCTTTTTAAATCTATTTTATATTATAATACTCATGCCAGCTGAAGAAATGGAGGAGATAGAGCTCATCAGGGCAAAAGCGAAACAAGTTCGGTGAAAATAGGTTAAAGTCCACGGAGCCACTCCCGGATGAACCTCATGGAGCTCTGCAATGCTATGTTGACATTTTCAAGATAGGAACCTCGGGATATCCCCAGAGTAAGCGGGGATATCATTGAGCATCAGTTGGAGGTGGACCCGTCAAAGAAACGGTCAAGCGGAAAAGGAGAATCTTGCACTGAACGTCGGTGAATCATTGATGAAGAGATTACAAAGCTGTTGGCGGTGACTTCATCTTTGAGATCGATTACCCACAATGGATGGCAAATGTGGTCTTTGGTCGAAGCGAGAATGGTAAATGGTTAGTCTGCATCAATTACACCGATCTAAATAAAGCTTGTCCAAAAGGATTTCTACCACGCCCCACATCGACCAACTCATCGATGCCACTTTGGGTATGCTTTATTAAGTTTCATGGACGCATTCTCTGGATATCATCAAATTTCCATGTGTAAAGAGGATATACCGAAGACGGCGTTCATTACGCATCGTTCAGTATATGCCTATAAGAAAATGACTTTTGGCCTCATCAATGCCGGAGCCACATACCAGAGGATGATGAACCATGTCTTCAGATATCAGCTGGGCAGGAATGTGGAGGTGTACGTGGACGACATGATTGTCAAGAGCATGTTGGTGCATAAACATCTGGATGATTTAGAAGAATGCTTTCAGACAATTCGTCATCACAATTTAAGATTGAACCCCACTAAGTGCACCTTCGGTCTAGGGGCTGGCAAATTTCTGGGTTATCTTGTCGACCAAAGAGGAATTGGCCCAATCGAGAGAAGATTCAAGCGATCCCGAACATGAAGACTCCTCGGTCATTTAAAGATGTTCAACGTCATTTGGAAGGATTGCGACTTTAAGGAGGTTCATGTCCAAGTCGGCGAGAAAGATGTTTATCGTTCTCTTGATACATTGAAAGGGCCAAAGAATGCAAAGATGTTTCAATGGACTTGGTGTGAGGGCGCCTTTCGAGCATCAAGTCCTACTTATCTTCGGCGCCTTTGTTGGTGAAGCCCGCTCCTGCTGAGCCTCTATATTTATACTTAGCAACTAGTTCGTTGGCGGTAGGAGCAGTTTTGGTGCGTGAAGTTGGGAAAAGCGAAGACCCGATTTATTATGTAAGCCATGTCCTTCGGGATCTTTGAAACAAGGTACCGAACATTGAAAAGTTTGCTTTTGCTTTAATAAGCGCTAGTCGAAAGCTTAGGCAATACTTCCGTGGTAGATTGGTAATAGTATACACAGATCGACCTTTGAAGAAGATTATGGGCAAACCTGAGGTATCGGGGAGATTAGCTGCATGGACGATGGAGTTGTCCCAATTTTTCATTGAATATCATCCCCGAACCGCCATCAAAGGGCAAGCCTTGGCTGATTTTGTGGTTGAATGCTCGTTTTGAAGCTGATGAAGTTGTGGCGAAAAGTCGAAGGATCAGACGATGAGCGATTGCGATTCTTCATTGAAGCGAGTTCGTGGAATATTTGTATGCAGATGGGTCTTCTACCACGGACGTCGATGGAAGAGATTATTCTCGACGAGTGGGAGGATTCAAGTGCAAGAAGCCATGATTTTAGTTCAAAGCGACAAACAATGAAAGTCGAGTATGGCGGTACTTACAGGTGGTTACTGTTGGCAAAGAGTCTTGAAGTGCAAAGAATAATCATCTTGATGATTCTTAGTTAGTCGTTAAGCAACTTTCGGGGAATCTGAAGCTCGAGGCCCAAAATGATCAAATATCTAATGTAATTGAAGGAATAACTTCAACATTTCCAATCCTACGAGTTTGTGGGGTCGGCGTAATAAAAATTCAATTGTCGATGCACTCTCCAAATTAGCCACTACGGATGTTAACGTCTTTGATGGAATTCGGTTTACTTAGAAATTTTGCAACATCCTAGTGTCCATCATGAATCGGTGATGTGCATCGATTGAGCTAAGCCAATTCTTTGGTTGACTCTATATATATAAATATCTGGCAGATGGTGTCTTACCTTCGGATCGGATGCTAGCCAAGAAAATCAAGTATAAGAGCGCTAATTTTGTTTCGATTGATGGGGATACATTAGAAGGGCTTTCTCATCTCCACTACTAAAATGCGACTCCATCCGAAATTTGAATATGTTTCTTGAGAAGTACATGAAGGCATCTGTGGCGACCATATGGCGGCTAAGTCATTAGCCTATAAAGTAATTCGACAAGGGTATTACTAGCCTACCATCTTCAAGGAAGCGACTGAATATGTCAAGAAGTGCGAGAAGTGTCAACTCAGCAGTCCAATCCCACATCAGCCACCAGAAGAGCTATACTCAATCTTGTCTCCTATACCCTTCACTGTCTGGGGGGTTGATATACTGAGCCCACTACCGAAAGCAAAAGGACAAGTCAATTTTGTTATAGTTGCCATCGACTATATGACCAAATGGGTAGAAGCAAAGCCACTTAGGTTAATAACGGAACAGGAATGCTTGAAATTTTTGAAAGAATCAGTAGTATTTTGTTTCGAGATTCCTAAGGTGGTAATATCGGACAATGGACGTCAGTTTGTGGGATCGAAATTTGAAGCATTTTTGAAAGAACTGGGGATCCAGCATAGAAAGACTTTAGTAGCTCATCCTCAGTCAAACGGACAAGTTGAAGTGACCAACAGAACGCTGCTGAATGGGATCAAGCGCAGATTGGACGAAGCCAAGGGCAGATGGCCAGAAGAGCTACTTAGCGTGTTATGGGCTTACCAAACTACTCCGAGGACTATGACGGGGGATTCACCTTTCAGATTGGCCTATGGTACTGATGCCTTAGTCCCAGTTGAAATTGGATCTCCAAGTCTTCGGGTTAGTCAATTCAAAGAGATCTACAATGAAGAAGGGCTTAAGGTCAATCTTGATTTGCTTGAGGAAGTCAGAGAAACAGCCTTAATCAAATTGGCAGTCTATCAGCGAAGAGTGGCCAAGCATTATAACAAGGGGGTAAAGTTTCGCAGATTCGAAGTAGGAGATTTTGTCCTCAGAGAAGCTGAAGCATCTACACCTCCGAATCTGGGAAAGCTGATGCCAAACTGGGAAGGACCGTATGAAATCTTTGAAGTCTGAGGCCGGGACTTATCGGTTGAAAAGCATTAGGACGAATCAAGAATTAAGAATACTTGCACGCTTGAGGCAGACTCAGGAAGTACTTTCAGTAAAAATGATGTCAGTACATTGGAAGTTTGTAAATATTTATGTCATCATCAATAAAAGTTCCGTTTTTCTCAAACAAATCTTGTCTTCGTTGCTGATCAGTTCAATAGTGTTAGGAGGTTCGGGTGGACTCGCTGACCATTCGATGGTAGCCTTTTCGGCAGGTGGTCCTTATGAGTTTGTCAGGCCCTTCGTGGTAGGCAAACGCGTCATTGGTGTTAGGAGGAGGTTCGGGTGGACTCGGCGGCCATTCGATGGTAGCCTTTTTTTCGGCGGTGGTCCTTATGAGTTTGTCGGGCCCTCGTGGTAGGTAAACGCGTCATCTGTGTTAGGAGGTTGGGTGGACTCACCGCCATTCGATGGTAGCCTTAATGGCAGGTGGACCTTATGGGTTTGTCAGGACCTTCGTGGTAGCCAAACGCCATCCTTAAGACCTTGTTAGGCCTTTCGTGATAAGCAAGTTTCATCCTTAAGACGTTGTCAGGCCCTGCGTGGTAGGCAATTGTCGACACTTAGACCTTGTCAGGCCCTTCGGGGTAGGCAAGTGTCATCCTTAAGACGTTGTCAGGCCCTGCGTGGTAGGCAATTGTCGACACTTAGACCTTGTCAGGCCCTTCGGGGTAGGCAAGTGTCATCTTTTAGACCTTGTCAGGCCCTTCATGGTAGGCAAGCGTTGTCCTTTAGACTTTTTTAGGCCCTTCGTGGTAGGCAAATGTCATCTTTTGATTTTGTTAGGCCTTTCGGGGTAAATAAATTCCTAATGAAGCGGATCATCTCACACTTGGTAACTAATAAGTATCCCTTTACTTTATTACCTAAAATTTTTCTAAGTGATGAGTTTGAATGCCTCATTCTTTAACTTCATCTTATCTGTTATATGACATGTTTAGTTGTTACTTAATGATTCGAGTTCGATCCATGAAAGAATTTGTGCATCTTTCGAGTTAAATTAATATTAGAGTATTGATGGAAAGTAAATACAATCAAGTCATAAGGAATGAAACCACTTTTTCATTGATATTCAATCTAATTACAATATTAGATAATTTTTACAAGTCCTATAAATTAAAGAAAGAAACATAATGAAGTCTTCATAAATATTCTTCAATAAAACCAAGGAAAAATCGACTTGAGCGCCATCCTCAAATCATCTCGAAGAGTCGAGCAAGGATGGATCCGCGTTGGCGTCGCAATCGACTTCTCCTTGCCACGCGACAAAAACATACATTTCGTAACTCTCGAGTATATCTTCATTATTTCCCGTTGATCTCATCCGAAAGTTCGATACTCTTCATGATTTATTTGCGAAGATCATCGGTCGAGGAGGCCCAAGGTCCTAGAAGGGCCTTAAGTTCTCGAATTTCTTCTTCAAGCTTTTGCCGTTTATTCAGATGACGAGTTTCTGCCACCTCTAGTTTTTGGATGGTCTTAGTCAGGAGTTTAGCATCAGGCTTTAATTCCTTGATCTTCTCCATCCTTATCTCGCTCCTCTGAACCAAGTCAATATTCATTTTGACGATCTCCTCGTGCTGTGCTTTGGTTGACTTTAGTTTTTCATTGGAGGCCTTCACATCTCCCTTGGCTTGGGCTAACTCTTTTTGAAGTCCTTCATTTGTATGAAGAATGCATTCGCGTTGAGTCTTTTCCCTAGCCAAGGCGGACTTCAGAAAGGCATTCTCCTTCCTCAGAGCCTCTTCCTCAGATTCGGCCTCGAGAGACCTCGGACGCAGACGCCCGAACACAGCATTTGCCTATGCATGTCCAATATTATTTGATCAGTTTTCAGATGTATAAGTATGAAAATAAATTCAAAAATAAAGGAGAGAACCGTTTACCTTCGCCAAGTAGCTCATGCCCTCGCTGAGTAAATCCTCGTTTTCGCTTGTTTCGAACCGATGATCATCGGTTTCACGAACGAAGGCGTTGAACAGTTGAAAGGGAAAATGGGCATTAAATCGAGGCCACATGGTTGGAGAGGCCATGGCGTCCTGCTGGAATTCGGCAGTCGTTTGTCTTGGAGGAGAAGGCGGGGGTTGATTGCGAACTGGCGAGGAGTCCACATGTATGGTTTCGGGAGAAGGAGACCGAGCAGGAGTGGGTTCGGGGGTCGGCGAAGGTGCAGAAGATGAACCGGGGTGGCTGTCTGATGGATGTTTCCTTTTTCGGGATGGAGTGGGGACAGATCTGGTCGGTTCGTCATCAGGCACTTAGATTTCTGTGGGGATTATTGGAGGGATGTCAGCCGAAGACGAGGGAACTCGGAGCTCTTCGACAGTCAGGGGGGTTATCCTCGTCCTTATCTTTTTTCACACGAAGAACCTTGGCCCTATCGTGCAAAGGAATGTCTCAGCCAGACTCCTCCTCACAGGGATAGATTCAGAAGGTGTAGGATTGGGGTTGGATCTTTGGGGAAATTTGTTTGTGGGGTTGCTTCGGAATTATTTCGGATCACTTTCGGGGTGTGTGTTTAGGTTGGGTGGATTTGGATTTTTGGCGGATCTTTTTCTTGGTACGGGGCTGAGAGATTCTTGGTATGTTGGGCTCATCGATGCAGGGTTCATCATTGTGAAGGAAGTAGTTGGTGGATCGATGGCGGGGATCGGCAGGAAGACTCTTGATCGGATGCTCTTCGCTTCGCATCCGTATTCTTCCCCGCTAAAAAATCTTCCAAATCTTTCACTTCAAAGAAGTTGGTTTGATCGGAGACATTGCAAAAACCATATATCGTAACCCGTATCACTTATATATCTCAAAATTATGTTACAAAGTTGTTCAAAACTTACATTTGTGGTCATATAGCCGAGCTTGTTTGGTCAAAAGTGTAAACTCCATTCTTTTGGAGGAATCTTCTTCAAAAGTCTCGCCATCTCCTTCACACGCGCTCTTCTGAGATGTCTCCAAAGTCGGCAGAGACCCGATCATAGGTAGTCCAACTGGAAGAGAAGAGATTTTGGTTCCGTGACGAAAAACCACTTCTCGTGCCAACCCTTATTCTTTGGAAGGGTATCCATCAAGGTCTCCTCTCGAATCTGGTGTTGGGTCTGGGAGACCGCCACTCAACATTTTGAAGCCTCGTTCTCGAGACCCACTTGGCGCAGAGAAGAGGTGAAGAAGATGTCAACGGAGGAGAAATCCTAATTCATGACGGATGGCAATGATTGCGGGATGTGGATGTAGGAATTGGGCACTAAGCGAGCAAAGCCCACTCCTATGAACCCTAGGAGGGTAACGACAAAAGCATGGAGAGGTAGGCGAACCCCCTTTTCCAGGAAGGTGACTGGCATGGCGACCCAACCGTCCGATCGCTGGTACATACGCTCTTTAGGAGCAGGAGCCCTTATGGCATACGTGTCAGGAATCTGATAACGAGTCCAAAGGATACGTATCTCAGATTCCGTGACGGAGGAGGGGATGTTGGCATGAGGAAATTGTTCCCCATCCTTGAAGAATTCAAAAGCTGGTGTAGAGGGGATCAGAGGTGGATTTCCCCCCATGGTTGTTGAAGATTGGGGGTTGGAACTCGAACCCTCTTGGTTACGGTTTGAAATTTGGAGAGGCAGTCTTAACAAGAGTCACCTTGAAGGGGAGAGTTTTGGCTAGAATTCACAGTCACCATTGTTGAGAATTAGTAAAACAGAGGAAGAAGTTCTGCAGAGGAGAAGAAAGCTCAAAGGTTCAAATTTTAAATTAGCAGGTAAAACTGTCAGAATTGGTAAAGTTTACCTTTTATACTGACGGTTACACAGTAATCGAGGGTGGCACATTTAATTCATAGCAATGATGGTGAATGGGAAGAGGTCTCGTCCGTTTTTGGGTCTAAATATCTTCACCTGAGTGGACTTGTGTCTATTGGGCCTCTCATTTCTATTTCTGATATCAGTTTGGACCGGTTTTGTTGGGCTTTGGTGAGTTTCACTTTGGACCTCTTGTGATTTATCATAATTCATTATATCATGGGCCTATACTGTTTATAGCCTTTCATTAAACACCCTGTTTAATAAAAGACTAGGGGGCAATGTTGGGCCATAATCCTTTTCCTTATTGGGCCAGACTTAATGGGCTCCTCCCTTGGATCATGTTACGCTAGTCCTGGTTGGTCCGAATGGTTTGGGCCCAGTTATTTGATTATTTCATTGGGTCCTTTCGGTTGGATCCGGTCGTTTGGGTCATTTTCATTATTTGGGCTTAGTAATTGAATTGGCCAATTATACAAATTGTCACTTAACCCAACTTTGACCGGTAATCATTATGCCAAACGATAGTTGACTACTATGTATGCCACCTTTCTGCATGGCATTAATGAGGATGAGACTCAGATGACCGGCGGTGGCAAAGAGTGGTAGCAGGTGAGAGAGTAGGCTACATGCTTTCGGCTGAAATGACCGGGAGTAGGGGAAAAGGTGTCAGGATATGATGGGTGGCACGGTAAACCGGGATTGGAGTATGTATTGGGCTAAGATCCCAAAAGAGGGTAAGTATCAAAATATTACACACATTCATATTATTATTCTATCTCAGACATTAGACATTTATTTTCTCTCCACTGTTGACCTTGTGATCGCCGATACTGACTCTCACGCCGGAGCTATCCCCCGACGGTCAGGCCGTCAAGCTTTTGGTGTTGACTTGTTGAACTGTGCAGGATATCGGACGCGTCTTGGTGATTGGGACATGGAGAAAGATCTTGGCGTTAACACATAGTATTTGCATAGTAAAATCTTTTTATATAAAACAGAATACTTTTATAAATTTATTTATTTTATTAGACTATAAATAGAATATATAATATTCTATTATGCATAGTGTTTGCATAATAAAATTTTTTTATATAAAACAGATTACTTTTATAAAGTTATTTGTTTTATTAGACTATAAATAGAATATATTATATTCTATTATGCATAGTGTTTGCATAGTGCTACTGATAGTGTTTGTATAGTAATTTTTTTATATAAAATAGAATACTTTTATAAAGTTATTTATTTTATTAGATTTTAAATAATATATATATATATATATATTTTATAAATAGAATATATTATATTTTATTGCATAGTATCCTTTCTATTTTCCTATAAATAGGATGCTTAGTTAGAATTGAAAATCACACCGGAAGTTCGGAGAATTCTCCTTCATAATCTTGGCGTATTTCTTTAGAGTTTAAGAAATCTTTGAAGCGTAGTGCAAGTTTTCTTCAAGTATATCCCTACCTACACTGGGAGTACTCTTCTTTATAAGGTAAGGGATATTATTTGTTGTACTCGTAAGGGGTATTATTTCTTTCGTATTCATGAAGAGAACTTCTGTTATTCCATTCTTTATTATTCTGTTGGAATAATCTGTATACGCGGACTACCATATACATGGTGAAATTCTGTTGTTATTCCATTCTTTATTATTCTCCTAGAATAACCTATCTATGCGAAGTACCGCATACATGGTGAAATTCTGTTGTTATTCCATTCTTTATTATTACATTGGAATATCACGCTTCGGTGCTAATTTCACGAATTTGATTAAGATTCTTTATTATTATTCTCGGAATATATCATCACATGCATGCGTTTACGCATGACTTGGTTCCATTATTTATTATTTTGTCGAAATATCCTGTCTGTGCGTTTACTCATGACCTGGTTCCATTATTTATTATTCTGTCGGAATATCCTATCTGTGCGTTTACGCATGACCTGGTTCCATTCTTTATTATTTTATTGGGAATAACCTGTCTGTGCAGTCTATTGCACACATGGTGAATCCTTCTGTTATTCCATTCTTTATTATTCTGTTGGAATAACCTATCTATATGGATTACCACATGCATGGTGAATGATCCTTTGTATTCATTTCTTATTAAATTGTGGAAATGATCTATTTACGTGGATTAAGATTAAAATCATAATATAAGCATTGGACTGTTGATTTGATAAAAGTCATAATAAAAGCATTAGACTGATGAAACTCATGAGTATATGTGGTATTAGTAAGTGTTATGATGAGTTATGTTGGTTATTATGTGAAAACATGAAAGTTTCTTAGAAATCACAAAGGGTTGAAAATCAGATTTTGGTGAAAATAGAACATAAAATTCAATTGACCATATCTCCTATTATATTTAGAATTTTTGAGTGTGGTCAAGTTCCAGAGTTAGATCTATGAGTTTTCTAACTTATCCAAGTGGAATCACTGGAAAAGGTGTTGTAGATTTTCGTGTGGACTGATTTTAGCAAATGAGTCAAAAATTGCAAAGTACCAAAAAGATACTGCCCAGAAATTTAAAAGGGAATTTTCGACCACTTAGTTTGTGAAATAAATTCCGTCCTTTTGGGACATGAAAATATATGGTATAAAGTACCTTCTGTCCAAAAATGAGCTCATTCTGACTTAAAATGAACAAGTTATGACTATTTCAATATTTAGGTTTTTTCAACGAAAAATGCTATAACCGGAGTTCTATAACTCCGGTGACCATGAAATTTAAACTGGAAGCTCACATTAACATGTGTAATATCCTGCCAAGATTTGGGAATTTCTGAAGTTAAACTTGAGGTAGCTAATTTCTTAAGGAATTAATTAGAAATTAATTTTTGAAAAATACTTAAGGGAGTTGAAAAATTATAAAAAAATACTTGTGTATGAAATATATGTATATATGTTTGGACAAAGAATAGAAAAATAATAAGTTGATTTGGTAATTTTTTATGGAAATGGTTTAGTTACAAACATATAAGTTAAATATGTTATGTGAAGTTGAAGAATTGGTAAATAGGATTTTAGGGCTTGAAAATACTATATAAGGTATATGCAAATTTTTGATGAGTGATTTGATCATTGGTGATGAAATCTTATGAGTATGACACATTTTGAATGATTAAATGCATTATTTGATAAAGTATAAATAATTAAATTAAATTTTTTATAAAGTTTAAGAAGTGATTAAAATATTGTTATAATATTAATAATATTAGATTATGAGTTTATTAAGTGATTGATAATATTTGGATAAATTTAAAGTCTTTAATATTTATCCTTATTTTCGTTTAATTAATGATTATATCATTGTCATCATCCTCATGCTTATATTGTGATGAAAGTCATCTTTGGCTTACGTGCATAGATGGACTTGGTATGATTATAACCAGGGATTATTCGGTATAATCATGACCTGTAATGTTATAAATGATGTGGTAAAAGTCCTCAGTGACCTGTAGTGCATTGACGGACAGTTTTTGGTATGATTATGACCAGGGATGACTCGATGATGTGGTTTATTTATTAAGCTGAGTGTCAGCGATAAAAATTGATGAAAATATTTTAAATCATAGAAGATAGTAGATATCATGCCTACTCTTGACTCTTCTAATGGATTGTTTATTTCATTGCGATTAAACTTGATGTCTATTGTATTTTATCGGTTTAACATTGTTGAAGACTAATGATAATTTATTCTCGCATTATCTTAGTCATAATATTTATTCTCTTATTTAGTTGAGCTCACACCCTTTCTTTCACCGTTCTCTTGAGTGAAATGAGAACGTAAGGGACTAGTCGGGAAAGCGGAGTGACGGTCCGGATGATAGTATTAGTAGTCCTCACTATTACATTAAATAGTGTGACAATAAATGTATTGAAGACTTTCTTTGAGTGTGAATATTATACAGATGACAATATTCTTATTAAAACTCTCAATTTATGTTTTGTCGTATTTTCTTACGATTGTTGTATAATTAGTTTGTATTTGTATTCAAGACTCAGATGTCTGGCGACCCAAGATGGGTGATGTATACCTATTTTGGGGACGTCACAAAGAAATTGTTATTTATTGGATAAAAAATAATGAGAAAACTAAAGTTATATTTAATACTTGGAGGGAATATTGGAAAGTAAACAATTAATACTTATTTAAAATTTAATTTCAAACGACTTAAATTAAGAGACAAAAATATTTATCTAAAACGACTTATATTAAGGGATGGATGTAGTACTTTTTATCATGCTTATCTTATACTTTCCATCTCTCTCATCTGTAATATTTTTTATAAGGAATAATTTTTGAAAGATTGTAATTAATTTTTCAAGAATATATAAAATATCAAATAATTTAAAAAGAATAAAATAATTTAAAACGTCATATATTATGAAACAAAAAAAAGTATCTAATATTTTCAATTTTTAACTACATTCTTTTATATAAATAATAACTTTGAGCTGCCAGTAGTATTAATCCAAGGTTTTGCCAATTGACTGCTTGTTTGATGAAAAGTTGTTAATCATGTTTGGTATCATCGTTGAACCCATTTTATTGAATATTGATGATGTTAATAAACATAGTGTTCCTATGCGGATAGGAGTTTTGGACAGAAAAATTGAATTGAAAGAATAAAATTAATTTGTTTCAACGAATAATTGGACAGTATTATCAATTTATTCGCGAGAATAAATTCATTTTATTCTTTCAGTCTAATTTTTTAATCCAAAATTCTTGTCCGCATAGATAGATATATTCTAATAAGCATAAAAAAATAATTAAAAATTGACGTACATAGCGTAGATAGCTGTCTGGCTGCTAAAATGATTAGGAATATAAAAAATATATATATATATATATATATATATATATATATATATAAAACAATACTAATATACATTAAATTTTTGTTACGCGTCGGTTTCAGATAAGTTGTTTTAATTTTATTATTCTGTTCATCTTATTATTAATACTAAATTTCCAACAATTATGAGATTGGAAGAATAAAAATAGGAATACGAGAGTGAAAAAGGAGAAAAAGAGTGACACATTTAAGAATGGTAGTTTTTTTCTCTCTCCATTTATAAAATAGACGACATTTTTTTTTTTCATTTTTAATTAGAGTCATGTTATATATTGTGAAAGATTTCAGCCAAATTACGATTATGACGTATATCGATTGTGACAAGATTATAAAATTGATCAATTGTATTAAATACATCGTAAATATATTACCAATTAGATTAACTAGCAATAAAAAATTAACATGTAAAATCGTAATATAAATCATTTTCTTTTTAATTATTAAGGTTTTGCACAAGGCATAGTACTACAATTTAATAATTTTTAAAATTAAATAAAAGATTATTTTAAAATAGTTCTTAAAGTAATTAGATATATTTTTATGATTAGATATATTGTAACACCACATAATAGACCCAAACATGTGATATCATTTTGCTAAGGGTGGATGATGAACTCATCTCACCTGTTTATGCACGATCTAATACACAGGGTTTGAATTAAATATTAGACCAAAAGCTTCAAGATGATGTGAACTTAGATATGTATTTATTTTATGCATATTAATTATTTTAGTTTTTTTTTTATTTAGAGTTCCAAAAGTTCATGATTTCAGATTTTTACCCTATTTTGAAATCTATTTCCACTAGATATTTTGATATTTTTATATGAAAATCATCGTTATAGATCTTATGGCAACAGTTTTTATCGTCGCTATACATCTATAGCGACACTAGTGAAAATATCAAAAAGTCATGTACAAATATCAATTTCTAAAATTATTTTGTCTCTATAAGTAGTGTTGAGTAAGGAACCAAATTAGAACCGAAACCGCACCAAAAATTGCGCAAATCGCACCAATTAAAATTGTGACAACGGTTCCGGAGTATGTAACGGTTTTAGGTGAGTTGAAAAAACCAAATTTACAGTTTCAGTTTGGTACTAGCCAAAACCGCACGCATAAAATCGAAACCAAACCGCACTGTGAGACCCCAAATTTTATGAAATGAAAATATTCAATTTTCTTATAATTATTCTATTTAGTAAATGGTTAAATTGATAA